>JAHHFK020003825.1:0-727615 GCA_024533555.2 Aedes koreicus
TGCAAGCGTGACACGCAGGGTTGCCGGTAAGCCTGTCGCCGCAACATGTCCCCTCCCCGTGAGGATCGGTGGGATCCTCCACTTCATGATCAGTTACATCTAGTACCGCTAGTTTGGATTAAGCCGCCTAAAGAGTCCACCAGATGTTTGTAAAACTAACGCCTGTCGCACGGTGCCATCTCTACCCGCAGTTACGTCTAAAACACGTCCTCGTATCCACCCATTCCTTTTAGTCTCATCGATCACGATGATCAGATTTGTGGGCTGCACTGGCTTCGTCTCACGGAGCCACTTTACTCGCCTCGTCAGCGTCGGTAAAATACTCCAGTACCCAACTCTTCCAGAAGTGATCGATCCGTAGTTGTATGAGGTTCCAAGAGGCTCGAACGGGTTTTCGTAGATTCTGCAATCTTCATCGCTGGTTGCTTCACTCCTGTTGAACTTCCAAGGATGAAGTGATTGGGCGTCAGTGCCTCCTGTTCTGCTGAGTCCAACGGTAGATAGGTTAGTGGACGTGAATTCACTATCGCTTCGGCTTCAACTATCAACGTCTGCAACCCTTCGTCATCCAACTTGTCATCCTGAGGCATGCTGGTAATTGCGTTCTTGACGGAGCGTCCTAAACGCTCCCATGATCCGCCCATATAGCGTGAGACGGGAATGGAGGAATGAACAACCATTTTGTCACCGTATATCGTGAACGTCGTCGCTGCTTCTTGCTCAATGTACTTGATTTGGTCCCGTAACACGCGTTCTGCTCCAGTAAAATTCCGACCGTTATCGGAATGAATTTCGATGGGTGCTCCTCGTCGGCAAACAAAGCGGCGAATGCAGGCAATGCACGACTTGGTCGATAGATCGAATGCTACTTCGACGTGTACAGCACGGATGGTCAAGCATGTGATCAAGCAAATCCAACGTTTCGCTGCTGCGTGTCCTACTTTCACCAGGATTGGTCCGAAATAATCGACTCCAACATAGCTAAAAGGGCGCACGCCTGGTGACAGACGAGCTATTGGAAGCGGACCCATCTTCGGATTCGTTGGACGGGCTTTATACACTCTGCACCATTGACATCGAACTGCTACACTCCGAGCTGTTGTTCGTAGCCTGGGAATGTGAAATCGTTGACGCACCTCATTGACAACAGTTTCGAAATTCCCATGTAGAGGCCTCCGGTGATAATCTTCAAGGATGAGGTTGGTAACTTGGTGTTTTCTGGGCATTATTATGGGAAATTTGACGTCAACCGCTATTTCCTTCACTGCAGAAATACGCCCGTCAACTCGAAGAATTCCATCGTCATCTATCATTGGGGCTAACTTGTACAGTTTGCTTGATTTCCCCAGCACAATTTGATCATTGCTTGGTATTTTTTTATTCTTCGATAGGACGGCCACCTCGTCTCGGTAAGACTCCAACTGAACCAGCTTCCGAATCAGAATCTCTGCTGAGTGTAGTTCCTCCTGCTTCAAGGTTGAGTTCTCATCCTTTTCGCTGAATCCACGGCGTTTCAATCTAGCTATGAACCGAACAACGTAGGCCGTCGTCCTCAAAAGGCGGTTCCATTTAGAAAATCGTTCAAACTGTATTGGATTGCTAGGCACTAGAACGTCTTGATGAATGTAACAGGCTCGAAGATCTTCATTCGTAGTTTCGATGCCCTTTCTCGGTTTGGGCCACATATTCTCGGGCGACTGTAAGAATGACGGACCACTGAACCAGCGGCCTGCTGCTTCAAGGTTTGGTTTAGCACCCCACTTCGTGGCATCATCCGCTATGTTAAGTTTGGTCGGAACATATCTCCACTCTTTAATACTGGTCGTAGAAAGGATCTCCCCAACACGGCATGCTACGAATGGTCGGTACTTCCGATGCTCCGACCGAATCCATGCCAACGTCACCTCAGAGTCCGACCAGTAGATACAACGGTTGATCTGAACGGTGTGGTTATCACGCACAAATGACAGCAATCGAACTCCTAAAACCGCTGCCATCAATTCCAAACGAGGGATGGAGACATATTTCAGTGGAGCAACCTTCGTTTTCGCCGACACTAGTGCGCATTTAGCTGTTCCATCCAGCTTAGCGACACGGAAGTACACTATTGCAGAGTACGCCACCTCGCTTGCATCCACAAATATGTGAGCTTCCAACGAAGCGTACAGAGTGGCATTTGCATCTTCAAAGTAACACCTTGGTATACGAACATTATTCACTTCCGCCAGCATTTCGATCCACTTCGTCCATCTTTCGTAGATTCGTTCATCGATGCACTCGTCCCACTTGATCGCACTGCGCCAGATGTCTTGCATCATAATCTTCCCATGTACTAGCACGCATGCCAGCAACCCCAAAGGGTCGAAAAGGCTCATAACGCACTTAAGAACCTGTCGTTTTGTTGGCCTAGTACCTGTCTTGATTAGCGTTACTATTTCTTCCCGGAAAGACGTCGAGAACCGCAGCACATCATCTTCTGCATGCCATAGCATCCCCAGTACACGTTCTGAATCAGCTTCCAGTGCGAGGTTCTTGGTGTATTGCTTCGGAGTTTCACCTAGGTATTCCAGGACAGCTTGTTGATTTGAAGCCCAATTTCGTAATTCAAAGCCACCTTTCGAGTGAATCCACCGAACTTCGCCCGCAACCTTTTTCGCTTCGTCGATTGTCTCAAAACTGTCCAGGTAGTCGTCGACGTAGTGGCACTTACGAATCGCCTCCGACGCCCGTGGATATCGCTCGGTGAATTCCTCCGCGTTACGATTTTTCACAAATTGAGCGGATGACGGGGAACTAGTGGCTCCGAAAGTAAGCACTTCCATCATGAATACGCTGGGAACGTCGGTGGGGTCGTCGCGAAACAGGAAGCTTTGTGACGGTTGATCGCGTTCGATAACTCTCGTCTGGTGAAACATCTCTTTGATGTCACCACTCACGGCCACTGGGTACTGTCGGAAGCGGAACTGAACTGAAGGTAGTGGCACGAGGAGGTCAGGTCCAGAGAGCAAAACAGAATTCAAGGAAATCCCATCGACTTTCGCTGCTGCGTCCCAAATCAATCGAACTTTACCTGCTTCTTTGGGTTGCAGACGGCACCTAAAGGAAGGTACCACATTCGTCTGGGATCGGCAGTAGCGAGCTCTTCCCGAGTCGCTCGATGCGCATACCCCTTGTCCTGATATTCTCTGATTTGGCGGTGAATGTTTTCCTTCAGGAGTGGGTTTCGCATCATTTGCCTTTCAAGGCACTCCAGCCGTCGAAGAGCCATGGGGTAGCTATCCGGAAACTCCACATATTCTGATCTCCAAAGCAGCCCTGTCTCAAAACGGTCACCAATTCTAGCCGTCGTCTCCTCCATGATACGTCTTGCTTTCAATTCTTCTGCAGACTCAATCGTTTTCAGGTGATCGGTCTGGCAGTCCTCAGCGTTGAAGTAGTCCTTCATTAGACGATCTAGTTTCTCTTCAGCTGCACACTCGCACACATGGTAGCTGTATTCCGAAACGTTCTCTGCTTTGTCCAAGCTCCCGTAAACACACCATCCTAAACGAGTCTTTGCTGCTATGACTCCCGTGTTTCCCTCTTTGATTTTCTGTGGAACAGCCAGTTGAAGATTTCGCAAGCCGACCAATAGCTTCGGTGTGACATCCTCGTAGCTTTTAACAGGTAGTCCTTTCAAGTGGGGGTGATCGTCTTGCAGTTCGGCGAAGCGGAGTGTTTGCGATGGCAAATTCAGATTTCCAACCGTACGCACGTTCGTTAACTGAAATCTTTTTCTCCGACCCGGCTCCGATACCTCTAGCGATATGATCTGCGATTCATCCTCATTTCTTTTCATGTTGGCGGTCCATCTGAGGCACAGTGGAACAGTTGGCCCTTCAACCTCCAACTCCTTAGCAAGGCTTTGCTCGATCAATGTCGACGAAGAGCCTTCGTCTAAAAAGGCGAAGATTGTTACGGATTTGGATTTTCCGTATAGTGTCACCGGAATTATACGGAAAAGCAGGGACTGTCCACAGTGGTGATGAACGTGGTTCACAATTGCTGAACTTGATGCCGCCTCAGGCTTACCGTGTAGCAGTTGGTGGTGACGGAATTCGCACCCATTAATTCCACATCGGTTAGAAACTCTACAAGTACGGCGACCATGAGGATTCAGGCAACTTCTACACACTTTCAATGATTGGACGTTTTTCCAACGCTCATCTACCGAAAGATTTTGGAACTTGGTGCAATTCTTCAAAATATGACCAGCTTTTCCGCAAAACAGACAGGTCTTTTCATATTCGATTTTCTTCACTGGAATGGCGACAGCTTTACCTTCGGAGTGAGCGTGGACGAAACTCTTATCTTTGTTTCGAGGCTTGTCTTTTCTAGCTGGTTGACCACCCGTGTAGGTTACCACCTTGCTGACCGATTCGACGACCGTCGCCATGAAATTGCTAAAGGTTCGCAGATTCACTTCGGACTGAAACGTCAAATGCTGCGCCCACTGTAGCTTCACGTTGGCCGGCAACTTTTCTACCAGCTCTTGAAGAAGCGCTGGAATAGACAAGTGCGCTTCGTGTCCTGCTGCGATAAGATGCTGCGCCAAATTCCTAATTGACATCCCAAAATCGATCAGCGAATCCAACATTTCTGGCTTCGGTGCTGGTGTTTCGCGCACATTCTGGATCAATTTATTTATAATAACCTCCGGACGCCCGTACAGGGTTCGGAGAGTCTCCATCACGTTTGGTACTGACTCAGGCGACAGCAAATAGTACCGCACTGACTTGAGTGCGTTTCCTTTCAGGCAACGCTGCAAACGTGTGAGGTTTTCCACGTTATTGAATCCACACGCCACTGTGGAGTTGTTGAAACTACTGTAAAAGATCGGCCATTCTTCCGGATCTCCCGAAAAGTCTGGAAGATCTCGAGGCATGACTTGCCTGGCTGCTAATTGCTCCGGAGAAGGCCTTTGAAAGTTGTTTCGAATGGGACTCAGCGCTGATGCGTGACTATTGAGAAAACGTTGACCAATGTTGACATCTCTTTGAGGCGTATCGGTGCTCGGTTCGCCCGCCGAATCCGGAAATGGAATTCCTAGTGGGACATCGCTTTGCCTACCATCTTCGCCAACATATCCGCTGTTTCTTGGTAGGGTAGTGTTTGCATGTGTGCTTTCACGACGATCGCTTTGTGGAAAAATACTAGAACGTGCCATGGGGATACCCAGTCGGTGGTTCACAGCCATCTGCTGCAACTCGTCGAAGGCTGACGGACTTGAGTGCGCGTGTCTGGTTCGCGATTGTTCATTTGCTGTTCGTTCAACCAACAGTGGGTTATCAGCATTTCTATTAGAAGCAAAATGGATCCGTGGACCTGGTCGACTTCGTTCTGGTGGCGTGGCTTCTTGACCCTGATTTGCTATAGAAAAATTAATCTGACTTGTATGTGGTTTGATGACGCCACGGTCAATCGGAGCTGACTTCGGTTTTGCTCCTTTACTGGTATGAATCCCACCTGACGTACCTTCTGACTGCTGTACTATCTGCATTCGGCACTTGCGTACCTGGACCTCCAGACTTTGCAATAGTTCAGCTGAAACAGGCTGTCGCTGCTGTTCGCACTCGTTTAGCTGATTTCGCAGGGATCGAAGAACGCGGTTTTCAGCTAACGGCTTGCTGGTTTGATCGACCTGCACGGTAATAGTCGGTAGCTGCGGAGACGGCTTATTGTGGCCTTTCTTCGTCGAATCACCGATTCCAGCATCCAGAGCTAGCTGACGTTGCAGATTGGTAGATCCTGATAGTTGTTCAGTTGATGCCAGTCCGGAGGTGGAATGCTTCTCAACCCATGCTTCGACCTGTTTTCCACGAGCCTCGATCTCGTTAACACGGCTTCTCACGCTACGGTTGTCGGCATCGTCTCCCACGAGCGATTCTTCCAACTGATACATTTCTTGCGAATGTTTTTTCTGCAATTCAAGTCGCTTTCTTTCCAATTCCAGCTCCCTCTTTTCAAGCTCCTGTTGCTCAGCCAAGCGTTTGCGAAGCAAATCTGCTCTCCGGCTGGAAGTCGTAGATCTTACTGAAGCTGGAATGGACGGTGGTCGGCATCGGGGACAGATCCAATCTCGGCTTGATATGGACTCGCTGACGCCAGCACAAGAAAAATGCCACCACTTATCGCACTTGTCGCAGGCTACAAAATCATCAGCCAAATCTGGGTTCTCACAAACAACGCAAGTGTACATTTCGGACTTCTCCAGATCAGCCGAAGACCCATCGGACATGTTAGTGGCCATATGTTTAATCTTGAAGTTTGTTACTTCACAAACAAACTCCACACTGTTCTTGATAGCACTTTATTATAGCTTCAAGCTAAAAGAAGATTTCATCACTGTTGGCCAATTCAATATAACTTATATGTACTTACATTAAACAGTGCACAATATATATTTTAGGGTTTGAACTCTGGTTTCGTGCGCCTCTATCCTAATTGTGTGTCTGCTTGGATTGTTAGGGATACATAATTATTCTAGCAAACCGTAAATATTCCATTCATAACCTACCAGCAAGTATACAGCCTTCTTCTACCTAGTTCGACCGTATCTGAGGATATCTGGATGGATTTTGGGTGTCCCTATATAGCATATGGCATTATTTCATAGTATTTTAAGATTTTCTTTAGAATTACTTACTATTTAATGTAGAAATTAAACAAATTGTCCTCTACTGAGCATTCACAACGTGTGCAGAAGTAAACAACTGATCAGACAATTATAAGGATTGTACGCATGTATTGTACCTACTCTAGTCTATTTGCTTTTGCTATTCAACACAGTTTCAACGTATAGTAATCTACTATGGTGCAAGCGTGACACGCAGGGTTGCCGGTAAGCCGGTCGCCGCAACACAAATAAATCGGTTGCAGATAGTACAGATCGCGAGATCCCAATACATCTCTTATAGGAAAATAGGGTGGTCTTTGGGGGGCTTGGGGGGTATTAGAAAGTGGTGGTGCGGCGTAATTATCCGTGCATTGCCAGACTGCGTGATCGATGTCAACATAACCCTTTTCACGCCGGCAACGTAATAATGTTTGCATACGTTTGAGAACAAATACAAACATTACAACCCAATTCACCCGCGCGCAATTTTGTTGTTGTTATGTATGATGCACTGAAAAGGAATGCAATTAATGTACATAGAATCGAAGTGAATGTAATTTTAATTCCCAGCATGATAATCTTTAATCAAATTTGTGTTTGTAAGACTTGTTATGTACCTTCATAGTAGGCTTCATTTGTTTTTATTTTTATCATAAACATTATTATACTGATAGCTGTGCTTAATTCCAAGCATCAACTACAGTGCAACGGTGCGCCTGCTTATTAGCGTGCCATACCGAACATACATCTCGTGTAATGCCAAAAACCCTCCGATGTAGGAGACAGACATCGATCATCATCGCCGAAGCCGTTAATGGAGTGAAAGATGCTTAAAACCTGTGCTCCGCCGTCCGTATGAATACTTAGTTATAGGCTATTTTACTTTCACATGCCAGTATCCAATTCAATTGGCAAATTTTTAAACACCATCCAACCATAAGAAACGCGTGTTTTGCCACGAACCGTCACTTTGGAATTGTTGTTTTTACTTCTGAAGATGATCTTTTAGCGCGTCTCAAGATGGCCATATTAAAATTGAAGTGTTCGATGGGGGAGAGATTTTTTCCATGGTGCTGCTCGGGTAAATGACTATAAAAGTGATCTTTATGGAAATTTGAAGACGTTTCTCCTCGAGTCAATGGTTGAATTGTCAATCAAGTGTCGTTTTTCAGGTGTTGAATAGCATTGCCATGAGCAGGAGAATGTGCACGATCTTTGATGGACAAGACACAAACTGTTCACCTACACGCGTGCTGTGGAAGGAGAAAGGATGTTGTGGGATGTCGATTCCAATTTAAGTACACATCCAGGTCAAGGTTTGGATCCAAATAATAAAACCAAATTAACGAAACTCAGAGCAAATGATCCCAAGAGTAGTTTCATGCATTACAGGTCAGTAATGCACTTTTCATTTTTTAGTAAATTAGTGGTAAATACTTGGCACGGATTAGCTAGCGAGTCTCTATTGTATACGATATTATATCTTGTATATCGATAAGACTAATTGAATTTATTTCAGCACCTAGTAGTTTCCATAAAAACGGCGTTCCTCAGACGGTTATTATCAACAAATAAATTTCCTTGGAAACTCCAGTAGATTCAAGGAGCCTTCTTGCATTTTTGGGCAACTTTGAAATATAAATTGTTGGAATTGAAAATGACGAGTTCTGCTTTTACTGCATCGTTTTCGCGGAAATAAAATTAAAAAATATTCCTTCATTCAACTAATATAAATGGTGAAATTATAGTTTTTCCGAGTGCTTTGCGTAGGACATTGTGAATGGAATCCCTCTCATAGTGTGTTATGGTCGTGTTTCTTAAGATGGGTTGTTTTTTTCACCATTTTTTGTGTTTTTAGTGACCCACTCCCGCGTCCGGACGAGCTTTCCAGCATCAGATAAGGAACATTGATGAGGTCGTTTTATATTATCAAAAATATACCTTAACTATATACACGCCAGGATCAAGAATTTCCATTTTTGATTCTAGAAGTGTGAAAACTCTTCACATATCCATTTGATGTGTGAAGATTTTCATGCGAGGCTTTTGTATATGAAGATGACCTCAGAATGTACGTGTATGAACAGGCATTCTTGAAATGGGTCGTTGGATTTTCAATAGAGCTGTCACCTTCAATCTCCAGGGCTAAAAATGTTTGCACATAGTGATCACATGTAAATTACTGAAGAAATGCAGACAAGTTTCTTCCATTAAAGCACTGCCGGTCAGTGGGAGATTGATTGTAAAGCCCCCCCCCCCCCCCCACACACACACACACACACACACACACACACACACACACACACACACACACACACACACACACACACACACATACACTTTTAAATATAAATCGTTGGACTCATTTTTGAGTTAGCCGAAATACTTGCATAAATGCATATTTTATGCGCAAAAGACACACAATATAGATTGACTTTCGACTGTAGGAATAAAATGAGTAAAATAATTTTGACGCATAACTGAAACAATGTTATGGTAATCGAAAGGACTAACGTTAGTTTAGTTAGTTCTTTTAGCTGAATAAACATAACAAATACTGTTTCATTTATCTTGTACATCTGTAAACCAAAATGCTTCTTGCAATACAGATGCTGTTATTGAAAATCTAGGAAAATTTAAACTTACACTATACTTCAGTCATGCACTCTACAATGAAGAAGTCTTTAAGTACCAGACAAAAAAGGTCTAGCTTTCAAAAAAAGAGCTTTTTCTCGTGGAATTTTAAGGAATTTGCTAGCGTTTCCTACTATGAAAGTGTTTCAGTTTAGCTTTTTTTTTAATTTTTAAAAAGTGAACAAGTGAAGTTTGAGTTTGAATTTCCATAGATAACCAATTACAATCAGTTTTTTAAATTGTTTTTGTCAAATAGGTTTTATTTAGTTACCGTAATGCATGATCTGAATGTATTTAATTTGAAAATGTAATCTGAATGCACAAATTTAAAACTAATCTGATTGAAAAAAAAATTGAGTTTTTTCACATCTCAATATTTTTTAAGTTATTCTTCTCACAATTAGCTTATCGCTTGCTCTCAACTTAGTGTCCTAAATGCACTTCCACAGTTATTAATTGAGCTTTTGATGCCAGGTACCATTTTTGCATTAGTATAATTGTGTGCCCAGGGAGTCGAGAAATTTTCCATAACGAAAAATTCCTAGACCAGACCGGGAATCGAACCCAGCCACCTCTCCAGCAAGGTGTTGCTTTGTAGCTGCGTCTTTGCCGACTGAGCTAATTTTTTAAGTTATACACCGTGTAAAAGAAGAGAAAGAGCAATTTTAAAATGGTGCTTGTAAATCTTTTAATTAGTACTCTGAGGTCAAATAACTTTTTATTCTTAATTTGCATATAAAATTCAGTACAAGAGAAAAATCTATTTTTTATGGTTCTTTCTTCTATTATGTAATTGAATAATTTTTTTTCTTGAGAAACAAATATAAGGACAATAATATATAATATATAATCTTCTGATTACTCATTACTCAAATTTCAATAACATATTACGCCTACTCTGTTCTGGATCACTTCTATCATTCGTTTAGGCATGGAATTTATGTAGGATTCAAGTAATACAGGAAAAAATCTTGTAGTAAAAACTTGCGGTTTTTTTGCTTGTAGCTAATTTGTTCCACTCTTCATCACTGGTATGTCGGAGCTGATGAAGTGTTTCGAATTACGGCCATCTTTGAAAACTCTGGAAACATTTTCTATAGGATTTAGATTTGACAACAGGCCACTCAAGGAGAGAACTATCTCTGCTCTCAAGAAAATATTTGGACCTAAGGACGGAGTGACATGCTACATTATTCAGCTGAAAAATAAAGTTTTCCTCTATTCCGGTGTCAGCAAATGGAATCAACACTTCTTCCAATTACTGCACATACTTTTCTGAGTTCATTTTTGTTGAAACGTAACACATCGGTGACTTTCCAGCAAGAATGAATGCTGTCGAGATCATCACAGTGCCCCGCCAAAATTCATGCATTCTTTTGAAATCGACGCTTGGATACAGGAGTTTCCAATTCCCGTTTGATTTTAGCGGGAGAAAGTTTTTGGTTGATAGCCATGCGCTTTATTTCTCTCTTTACCCGTTCTGTAACTAAATATGGTCTCCCCGATCTCTTTTGCTCTTGTATTTCTCCTCCCTCGAACTCCAAAAGCACTGATGATCTTGGTAGATTGCTCCTGCGATTGTGCGAGTGATTCTGCTGGTTGACTCCAGGTCACTGGTATGGCCAGTGGATCGGTACGTTGGCGATTACGATGGCGGCTTATATCTCCTCTATCACTAACACCTGCCTCACACAAACCATGTTTTATTGTTTTACAGAATTCTTTGGCGTGAAATTTAGTGATGGGGGGAAACTGCCCCCATATTAATCTCATTGTTCCTATATTCATCCTACGATGAATCAAATAATTGGGCAGTTGAAGGATCGGTTTCGTTTTCTAATAATGTTTGCTTACGTTAAATAACTACAACAAACATTACTAACTAATCCTTCAACTGCCCAATTGTTTGATTCATCGTAGGATGAATATAGGAACAATGAGATTAATATGGGGGCAGTTCCCCTAGTATTTGGATAATTTAGGTAGTTGAAACCCTTCCGAGAACTCAACAAAGCCATCAATCTCTTTTTTTAAATCCCTGCAAATCTTTGTTCTCCCTTAGGATATCCACAGTTTCGAGGAATCTATGATATCGCTGTTGATGGCTTGCGTGGTTCAAAGTTTCTCAACGGCTTTTAAAACTACAAGGGACAATCCAATGACGTTGTATGCAAAGGTGACATTGGACTACCTAGCAATGTGTAATGAATGTTATAATCTTTTGTTTCAATATTTCGTGACGGTCGCCATTTGTAAAATTGCTATTTGTCATGCTACTCTTGACATAAGCTTGCTTTATATTTGCGCTTCGAAACAATATACCGAATAGACAGACCGTTTGAATTTCCGAGCCGTGTTTGAAATTGTACAAAAGATTTAAGGCATACCGCGAAGGGAAAACTGAAACTTTTTTAGCCATCGCTGGCTTCCAATTGACAAGAATTTGGAACGGCATGTTAGATATATTCCAATCCCAACAAACTCCTTAGCTCGGAAAATCAAATTGGTTGTCCTAAAAAGGAGGGATTTAAATGGTCATGTTTATCGATCTTCTTTGGACCTTTACATCTTTACTAATATTGTGCGACAATTCATAAGCCAGCAATACTAGCGTCATATTTACAACAGTTGTTAGCATTTAATTGATATCAATTATCTGCAACTTATTAGCAACTGGTCATGCTAATGTTGCTAGTTAATGCATTTTCTGGCTTATACCGTTCATGCCACTCAGTCGCCTTACCGAAAGATGGCTGCTAACTAGATCACACTTATTTCGCTCGTGGTTGCGCCAACCGGCTGGCAACAAATTCACCACTGGCACCACTGCATAACCAATGGCTGCCTAGCCAAAGGCGATACAGCCATTAGCTACCTGGCAATGGTTGTTCACCAGACCAACCTCCAGGGTACTTTTCACCGCCAGCTGCCAATGCAATACTGCCTAAATGTCGCTCTGAACAGGCTGCCAAACTGCCGAGCGAATGAAGCATTTTGCCAAGGTGTACACCCCTTTTATGTCGTTCACTGCTGCATATAAGATCTCCCTTACTTACTTTAGGAAAATACTTGGCATTTCGTAAATTTACTCTGCAAAATGAAATTATAAGATATCACCGTATATTTGCGTTATTTTCAATAGTTTAATGTTGTAAATCAATAGTTTTTAATATTAAATATTTAAATATTTGCAATTGATTAGCGCAAACATTTTTAATTTTTTTTGGAGAAACGACTGAGATATTAACGCTGAAAACCTGACCCCTTTCGTGATGGTCGCAATAGTTTTTGTTTTTAATTGTACCCTAGTAAAAAAAAAACAAAGACGTAGTCCTACGTTAAAACGATCCCAAGTGTGACGTGAAGTAAATGAGGAGGATGTCGTGAATCTCGGAATGTACGAGCTCCATTTTTGGATTTCGGGCTTCCTGTTTCAGATAATAACTTGAACACGTCTTTCCTTGTTACGGCCAATCACAAGACTGGATATATTTATCTCCCAACTCTCTGATTTTTCGTTCGCCTACTACCTAACTTGTTTCCTAGTTCTCGCACCAATCTCTCATCTATCTTACTTCTGAACCCATTCTATACCGTTTTATTTATTTTTATTTTTATTATTAATCTGTTCATTTGCCCCACTCAATCCCTATATCCTTCACTGCCTCTACTCTCTATTCTGTTACATGATACATTATCATATCCTTGAACTTTCCTGGTTTACGCATTTCTCGTCTCGGTCTGCTTTCGATGTCTGCAGTAGGAGTTGAAGGCAAAATTGATCCAGGTCTATCGGAATTGTCCAGATGGCTGTACTCTGCCGTGTCCTCCGGAAGTAGATCTGGAATTATAAACGTGTTAGATATGGAACCTGAGCTAACCTGAAAAATAGTTAAACATAAACAAGGGTACGTCCTTGTCTTGTAGAGTTGTCTTCCGTGTTGGCCATGTAATAATAATATTTTTTTTATTATTAATCTGTTCATTTGCCCCACTCAATCCCTACAGAGGATATACCAGTAAAATGCTGCTACTGGCCGTAAACCAGCAAAACATGAATCCAGACAGCATATTTTTCCGATTCCCGGAATCGGGATCTTTTTTGCATGCTCAAATTGCTATCAGTGTCTTACTTTGAAGATGTCTTCCGTTTTCTGATGTTGAGGATTTAATAGAAAATAGGAAAAGAGAATTTTATCCTCATTGTCGTGGAATCATTTCGTCAGCCTTGGACGAAATTACAGAAAACAAAGTGCTATTCTGGTTAATTTAAATCGAGCTCTCATCTAATGCATGACTGTGAATCAGGCCAAGAAATAGTGCTCAGCAAGAACAATGAGATGGGCAAGAGTCTTGGAGAGTTGGAAATCACGAATGCGCTGAAGAATGTATTACGGCTTAACTTTACTGCGCTCATCAACTTCAACTCTGTAATTCCTAGGTCATCAAAGTGAGTAGAAAGAAAGTCGTTTACTTTCGAGAATTCAAAGATACCAGATCGGCAAAAATGTTGTGGAAACCGTCTCAAGCTATGAATAACGCTCCGGATGGAAAGGCAACTTTGAACAGAGTCCAGTCACCTTCAGAAGACGGCATTCTCAATTGGGTGGCGTTCTAGCTTTTTCGGAGGGCTGACCTCATTTGGTACAAAAACAACAGTGTTGTGTTTATCTAGGAAGGTCGTTCATAGTGGAAGGATGCCAAAACCGGCTTAAATAGCGTTAAACTGAACCAGTTACTGATACGTTTCTTCACGTAATAATCTCCACGAAGACACTCCTCGATTGCTCACCTGGCCTCATCCATACAACCCACAGTGCCAGTGGTCCAGTAAGCTACTTTAGGCGGACATGAGTTTTTCAACGGAAATTTGAGGTTTTAGAGCTTTCGTTACTTCTAAGAACTTGTTGCAAACTTGTTGTACTACAATTTGTTTGAATGTAATTTTGGCTTGCATTAAAATCAAGAGTGGCGTATACGCTAAATTTTTTATGAGCAAATATCGTGAGATGGTATGTTCAGCAAAGTTGTAGAAATTGTTATTATAGAAACTTTGTAGAACATATTTTTTTCTAGCTTCAAAGCCTACTGCTATAATTCCGAATTTTAGTAAAAAATCGTGTTTCGACTAAAAGTCCTTCATTTTTAACTTTTTTCAGCTTGCTATGTTCTACAAAGTTGTTTGTTTTGACATTTGCTACAATGTTGCTGCAAACACCATTGTTGTATTTCTTCTTGTTTTCATTTTATAGTAAATTTTCAGTTAAATTTACGCCATACTATGGGCCTTACAACTTGAAATGGAGCACCTGAAAAAAAATATGGCATACCATGACTTGATTCAACACACCTTAGAGTACGTTCAAGGAGAATTTGAGATAGATGATATTTTTCTATCTCTATCATCTCTATGTTTTTATTGAAAACTGTATGTTACACTACTTTCTGTAACATACAGTTTTCAATAAAAACATACTTAAGGAGTACAAATAGAATCAAAACACACAGAAATCATGGCTATTTCTGTTCAGTATATGTAAACTACCACGTGTTTTCATAGAAAAAGGCTCAATAGCCTAATTTTTTCAATTAGCTATTTTTTTAAATCAAAGAAGTCATAGGGAAAAAAATCATTATATTGTGAGTTTTCAACATGGAAGTGTCCCGCCGAGATTTGGCAAACCTTCTCATAGAAAAGAAAAAAAAATGAATATTTGTACAATTTTCTTCGTCAACGGTTTCCCATTATTGATACTGATTGTGTTACACCACAAAAACGTTTGAAGTGGTCCAGATTTTCCCGATTCTGTGGCCACCCTGAATGTGCTTAATTTCGAACAGACAGATAATTACCATGATCAAAACATTCACCCTTTTCGAAAATGGTGCTATTACATTGAATTATTATACCATGAGCAATCCAGGTATTTTGAAAGTAAGAAGTCTTAAAGAAAATTGCGGCACATCCCGCCAGTATCACACCTGATGTTAGTGCTTTGATATGAACGTGCTACGACGTGGCAGTAAAATAACACTTACATTAAAAAAAAGAGCCAAAGTACACTGATTCTTCATGCAATTATTCTGCCACCTGGTAGTGGGACCTCGGTGAATCGTCAATAAATATAAGTAGGTTATATGCAGAAAATGCCTCCCCAGTGAGTCTGAGTTCAATCCCAGCCGAGGTCGGTGGATTTTCTGAGGCTATTAAATCTGGTCACGTCTTCCTTCGGAAGGGAAGTAAAGCCGTTGGTCCCGGCTCATGTGTTGATGAGTGTGATATGCAGGGTTCAGGGGGTGGAGTCGTATTCCTGGCGTCGATGGTTGTCACCACGTTGTGAGGAAATAGGCCAACGGAAGATAAACGAATAAAAAATTAGAGGTGGGTTAAATCAAGGATATAACCGCAATGTTCACGTAGGACCGTGTTGGTGTATAGTAATTATGGTATCATCTAATTTATACGTATCTAATGACTAATAACTAATCATAACTAATTTATACATGTATCAAATTGGTTAATATTGAAATGTTTTGATTAGTTTACTTTGACCCGTCCCTTCATATGAAATTTTCTACATACTGCACATTCGTCACAGAGTCAAGCATCGTTTTCCGCTGGGTGGTTCCCGGTCGCGAGATGGCTTCGGAAGCGGATACCGCCCACGCGGATGTCACTTACAAAACTTTACAGCGTTTCATTCTGGTTTACACACCATGAGCAAACGTAGGCGATAATTTGCGAGCCTGACGCGCAATCGTGAGAAAACAACCCTACACCGACAACAAAGCAAAATAATTTTGCAGCTGAGGAGTGTGGCTATTTCTGTGTCAAACATGGAATAAAATCAAATGAAATAGAAAGGAGACGACAATTTGAACCATTTGTTACCCGTTTTTGGAGGATCCGGAAAGGGAAAACCATATTTTCAACCTGTCCAAACGCAAAATTGTATGGGAGCAAAAGTAAGCCATTTTAAGTAAAAAATTGAACTATTTATACTAATTGCACTTTATTGAAATGGTAATGCAAACATTTTGTAAGTTTTTCTGATCAAATAGTGTTTAAATTAAGTCATTCTGTTGAGTCGAACGAGGGTTATTAACATTCAAAAACCTTTCACTTCTGCATAACGCTCTCATTATTCAAAACTTTGAAATAACACCCGGTATAGAAAAGAGAAACGTAGTCCTACGTTAAAAATATGCAGAATGGCCGAAATTGGTTTCGCCCCAAATCTTATTCCCATACGCTAAACGTTCGCACTACAACCTAATTATTTGCCAGCAAACAGCGTGCAGCGATTACAAAAAAGCAAATTTCAAACAAGTTATTTTGTTATTGGTTATGTGCAATACAGAATCATTTTATGATTATAAACCGTCAGCAACTAATCTGCTATGCACAACTAGGAAATACAACGAACACAACCCATCCTGTATACTGTACACATGGTCGGTCTGACTTGTTGCAGTTCGGCTCGAATTATCCGTTATAGAATTTCGTTCGTTGGTTGTTAAACGCGTTTTGTTATTTACTCCGGGACGTGGCGTTTTAAGCAATGTTAAGCCGGGGCACGGTTATTGAAATTGCAAACAGCACAAGAGAAAAATTCAACCAAACAAACTCTTTAGTTGACAAACTGATCTCGTCGTCCTTTAGTTGATTTAGTTTAGTTGACGGGGTAGGAATATGGTTTGCTGGCTTGGGCTTTCTTCTTGGTATCCTTGGTTCAGCTCCTCGTCGTTGCTGGTGGCCATCTGAAGGTGACGTGGGATGATTTTTGTCTCGTTGTTGTCACGGGTGGCTTTTTCCCGCCAATTCGCAGGCTTCAGCAGCCATGTATCTCGCAGCAAAGTTGACGGGTGCATCGGCACCAACAGCCAACTGCACCAATGCCTCTGTGGGCAATGACTGCTCGCCAGTGTACTTTCCAGGGTGCTTGCTACCGCCAACTCCGTTTCTACAGCAAATCTTATTCTGCACTGCTCGATGACTGCCGAAAAACTAAATCAAAATGCTTATCATTCATGGCTGCCTAGGAGACGTTCCTTACTTAAATATGAAGTCTGTGCTAGGATTATACAGTGAATTTGGTAAATTTACTCTGAAAAATCGGCATTATAAGAAACCACCTTGTATTTACGTTATTTTCAATAGCTTAATGTAAAAAATCAAGCAATTTCAATATTAAAACAGATGCGTGTAAATATTCTAGACAGATTGGTGCAAAGATTTTGAAAATCGGTCATGAATGAATTAGTTAATAACGTTCAAAACCTAAGCATATTTCGTGGCGCTCCAAATGTTTGTACTCGCAACGTGTACACCTGTATTGAAAACAAATACGTAGTCCTACGTCAAAAATGACAGCTCTATCAGTTGATTTACGGCTGTAATGACGAAAACAATGAAGCAACTACGTTCGGTGGTGTATAATTACCGCCGGCTCCATCCCGGAGCGAATATTTTCGTCATCATGCCTTGTGCACCTTGTGTGGTGAGCGCATCTAGTAGGCTCCGAAAAGGAAATTACCAGTATGGCGCTCAGAGAGTTGAAGTTGATATGCTAAAAAAAATCTTTTCGGATGCTATGGCCAAAGCTCCGGTTTGTTTTGATATGTTATATCGTTATCTTTTTTTCAACCATTCGGAAATTGTCTCTTTTATTAAGGGTCTGTTCATAAACCACGTAGACTTCTTTTTGAAAATCTCAGACTTTTCTCCATACATTGTTTTGTAATTTTGTATGGAGTGTAGACTTTGGTCACACCCTCCCCCTCCCCCAGAAAAATCTACGTGGTATATGAATAGCTCCTAATGCAAGCGTTATATAAACAGAATATGTGATACTATAATTGTTATATCTGTATTTATATCTCGAGCAAATCGCAGTCGGTGTAAGATTGCTATCCCGGTCTTTTTACATTATCGCTATTTACCTTCCCCAAAACTCATGTGTCGACCATTATTCTGCTCATACCTACGCAGTGCACCATGTAACAAATTTAGTATCATCAGCAGATCAGCAGATGGGTGACTTTAACTTACAAAACTTGCATTGGCAACTGGATGAGGATATGAATGGTTTCATTCCCCTGAATGTTTCTTCGAAGCATGAACGTAATCATAGAAACGATGTTTACTACGATTAGTTTGCAGCAAGTTAATCGATATACAAATGCAAACGGCATACTTCTCGACCTTGTATTCGTTAGTCTTCCAGAGCGACTAGATATCATCAAACCTCCTGCACATCTTTTACCTGTTGATAATCATCACGTGCCATTTGTTTTGCTGTTTGATGAGAGCAGTGACGATTTAGTTTCAACGAATGAGTCGGACGACAATCTCTGTTATGAATTTCACTCGTGCAATCTGGAACAGCTAAAAATGGTGTTGGATACTTTCGACTCGGACGGTTTATTTACTGGACCACTGGACGAAACAATATCAATATTCTACGAATAAGTTTACGCGCTGCTTAACAATGGCGAACGTAACAGTCACATGCTAATACGTCTTGGTGGACGTCTGAATTACGACATCTTCGCAACATTCTTAGAAAAGCACACCACCGTTTTTTTCCATTCGAAGTCTGAGAATGACTATGATTATCTTCGTAAAGTTGTGCTGCAGTACAAAACAATTTTATTTTCCACCTACGATAGCTACTTATCCAAGATCCAGGCGAACGTAAAACAGAACCCGTCAAGTTTTTGAGATTTCATGAAATTTTCTCGCAGCCCACGCAACGTTTGTTTCAAGGATGTTCAAGCTCAAACAAACTTGGAAGCCGCGAATCTATTTGCTTCGTTTTTCGAGAGCTGCACCTGTACCAAGGCGTGACTGTTTTACTCAGATTCATTCACACAACATCAACCAGTTATCCAGTTTTCACCAAACTAAGTTGAAGAAGCTATCGACAACCTTGATATCAATCAAGGATGTGGAACGGACTGTATTCTACTCCTAATGCTGAAAAAGTGTTCCAGAGAACTAGCGAGTCCAATTGTCAGTTTGTGTTACGATCGCTTTACGAAAGGATGTTTCCGGCAGCCTGGAAAACAGCTTTCATCGTGTATATTCCCAAGTCTGGTAGCAGTAATCAAGTATCGAATTATCGTGGCGTATCTATACTGTGCTGTCTCAGCAAAGTCTTTGAAAGACTGGTGCACAACGTTTCATACAACATGGCATCACCAATCATCTTTGATGGCATCTCTTTCTACAACAACAAATCTCATGTGTTACGACACCTCACAGTCACGCGAAGTCGAAGTTAGGCGACAAGTCGACGCGGTGTACATTGATTTCGCGAAAGCCTTCGACACTTTTCCTCATATTCTAGTCGTCGACAAACTGAGGCTTTCCGGATTCGATTACGGAGTGAATTTTTTCGTACTTGCGTGATCGTACTGCATTCAACATCATTTCTGGTGTACCCCAAGGAAGCGTTCTGGTGCCACTATTATTCAACATTTTCATCAATGACCTGTGTTCGCTGCTTTCGTCGTTCAAGGTGTCGTTCGCTGACGACCTGAAATGTTTATCGAGTCATAGCTTCTCATAGCTTGATTACACAGCCCTACAAGAAGATATTGATGTAATGTTGACATGGTATGGCAACAACGGAATGCGAGTAAACAACAACAAATGTTAAGTAATTTCCTTTGGGCGATGCCATAGCCCTACTCTTCATGTATGTATGTATGTATAGTAGCCACCATCCCTGCTAGCGCTTGGCTTGGATGCAGCTCCACTTAATAGCAAGATCAAATTGAGCCACCGATCTGAATTCACAATATCGCTGTATGAAGGGCCAAAAACGGAGGGGTGGACCCGTAAGCAGAGACACTCACGTGAAATTAGGAATCTCCTTCCAACGATACGATCCAATACAATGAATAACCCAATTCGCAATACTTATTAAGCTTTCTACAGGATGGCTTGTTAAGGAGGGCGCGTCACCCTCACTGAAACTGTTGGAGTAGAATTCACAGCATCACAATCGAATCGGTAGGATGAAGAAAATGATACTGTTCATTCCCTCCTAGACTCAGGCAGTCAATCAAACCATCGTCCAGTTACAGCTTGAATGATACACTGATGCTTCCTCCAAACCCAGTATTTATTATATATAATGTAAATAATATTTCATAATATGCAATAAATTTATTACGTAATACAGCAATGAAATATACAAGAATATTTAATAAAATTTTGTCATAGTTGGAATTCGTCATCCTGTAATTTTAATATGGTTATAAATAAAATAATATGATGAAATAATTAAAATAGTAATAATTGGCATATGACAATAATATGCTGCTTTGTGCCTCTTTACAGCTCAATCATTGGTAGATGAATGTAGCTCCGGAATGTGAAGGTTATTTTGCAATGAAATGAAGTATAAATACCCATAAAACATATAATTAAACACTAAAAAATTAAAAAAATATGTATGTATTTATGACATATGGTTATACATAATCAGCAGAATTGAAAAGCATTTATTAATTATAATAATATCCAATGAACTGAATTAATAGAAAAGAACTTTTAGCTACAATGCAACAAAATAACTATACTATCTGGAATCAACCACCTTGTAACCTTGAAGCAGATAAATTATTATTATTATTTTTTTTATAATAATGTGAATGTGATTATAATAATAAACAATGATGATATGATGAAAATAATACGATGTTGTAATGAAATACTAAATAATGTACTATAATAATAAAATGCAGCTATTTGTCTCGTCCGCAACGGTGTTAGATTTAAACTCTAAAATAACGAAAATTTCTGGCGTGATTTAATGAAAGAAAGTTGATCACCTGGCAGTCTAGCAAAATAGAAAAGAAAATTAAAGCAAACAATAAGGCGAAATAAATTTCCTATGAGTATGATTATTGCCCTGGGCCCTTCCTTAGCTCAGTCGGTAAAAGCGCAGCTACAAAGCAACACCATGCTGGAGGTGGTTGGGTTCAATTCCCGGTCTGGTCTAGGCATTTTTGTAAAGGAAAATTTCTCTACTCCCTGCGCACTTGCCACACAATCATCCCTTGTACTTGCCACACAATCATACTAATGCAAAAATGGTACTTGGAATCGAAAGCTCTTAATTAATAACTGTGGAAGTGCATTTAGAACACTAAGTTGAGAGCAAGCAATAAGCTTATTGTGAAAACAATAGCTTGAAATTCTAAAGAAGAAGAAGAAGAATGATTGTTGCCTAACATGCGAACTTAATTAATCAAAAATAAAAAGAAAATAAAAATTTAAAAAAATTAAAGGAAATTTGGATTCCCCGCTAACTTCTATTTCCTATTGGACCCATAAATGATTCTTTATGCCTGTCAAATAGAAAATGTACGATCATAAACAATTTTAGTTTTTGCATTTTGTAATTTTTTTTTCTTGATGAAAAAGGAAAAAAATACATTAAATACCATCCTATCTTTTCATATACATAGACTTACAACTATGCACAAATGTGAAACTTATAATTCTTATAATATAAAATGATAATAACAATTATATTTGTTTGGTCTGCAGATTCTGGCCCTGCTCCAATTGTAAACGGACTTGTATTACCATAGCCACGACCGAAAAAATAATCTAAAATTAGTCTACAACACTTAGGAATTCCATGGATGATCTGAAATTAGGACCGTAGGACCGTATAAAAAATACTTCCATTTGTCGTGGTAGGGTAAGATTTCAGCATACTACCTTACCGGGGTCGCGCTGCCTACATCGCGTTTGTGGGGCTGCCATCTAAGGTATAGTTGACGTGATTCAGCGTTTCTTACTCAACCGCTGGATGCATTGACATACGCTGTTTGAGCCGCACCTGCTTGGTAGACAGACGCTCGGCACGCACCTCCTCAATCTAGCTGAAGTCAGAAGGACAACAGTGCCCAGGCTTCACTACCAGCTAAGTACGCAACCCTTAGCTGGCGGTCTTTATCATCTCTTGACCCGTGGAAGCATGAGGTAGGAGGACCAGAGCTATGTTGCGGGGACGCACGCTACTAATTAGTTGTCGACTCACCATTTTGCAGCCCATGCCATAGCCCTAGTCTTCATGAATACAAAATGGAGACGACATCATTGGAACGTGTGTCATCCATTCGCAACCTTGGAATTACCATCGATTCGAAGCTCAGATTTTACGAACACGTCAGCACTATGCTTGTCAAGGCTTTTTCTGTGTTGGGATTCATTTGTCGTCACGCATCCGGGCTTCACCGATATCTACGCCTTGAAAACACTCTATTGCGCGTTGGTTCGTAGCATCCTGAAGTACACTGCTCCGGTTTGGTCTCTATACCACGTAGTTCATGTTCTGACGATCGAACGGGTGCAGAAAAAGTTTGTACGTTTTGCACTGAGGCAAATGCCATGGAACGACTCCGTCAATCTTCCTCCCTATTCAGACCGATACAGGCTCATAGGATTGGAGCCATTATCAGATAGACGAGTTATGATGCAGCGGATATTCGTCTTCGGTGTAAATGTGAGATTTATAGACTGCTCTGAACTTCTCACACAGATTCCGTTCACCATTCCATCTCGAAGGTTCCGGAATTCTCCGTTATTTGCAGTTCCATATCATACAATAAACTACGGCTACAATAACCCGCTGCATTCATGACTTCGCTCGTTCAATGTTGTCTGTAATGAATTTGATATTAATTTGTCAAAAAACGTTTTTAAAAATAGGATAAGTAGTAATACATAGTTCGTAAGTTAAATAATTTAGTCTGTGCGTCAAGTCGAAGACGGTAATATAATATTTAAAAAATCAAAATAAAATCGAATTTGATTTCATTCATCTTGTTGTAATCTTGCGTTCACTTTTCTATGAGCAAAGTAGTTTTGTCTTGACAGATCATCGAGAGGAATACTCAATTTGCTCTCACTGATAGCAGGATCAATTATCAAATTTATGTTACAGGATTAAATTTTTGATCTTTCAACCGTTAAAACGACCAAAACAGCGACCTGAGTAATCATTATTGACAACATCACAACATCATATTTAGTTTCCTATTTGATCTCAGAACTTACTCGGGAATCTGTTCTTGATCCAATGCCATCACTAAGTACGTCTTTTTTTTCGAATACAATCATTAATTTGCTCTCCCTAAATTTGGCTTTAAAGACCGACAAAATGGTTTTTAGCTTTGTATGCTTTCGATTCAAAGAGGGACATATGAATTTAAGAACTTTCAATCCTCACATCACGTAAACACATAAATATTTTTTATGTTTTCGGAACTGTATGTACGTCATATTATGATGAATATTGAATGATTTCTACCTTAAATTCGTTCGTATTTTTTGATCATTATTTTTTTACGCAAAAGAAGCCTATAATTGGAACTAATGATAATTACTAGGCTAATAATATTTTGTATGCATGCCGCTCTTTATATATCCGGGTACCGATTGAGCACAATAATTCGCTAAAACATAGTGTAGACAACACGAACAGATATTGTTACGGAAACACATTGCCTCACGTGTTGAAATTCGCCCAAATCAGAATCGTGCAATGCACCCAAATGATCGCTTCCAACTAAGGTGAAAATTTCCATAATTATTAAAACAGCTTTTTCCCGTTTGATACCTTTCAATCAGCTCCAATAGCGTTTTGAAATAGGCAGTCAGGTTTTCTTCCTACCCACCTACAAATACCGAGCGCGCGCCGGTAAAAGAAAATGGTCTGCACACGTTAATTTGGGAAACAAAACACTCGACATGGTTCGCGACCACTCCTTTCTTTTTAGGAAGAGCCGCCGCCGTCATTCCGTCGTTTACTATTGCGGGTACGTTTGTCGCGTGTGGGAGGCTTAGGAATTACGGGCCCTGCACAATCCCGTCCCGGCATGTTGGAGCATGTACGACTTTCAAGTGAATATTATCCGTGTTCAATTTAAATTGCAAACAATGCGGCGATGAAAGCCTGAGTACCTAACACCAAATCGACGCACGCTAAATTGCCCAATCAGTTTTGATTTTTAGCAGCTTAGTACCTTTCATAAGTGGAAGGATTCTTCGCGGTGGGTTTTGCATGATTTGCGGTTCACTTGGTATATTTATTTCTTATTATAATATGCTTTCATTAGATGATTTCCGCATTAAATACGCTTTCTAAACTAAACATATTTGTTTTATATTCTTAAGCTATATCTTGCTGAAGTGGCTTTGCACAGTAGCAGGAATAAGTGGGATATAATGGATATAATTTTAAAACAAAGCGCTTTGATGCATTCAAAAAGTTTTTCGATATATTAAGATTTTAAAAGTTAGCCAGAACCAGTCGAGGGTCGACGCAAAATCTTGAAACTTTGTTTACTTGAGAAAGATACATGTATGTAGAGAAAGTATTAATAGTTCCGTTAGAATACAATAATTAGTCTGAAAATTTAATAGAAATTGTTGAAATTCATCAAGGGTTATTGCAATAGTTGTACAAGTGAAGAACTTGTTTGCCAACATACTATTGCTCAATTTTAACAACTTCTAGACAATTTTTCGACTGCCTTAAAGAGTGAGTTGATAATTATTGCAACACTTTAGACTGATCAGTGAATCAGCTATAGTCATCGGAATTCAACAATTTTTTTTACAATAGTTCACAATATGTATTTATTTTCAGCATACATTCACCGATCGAATTTCAGGATTAGTTTGACTACAATGCTCAACGTTTGCGATTGACGCTCGGTACTGTTCACGGTAAGTTTTTCTCATTTGTTACACTCCCTCATCACTTACTTTTCGTCTATCGACCCTCTTTTGGTCTTTCGAAGTTCGCGCTACATCATGGCTCAATAAGTCTTGATCGGACTGAGATGACAGTTTGGTGGATTCATGTCTTTCGGGACAAAATCTACAGAATTAGCCCCATACCACTCCTACACGGTATTGAAGTAGTGACATGAAGCCAAATCGAGCCGAAACAACGGTTTTCGATCGTGCTGTCTCAAGAATGGCCGTTTTTGCAGACACCCAGTTTCGTAAATCTCACCGTTTATGGTGCCTTCGATCAGTAATGGTTCACTTCGTTTGCCACAAGTACATATGGCGTGCCAAATCAGGCACTTCGAAGTGAATTTCAACGTTTACCACCGTTGTTTTTAAGAGAATGTGCTGACTCACTGCTGATGCCGTTGACGATTATTTTTAACAGGTCACTCAGTGAAGGTACTTTTCCCGAAGCGTGGAAGTTAGCCTCAATCAATCCAATTTTTAAACGTGGTAACAAATATGCTGTTGAAAATTACAGAGGTGTTTCGATTTTATGCTGTATGGCCAAGGTGTTCGAACAATTGGTTCACAAAACCCTTTACGCTGTATCTCGACCGCTGATTTCTGCATTTCAACATGGTTTTGTTAAGAAGCGATCCACGACAACGAATCTGATGTCTTACGTAAATAGTCTATCAACGGAAATTGAGACTATTCACAAAGTTGATGCCATATACTTCGATTTTTCGAAAGCGTTCGACAAGGTTCCTCACACCCTGGCAATTGACAAACTGAAGTATCTGGGCTTTCCTGATTGGAACACAAAGTGGTTGCGTTCTTACTTATCTGGTCGGAGCGCTTTCGTCAAATTAAACGGTAGTCGGTCACGCGTCTTCCCCATCACGTCAGGTGTACCGCAAGGAAGCGTTCTGGGACCACTGATTTTTATATTGTTCGTGAGTGACTTGTGCTTTCGGCTGAAAAGGGGCTTTCTCCTCTACGCTGACGATCTAAAAATCTACAAAGTTATATCATCGCATCTCGACGGTTGCGCTCTTTAGGTTGACATCAGCCATGTCCAAACACTACACTGCACGCCGAGCTATTTTTTACCACGCTAGTGCGTGTATTGAATTCACCACTTTGACTTCGTGCTTCCAGACTTACACGCCACGCGATTGGTATAACACCAATGCAAGTGCTCGTGTTTTGTCTTCAGACACCGTGTATGATGATTCGGCAAACACCACAGCCGAGTGTTTCCGATTGTGTCCGATTGCGAAATACACGCGTGGTTAATTTATTTTATTTCTATCCATGCCATGCTTGTTAAACTCAATCAACTTATGCGCCCGTCACCCAACGGCCAAGAAAACAAACCTATAAGACAAATTATCAATTTTTTAGAATCATCCGACGAGCAATGCTCCATCCGTGGTAACCAGTGTCATAATGGGTGTATGTTGAGAGCTTTCTTGTGATCGTAACCACTCGGCTCGGGTGTTCTCCCAAAAATGAAGACACGGTGTCTAAAGCAAAACACGAGCGTGTACACTCGTGCCGCGTGCATCGCGTTGCGTGTTCATCTATAAGCACGAAACTGAAGTGGTAAATTATAGCCACATGGTGGTGTGTTTGAAGTCAAGTTCGGCTCTCATGCAGAACGGCTTGGTGTTTTCACCAAGGCTGGTTGACATCGACGAGATTCTGTTGTGGTGCTCTGAGAATGGAATGGAACTGAACATCAAAAAGTGCAAAGTTATTTCGAAGCTATAGAGCGTGTTCAAGCTATTCGTGACTTAGAGGTTACTGTAGATATGAAACTCCGGTTCAATGAGCATATTAGCGCAACTTCCGCCAAGGTCTTTGCAGTACTGGGATTTATCCGTCGCAATACAAGTGGTTTCACCGATATATATTCTCTCAAGGCGCTGTACTGTAGCATCATGGAGTATGCTGCCGGATGGAAAGGGTTCAACGCAATTTTGTACGGTATGCTCTTCGTCAACTTCCGTGGAATGCCGGCGCCGGTGGTGTAGTGGTAAGCGTGACTCCTACTTGGCACCCCAGTGGGTCTGGGTTCAATCCCAGTCGAGGTCGGTGGTTTTTCTGAGGCGAAAAAATATGGTCACGTCTTCCTTCGGAAGCGAAGTACAGCGGTTGGTCCCGGCTCATGTGTTGATGAGTGCGATATGTAGGGTCCAGGTTGTGAAGTCGTCTTCCTGGCGTCGGTGGTTGTCACCACGTTGCTAGGAAATAGGCCGACGGAAAATAAGCGAACAAAAACAATAAAAAAAAACTTCGGGGGGATGCCCCAAAAATTCTTCCCGATTCGCGGGGTTGTGGGGGGGTGGTTGTTTTAAAATTTTTTATGCACAGACGTATTTATATAGGGGGTTTTTTTTTTTTTGCGGGTGTGGGGGGGGTGTAGATTGCCCGGCGCTGTTGCAAAACATCAACATTTGTGCACCTTCTCGCCAGCATCGTGACCGTAGTTTATCCGTAGTCAGTCGCCATGGGACTACGTATGAGCAAAACCACCCTTTAGATAACTGTGTTAGATCGTTTAACAATGTGAGTGCTGTTTTTTATTTTAATATTTCTAAATGGGTGTTTATGAATATAATTAGAAACTTAGGTTAAGTAACAGTCTGTTGAGTTTTTGAATTCGAAACGAGGAACAATAAATAAACAAATAAACAGTTTCTTCAGTTTGAAACGGCCATCCACAGCAAACTTGTCCTTACGCGTGAAATATTCCTGTCCCGGTAACTGCTTGAAATCTGCTTCGACGCAGGTCTCATGATCAATGACGCAGCACCGGTATTTCGTTAGCAGCTTCGTATAGAGTTATGCATTGTTCGATTCACTCAGATAAAACGTTATGGTCAGTTACGTTGTGCACTAGCTTGATTTATTTAACAAATTTGATTCAACCTTTGTCCTACTTCAATTTTAATTTCATAACTAACTTCATTTACTAACTAACTATCATTATTATTTTCTCACTGACTGGTTCACTCGATGACGATGATGATAATCCCTTCTGAGGTGTTTGTTTGGCTTTTACAATGGTTCATCCACTGTTCATCCATTCCATCCATCCATTATTTTGATTGCCGGAAAAATGAAATCGGAAATTCCCGAAGGGTTCCATATTTCGTTAACCGGCATGGTTTGTTGCTAAACTTCTACAAACCTTCAAATATAGATGTCGTGTCCTGGTGTGATCATGCATCTTGTAAGTTCTCAATCCTGATTGTTTCTTGGTTTTCTGGATGAAACTTTGCGTAACTACGAAACAGTTTTTTTGGCCAATTCCCGCGTCGAAATGTTCGGACTCCCCTTGAAATGAGCGTTCATCTCTTTCTCGATCTTTTACGCGTTGTTCCCGGTTTTTGTCCAGCTGATGGCTTGTGGTCCTTTGTCATCTGTTTCAGGATCCTTTATAGAACCCTTGAAAAGGTTGACTGATCTATATTCATCAGTTTTCCCAACAACCCAGGAATTTGTATATGGGTGAGCAAAATTCTATAAGACGAACGGTTTGCTTGATTTTATTTCATCTCAACCGGAATCTCTCTGACAACTGAGTGAATGTAAACAATACACTCTGAAAATAAACTGGGCAATATGTGTTTAATTTCAGTGGGGTATGAAAAAAGATACGCAAGTTTGAAAGTCTCTCAATAATTATTGACTCACCCTTTATTCTAACAGAACTTGGGAACTGAGGGTATGCCAAACAGCATAAGCAGATATTCAATTTCTGAAAAGATGATTAATGTTTTCTTAAATATATAAGCAGTGTATATTCCTCGAATGTTCTATTTTTCAATCAACAGTATAAAAATTTGACATCAAGCGTTCATCAATGTTCTATTGAAGGGATAAAACAAATACAAAAAATCAACTTTGTTCTTTATTGCGGGTATTAACAAACATTTTGTAGGGGTATTCTACATTTATTTTGAATGTGAGATAACATAACCAAATCCATAGTAACATATTCTTAGCCCGTTTCACCCATTTATGCGTTTCACCCCCCAAGTTCATGTTTTCAACAATTTTTAACTTTCATATTTGTTTACCTAGGGTTTCATTTTAGAAGTCGCTTAATTATTATTTAATCAAAATAACTTCAGTATTAAATTGAATTTTTAATACAAAACCACTAAAATTCCATAATTAAAACGACACAGAAATTAAAGACACTTTAAAAATAGCTTTTGATTTTTTGTTTTTGTATACATTTTCACCTGTTCTTCAATATGGCAAAATTATTCAATGATCATAGAAATATATAGTGGATAATTTATGTATAGTATTATTATAGTCAATAATAAGATGACCAAATCTCAAGTACTTTTTCTAACGTATCTAACAAAAAAGAGGGGAAGTAAGATTCAAACGTAAATTTCCCAAAATTCTCAGCACATTCACGGAAAGTAGCATCACCATCATGTTAGGGAAATGTTATTCCTTATGTTGATTGCCCTAGTTTGCATGAAAGTGCTAAGGGTTTCAAGAATTTGACGTTCGAATCTTATTTCCCCTCTTTGTTTACAAAATCAGATACTTCTGTTTGAAAAAGCACTCGAGGAATGTTCGTCTTACCCTACCTGTCTGTCTTACCCGCAGCTCCCCTAGCAAATATCTCTTTTCATATCTTTCGCAATACAAAACAACATTTCCTTATTGGTTGTATCTGGCAACTAAAAGTTTTACTTATACTGCATTGCATTGCACTTCACCTGCATTGCAAAATCGCCCTTTGAACGGTTTCAGGTCAAGAATCGCATCGAGAAACTTCAAACAGCATTGAACGCATCTTTTTTTAGACAATGTCTCAGGCGAATCATATGTTCGCCTTCTATATATCCACACATGGCCGCAGTGTCCTCGTACGTAGATAAAAAATATCGGCTATTCCTCCGGATTATCGCTGAACTTGGGTAGCTTCTCAGGCTATTTACGTATACGGTTCAAAAGATACAGAGGATTTTCGGTGGGCCATTTCTATAGAATACACAAAATTTAAGGTATGCGCACAGCAAAATCTGGCCATGGTTGCTTTCGCGGTATCGCATTTCAAGCAAATACAAATGTAATCCTCGATATCATCGGAAATATTCACACGTGAAAAATGATGCTTCACATTACAAGTATCGCACTGCACAATAGGCTGAACGTCCGGTTAATCGCATAACTTTTCTGAGCCACCACCTGCGTGGCCGTATGGGTAGGGGGATTTGGCAAAATGGGGGTCGAACTTGCAAACGTTTTCTTTTTCGTTTTTAGTGGTGATCTGTTTGTTGGCTGAATTTGACTGGGAGAAGACTTGTGCTTGGCCGCGCCAACTGGAGAATATTTTTCCAAAAAGATGAACCACCTCAGGAATATTTGGTTGGTTAAAATTTCCTTTAAGGTGCACAAAATTCTAGTTATAATTAAATTTCATTTTTGTTTTCTTACGTTTAGTGCCTCCTTTTATAGACTATGTGCTGAACTTATAGGAATAATATAGTTAGGATAAGTTTAACTAAATCCATTACAAGCTTAAGTGTTTAGTTCTTAATTTTTGATTATCTGTGGACTCCAGAATTCCACTAATTCTCGATCCGACGATGCATTGTAGCGTTTGTGGTCAGCTTGTTGCCGGCATAGAACGTTTCTTGAGTCTGTCGAAAATGTACGCTTGGAGATTTCCATTGTCAGGTTTCGTGTAAGGTCTGCTAACAATCTGCACCCAAGAACTGCAGCTTGTAGCTCTAAGTGGTGGATATAATACACATTTTGTCGGTGCTACTCTAGTCTTGGCTCCAAATAGAGAACATTCTACCAGGTTGTCTTTCACAAATCGCATGAACACAGCCGAGCCATGGCACTCTCCGCTTGCACCATCGACGATACGATTTGCCGATAACACCTTGGAACTCGTAGTTTCTCTAAACCGTTAGCAGACGCAGCCAATTACGCCATTTGTCAAACAAATGTTCAGGAATGTTCTCGTACCAATTAAAGATTGCATGCCATTCCTCTTGGAGTAGAATTTTATCCAGGATTAAGAAGTGATCGATGAGTCCTAAGGGGTCACAGATGGTCATCAATGTGCGAAGGATCTCCCGTTTAGTAGGACAACGACATCCCTCTAGTAGCGCAAAAACAAATCTCGCCCAGCGGATCTTGCATTTGAACACATCGTTCTGTGTATCCCACCACATGCCAATTGCAAGGAGTTTTTATTAACCTTCCTTGGGTGTTAACATTTTGGGACGAATAAGGTGTTTCGGGTCATATTGACCCGTATTGCAAGCTCATATTGTGGAAAATTTATATGACCAAATTTAAAAGTCTTTGACTCTTTGCAGTAAAAATACTAGTTGGAGTCCCAGTTTTCAGTTTTAGGCGAGAACTGCCTTTTTTGACTTGATTGGACAAGGAATCTGTTCCGTTAGAGGGTATGTCCTGCCACGATCCGTGAGGCGGTGACAAATACAAATTTTCATCGGAATATGCTTTTCGACGGCACAAACTTCATTATTTTTCATAAATAGTCTACAGCTAAGTTTAAAATGAACCAACGGCCATTCCGGGACAATCTGGTTACCCAGAGGATACCTAAAGGAGGAGACAAATGCGGATTTTCGCCAAAACATGCCTTTCGACGGTTAAAACTTCATGATTTTTGTTGAGTAGTCTACTTCTAGAATTGAAATGGACCAATGACCATATTGGATACTCTGGAACAATCTGGACGAGCAAGAAGAACCCTTTTGGAGGAAAAAATACGGATTTTCACCAAAATATGCCTTTTGACGGCTAAAAACTTTATGATTTTTCATGAGTACTCTATTTCTAGCCTTGAAATGCAAATACGGATTTTTGGCAAAACATTCAATAAACTAATCAGTGTGCACTTAATCATTTTTGACCAACTTTTGACCGTTCCACCCTTTATTGTTGTTCTCAAATCACACTGAAATATTCTTAAATGTTCCAACGTGCTTATAAATGAGTAAAAATGATAATCAATAAATGAGCTTCCAAAATCAAAGAAAAACGGATCCAATTGACATAGCTTTCTGTGTTTGTCATTTTTACTCATTTATAAGCACGTTGGAACGTTCATTTTTACTCATTTATGAGCAATGGCGTAGCGTGGTCGGCGAGGGGAGCCGTGACTCCCAAAAGAAAAATGTAGTGAAAATTGTCATTTTTTTACAAGTAAGGGTGTTTTCCACCAGACCTCCACCTCCCCCCGCTCAACAAATTTGTTGGCAGATTTTCTTACAAATCTTGATTCATTAGGGATGACACCCATAGCATCCGCCCCGGTTGTCACTCAGTCACGCTACGTCACTGTTCATGGACACCTTTGAAGTTCCAAGCATTTTTTGATTTGATTTGAAAACAATAATTTAAAAAGTATAAAATCTATCGAAAATCATCCCTAGTAGCACACAGCATCACATTAACTACTGAAAATAATCTGACACTTTGTGTTCTACCGGCCAAATTTGATTGAACCCTGTATGAGTAATCCCTGATTGAAACCGAGCAATGAGAATTTAAATGCCATTCGGATCAACTTCTGGCCTATGAACGGCCAATATGATCAGCTAGAGTAGACTACTCATGAAAAATCATGACGTTTGAGCCGTCGAAAGGCATGTTTCGGCGAAAATCAGTATTTGTTCCCTCTTTAAGGGTTCCCTCGGGGCATCTACCTAAGACAATGACTCTTAGAATGAATGAGTTACCATAGCTGCTTTGTCAATATCACTTAACATGGTCAAAATTTAATGGCACCGGCATGGTGCTGAAGGGTTCCTGGAATGGACAATATGGTCATTCATCCATCTTATGACTAGAAGTAGATTGTTTACGAAAAAATCATGAAGTTTGAGCCGTCGAAAGGCATGATTCGGCAAAAATCTGTATTAAAAATATTGGGGTTCAATAAAGAAACGTAACTTTATATGATTTAGGAAAAGTCAAGAAAGTTCAGATGTTTATTAGAAAGTTATAGAATTTTGAAAATCCATTCCGGGTCATATTGACCCGAAGGTCTAACCACAGGTTAAACTCTATAGCTCAATATTGCTCCTAAAAGTAGTCTTAAATCGTTCTCAACTGTTAGGAAATATGCCATCGAGAGTCGTAGTTTCCTCTTATTTCTGTACTTTTACTGTTTTTTTTTGCTTAAGCCTACAATTAATGTCTTTGATAAAATTGATTTTCTCGAGCAAAAAAAAAATTTGCTAACGCATAGAACCTTGAGCAGTACAATTTTTTAAAAATCGATGCTCGATACTTGTTCAAGGTTGCTGCTAAAGTGCACATAAATTTGAAATTAGGTTATGAGCAGTAGAGACAAATAGTGAGACTTATTATTCTTTCCGACACTAGCTTCCATATTGAATTAGGTAGGCCAACGAGTATGATAATATGTGCCATCGGCCTATCATTTTAAACCGTTATTGTCTCTTTTTTATTAGGTTACATTGTGCTCATTGTTCTACCATGCGATATTTTGATATGTGTCATTCGTCTTGGAATCCCAGTGACAACGAAAGTACATTCATTCCTCTTTGAACATCACTTTCCTGTGTATCGTCTTCATCAACGAGGTTAACTTCATCAAAGCATGTATCATATCGCGCCTTAACTATCAATTGAATGAAACAATTAACATAAATACCGTTTACCAAAGCTGGGAATTGTCGACGTGAGGTGGGTTGTGTTAAACGCTGAGTAAAACAAAAAATTACCGGAGAAATTAAATGTATGAATAATGGTTCATGTGCCATTCACTCTTGTTGGTGCAACGTAATTGCCCAGGACCGAATCCATATCGCACATATGAAAAGTTCATGGTTCGAGATTATACCTCAGTTATTTTCAAAGGTAATAGTTCTAGAAAAGTATTACAAGCAAAAGTTTTAGCATATTGGAAATAAAGCTCGGTATGGACCGCATTGAAATAGCTTTTTAATATATGTTTGCGATAGTTATAAATAATTTACTTGCTTCAAGCTACTTAAAATCAAGCTAAAACATAAATGGTTGGAACGCAGTCAACATTTGATCGACTCATAGAAATAGTTGGTATGAACAACTAAATTGAATTCGTTTTAGCCATTGGTGAAAATTGCCAACACCAATTCATATCTTTTATGAGTTTTGTGTCAAGTCCAATTCCAACCTAAAAGATTCCCTCAATAGAGATTTGAACCTGCCGCCTTCAACTAAGTAATACCCAAGTAACTCGAAGTTATTGTAAATGTATTTTTGATTTCAAATCGCTTTGTGAACTACTCCATTTAAAGAATCATAAAAGCGCATAAATTTATGTCTGATAATTTTCAAGAACAGACAATTCAGTAAAACAATCTTTCGTTGGTATCAACAACCTGACTATTTCGCATAATTGGATATAGAATAATAAGCATCCTCTGGAACCTTAGTGATATATTAATAACCGAAATTAAAGGAGGACCTTCTAAAAGTCTAATTGATGATTGATCATGCTTCAGTTTTCACTAAAGTTTCATTATAGAGCATCTGCCCGGATAGAAGAGAATAACTTAATAAAGACAAAACAATAACTGATTACGATATAAAATCTGTTTCTGAAAAAAAAAAAAGATTATAACCTGTCATAGATCGCAAAACATTTTTTTTATGAGATTAACTGGTGAATTGAATAACTCATTTAATTATTAATACATCATGTAATTGCTGAGCGATGTGTTTCAGAAACCCACGAGTAGCGATATCCAGCAAAACTGGTGATATTTTTTTAACAATATATCGTTCAAGGTTGTATAATGAATCAATCAATCAATTAAAAACATAATCACAGCTTATTTCGTTATTTGTTAACAATGTGTCGTTAAAACACAAATTATTTTTTGAAAAGCAGATAACACATTCCATCGCTAATTATTGAAATTCTTTATCTATTCAGACTGCATACTGGTTTCAGGAGGTGTATCTTAATAATTAAGTAATAGTTAGTATATAAAGTAAACAAAACCTCGAAAAATATCACTCATACCCATGATATTCTCTGTTCTCCTGAATTGTGCGTGGGTCTGCTTCGTACATCAGCTGTGAACGAATGTGTCGATGCTTTGTTGTGCACTTATTTGTTATCGAGCATAGCACGTTATCTATTCGCTCAGTTAGCTTTTGTTCGCTTACGCGAGTTATCGAGTGAGCGTAGAAAAGAACAATAAAGGTGCTTCTCGGTGAAATGTGAGATGGGCCGGTGGTGTGGATCATAATTTATTAGGTAAATAATAATGATCCGTACTATTAGTTCACCAAACTCGTCTTACCACCATATCTAGGATCAAGTGAACCTGTGTTATACACTTTGTGAATGACCCCAACAACATCCTTAGTTTAAACCGGTTCCAATAGGAAATCGGTACTTACATTGACATATTTTAATAGATGCCAGGTGAATTCAGTGTATCGTTGATCAAGACATACCGCATGCATCGGTTGCTTGAGATTATCGCTTTTGTTTTTCTTGGATTTCATAATGCAAACCACCATCACACTTCGTTAGAGGCCTTAAAAAATCCTTGCTATTAGTTTGAATCGGTACTTAATGGAGAACAAACCGAGTACCATACTGAATATTTAATTCGCGTAACTTGATGCTTTGCATTGGTGCATTGAAAGATTGCATCGCTTTCCGAAAGTGAATCAAGATCTCCTTAACCCTTCCCACTAACAAAATGCCCTTCCTTCGACAACCGTGGGGATTCAAAAGATTCCTCGGTCTCTAGTATCAACGGGCGTTACACTAACATTCTTTCCTTCTCCAATTAACAGGACATGGCCATTATTACACAGATAACCTGGCTAGTACTACATCTTTAATATGGTAAAACTGATAATCCCAAATTAAGGCAATACCGTCACCAGCCTCACTCGAATGCAGTTCCAAAAAAAAAAAGAAGGAAAGTGTTGTGGGGTGGCGCGCTGCTTTTGTGATGGTTAAATCTCCTCCCCTCCACCTCCAAAAGAAAGCAAAAGGAAAAAAAAAAAAGCTCTTTTTTCTTTTTTTTCTTTTTTTCTTTCCCTTTTGTTTTTTCCTTCCTTTCTTTTTTGTTTTCTCTTCTTCACTTTTTTTTTTTTAGCTTTTGCGTTTCCCATTTCATTTTTTTGTTTGATTGTTGTGTGGGTGCGTTCGCAACCCCCATGCAGTCGGGGGGCGTAAATAAAAAAAATTTCCCAAAAAAAACAACCAAAACCAGACCGGGAACCCCCCCCCCGCCCCCGCCTTGTGGTGGTTGCTTTGTGGCTGCGCTCTAAGGGGGGAGGGAAAAGAAGAAAAAAAAATAAATAACCCAACAAACAATTCAAAGCGATGAATAAGCACCCATGGTAATTAAATGTGGAATTATAGCTTCCAAAGCTGAATAAAAATGTAGTCGTTTTGTTTTTATAATAACAGTTTTTGAAACAGATCAAAAAGCTTTTAAATGATTACTTGCATTTGGTTTAAAAACATGTTTTATTAGCTGTACTATATTTTTTATAACTCTACAGTTCAATCATCAGGGAAAAGCGTAAAAATGCATGGAAGAAAAGCATGTTACTCCTAAATCGTTATCATTATATAAGAGCTTATATAGTAATTATTAAAAAAAAATTAAAACAATCATCACTAGACTCTTTGTTCAGCAATACAACGATATCAGGGATGTTTATTGCGCTCCCAAAGAAGTCAAACTAGAACTTAAAAAGGATTTAATCAACATTGAATGGATCATTTGTGGTAGAAGCTTCAGTTACACATTTATTCGGCAATTGTGCAACGCATAAACAGTTATGTAAAGCTATCGTTTTTTAATATGTTATGGAACGTTTATGGAGCAATTATAAAACTTTATTAACTCATACCCAAAGGTATGTGTATGTGACTGTTAAGTAACGATTTTTAAACAATGTCATGCAAATTAGAGACTGAAGATTTATATACGTCTTTTGATTGTTTCAAATGCATAACCAAGGATGGAGAAGATGAAGAATTAGGCAGCCTTCAATTCAGGATCATGAGTTCAAGTCTGGGATCGAGCAAAGTGAAATTTGGGTACTGTATTTCAAAAAGTTCTTTCAAAAATATGAAGAAATATAAGCACTACAAATAATAAATTACCTATACTAACGATTGCTGAAAATAAATAATAAAAGTAAAACAACGTCCTTTCAAAATTTACTCAATACATTTTGGTGTCATTAACAACGTTAGATAAAGTTCTTGGATAAACTCTTTTATAAATTATTGTTAGGCGAAACAAAATGTCTCATGAACAGCATAACTATAGTACATTTAGTCGTAAAATAATTATGCTCTCTAAAATTTAATTTCATTATACTCAAAGATTGTTTTTGTTTAAGAGATAAGTTAAAGCTCTACAATGGTTGATACATGACTTGTACGACTGTTTCATTTGTGTAGCGCTTCAAGAGTTGAGTTGAAGCTTTACAATGGTTATACCAATTGTGAAATAATGTTGATGTGTAATAAATACAAATGAGAACTGTTGAATAAACATTTTTATTCATATGTTGTTAAGCAGCACATGTTGAAAAGATTCTCCAATTTTGAGTAAACAAAGGTTGTACAGCAGTTTTCATTCAAAATAAGATGACGGTTGATAAGCATTAAGCTTAACAGTGAATTTGAAGAAATGCTTTTACAAACTAAAATTGTTACTTGGAAAGTACCGATTCAAAACAGCAGTATTTGGTGCCACTCACAATGTGTGAAAGTGCTTGACATTATTGCGAAAACAAATAGTTTTTAAAAACTTCTGGGGGGCGGGTGGAGAGGGTTAAAAAGAAAAGGGGGGGGGTGGGGGGCACACATTTTGGGGGGGGTTTGGGGGGAAAAAAATGGGGTTTTTACCTCCCTTGGGGGGGGGGGGTAAACCCCGGTGTGGGGGGGGTGGGGGGGAGAAGGGGGGTGGGGGGGTTTGGGGGGGGAAACAAAAAGGGGGGGCCAAAAAAAGGGGGGGGAAGTTTAATTGGGGAAAAAAAAAATTTTTTTTTTTTTAACAGAGACAAATAAAAAAAATATATAATTTAAACTAGGGGAGGGGGAGAGAAAAAAAAAAGGTGGGGGGGGGGGGGGGGGGGGGGGTATGTATGATGATGTATGATATGTGCTACCACCCATTGTAGCCCGGAAACTAAGTCCGACAGCAATGGGCCCTCCTCTCTGTTAGACTTGATCAAGCTTTAATAACCACTGATTATCCTAATCATGCCATTGTATGAAGGGCCAAAAACGGGTTGGGTGGATCGATAGGCAACATTACTTATACGTTTCCACAGGGATATAAAGAATCTCCTTCCAACAACAAGATTGAACAATTGGTCATAAGAGCGAGCTATCTAACATGAGGATGCCTCAATGGGCGGGGAGAAGAGCCCGCCCTCTATTCACAAACTGTTAGCAATGAGGAGTTGGCATTCCCACTCTCCCCATCCAGAGTGTTTCAATCGGGTCCCTCCCATTCCCATGAAATATTTATATAATAGTGTATATATATATTTATGTTAATGAAAAATACTACAAGCATTCGTATCTATTATATCTGATCTTCATTCGGTTGATCCTGAAATGCAAGAAATGTTGTAAAGTGTTAAAGTGTAGAGTTCTGTAGTTCCGCGCTTAAGCACGTTTTCGTTCGTTTTCAGCGATAGCAGCAATTCACCAAAATCTTGATTTGAGGTATCCTGAAAAAAAATGGTTAAATCTGTTGAAATTCTACAAAACAAGCATTATACATTTTAATTTACTGTTGCCATGGTCACTATTTGCTGTTGAATGCTGGTTTTATAACAGCAATCCGTTTTTATTTTTGCTGGCCTAATAGTTATTGCTCTTGAGTTAGGAAAACAAGGAAGATTTAATTGAAAGGGAGTTAAAGACAAATGGACATAAAAAACAATAAGTAATGTTTAATTCATCTATGAAGTAAAATCGATAAAACAATATTATCAAATATAATGATATTGGGAGTTAAGGTACTGACAAAGATTGAACTGTAAAATCAGACACTAGCCAAATGGCACACAGCGCTGCATGAATCAGATCAGCTTCGATTTGGTAAAATGTCCATTTGCAAACCGGAAATGAAAAATACATTCAGTAATAAGTGCAAACGCCTACCACAGATTCCGTTGCAGCATCAGATAGTCAGAATTGATCTTTTCTAATAGTTCATTTTATAAACTGAAAATATAAAATAAAGTATGTTTCTAGAACTTCCCTGTTTACTCTTCTTACACCAAAAGAAGGGTATTAAGATCGCTTGGAAACTTGACTTTTTAACCGAGACCCTGAGGGGCGAGTGTCATATACCATTCGACTCAGCTCGGTGAACTGAGCAGATGTCTGTGTGTATGTATATGCGTATGCGTGTGTATGTGTGTGTATGTGTGTGCGTGCGTTACAAATAAGGTCACATATGTTTCTCAGCCGTTTGTGAATCGATTTCAGATCTGTAGATGGCAAATGAAAGCTACTCATTCCTTGTCGAACGTTCGAGTGTGCAAGTTCAACTTTCGTTAGCTCCGTAATCGAATTACGTTTTGGTTTTTTTTTCTCCGCGATCGTGGTTTTTTTTTCTGCACTACAGCTGGTGTAACAGCTAGTTCAATAGTGCAAAAGTGCGACGTTCGGAACGAAGGAAGTGGCCTTTACAGGCGAGCCTTGTGAAGGACCATCCAACGACCCGCCATCAACACCGAAAGCGAGAAAAATATCGTTCTTCCCCACGACGACTATCATCATCATCACCATCAAGGTCGTCACCCGACAGCAGCAGCAGCAGCAGCAGCAGCAGCAGCAGCAGCAGCAGCAGCAGAACGCTCGCTAAAACAGCGTTCCAGGCAATCTTTCGCGGAAATGGAGAAAAAAGCCTCCCCGTCACCCAATTCCAATACAAATCCCTTTTCTCCTCTTTCAGATGACGAGTCTGACTTTGATTTGGCTGAAGAGGGAACATCATTCAGCTTTCCGGAAGGTGCATCAAGGAAGCGAAGACGCGTCCGCCCACGTAAAATTGCCGAACAGAAGCCCGAAATCAGCTTGCCCATTTCAAGGAAAGATGCGAAAAAGGAAAAACAATTCCACCTGGTTTTCGTAGCACTAACTACACCCAGGACTTTCCATCTCTTCCGGGGACATCCAAAACCCCTGATGCCCCGATTTTAAGAACAGAAGCCCCTTCCTCGACTGGGCTGTTCTCATTTGATGACATTGTCGAAGGTATTCTAAAGTACCTCGAAATTTCTGACCCTCTTAAAACACAGTAAAAACTTTTTTGAAGCAATTGACAATTAAGTGGCCCCTCCTTGCAGCTATCATCTCCTTCGATGGATAATTTTCCAAATGAGGTCGGGGATTTGATCACTGTTCTGCAGTGGAATTGTCGAAGTCTTGTTCCTAAATTGGAATCTTTTAAATTTTTAGCTCACAATACCGGTTGTGATGCATTTGTTCTTTGTGAAACATGGCTCTCTTCCGAAATCGATCTTCCGTTTCATGATTTCAATATTAGTCTATACTATAGAGTGAATTTTCCTCAAACTCCAGGTATTGAAGTTGTCACACGTCAGGCTGTTATTAAAAATAAAAGCCTTTGCATTGCTTCTGTATATATTCCTCCAAGAGCCTCAATTAACCGAAAACAACTTTCAGATATTTGTTCGGTCCTTCCTACTCCATGGTTGATCTTGGGAGAATTTAACTCTCACGGTACAGGCTGGGGTTAACTGTACGATGACAACCGGTCTTCCCTGATATATGACCTCTGTGACAACTTCAATATGACAGTTCTTAACAATGGAGAAGTAACACGTTTGGCTGGTCCATCCTAACCTAGCAGTAGATTAGACCTCACACTTTGTTCGAATTTATTATCGTTGGATGGCACATGGAATGTGATTCAAGATCCTTACGGTAGTGATCACTTGCCCATACAAATTTCGATTGCTACAAGGTTCAATTCGTCGGAATCCATTAACGCCACGTATGATCTTACCCGTCACATCGATTGGACAAAGTTCAGGACAGCAGTAGGTGAAGCCGTAACGACGGTAGAAGGGCTTCCACCGCTGGAACAATATAGCTTCCTCTCCAACCTGATTTTGAACAGCATGCTTCAAGCTCAAACTCGACCAGTTCCAGGAACGTCATTTGGCAGAAAACCTCCTTCTCCATGGTGGGATCAGCAATGCACCGAGGTTTACCGGAAAAAGTCCGACGCGTTTAAAGTTTTCCGTAGACGTGGAATACCTGAGCACTTCGAAGTATACACGGCTCTCGAACGCGAACTTAAGAGTCTCATCAAGGCCAAGAAACGCGGTTACTGGCGAAGATTCGTGGACGGGCTATCGCGTGAGACGTCGATGAGTACTCTTTGGAACACGGCGCGAAGATTGCGTAACCGACCAACGAACAACTAGAGCGAAGAGTACTCGGACCAATGGATCCTCAAGTTCACGCGAAAAGTTTGTCCAGATTCTGTGCCGGCACGGATGATTCCTCGCGAAACCACGAATTCGATAGATGAGATTAGCCAACCCTTTTCAATGGTAGAACTCTCTGTCTCGCACTCCTTTCGTGTGGCAATACGGCTCCAGGGGTTGATCGGATCGAGTTCAACTTGCTTAAAAACCTCCCAGACGTCGCAAAGAGGCGCATGTTGCACCTGTTTAATCAGTTTCTGGAACTCAACATTGTACCGGATGATTGGAGACGGGTGAGAGTTATAGCCATTCAAAAACCTGGTAAACCCGCGTCTGACCACAACTCCTATCGACCCATCGCGATTTTATCTTGTATTCGAAAGTTGTTGAAGAAAATGATCCTTTTCCATCTGGATGGGTTGAGACGAACAACCTGCTTTCAGATACTCAATATGGTTTCCGTAGGGATAAAGGAACGAACGACTGTCTCGCGTTACTTTCCACGGATATTCAGTTAGCTTTTGCTAAAAAAGAGCAAATGGCTTCTGTATTCTTGGATATCAAGGGGGCTTTTGATTCAGTATCTGTAGAGGTTCTCTCAGATAAACTCCACGCTTGTGGCTTTTCTCCATTAATGAACAATTGTTTGTACAATTTGCTGTCAGTAAAACATATGAGCTTTTCTCATGGAAGCTCTACAGCTTTCCGATTTAGCTACATGGGTCTTCCGCAGGGATCATGTTTAAGCCCCCTTTTATATAATGTTTATGTCAAAGACATTGACGGTTGTCTAAGTGATAACTGTACGTTGAGACAACTTGCAGATGACGGCGTAGTATCTGTCACGGGGTCCAATGGGGTCGATCTGCAAGGACCCTTACAGGATACCTTAGACAATTGGTCTACTTGGGCTCTAGAGCTAGATATCGAATTCTCTAAGGAGAAAACGGAGTTGGTAGTTTTTTCTAGGAAGCATAACCCTGCACAACCGAAGCTTCAAATTTGGGGTACACCGATAACTCATTCCATGTCATTTAGATATCTTGGGGTCTGGTTTGATTCAAAGTGCACCTGGAGATCCCACATCGAGTATCTGAAGCGAAAATGCAAGCAAAGGATCAACTTTCTCTGCACAATTACCGGGACCTGGTGGGGAGCACATCCGCAAGATCGTCTAACGTTGTACCGGACAACGATTTTGTCGATTATAGAATACGGCAGTTTTTGTTTTCAGTCTGCGGCTCGGTCGCACATCATAAAACTGGAACGTATTCAGTATCGGTGTCTTCGTATCGCGTTAGGTTGGATGCACGTGACTCACACCATGAGTCTTGAAGTGCTGGCTGGCATTTTGCCACTCTCGGATCGGTTTACAGAATTGTCTCTCTGGCTCCTCACCAGGTGTAAAGTCATGAACCCTCGGGTAATCGAAAATTTTGAGAAGCTCCTTGAGTTGAATCCTCAAACCTGCTTCATGACTTTATACCATTAGTACATAACACAGGAGCTCGCTGAACTCTACGGCGAACCCAGCATTCAGAAGGTCGCGAAGGCTGGAAGGATACGGTGGACAGGGCATGTTTCGAGAATGCCGGACAACAACCCTGCAAAAATGGTGTTCGCCTCGAATCCAGCCGGTTTAAGAAGGCGTGGGGCACAGCGAGCACGATGGGCGGACCAGGTCAACGAGGTTGGAGAGAGGCAGCCATAGACCGAGTATATTGGCGAAATGTTGTAGATGAAGTCATATCATAAATACGATGTATGGCTATTTAAATAAATAAATAACATAACACAGGATGTCAGCCCTTCTCCGAATATTTCCAATCGTGTTAGCTTCTCCGACTTCGGCAGTTCGGTTCATTTTGATTTATCCATGAAGCAGGAGCTTCATGGTCTCCCAGAGCATCATCTTCCTATGATTGCTCCGGTGATATTTGCTGCAAAGTTTGGCCAAGTTGATTCCACTAAATCGTTCTTCACTGACGGATCATTGATAGAGGAGTCAGCAGGCTTTGGTATATTCAATGAAATTTATAGCACCAATCGTAAACTTCAAGCTCCTTGTTCGGTATATGTCGCTGAATTAGCGGCAATACACTTTACGCTAGAAATTTTTGCCTCACTAACCCCGGATCAGTATTTCATTTTAACGGATAGTCTCAGTTCTATAGAGGCTATTCGCTCATTGAGGTCGGTAAATCACTCCTCGTATTTTCTCATGAAAATACAGGAGCTTCTAAGTGCTTTATCTTCGCGTTATTTTATCATCACCTTTGTATGGGTCCCATCTCATTGTTCAATTCCGGGCAATGAAAGAGCGGATTCGCTTGTAAAGGTGGGCGCTATAGAAGGCGATATTTATGATCGACAAATCGCCTTTAATGAACTTTTTACTATTTTTCGTCAACAGTCACTCGTCAGCTGGCAGTATAAATGGAGTAAAGGAGATTTGGGGCGATGGCAACATTCTATCATCCCAAAGGTGTCGAAGAAATCTTGGTTTGGGGAGATGGATGTGGGTCGAGACTTCATTCGTGTGATGTCTCGTCTCATGTCTAATCATTATTCTTTGAACGCTCATCTATACCGTGTTGGGCTGAGCGACAGCAATCTCTGTGAATGTGGACAAGGTTACCAAGACGCAGATCACATTATTTGGTCATGTGCTGAGCATCTTGGAGTCAGATCTGAGCTTTATGATTCCCTTCGGGCTCGAGGTAGGCATCCCAATTTACCGGTTCGAGATATCTTGGCTGTACGTGATCTGGAGTCTATGAAACTAATTTATGTGTTTTTGACTAACATTTGCCCAAGACTGTAGTTAGTTTAACATGTATGTTTATTATAAGTTTTTTTTATCTGTGTTTGTGAGTTGTTTTTCTTCCTCTCTCAAAAATGTTCAAGTTAAAAGAAAACCAAATATTGTATAGTTATAAGTTTTTGACAATTTAGAATTTAAATAAATGTGTTATGTAAACCATACTTAAAATTCCCGCCCATCTTCCCATCCATTAAATTGTTATACCTATTAACCTCGAGACGGCCGCGAGTAATCGGTTCTATCCTTCTAACTTTAGTTTTAAGATAACTGATGTATATAAATATGAAAACTTGGCTCTGTAAAGTTGATTCGATTGAGCCTGTACAAATAAATGATTTATAAAAAAAAATGAAAGCTACTACATTCATATTGAATGCTTTTTTTTTTCATTCGGACATTTATTTATGAAGATATGAAGAAAAGTTTCGGGGGGTTGTGAAACAAAAGTGGGTGAGGGGGGTTTGGGCGGGTTGTGTGTGTAAAAGTGTGTTAAGATAGAAAAGATTGGTTTGGGGGCTGGGGGGGGGTGGGGAGTGGGGTGGAAGAGGGGTTGGGGGGGTGGGGGGGGAGAGGGGGGGGGGGGGGTGGGGGGGTGGGGTGTGAGGGGGGTGATATTTTTTGGGGGGAGGGGGGGAGGGTTGTTGGGGTTTGGGGGGGGGGGGTATTTCATATTTTCAAAATTTGTTTATTCAACCACTCTTAAAGACTATATTAATACCTTATCAAGTCAGATCTAACAGAAAAGCACCGCTTAAATTTACAAATAATAACAATTTTTTCATGGCCTACGTGATAATTCACAAGTTTGCAACGGCACACGGTTAAGGTCCAAGCGATGGATTAGGTGGAACCTAAGCGACGAGAGCTAGTCTTCAAGGAACTACCATACAAACTCCATACATACAAAACAAGAGCTACCATACAAAACTAGAGTCGTATGATTGGGCACGCTGTAATTGCAACTTGAATGTGAAGTTTGTGGCATCACAGCAGTGCAAGAAGCAAAAGGAACATTTGGCAGTCAGATTTGCTAATGCTCAACCTATTCATGGAATCCGCGGAATGCATTCGGCAGCTCCAACAGCCGATGCCACTGTTCTTATGAAGAGTATTTCAAGCTCAGAAACGGGTACCATTTTCAAACTTATTTCGAAAAACCGTAAAAATTCAACACGTACTGCTAAGGCAAAACGCAGCAGAAAATAAGTTTTGATAATTTTTTTTTTAAGTGGAATTTGTTTAGTTGTTGTGAAATATTAAATTGCACTTTTATTTGTAACAAGCTGACACGGCAAACCTCCTACCGAAAGTTCCTAAGTTTTTTTTTTAACCCGACGCAGCCAAAGAAGAACAGATTAAATAAAACATGAGAATCTGTCAACCTGTTCTTCAGCTAAATCGTGACATGCCGTTTCATTTCATTTTTATTTTTTCAAAAAGATAGATAGATTTATAGCTTGATGATTCGATTGCCAAAAAAATGAATATTAATCATAAATATCTGTTTTGAAAACTAATCACAAAAAACGTAAGATGGCAACACTGAAGATTATTCTCTAACTGTCTGTTTCAACAGGTATGCGGCTGCGGAATCCAAATTGGAATCTGGCTATACCTTATTGCTTGCACAGTTACCTATTGTCATTGTTATTAGACCCATTTTCAGAGAACACATTGAATATATTTACACTATTTTTAAATTCTAATTCATTATATTCAATGACATGACAATCTTTAAAAGTGAATATCTCCATGACGGAGCAAATTGTTTTTTCTCGATAAGTGTTTCTTAGGTAAAAAAGTCTGCTGAACACATTGATGCCATCAAAATTGAAAACAGTGGGGGCATTTTGAGAAAAACGCAGTTTAAGACTTTGACTGTAAAAATAACAATGATGGCAACACTGTAAAAATTATTAAAAATCTTCAATTGATAGGCATTTTGAATTTTCTTAATAAAAAGTAACTGATATTGTTCGTAGCTCTTATAGTCATCGAGATATTCAAAAACAACATATAGATTTTTCAAAAATCTCAAAAAAGTGTGGGCCGAGGGGTTCACCGATTGCTCCAAAACTTTTCGAATTTTCGATTTATAGCATATAACAAGTATATCAGCCAATTTTAGTACCAATCGAAGATGGTCGATGCATTTTTCCGGTCACTTGATTTGGAATGACCCATAGATGAAATATCAAATATTTCGAAGATTTCCTGGAATTACAGATGAATATAAGACGCACAGATGAATATTTTCTATATTATATCGTAATCCTGGTGAAGTGTAAGAAGGGTTCAGTCTCACCATCGGTGGATTAATTCGGGTTTTTTATTAAACGTTCCATATTTCGTTAATGTTAAAATTAATATGCATAGTTGCTGTGTTATGTGTGATAATATGTTTTTTTAGTGACTACTTTTAAAAATTTGTTTTTTTTTATCACATTTAAGTTGTTATTTATAGGGGAAGGTGCTCTTATATGGGTCTATGGATCTAGGATTCGGTCTATGCTTAAAATTCGAAGTAAATATTAATTCACTATTTTTACCCTGAAAATCACAAATATACAGTAGTATTGTCTCACTGACATATCAATATAAAGAAATATTAAAGGCAGGCAATTTTTAACGAGAGCACTTTCCCCTAGTACAAATTTGTATCGCCGTAATATGACATCACGCTTATGAAACCAAGAAATCGACTATTTAATTTGGAAAATCTTCCCTACAGACCCTAATCATATGAAATCACTTATTTCCACGAAATAAGCAACGTCGTGATTTTGATAGGTTCCCACTGGGCACTAGGCAAATATCAAATTCTGATAGAGAATAAACACCTGCTTCATTTCAAAGAAAGTTTGTTCCTTGTAGAATATTATTTCCTGCACGCAAGTTTCTTCCCATCACGGTACTGTGAAAAGTCTATGAATAGTCTGGGTGTCTCAGCTTCAGCCAGTGGTAAGTTTTCATTCTTCGTTTTATCCACCTCAACCTGAGGAACTTTCTGTTTTGGACGGCTAATATGCACTTCTGGCTCTCTCTATCTCGTACAAATACACGTACACAAACAGGCATCAGCGTGGTGGATTGTTTTGAAAGCATTCCTTTGCACATACACTTGTGCCACTGTCATTATCGATAGGCAGCTATTCTCTTCGGTGATTGCGTTGTCATCATTAACCACCCCGTGGGTTGTGGCAGAGTGCTTTGGGAGAGACTAAATAAAAGAGCATCAAGAGATAACTGGAGAATTTGGGCAACATTAACGTGAGAAACGAGAGAGCGCACAAGCGATGCATAAGCGTGTGTGCGTGCTAGAATTGCTGTCATAAGGTTTCCATGGGGGCATGTGTCTTAGCGCAAGACGACTTTGCCTTAGTTGTGAAACGTCGGTGAACTTGTAAACACTCGTTTCTATCGGGAAATACTGTTTGTTTGTGTTTTGCGCGTTTTTAGAAGCGACTAGTGGATAGGAACTTTGCAGTACATTTGCTGTGGAATTTGTGTAAATAAACAATTCATTTCAAGCGAAACATTCGACTAATACGAACGAAAAGTTAAGAATATACAAACTCTTTTGATTGTGGCGAGTAGATCAAGGTGTGTGATCAGGTGAATGTGGAATTTTAGGCTGAATCACACCCGGTTTGGAAATGCTTCAGCATTGGAATGAATGAGAAGAGAATATGGGGACAATTTTTTGCTGGATTGCGATCACTGCCTAGTTAGATGGACGGACGACGGTAAATTTTGGTGGCGTGGATACGTCAGAAAAATTAACATATTCACACGCAAGCAGTTTTGAGTGAGTGCACGGTGCGCAACAGGTTTAATGCTTGCTCTGGGCGAAGGTGGCTGTGCTTTTTTCGGTGGCTGTTAGTGCCTGTTAGTGGCTGCGTACGTATGGGAGATGGCAATGTGCTGACGATTTTGCGAGTCGTTAGGGAAACCGGAGTGCGCAAAAAATGTCCATTGAAAAGTTGTGGAAGGAAGGTGAAAAACGAGATAATAACGCCGCATAGTTCATTTCCGTTGGCAAGGCAAAGTGCGCGAGTAGTTTCTAATGAATTAATGATGTGGCTTTAGATGTCCCATGATGGAGGATCAAGTTTTATACGATTTTGACAGCTAATATTCATTAGAAAGCAGTCAGGTGAAGTGTCTGGCTACACTGGCTACCCCATGGGCCTAGTGCAGTGAGAGGTTGTGTGAATGGGAGTAAGCAGAAAAATAAGTAAATATTTGCATGTGATAAAAGTGGTTTTGTTTTGCGCGAGCACTAGATACACCTGAAGATGAGAAAAATTGAAGATAGAGGTGATTAAAACAAGTTAAGGCGTAACAACAAGTGCGGTAGACTGCCCTTGAAGGTAGTGAAGGTTTGGTGCGTCCAAGATTAAATCAACGAAAATGTGAATATAATTGTATTGTTGCCTAATCAGAAGTGAGTTAGGAGAAGCTGTACTGGTTAATGCAGAAGCGAAATTTCTTATCTTGAGGTATTACAACAATACGCTAGCCGTATGATTTTTAAGCAAACGAGAAGAAAACAAAACGGAGAGGAGCTAAATAGTCAGTTTTTAAGACCTGGAAGAAAGACCAAGGAAAAGAAACACGCACTTTGGATTATTGTGCCTTGTTCCTTGGTTTCGTTGTGTTATTTTGTTTTCAACAACAGCTTAAATGTTTCGATTTCTATGTATGTGTAGTGAGTGAGATCCTGCATTCACAGTGATTGAAAAATGTGTTTCCATTGGATTTGAACGTTGATATTCGGTGACGACGAAAAATTTTCAATTTCGGTTAAGTGAAGTTTAATTTTACTCTCCATCGAGTTGTTTCGAAGATTTGTTTTGACGCTGCAGGTGATCCAGCGGTGAGGTTCCAGAGAGAAGCAGTCCCAATTAAAGTGGAATCGAAGCAAAGGAAATATTTTGGAAGTTTTGTGAGTGTTGGCGTTGGTTTGGAGTAGAGAAAATTTGAAACGATGGGTAGCCGCAACGTGGAGTGTCGTAAATTTTCACCAAACATCTTTAACAAGAGCAAATGTACTCACTGTTTCCGTCAGCGCGAGGAGCACAGTGCGGCCGCATTGGAATGCAATCGGGTAAGTTTTTTTTGCACTTTCAATTCAATCCGCATAAGTGTGTGGATGAGGGAGGAGCGATAAACCGCCGGGAAAGCGGTATGAGGACAATCACACTGTTCCCTTGCGGTTTAGGTAAATGAACCCACACGACACTCGCAGATGGTGGCTGGTGGGTGACACTTTGAATTATTAGTCATAACGTGTGAGTAGACTGCAACATTCCGTTCATGTTTTTCCGAAGTTTGTTCCAGGTTTGTGAAATTGAATGGACCTTATGGCCGCTAGGTTGCGATTCCTAAAATATTCGACACATATGTGCTATGCTTACGGTGGAATAAATGTAATATGCTTTGGTACTCGTGCATGTAAATTTCTTCATGAGTTGGAATATATACTGATGTGTGCCCAAATAAGGATTGACAAAAAAAATAACCTTAAACGTAGTGAAATGACCAAGGCCAAGATTTTCAATAAACACTTGCACTGAAAATGAATTTTCGTAAATTAGCTTTCACACTCTGGATTTTGTACATAGAACAAATGTCTCGTATTTTGTATGAAACATTCATATTACTTTTTATCTGGTAAAATGCTACCATTACACCTTTTTGTATAATGCACGAAATGAATTTTGTGAAGACCAGCCAATCCCTGCTTCTCTTGAATCATACTCATGCATGTTGGCATTGTTGCTGGGATGAGTGGGAATAATTTGTTTGTCTCAAAATACAAACTAAAGCGCTGTCGAAAGTTATAACTTCATACTCATTAATCAAGTTTCTTCTCCCGAGTCACCATGGCCTAGGGAAATCAACCAAGGATTCCGTAACAGCTCTTCCAAAAATAGAGGATCGAATCCCATGTCAGAAACATTAAAAAAACGCTGGACAACTCCACGTGGTTGAGCTTTTTTTCCAATTGCATTCCGAGTCGATATAGTAGATCTGTCTGTCATTCATGTGACCACCAGAGAGACGTTTCGTAGCTCTTTGTATTATTTTCGTACAATGCAAGAATAATCTTGCGCGCGTGTGCCATTGATTACGAAGGTTTTTTTTTTTTTTTTTCATAAAAACAAATCAGTTTTGTTGTAGAAAACAACGGATAGATTCGTTAGTTCAGTGTGAATCATAAAGCAGATGCAAGGTTTTAAAAAGGTTTAGTAAGGTTTTTCATTAAATGTGCACAGGGCCTGTTCATAAACCATGTAAACTGATTTTTGAAAATCACAGACCCCCCCTTCCCCCTCAAAGACTTTTCTCCATACATTTTTTTTAAAATTTGTATAGAGCGTAGACTTTCGTCAGAACCCCCCAGAAAAGTCTACGTAGTTTATGAATAGTCCCATAGTGAAACGCGTATAAACAGAAAATGTACAATAAAGTGCAGAAGAGTACAGTAGAGCTGTCAACTTGATCAGCCATCTTTTTTCACCACTTCTGCAAATTAAATTGTTTTTTGATTTTTTGCCACATTTCTCCAGTTTGTTTTTGATAACTGCCCAATATTTTTCAATGGTACGAAAATTTGGACAATTTGGCGGGTTGAGTGTTCTTTCAATGACGTCAATATCATTCTGCTTATATCATTCCATGGCATCCCGGCAGCTAGCTAAGTCAGGTCAGAACTTCACCGGACCATCGTTCAATTGAATGAATGGCAAAATTCGCTTCTGAAGACATTTCTTCTTGTATACCTGCCCATTTATGGTCGCTCCAGTGAAGAAAACCATCTATTTCTTTCCACAACTGGAGATGCCTTGCCATATGGATATCATCAACTTGCGAGCAAACTTGTCTGCATGGAAAAATTTGAATTTAAACGCCTGGAGCGTTTTTCAAGGTAAAATGTGTATCCCGGGAGGTGTCCACAGTTTATTTCAACAAATATTTCATCGTCCATCAAAATTCATCGGTTATATTTCATCAGAGCTTCCTCGTAGAGTGTTCTGTTTCAGGTCCTTGCTGGTATGGTACGACTCAGCGCAAAATCAAACTGCACCCGAAGTCCTTCTGGAACTACGTGAACTCGCAAAGTAGGTAGTCTGGCCTCCCATTGTCTATGGAATTCAATGGAGAAGTTGCTGCCACTCCTCAAGATATCTGCCGCCTGTTTTCCGTCAAATTTTCCAGTGTATTCACAGATGAGCTATTGAGTTACAACGATGTTATCCTGGCAGCTAGGAATGTTCCTGTAATTGGTCAAACGCTCGGTGCAATTGATGTTAACGTGGAGATGATATCCAAGTTTTCCTTCAACCGTGTACCTGATGGTGTTCCATCCACATTTTTGAAGACGCATATCGCCAGCCTATTAATTTCACTTCATCGTCTATTCTGCATGTCCCTCTCCAGCGGCATATTTTCTTCCTGCTGAAAGTTTGCGCACATGTTTCCTGTCCCTAAAAAGGGAAGCAAACGTGCCGTGGATAACTATCGAGGTATTACATCGTTAGTGATTATGGAACCGCTGCTCTCTCATTGCAAGCAGTATTTGAGTGCTGATCAACATGCGTTTACTTCTGGTAGCTCTACAACCACTAATCTGCTGTGCCTCACTTCGTATATTATCGAAACCTTGACTGATCGGGTTCAGACGGACGTTATAATCACCGATCTATTTGCGGCATTCGACAAGTTGAATCATGCCATTGCGGTTGCTAAACTCGACAGGCTTGGTGTGAGCGGTAATTTTCTGAGTTGGCTCCACTTGTATATCACGGGTCGCCAACTAATGGTTGCCATAGGAGATTGCAGATCAGCTAGCTTCTCCGCCACATCAGGCATACCTGGGACCGTTGATTTTCATACTGTACTTCAATGGTGTGCATCTGGTTATCGAAGGTCCTCGCTTATCGTATGCAGATGATCTAAAAATCTATTTACGAATCTGCTCGATTGCTGACTGTCACTATCTTCAACGTCATCAGAATGCGGAAAAAGCAACCGATAATGTTCAACTACGAACTGCTTGGTTCGTCAATCAGATAAAAGACCTTGGTGTGATCTTAGATTCGCAGCTATCATTCAGGCAACAAATCACATATGTTGTTGATAAAGCGTCTAGAACCTTAGGGCTTCATATTTAGGATAGCTAAGAACTTCACCGACATCTACTGTCTGAAATCACTCTATTATTCCCTGGTACGATCGACACTCAAGTATTGCTCTACGGTTTGGAACCCAAACTACAACAACGGTGCTGAGAGAATCGAATCAGTTCAACGTCGCTCTCTCCGTTTTGCGCTTTGTAGACTATTTCGGAATGATCCATTTTCCAGCTACCAACACCGTTGTCAACTGATCAACCTAGAGCTGCTCAGGACTAGCAGAGACAAAAGCAGAACCTTGATCGTCGCCGATACCCTGCAGGGTAGGACAGATTGCGAGGCTCTCCTGAGGCAAATCAACCCGTTGGTTCAACCTCGCCGCTTCGAAACCATATCATGTTAATGCTTCCTCTGCATCGAACAAATTATGGAGTACACGGTGTGATTTCCGGACTACGGAGAGTGTTCAACAGAGTGGCATCTGTCTTCGATTTTCATTTCCCTCGAGATGAGCTTCGTCGAATGTTTTCTTCAATTTTTGCCGGCAGGAATAACGGACTATAAGAACAAGACTTACTTTTTATGTTTTTATGTTATGACCATGCTTAAATGTGTAACTGTCAATTTTGACAATGTATTTTTAAATTTTCAATCATTGTGGCTTCACCCAGCCTGTTGATGAATAAAAACAATAAACAATAAACCGACTGGAACTGTACTATACGGTGCAGAGACCCTTTTCGCCAAATCACGTAAAGTGATCCTAGGACTACCCTAGAAATGTTTACTCGTAGGTACTGGTCGTCGATAGTGTTTCCCGGTAACGTTTCAGCTAAGGAATTGAAGATACTTTGTAATCATTCCTCCTGACTACGTCGGATTTTCAACGTGAGTGGGCAAAATTTGTTCCCATTTCATGACATCCATCTTTTATTACTTTTGAACGTGAGTATCAATACTGATAAAACTTTAGCCGCTAAGTAAGCCTTCCGGATCACTGCGCTGTCATTGGCTTCTCGTCACGGCTACTTGAGGCGCCGCAGACATTAAAAGAAGCGGTCAAATACTAGCTGAATAAAGCCTTAAGAATAATTTTAGACTCTAAATTAACATTCGTCGATCTACACTACCGGTCAAAAGTTTGGGTCCACTTCATAATGTTGATGTAACGTTAAAAAAACCATGGTTTTCTCCGTTATTTTTTTAACTATCAATATTTATGAAAATTTAATCATCGTTTATACAAATTATGTCAACTCACAGAGAAACCCGCAAGATTTTTTTTGTGTTTTTGATTCTTCGAAATATTCGCCTCTTGCTCGTATAACAGCAGCGCAAATTCTGGGCATACTTTCAATCAATTCCGTTGTTATTTGATTCCAACAATTCTGTAGTTAGTTGAAATTTTCTCACTTGTCTGTCCAACTCATCTCACAGCAACTTGATCGGGTTACAATCCGGCGACTGAGGAGGCCATTCCATATATTTGTGTTCTTTCTGCTTCTCTTTGGTTGCGATGTAATTTCGGCAAAATTTAGAGGGTGGGTTGGGTATTATTTGTGGGGAAAAGAAAGCGACCACAATTTTTTCTGGGGAAAAGGGTGTGGGGGAGAGTGGTGGGGGTTTTTTTTTTTTTGTCCTTTTAAAAAGAAACAGAAAAGAACCGGGTGGGGGGGGGGAAGGGTGTGGGGACAAAAGAAGACTTTGGGGGGGGGGGGTTGTGGAATTTTTATTTTTTTGGGGGGTGAAAGCTTTGTTTTTGGTTGGCTTTTTATGTTTTTTTGTTTTATTTATTTTTTTTGTTTGGTTGGGGGTGGTTGGGTTTGGGGGGGGGGTGGGGTGCCAGAGCTGGTAAATCTCACGGCCATCATGTGACGATGAAAAAACAGGCCATCTCACTGTCACGAGAAGAAATGAACTATCATGAGCTTTCTTGTCAATCTCACACCATTCTGCAGTCATGAGATTTTTTCTCATACGATTTTGTATCGCAAATTTCTAATTATTTTACTTGAAATTAGCCAAGTAATAATATGTTATCGATAGAGTGGAAATTTTATTTGAAGTTTTGTGATGATACTTACAATTATATCAATAAATGTGCTTGTAATAGCGATGACCAAAACACTATCACGTGCTGTCATGACGAAAAAATCGATGAGATTTAGAAGAAAATCTTCGTCATCGTTTTCTCGCCCGAGAGATTTTCAGACGTAGTTCGGTAAAAATCGTTGGTCATTTTTCATTGAAAATGACATTTGCCAGCCCTGCTTACAACACAGATAAACTTGTCCTCTTGCTTTAACGTAGTTTTAGGCCTCCCAGAACGATGACGGCTCTGATTAAACCCTGTTTTACTCTTTCTTTGTAAAGTTCTCATGACTGCATTTTTATAAACATTATATTTAGAAGCTATTTTTCGAGTTGAATAACCTTCTTCATGTAGTGCTACAATGACTGCTCGTGTCTCTACACTCAACTCTGCATTTCGACCCATTTCTCTACGAATGAAACATGAAATAGGGTAACGGGATGTAATATTAGCCTAGCTCCTTCATTCGGCCTATGTACCAAATATGTTATTAATTCAGCCATAATCAACAAAATCATGTCTCTATCGGGATTACCGACTAATTCCAAAGCAATTGAGACATTATTAATCAATTTATAGTAATTCACATCCATGCAAGGTTCGATTTCCTTAACTTTTTAGACACCATGACTTCGCTGGTTAAGCTGAACAGATTATCTGCATGATTTTCGAATGATCTAAATTTGGCTAAATTGAACCGATTAACCGAGTAATGCAGTCTAGATGTACAAAAATAGTCACACTTTATTAACTAACTGTTCACATCAATAAAATAACAATAATTTAACAAGAAAACCTTAGACCCAATGTTAGGGACATATTATTTTCTATGTACCCAACTATGGCCTGTTGGATTCATAACGTAGTAAAGATGTTGTTATTGGTAAAATTTTCAATGGTAATGTATGAGTTTACGTTTGTATGTTTTTCAAATGGCTCAACCAAAGGAACAAAATCTGTGTAGCGTAAATTATAATGTTTTCATTATAGAATGACCGGTAAATCATATGTGAAAATCACTGAAATGTTTCAAAGTAATTTTAGTTTAGTTTGTTTGTGAAATCATGTGTTGGATAGATTGAATACAGCTGGCAATGCCTTTAATCATAAAATCAGGAAAAAAAACCGTACGAAGACTGCATTTAATAGTAAATCTCTCGAATGGGACGAAGTTGCATCCATGAATAGACCAAACGTCTTATTAAACGTATCTAAGCAAGTGTAAATCTCGTTCATGAGTTATGATAAAACATGTAATCGATCGTTGCATATTAGGCTGAGTTAAGGGACACATACCCTATGTAGTTTGATTCACATTTTTATAATGAGATGATGTTTTAAGAATTACATCAATTTACATAAAAATTTTTTGACGAACACTTATGATTTTGAATACGAATTATGCTCTACTCACCTTTTTGCAATGAAAAATGTAACAAACAATTGTAAATAGCTCTTGGAGCGAGTTTTTGCAGCACAAGGATGTTACGCGTAATAGACACAAGACGCATCGATAGAATGCAACAAGTTAGAACACGTTTATACTCGATCTACGCGGCGTCCAAGGGCGCCCTCTCCACTCTGACACCATTCTACACTCTGACCAGTGTGCTTGACAACATCTCCTGAGTAGCCGACTTAATTTGGTACAGTTAAAAAATAAAACAAGTGGACCCAAACTTTTGAGTGTACATATAATACAATAGTTTATCAAGCCTGCAATATGCTAAATTTTATAGAACGTTTCGGCTACCATTTCCAAGACCCCTATATAATTCAAATACTTAACGTTGTTTATATCAGCTCAATATTAGAATATTGCAATGTTGTTTGGTCGCTTTATATGAGAAAGCATAAAGGAAGAATGGAGTCAAATCAAAAGAAGTTTCTGTTGCAGGAGCAGGAAGCATGATTGACAGTGCTTTCCAGCAGAAAGCAGAATGGGCAGGAGCAAAGGCAGGATGGACAGTATTTCCTCAGCCAACGTACGAAGCACGGTGCATGCTTATCAATATTCAAACATTGAAAAAGCGTCGAACTTTTTCTACGGTTTCGGCTAAATTTTCGTAGTATCAAATAAAACATCTTGGCTAAGTTTAGCCATGTTCACTTTATTCAAGTTGCGCCCCAAATCCAACAGCTATTAAGACCCTCCATGAGGTTTTGAACAACATTAGAACCGACAAGTTTTAATACATGCTTTCTTCAATTCTTGCCTAGTCAAAACTCTGTCAATTAGTTTCAACTCTGCGATGTTTGGAGGATTGAGGTCCTTGGCTACGAAGTTATTTTCCAGCACATGTATTGGGTAGTGACATTGTGGGTTCTTGTGTGACCTCAACAATGACAGAAGACGTTGTTGTAGACATTCCGTTCTTGGCCATTCACGGTTGAAGTGGTCACGTAAAAATCGCATGCCAAACCATGACTTCTTGGTAAATTTCGATAATTTTTGCATCCGTTGGTGCACTGGAACATCAAACTTGTCTCTTGCAGTGAAGAACTGATAACCTGGAATCTGCCAAAAGTCCTGTAGGTTTCTGTAGGTTTCATCATCCATTACGCAACACGATTTTTTCGTCGGAATTAAGCTTGCGTGCCCTTGGTTTTGCTGTCACATTATGCTGGTCGTTACGATTTGGTGGCTTCTAGATTTTGTATGTACATATAGTCTAGCCCGTTTGGTCAAGGTTATTTTTATGCAATATCCCGGATAGATGCGATTGGTTTGCGCTTGAAAGCCTCAAGTAGCGTCTTGTCGCCTTTAGCGCTCCTGTGAGGATGTTTTTGTCCACTTCCCTTTTTCCGATCGGTAGCCAGACGTTCTCTGTGACGTTTGATGGCTCGGGAAATAGTAGGGGTTCACTGTAGATGTTTTTTGCTGTAGATCATTATCGTACAAATTACGCTTAATTTGGACCGCTTAATGAGATGAGGATTGTTTTCAATCATCCTAGTGAAATTATTAATCTATGCATACCTCGAATAAAACTGAAACATTATTGCAGAGCTCTGCTTAATCATAGATCATAAGCTATTGTGCATAATTACGAGGTCTACGATTTATTGATTCATGGTAAATTAAAAAAAAAAAACACTGGAGGAATTCTAGCCAAGCGCATTCGGGCAGCTACGCAAAAAAGCCGAGGTTTTTTTACGCAAAAAAATCACAAAATCCACAATAGCTTGAATCACATTTGTGCTGCTCTACATACAATATACAAAGCTACAAAGAACTTTTTGAGAATCCTACGAATCACAGTACTTGGACGCTTTGTGGAACAATAATTTGGGGTAGGGTGGGTTGGTTGTTTTGTCACCAATCAAACTCAAATTTTAAACAAAGTTCCATGGTGGCATGGAAAATAATTTGTTCTGTTACCCTCGAAGCATCCAAGTTGTCCCATAACGGCCAATGTGGACATTGACAACAATTAGCCTGATAATGAAAAGCCATGAAGTTTGTGCCGTCAAAACCATTTCGGCTCATACCTGGAATTGTTCTGCTATAAAAATTTCCCTAGGACCCTTTTATTGTACCGGAAAAGCCAATATGGTCCAGTTCAATACTATAAAAAGTCAGTTCATGAAAAAACATGAAGATTGTGCCGTTCAAAACCATGTTTCGATGAAAGTTTCTGCGTAGGTACCCCGGAACCACAAAATCATGATTGAAAATAGTATTTTAATGAAAAACCATAAAGTTTGATTTGTCGCAAGGTAAACATGGCTTCCTCTGATAAGGAATCCTCGTAACCAACTGGCTCAAAATCACCATTTCCAATCAGAAAGTAAAAATTGAGACTCTCACAAACCATTTGACTGCATACAGAAATATTTATTGGAAAAAACTCAAGATTAAAGCAACAGATTTTTTCTTTAATATTGATGAAAAAAAATACAAAGATATTGCGGTGCTATCATAAAGAAACGTATAAACCCCATTCACTTTATAAATAAATGAAGAGACAACATGATTGAAACTTCAGCTCATTACATGATCGACAAGCTCATTAAAATTATGGAAAACTAATCTAACATTATTAGCAATACTTTGTGTTTACGAGTATAGCTCGTATGTAAAACAACACTCGATCTACTTTTGAGGCAATATGCGCCCTCTTACAGTATGTTTACACTTCCTAGTTCCTAAAAAGGTTCCATAAGGGTTTGCAGAACATTTCCGGCTGTAAACTGGGACTCCTGGGCTCTCGGCATTATCATTAACGCAATCGTTTTCTACAATCATGTTATATAATGTATTGGACGCTTAATATGGTAGCCTTAGATCGTCTTTTCAAATTTGCTGTTCAATAGTAAAATACAAGATAATCCCGTTGATAATCATTTATGAATTCCAAATCAAGTTTTGTCTTCGTATTTGTATTTGTAATTACTTTCATCAAGCTTCTTAGAACAACATGAAAAAAAACCTTAGGTACAATTATTAACCTAACTATTGTACCATATCGTCAAAAACAATTATATTTTCAAACAATAGTCGAAGTACTAAAATCAAACAAATGATAATTTTTATTAAACATAAAAGCCAGGCTCTAATCGGCTCCATTTGACCACAGTCAGTTCGGTGTAGATCAAGTCGTAAAATGTAATTGAAATGTACACGAGCTACAATGTTCGGTGCATCAATTTCTCCATTGAGCAGCTTGGTTAAAACACAAATCGCATAATGTTTCGTCTGTTCTCAAGACTATCCTTGCCCAGCAGCCGACAACTATGATGATACGGCGGAAGCTCAATTGGGTTATTCCATGGTAAATCTTTCAAGCCAAATCTAATGAATTTCCTTTGAACTTCTTCACTCTTTGTATCCGAATGTGAAGGATAGGACTCAAGATGACTGCTATGGAATTCAATATTGATCGCAACAATGAATAATACAGTGACCTAAGGCAGTATGGATCATTAAATTCCTTCGTAAACTCAAATATCATTAAAAGACTGCGATTCACTATTCAAAGGATGCCTCAATAGTGCTCGCCGAAAAGAAGCTTTGAATGGCGAAGAACGCCAACATCCTTTACTGTGGACATTCGCTGCAGCGGTTCATTTTTTATATGGTAGTTCCAAATAAAAGGCTCTTTTTTGCTGCTAAAGGAGATGATGATACAGTTAGTTACGCAAAGGCTCAGAACATTGCAGTTGCGCCAGTCTTCAAACACATTTACTAGTTGCTGGAGTTCTCTGCAGTCTTTACTTGACCTCACTACTAAGAAGATCTTTTGATTGTCAGTGTATATAAGTCTGCAACCAGCCAGAAGAATGAAGCCGACACATTACCCAAGTAACATTGCCAAAACCATCCAGCTTTACTAAGTTTTATTAAAGTTTTATAAAGGTGCCAATAGGTTTCACATTTTAATCAGGCTTATGAGAACCTACACAGCTTGTTTATAACGATCCTATGTCCTAAGACCTTGTTTTCTCAAATTCCTTTTACTCCTATCAAAATTTTTATTTCGACTTTATGAACTCGTAAAATGCTGTTTTGAAATGCCGTTTTAGGAATCATTCATATTATAGTATTATAATCAGCTGAAAACGCATTTTAAAAACATTTTGCCTCCAGTAAATGCATTAAACGGCAAATTGGCATCTAGGGAAGTGCTTTGGTTTTAAAACGGCTCAAAACATGACCAAATAGTTTTATAATAGTCATTTCGAAGATAAATTGGCTTTTTATCAAAACTGTTATTTTTTCACAATCACCATATTGAAATATAAAAATAATTGAAATGGGGAAGTATAAATGCACCAAATTTTATATTTAATGCAAATGTCCTGTAGATTTGAGACCAATTTTGGCTTTCCTCTTAGATAACCTTATCGAATTCGAATTTGTCGAATATAATTGTTTTATGTTGGGTTTTTTTCTCTTGTAAACTCGCATAGCTTCAAAATATTTCCGTAATCTATGTTTCGATGAATGCACAGAATACATTCTTCATTCTTTTAGACTTTGATGTCTTCTTCTGCTTATTTCCCCCCTTAATTAAGGTGGCTTTCAGCCATAGGACGGATCGCCCTCCACCCTACATATCGCACTCATCAACACATGAGCCGAGACTGAAGTAATCGCAAAATAGTCTTAACCGACGTCACTTTGCCAGAAGTACTCGGAACGTGCCGGGGTGTGGCCAACGGCATCCATTATAGCCACATTATGAGAGGGGGCTTGTGGGGGTTAAATGTTTCAATCGAATGCCCATCTTCGGCATCAATTGAGGCAGTTATTAATCGAGGCTTTTATTTCAATTTCGCAAGCATAATTTGGTATTTCAAGTCTGATAGAGATTCGAGTCTGTAACTGTGTCCGAGTGCTAGACACTGAAGAACTCCTTAGGTCACAAAATAAGCAATTATAACAAAACTAAAAGGAAATAACTCAACCCACTTGCCCACACAGCCCAAATGCTTTGTTGATTTTCTAATGCTTCAGATAAGTTTATCATTTATCTTCCTCCACCCTCTTCTCCTTGCGTCTACACCAGCAGCATGGAAAGTGCCAGTTGGTTGTTTTGATTCCCTTGGAATATTGCGACATGCATTCGCGAATTTTGCTGATGGCTGGCTCTCATGATGACTCCGCAAGGTGTCATCGAAGGTGAATGGTATGGTGGTCAGTTGAATGCACTATTGATGCTTTATTAAAACCGTGCAACGGTTTGTCAGCCTTCGTAAGCTTGAAATGCAGTGTATTGTAGAGCATTTAATGTTTACTATGAGCCCACACTTCTCAGGCATGCAGTGCATTGACGCACCTTGGAAAATTCTCGCACACGGATTCAAAAACCATCTCTAAACAACAGTTATTTAATGATTTATGATGAGAGCCTTTTGAAACCACGAGGCAACAAGTGACTTGTACCCCAAAAGTCTCACTTTCTGGCCCCATTTGATCACGGAACGCCAAAATCCGAAGAACGCCATAAGCATCATCACCGCCGACCACTTATGCGCGTTAAACGAAGTGCTAGAAATTCCACTTCTTCTCCGGTCAGCTCGCAGTCCGGCTCAATCTGGACTAATAGCGAACGAGAGCTAAACCACTTGAACTACGACGTCGAGAACATCAATTTCGACATTTGCAAGTTGTTATTTTCAGTGCCGAGTATGAGTTTGTAGTTTCGAGTGATTTTCTTCCTTCCAAAAACTTATGCGATGCCTTCTCGTTCAGATTTGGAAGAGTCATCGTTTTGGATCAGAGGTTGGTTGGTTGGCGTTTGCGTGATCGGTTTGTGTATGAGTAATACGAAGAAAACCTAATGATCAAGTGCTAAATTTAGACTTTAATTTACGATCCGACCCGGCTCTGTGGACTTTGTCGACTAGCACACTCCCTGTTTGGAGTTTCTCTTTCGACAAACGCCAGCGAAGATGGAACAGTTCACCTTCTATGTATCAGTGTTCATGTAGTGAAATCGGCTTCTACTACACGATAAGCCACCGACAACGATGATGACGTCCGACAAAGAAACTGTAGACAGCAACATAATGGCTGTGAACAGATTGTCTTCTTCGGTGATCCCGAACTAGTAAGAAGGTCATATGGTCTGGCGAACAGAACACCTAACCTGATTTTCCAATAAAATTTGCTCAGCTGTTGTTTCGCTCTCTTTCGCCTCCCGTCGTTGTCCAAAACGCGTTGCTCACCGCTGATATGAGCGGAAACGGGCCGTCGTCGTTGTGCTGGAATATGGAACGGCAATTTGGCCGACATGTGATCCAGTCACGTGATGATAATTTGTTGCTGTGAGCGTCGTCGTCATCGCCGTCGTCGCCAACACTGACTATAATTCTTCAACAAAAGGTCACGGAAGCGTCTAATAACAGTTATCAGCCGGTAATTATCGCAACGAAACGTGTCGTGGAAATATAAAGTGCTATGAGTTGAGTTGTATAGCATTTACAGTGGGTATGCATTCACGAGTCACATTTGTTTCTTGTGTTGATATAAATATCTAATTCGGAGGATTGACATGTTTATTCTCACTTGTTCGCTTGAGTCTAAAGAGTTTATCGGTGGACCAAAACATAAAGCTGACAACAAAAGTTCCTGTTTCAGTCGAAATGTTTAACTTTCTGAGAACGATTTTTTACAACTGACTATAATGTAAGGTTTTGTTATTACTTATTCCTTGGCTTTAGCTTATTACTTATTCTAATTATTCTTAGAGCTTCAGCTAAGTATCCAAGTGTTGATTTAGATGTAATTTCATAGCTACTATTTAAGTGCTAGTGATGCCTGTACCAAGTATAATTGTGTAGAAAAAAATTGGTGGGTGGTGTCCGAAACACCACCGAATTGTTGACGTTGGACTACTTTAGTATTATAAATTCTTAACAGCACTTCTGAAATAAGTTTGTAACCCTGAAAAGGACCGATATTTTTGTAGGTTTCTTCAAGTTATTTGAACAAGATGCGTGTTTCTCCATGATGTGGAATATTGTCTAGATGCTAATACGGAACGGTCGTTGATGAAAAAAAAATTGAACGGATGAGTTGGACTCGATATGAACAGAGTTGATCGAGATTCTTGTTCGGTATTCAGCAGTCTTTTAGAATAGAGCTGATTTTTCCAGTATATACAACAGAAACAAAGCATCTGTTTTTCAGCGTTGGATATGAAAGGAACAAAATAGAGTTCAAACAGATGGAGGCCTAAACCCTTAACTGGTAGAGATGCCGCGATTACGACAAAATATTTTGGTGACCCTGAACGGGCAGTTTTACTTCAATACTGGCGGATTCCGAATATTTATCTATAGGGTGATATGGTGATGGACAAAACTTTAAAATAATCACATAACCAGTGTGTTCATCTCTAACGCGGAAATTTCGAAATTTTCACTTTTTCTAAGAAATAATCGCTGAAATCTTTTAAATCAATTCTTTCTTAACAATTTAAGCCCTTAAAAGGACTGATTTAAATCTATTTTATAAGAAAAAAATCATTGCAAATAAAACACCATGGAATATTCGCACCAGCCGAATGATCATCGTTAACTGACAAAGAATGACCATCGCGAGCTATTGCACTTTCCAACCAAGCATACAATGAAGCCGAAATTCTAAATTGCAAAGCAAAGAAAATCCGAAAAGCGAGCGAATACGGTTCTGCTGTGTTGTCTCCCCATGATGAGAAGCAACGTTTCGATGACTGTGATCATGCAGCACGATTTCTCTTTGCAAATGTGAGGAGCACTTTTCTGTTCTTAAATTTCATCAGTTATCATAATGAGGCTCTTCGAATTCGGCAATTCAAACTATCCCTCGCATCATGAACATTAAATATGAAAAAAAAAACTGGTTGCATTGGTCCTCAGAAAGGCTAGTCGTTAAAGGCACAGTATACTATGATCAAAAAGTACCGAGAATTTGTACATAAAACAAAATTTTCTCAATTTTGTCTCTTTTAAAATAACACCCGTTTGACGCGATGCACATATGCCAACGCTTGACCTGGTCATTCATGCACTTTTCATAGGCCGCCGGAAGGATGGTTTTCAACTTCTTCGTCGCATTCTTTTTTATAGCCTCAATGGATTCTAATCTCTTTCCCCGAAGTGGTATTCTGAGTTTGGAGAAAAGGAAAAAGTCGCACGGGACAATATCTGGTGAAAACGAGGCCTGTTCATGTCTTAAGCAACCTTCTTTTGATGGTATTTTTGCACGAAATTTAGTCGTGCGGTAACGCGTTGTTTGCCCAAATTATGAACAACTATGTGCTGAACAGATGCCCGAATACCCCTGGGTACACATTCATCTCACAAAACTCTTCGTCTCGCCTGGACCGCATTTACGTCACGCAGGGTTTACGGAACGTGCTCCGAACTGCTGATGCACACGTATGCTGTTTCTCCGATCATAAATACATCGCGAATCTGCCTTCCGCAATCAGGCCGCGAGCCTGGCCGTGGCTTTTGGTCTCTCCGTTCTCATTTGCTGACACCAGAAAACATGCAAGAGTTCCAGATTCAATGGCAGTACTGGACCCGCCAGCGACGAAACTACTCATCTTTGATGCAGTGGTGGCTGTCGTACGCTAAACCTAAGATCAAAACTTTCTTCCGTTGGAAATCAAAGTCAGCTTTCAATGAATTCCATCATGAACATCAGCGTCTTTTCACGGAACTACAGCAAGCGTACGATGGCTACTACCAAAACCCTGCGATGCTGTCCACAATCAACCGGGTGAAGGCAAACATGTTGACTCTCCAGCGCAATTTCACGCAAGCTTTCGTGCGCATAAACGAGTCATTCATTTCTGGTGAATCGATCTCAACGTTCCAGCTGGGCGAAAGGCGCAGGAAAAAATCAACGATCACACAGCTTCGAGACGACGACAACCAACTCATTGACGACCCTGATGCGATCGAACGACACATGCTTGGCTTCTACCGAACACTCTACGCTGTGGGAGAAACGGAAAGAGATGAGACAGACACATTCGAATGCGAGAGAGTGATCCCAGAGAACGATCCGGTAAGTGAGTCTTGCATGAATGAAATAACTCCTACCGATATTATCACAGCCATCAAGACTAGCAGCCCAAACAATTCGCCCGGCGGTGACTCTCTGCCAAGAGAATTCTACCTGAAAACGTTCGACATTATCTGGAGAGAGCTCACTTTCGTCATTAACGAGGCATTGGCAGGTAACTTTCCAACCGAATTTGTTGATGGTGTGATCCTTCTTGTCAAGAAGAAAGGGAACGAACAGACGGCGCACTCCTATAGGCCAATCTCGCTACTAAATTTCGATTATAAAATCCTATCCCGGATTCTCAAGCAACGTCTGGAGAGTGTAATGAGTACCCACCGTATTCTCACCGAGAGTCAAAAATGCTCCAAGTTCGGCCGCAATATCTTCCAGGCCACTCTTGCTTTGAAAGACCGCATAGCTCGATTGGTCAAAAGTAAACAACGTGGTTTGCTGACATCTTTCGATCTTCGTCACGCTTTTGACGTCGTTGATCGATCGTTTCTGGTTCGGACCATGTGCTCGCTCGGGTTTAATCCGAACCTTATTCGTTTATTAAGTAAAATTGGAGACTTGTCATCCTCTCGCCTGCTGATAAATGGGCGCCCCTCGATAGCTTTCCCCATCGACAGATCGGTACGTCAGGGAGATCCTCTCTCCATGCACCTCTTCGTTATCTATCTACACCCATAACTCAAGCGGCTCGAGGAAATATATGGATCGGACCTAGTCGTCGAGTACGCCGATGAGGTTTCGGTGGTCAGCACGTGTATGGAGAGAATGAATCAGATACGAGAAGCTTTCCAGCTCTTCGAACATGTCTCTGGTGCAAGGCTTAGTCTGGAGAAATCTGCTTCGATATCAGTGGGTTACACTGACGAAATGCCGCTCACCGCTCCGTGGTTGCCGAACGTAAACATCGTCCGAATTTTGGGAGTGACTTTCGCTAACTCCATACGTCTAATGAATAAACTTAACTGGGATGCGCTTGTGGTCTCATTCTCTCGACAAGTTTATATCCACTCGTTACGAACTCTCACCTTGTGCCAGAAGGTGATCTTACTCAACACATTCATTACGTCGAAAATGTGGTATCTGGCATCTATCCTCAAACCGACTGCTGTTCATACGGCGAAGCTGACTGCGACGATGGGAACGTTTCTTTGGCGAGGCTTCGTGGTACGAGTCCCAATGCAGCAGTTGGCGCGTAGCAGAACAGAAGGTGGTTTGAATCTACATTTTCCAGCCTTCATAGCTGGGCGCTGCTGCTAAATCGACACACGAAAGATATCAATTCCCTTCCCTTCTATTTATCCTTTCTCACCCAAGCAAATCTCATCCCACCCGCTGATTGTGCTTGTTTAAAATTCATCCTTTCAAATCTCCCTACGCTCCCTCTATTTATCCAACAAAATCCTTCCGCTGATATCATACACAAACATCTCATCGGCTAAACGGAAGTACCGAAAATTACTCGCGAGTATCCAACGGCTGACTGGAAGAAAATCTGGGGCAACATTACAATGCGCCAGCTGAACTCGAGCGAACGATCGTTGTTGTTTTTGTTGGTTAACGAAAAGCTCGCGACGAGAAAACTGATGTTCCGGATAAACAGGGCCGACGGTGAAAACTGTTTGTTCTGCAACATAGGCTACGAGACATTGCAGCATAAACTCGGTGAATGCGTTCGAGTGGAGCAAGCATGGCGACTACTGCAACGCAAGTTAACCGTTCTACTCAATGGCTGGCGAAGACTCTCGATAGAAGAACTTATGAAACCCCAACTCAAAAACATTGATAGGGTCAAGAAAACTAAAATTCTGAAATTGTTCATAAAATACGTCAACTTTATTATGAATTATAATAATGTTATCGATGTAGGAGCTCTAGATTTTGAATTGACAATCGAAGTTTGATTAATTATTTTGTAATTAGTTTTTAACAATCAAAAGAATAAAACAAATTTTACAAGTAAAAAAAAACAGTTCTATACGAGATGTTGAGATCATTAGCCATCTCTCTAAGGCTCACATGACGATGTTTAAGCATAGCTTTCCTGATAACTGCCATATTTTTTATGTAGTATTTGTTGGAGGAACAGACCTCTTTTTATTTTAGGTTAAAAAAAGAAAATTTTTTTTGGGAAAAAAAAAAAAAATAAGAAGAAAAGATTTTTTAAGATGTGGGAAAAAAAAATGGGGGGGGGGGGGGGGGGGGGGGGGGGGGGGGGGGGGCAACGGTTTGCAATTTGTGGCTTTCCAGATTTTTTTGTGTACACCAAGGAGTTCTAAGGTGTGGTCCAGTTAGAATTGGAACATAAACTATTGCGCATATTTCGGATATACATTAAAAAAATAGTATTCTGTTTTAACGAAAATGTTCGACTTTATGTAAACTTTAGAGGGAAAATACGAAATCATCTCGATTTCGAAGAAGTTTGCGGACTTTTCCGTAATACGTTTCATCAACAGGCGCATATTATTCTCATCCATCGTTTTGGCAATCTTATTCCACTTGATTCTCAATTCCTAGATGCTTTTGACGACACTGCCATTCACCTTCAGCTTCCTCTTCACAATAGCCCAAAATCTCTCTATCGGTCTGAGCTGGGGAGGGTTTGGTGGGTTGAGTTCTTTCGGTATAAACTAAATCCCGTTGGTTTCATACCACTGCATTGTTTTACTGTAATGACAGCTTGCAAGGTCTGGCCAAAACATGACAGGTTCATTGTGGGATCTGATGAATTGCAATATTCGCTTTTGGAGACATTCCGTTCTGTACAGCTCTGAATTAAATGTCTTATCAGTGTTGAAAACTTTGGTCTTCCTACCGCAGCTACAGATGCCTTGCCAAATCATGTATTTACGTGCAAATTTATCTGCAAACACAAACTTGAATTTGGCAGGAACATCTCCTAGAGCCGTAGCCAAGTAAAATTGTTGTCCCGGTAGCTTTTCGAAATCTGCCTTTACATAGGTTTCATCATCCATGAGGAGACAGCCATTGAACTTTGTCAACACCTGATTATACAGTTTTCCGGCACATTGTTCTGCTTTTGATCCCTATTTGGTTGTCTACAGGCACGGTTTGACTCGAAGCCTTCCCGGAGACGAATCCGTTGCACGGTATTGCGTGCGGCGCTAATCTTTTTGGCCAAATCGCGGACTGAGATGTTGGGGTTTGCCTTAATGTTCTTGATGACTTTGTTCCGCAGTTGATGGCAGTACCCGCCCGACGCTTGCTTTGAGGCTGGCGATCCGTCGACAAACTTTCTCTGTACTTTTTCAAAACACACCACACGGTATTTCGGGGGAAACCCCAACACCTTAGCAAGTTTTGGCCCAGACCACGAAGAGTTTTCCAGATGATTGCGCACAATTATTTTTCTTCTTTCTTCTTCCATTTTGTATTTCTCTGGAATACGTTCAAACTGCACCGTGAAAAAAAACTTTTGCTGTTGTTATTGCTATAGGGAGCACATAAGATGACATAATTTACAAATCCGACCACTAAATGCCAATACTAAATGGGCCACACCTTAAATCCCGAAGAAATTTTCGATTAGGCGACACTGAGACAGATTTGTCGGGTTGTGGTTTTTGGGTACAAATGGGATCCAATGGGTATTCAGGAACGATTGTTTTTTTTTGGGGTAATGCGATGATACTTTATCCGGCCGAAACACGTATTGTCCATCTGCTTGATGTTTTTGTAGAAACGAGATCAAAATTTTCTTCAAACATTTGTTCTGGTACACATCTTGATTGATAGCCAAACCAGATGGTTCGAACCATGGCTTAGAAATACCTCTCTGTGAAATGGCAATATACATATGTTCGAACTTATATTTTATGTGCGGCGATGCAGTTTATTTGTTTATTTAATTTTTATTTTTTTATTTCCTAAATCATGGTAAACTAGAACGTAGATTATATAAAAATATATGTATTAGTTAAACTAGTTTAAATTTGAAATGTTCTGATTTCGGATTGACATTAAGTGTTGTTTAAATTTTTCCGAGACATTGCGATGTCAATAGTTTTAGAATGTAGATTATAATAGGCCATCATGTGGTTAAAAAGCATATTTTTGTCATAACTTGTTCGGCTATGGTTGGTTGAGAACATCTTTTGAGTTCGTAGTTGCCGACTAGGTATGTAAAAAAATAATTTTGATAAAAGTTCAGTTGAGTTAATCCTTTGCGAAACTACAGTTTACTAATGAGACCATTCGCAATCTCACGACGCTCTTTCAATGTTTGTATTATTTTATTATAATATAAGCATGCAGCGTGCTTCATAATTTTTTTTTTTTTTTACGTCGGCCTATTTCCTCACATGGTGACAATCACCGACGCCAGGAAGACGACTCCACCACCTGGACCCTACCTAACGACTCATGAATATGAGCCGGGACCAACGGCTTTACTTCCCTTCCGAAGGAAGACGTGACCAGATTTTTTCGCCTCAGAAAAACCACCGACGTCGACTGGGATTGAACCCAGGCCCACTGGGGTGCCAAGTAGCAGTCACGCTTACCACTACACCACCGACGCCAGCAGCGTGCTTCATATGATGGAAGTGGAAATGAAGTCCAACCTAAACCTAAACGAAGAACATATAGTAGAAATTGCTTTTTTACTGATTCTAATTTTTCTTCTTGTGTGATTGAGCAAGGAGACCATACGATGCTGCAGTATTCCAGTATTGATGTTACGTATGAAATAAAAAGAGATTTATTGTGTATGGGTCGTAAAAGTTGTAGCAGAAACGCTTTATAAACCCTAGCATTTTATTAGCCCTGTGAATGATTGTGTTATAGTGGTCTGCAAAAATAAGATTACTCCTAAGTCCCTAACTCTTTCACATCGTTCCACATTCTGATCTCCTATTGCAATTGCGATGTTCGGAGTTGTTCTTTTTCTGCAAAATGTTATCAAGTTGCATTTTTTTTACATTCAAAGCTAATAGGCTTTTTTGGCACCATACGTAAACTATGTGAATTTGATTGTGGAATACATTGATGGCTTCATAAATTATTACTTTCAATTTATTTAGAATGAAGGAAATGTCATTGACGTATAAAATAAAAAGAAGAGGTCCTAAATGAGAGCCTTTGGGGACACCCGAAGTGACTCGAATTGGGTTTGAATATTTTCCATTGAATTTAATTATTTGTCGTCGCCCAGTTAAGTCAGGTTCAAGCCATTTCAAGAGCCTTGGCTAAATTCCGATTTTTAGAGGCTTGAAGAGTAGCATTGGGATGTCAATGCGATCAAAAGCTTTACTAAAGTACGTGTAAAGAGCATCTATGTGGTGTCCTTTATCCATTGCATTGACTAATGCGAATCTTAGTTTCAGGAGGAAGTTGTGATAAAATTTGTTCTGCGCAACGAAGAAAATCTTATGTTTTTATGAGCATAATCTGGTGGAAAATACACTGAGTCAAACACGTGGGTTTCACCTGCTATGTGTGATTTCAATCAAACATGCTCGAATGTCTTGAATTTTTGAGTAGTTATAATTTCCGAATTTTTGTTGAAACAGTAAATAAAACTCCGCCTCCTGACTTCTTCTGAGACTCCTGAAAATTAGATAGAACTATCAATGGAAGAGTATTGATCGTTTCCGAGAATGTAAGTCTTCGAAAGAGCGAAGTTACTTTGGTCGTTCAAAACAAAACATTTTCAGAAATATTTTTTATCAACCAACGGCATTGGAATTTCAGCGTCGAAATATGTTTTTCAGTGTATTCCGGGCTCTTTTCTTCTTTCGGCACTTTATTTTCACTCTTTTCAATATTTCGCAGATGTGTTGTTGAGAACAGTTGAACTTTTCTTGTGGCATCCCGTAGGCTCAGTACATCCTTGATGTTGAAAGCACGAAAAAGAGAATGAAGTCCTTTTGTGTCCATAAAGTTAGCTGGTCTTCCAGTACCTTGCTTGCGATTAGTTGCTGGGGATCTTAGGATATGATAAACCGAATACCTTATGCCGAGATTTCTATGCAGTTCGTAGAACTGTACAACGCGCTCCCGAAATGCTTCTTGTTTCGCCGGCATTTTGAGCAAAACTGATCCAGCATAAACAAAACAAAAAGAACTACACTCAGCTAAATAATCTTAAGAACTTCATAAGGTTCAACTTTTGAACGATGCTAGGAATTTCATAAGGCTGAATTATGAATGGATTTTGTTTTACACGACATTGTTCTTGTTTGCCTTTAAGCTTTCCTATTTACAAGCGTTGATATATACTAGTGGTCAAGTCACTCGACCCATAATCTCAACGTTCAAGGTTTGAATGCAGGTTTATTTCATAAGGTAAATTAATGGAATTCATAAGGGTTTCTTGTGACAAATAATCATAATGCAAGCTTATGAATATCGAAAGTTTATTTCGCTGAGTGTAGCAGAAAGAGGAGAGAAAGAGAGCGAACACATACACACTCTCATTTATCTTTGAACTTGTGTGTTGTTAAGTTTGTTGTTGAGCATAGGGGCCTCGAAAAAACTCCAAAATTTTAGTTGTCACCCGTTAAAATACGAATGGTTCTGGTTTCCGAAAGAGCGGATTCTTCAAAGGCAACATTTTTAACGATTCCGCAAAAGAAATTTCGTTTCAAACACAAAATTTCAAACAAACTCTTTGCTCAACAACATTATTTTCGGTTAAGTGTGACAAAACGTAAAAGCTGATGTAAATAGCTACACAACAAATACTAATGCTTCGACCACGCTCAAATTTCTGACAGATGGCAGTCAAATATGTATCAACTTCTTTAAATAAAATATTTTCCGTATCTTAAAAATTATCATGCATAATAATTAAATTAATATTTTATTTTTTATTTATTAATAACTTAATATCTTATTAAAATTTCTTCAATAAATAAAATATACAACCGGATCGTTCAGGAGTGTTTCATTGAAATTACAAATTATCGGTACTTTTTGATCATAATGATTGAATTTCTCAGGGATTTGACCGGAATATCGAGGGGATATTTTGGTTTGTAAATTATGTCGACTTCACTGGGTATAGTGTACCATTGTGTTTGCCACATAATGCACAACTTCATGCGTTGGTGTTAGCCTTGAAAGCTCCCATTTAATAACTGTGGAAGTGAACTTAGAACATTAAGTTGAAAGCAAGCATATCAACCGGCTGCTTGACCACCGCTGAATTTAATCTAGTTCATACTGGACAGCAGTTTATTCAACATCTCGTCTTTGCGCCATCCCACAGCTGGCCACCAACTAACGGAAATATGCAACGGTGAGTTAGAGAAATTCCAATCAAACAAACTCTTCACCCGAGACAATTGAATTGGTCGCACTGAAAAGAATGGATTGTAGATGGCGAGCATGGTCTGCGATTGACTCTAACCGTGATCGTTGCGTTTTACCAGCTGAATGTAAATCCACTTCTGGCTTCGATTTCTAGGCTTCCTAGCAATGGGCTGTCTATGGCCCATTCACACCGAAAGACAATGCATTAGTGAACAATATTAGCGTCTCATTAGCAACAATTATTACCAGATAACTGAAATCAATAATCCAATAACTGTTCACATTCCTGCCCTGCTGATGCTTAACATTATCGGCTAATGCGGAAATATTAACAATGAAATGAGCACGTACAGCAGTTTGTTTTACTCATCATAGCGCCGTACCGGATCATGGCTGCCAACTATCCCACACCGGACAGTAGTTTATTTCGCTCTGAACCGTTGTACCTTACTAGCAAGCTGCAAATCTACCATTGGCCCCGATTGCTAAGCTGCCTAACAACCAGCTGCCCAACCACCGGCTGCTTAGCCATCGACTGCACACTGCGTGCATGCCACCGCTAGCTGCCAATCCAACGCTGGCTCTTCGCCGCTCCTATCAGCTTCAAGACTACCGAGCAAATGGAGTTTTCGATGAAGAAGCTGCATACGAGACAATGGTTACGCACAATTGAAATCTGATTTAGGAGAATACTGTTCAGTGAAAAAAAAAACGTAATTTAATGACATCATCATGTGTGTCATTTTCAATAGTTCACTATCGAGAATAATATTTAGGTGGAAAGTAGCCAAAGACGTTTTGGAAAATCGATTTTTTTTATTGTCTTAATTGATAGGTTTATGCTTTAAAACATGTATTGTAAAACTTCCAAAGCCGATTTTTAAAATTGTGGATGATATGCCACTTGAAAGTGGTGACCGCAATCTTTAAACGGCGTTCTCTCTTTTTCTCGTAATCGCGTTGTGATTACGAAACAAGTAGTGAACCGATTTTCTTCATCCAGCATTTAATTTGATGGGCCTGATAAACTACTCTTTAGTAGATTACGGACATGAAGAAAAAATCATTTTTAGACCATTTTTGACGCGAAAATGTGCATATTTTAGGTCTGATTTATATGGGTAATGTGCGAAGTTCGCAAAGATTGTATTCTATCTAGAATAAAAAAAACCACTCAAGTAAAAAAATTAATGATTAAATTTTGATTTAATGATTTCAGATGAAAATTGCGACCAAGATATTTGACGCCAATTTCTATGTCAATTGAATTTTGAATTCTTATGCACGGCTGCTCTACTTGACTCATTATTGAGCCACATTATTTATTTATTTATGAAATTTTTATATGTGATAAGTTTGATCCAATTTCATCAAAAGTGGTTTTGTTCGAATAAGGATGAATTTTGTTGGAACTAACAAGTCGAAAATTCTACAATGGCTGATGGATGTGAATTCGATTTGGTTGATTTGCCGACTTTTCAATCCCAATCAAATTTACTCAAATTTTAGTGACTCCACTTTCGATTAAATGAAGTCAAAAACATGTGGAGTTACAGTGTATGTTCATTATGCTAACTTTTCGCAATTTTCCCACAAATCCCTACACAGGAAGCTACTAACAACCCACAAACATGTCACGCTTAGTTCACACTCAGATCATCGAAAATGATTTACGTAATAGGTCAAAGAGTTTGTAAATCACTTCCCGAAAATCAAATATAGTTTACCTCGATTGTACCTCGTCATCCGCGTTGATTGATTTAGGCGAATCTTACATCACGACAACATGAAACGTAACAAAATTCCTTTGTCTCTGCAATTGGTCTGACCTCTGTGGCCACCCAGAGAGTCAACGACCCACTCTGGTCCTTCTTGCCCTGTCACACCGTTACCGTCATCATTTCGTCATCCCGAGAGAGAGAGAGAGAGAGAGAGAGGAAAAAAACGCTCATTCGTCTTGCTTTCTGCAAGCGCGATCACAATCACTTTCACCGACAAACGCTTCCGGCCAAACTTCGAAACGCAACGCAGGGCATTTCCTCCGTGTGGTTCGCGGGCGGTTAGTGGTCTGTTTGCGTGTGCATGTGTGTTGAATGGAAGGAAAAATCGTTAAAATTCTTACATGCCGCAACGCAACCAGCAAGCCTCTATGCGCCACGGCCAAACTCAGGATCTGCCAATGTAAACTTTCTCTCTATTTCTCGCTAGCTGAAACCTCGCCACACTGACGGGTTTATCCATTCGCGCTGGTGCTGGTGATGGTGGTGGTGTTGGCGGCGGTGGCGGCAGTGGTGGTAGCAGCCGGGGTGGTTTCCCGCAGCCAACAAAGGCCTGTGGCCCCATGCGAGTCATCGGTATTCATATGGTGCGAGCGTAAACGTTTTCTTTCCTCTCTCAATTGCCAAATCAAACCACATTCCATCCGGTTTAATGAAAACCATCTGGGAGCTGCCAGGTTTTCATTCGCTCAATCACTGGATGCCGTCATGCCTGCTTTCCGAGATCAAGGTTGACAGGTCACTGCAACCGCGCATACAACCATTGCAGGCGATGGTAAATGCAATTCAACTAGGCAAACTTTGGGCAGTTCGTGTTGAGGGAAATGTGATCTAAGCAGTCTTAGCTGTGAATGGATGAGGTGAATTTAAAAAGTTGACATCAAGCGCTGAAATAATCTGGAACAAAAGGGACTATGGTGACTTTGGGAGCGTTTATAACAGAGCATCCTGTAGTTCGTGACAAAATGATACGTATGGCTAACTGCCAAGCAACCTTGATGGCATGCATGAAAAAATATAATTTATGCATCGGTCATGTTTCCGGTCGTTATTATTGTTGTATGTTTATTATGTTTCTCAAATAGAGTTGGGTTCAAAATGTATCCACTTAGGATTGAGTGATTTTTCCCTCTAAAAGAGTTCATTTTACGGGTCAGTGCACTATATTGAAAATCTTGTAGATCCTAAAAAGATAGTTATGTTTGATTGAAAATCAAACAAAATTTATCTAATGTATGTATGTATGTATGTATGTATGTATGTATGGTAGCCACCATCCCTTCATGCCCTTGGCTTGGATACCGCTCCACTTAATAGCAAGATCAAATTGAGCCACCGATCTGAATTCACAATATCGCTGTATGAAGGGCCAAAAACGGAGGGGTGGACCCGCAAGCAGAGACACTGACGTGAAATCCACGGGAAATTAAGAACCTCCTTCCAACGATACAATACAACACAACGAATAACCCAATTCGCAATACTTATTAAGCTTTCTACAGGATGGCTTGTTAAGAAGGGCGCGTCACTCTCACTGAAACTGTTGGAGTAGAATTCGCAGCATCACAATCGAATCGGTAGGATAAAGAAAATGATAATGCTCGTTCCCTCCTAGACTCAGGCAGTCAATCAAACCATCGTCCAGTTTCAGCTTGAATGATACCCTGATGCTCCCTCCCAACCCAGTATTTATTATATATAATGTACATAATATGTCATAATATGCAATATATGCAGTATGTAATAGAGCAATGAAATATACTATTATAATTAATTAAAATATGCCATGGTTGGAATTCGTCATCCTGTAATTTAAATATGGTTATAAATAAAATAATATGATGAAATAGTAATAATAGGCATATGATAATCATATGCAGCTTGGTGCATCTTTACAGCTCAATCAGTGGCAGATGAATATAACTCTGGAGTGTGAAGGTCTTATTGCAGTTAAATAAAACATAAACCATTTAATTATACATGAATCAAAAAAAAAAGTTTGTATTCATGACATATAGATATACATAATCAGCAGAATGGAAAAGCATTTATTAATTTTAATAATATTTAATGTTCTAAATTAATAGAAAACCTTTAGATACAATGCAATAAAATATCTGTACTATCTGGAATAGACTTCCTTGTAATCTTGATGCAAATGAAATTTAATTATTATTATTAATATTTTAATAAATAATTTTAATATTATTATACATATATAAATAATGATGATATGATGAAAATAATACGATGTTGTAATAATCTACACATAAAAATAAAATGCAACTCTTTGTTTCTTCTGCTGCGATGTTAGATGATTAAAACTCTGAAATGGCGAAAATGTCCAAAGTGATATAATGAAAGAAAGTTGATCACCGGGCAGCCTAGCAGAATAGCAAAGAAAATTTAAGCAATCAATAAGCCGAAATCAATTTCATATGATTATGATTACTGTCTAAAGAATTTGTCGTATGATCCTTTCTAAAAAACGTTAAACACCTTCCTTTCTTTTCAAATACATATCGTGGGTTAGGTGGGCTAAAACTTACGACGATGCATAAATGCAAACCAGAAAATAGCTTTAAAAATATTGTGAAGGGAGGTTACAATATAAAATGATAATAACAATACAGTTTTTTCTTTGTCAACAAACGCTTTGTACTTTTGACAGTAGCGGATGTGGGAATACGAAAGTAGCTTCATAAATAATACGTTTCAGTTTTGTTGCAGAAAACAACGAATTGATTCATGAGTCATACCTTCGATTTCGTAATATAAACTAAATTTAATTTTCAGTGTATTTTGTTCACATTTACAAAACACTTTCTTTGAGAGGCCAAATGAGCAAATTCATCTTGGGACTCCGTTTTTTTAATTTTTCATGTGATCTCAATTGAATGATTATCAGAGTTTTGAACAAATTTGATTCAGGATAGTTAGGGAATTTGCTTGGGATACTATAGAATTCTTTGTAGTATTCTGGGCGTCTCAATTATTCTGTCATGGAACTCACTTCGAATTTATTCAGGAATAATTTAGCAAATTGTTTTTGTTATTCCACATTACAAATACTTAAATGTCTCGCGAACCTTACCTTAGATTTTGAGCTAAAAAAGCTATTTATATCATGGTGCTGATCAAATGTTTCTGTAGATCTCTATTTATGGTTCCAAATTATCCTTGCTGAAATGTTTGTGAATCTTACCAAGCATTTCGGGCTTAACTTATGCATTGCAAAAAAAGACATTTTGGATGAAACTGAGGGGAAAAACTCATGAAACAAATTTCCTTTAAATCCTGCATTAGTTGGTCAATTTACAACCATGTTTCCACACTCTGACGAGTGGCCTTACGGCATATAGCCAAAAACTTGTCCATAATTGTAAAAAAGATTGGTGTTCGAATATACTTCAACTGCTTCTTCGATTTTTTTCTTCAAAATTGTTGATAAAGCTTAGCCCAGAAATTCATGATATACTGCAGCTGGGAAACGTTTGCAGAGTTCTTTAGTACTACAGTGATGTTCAGGCGGTCCATCTCTTCCAACGATCCATACGGGTATACAGGTTGTTGCAACTTGTTTCTGTTTGCAACTTTTTACGTATATTTCAAATCACAAATATTTTAAATTTCTATTGTATTCAACTTGACATAACTCGGGGATTATGGTACGGTATGTCCATGCATCTATCCTCCCCTGTAGATTCAAAAAATGCGTTGTGGTTCAAATCTGTTAATTTGAATCCAACTCAATTTTCGGGATCATCTTTGTAATTAATGCAGTGCAGTAGGCCTGGCCGCTTTGACGCTTGTATCATTTCTTTATTAAATATTGACAAGAAAAATAATTGGGCGTCACCTAACGCAATTATTTCCAGGATCCTTTCTCGTACTGGCTGGTTTTTTTTAGATTAGATTAGATTAGATAAGAAGTTATGTTTTTGCAAAAAAGTACTTCCATTTAATAATTGTTCTGGGTTAGAATATCTATTAATAACTGGGTTTAATCACCGTGAACATGTACTATTTTGTTTTTGGTTGGTTTTTATCGGTGAAGTGGAACAATAAAACAGCTATTTGTGCGTAACGTGTTTCGACTAACTTCTCTTCAGCCATCATCAGACGCCAAGAACAACTCTTTATTAAATTTTTGTATCTACTTTTCAGAATATGTGTCACTTACAGATTGCTGGTTGTTACCTAACTACTTGTTACGTCAAAACTATACTAGTAATTTTCCCCCCATCTAACCCCCTTTTTAAACAAGCTATGGTGCACTCCCCTCCTATCATTTACGTCATCGTGTTTTGTCTTCGTGTTTTGTCTTCGTGTGTCGTCATCGGTGTCGTTCATTCCGTTCTCTTGTGTGCGTGGTTAGATACCTGGCCATGTTGTATGTTGCTGATCCAATCGTCGATACTACTGGCCTTAGCGGTCTATTGTTTTTATGTATTTTTGGTAAACCGTAGATTCGTGGTGGGTTGCAGCTCGAGATCGAGCTCGGAGGTCTTCCACATAGAAAAACAGGGAGAAAAACAGACAGTGAATCTACAACGTGAATGTGGCAATTTCAACTCCACATACAATGGACTATTAGCTCGACTACACAGTGAACCACGCACACGAGAGAACAACGGAATGAACGACACCGATGACGATACACGAAGACAAAACACGATGACGTAAAAGATGTGAGGGGAGCGCACCATAGCTTGTTTAAAAAGGGGGTTAGGGGGTCATTGGGGGAAAAATTACTAGTATAGTTTTGACGTAACAATTAGTTAGGTAACAACCACCAATCTGTAAGTGACACGTATTCTGAAAAGTAGATAAAAAAAATTAATGAAGAGTTGTTCTAGGCGTTTGATAATGGCTGAAAAGAAGTAAGCCGAAACGCGTTACGCACAAATAGCTGTTTTATTGTTCCACTTCACCGATAAAAACCAACCAAAAACAAAATAGTTAAAATATCTATGTTCATACAACTGGTAATGTGAAAACCGAATTGTAAGTAACTAACTTACAATTCGGTACGGTATGTCATAACCTTAAATGTGACAGCACACGCAAAACTCAACCGTCCGCAGACAGCGCTTGCTACGATTCAACGTTTTCTCACATAAACATAACTTCTTGACATAAATTGTTAAGTTTGAATTTAACGATATCATTGAAACAGATTAATCATTTAATAAACAATTGCCACATTAAAGTAATTTGCAACCAGTCTTATTCGAGACTAAAAAAGATATGTTAATTTTACAAAAAGTGCTGATGAATTTTTTCTCGAGTTAATTAAATTGCATCCAAGAATGGATAGTATTTGGTAAAATCGTAACAAAATTGTCTTACAAAGTTTGTTATGTTTTTGTAACACCCGTATAAAAGGTTATTATATGTGTTATAATATATGTTTTTTTCTTTTACTTAATCCGCGATCTAAATTGTAACAATCCTTGTCATAAAAAAATTGAGTAACATGTGATTTTTTTTTATTTCCTTGCACGGGTATTCTGGACATCGTGACTCACCTCCTTGTTGAAGGACGTGAAATATACGGGTGATACTGTCCAGGGTGAGTGGGTGACCATTGCGCTACGTTGTGTGCTCATTCAAATTAACATTTACAGTTATTTAGGGCGAATCTTTCAGCGCATTTGGAACAAATTCTAACTTAGAATCCAACGCCAAGTCTGGACTCTAAGCAAATTAAGTTCAGCCTTCTGGGCCAATGCTTCTGATTAGGACCAAAATTCTCAGCATTTTTTTCCGAAGAGGAAATCTAAGTCAAGTTCTGAGAGTGGTTTGTTTGGTACTTCAAATCAAATTTTCTCAACATGAAAAGCAATTTTTTCTTAGTATTTTTATTGAATTTGAGTTGAGTTTCAGATTCAAAGAATTTTATGAATCTTACTGTTGGAAAAATTCGTTTAAGCTTATCTTGCATAGGACTCTCAGTAAGTCCTACTCAATGTGTCGATTGAATCATGCTCACATTTTATGTGGAATTCTGCTCAGGATTGTTTGTCCCAGTCGTTAAAGGAGCCAATAAATGATGATTTATTAGGCGTTTATATCTTGCATCGAAAAAAAAACACCCAAATCAAATAACTTTTTAATATCCGTGATCAAACACTACAAATTAATATGAAATATAGAATGATTTTTCCAATGCTTCTATACAAAAGTTCCTTTGCTCGACTGCCATTCAGATGGTGAGACCCTTAATTTGGATAACAGGGTTTAATTATATTGGCGTGATAAAAATTGTTCGAATAAACTATATGGGAGAAAAAGGCAGAAAAAATGAGTCGTCACCTGTCAGTGGTGTTAGTACGTTATATATCAGTATAATATAATATCTAGTATACCTTGAAAGTTTTGGTCTGTGGCAAAAGCTGACCAAAATTTAATCTTGGTGCACGTATTAAAATATTATATTATTTATTCAATGTATACATTTTTATTTTTATTTTGACTAATTATATCTTATTGACCGTGTGATTGTTATTCAAATCCTTTACCTCTAGATCATATTTTACTGCTTGAGTTTAGTGTTTTCCGAGAAAGATTTGTAAAACTCAAGTGTAAAATACTTCTAAATTTGAACATGTGCAAAAAAACTTGTTCAACTATTCATCTAGCGATTGATTGGGATGCAGCTGGGTAACACAGTTATTAGGTTATTACACTTATTTTTTTGCCAAGAAGAAGGCCTCGTCCGTTTTCTTATCATTTTTACCGTCTGCTTCATACTGTCCCTACTAGATTTAAAATAAAATTAAAATTTATCTCAACTTAGTATTCTAAAGGCATTTCTATAGTTATTTATTTTATTCTTTTACAATTCTTTGACAATGCTTGTAAACTTGTATGTGTACAGTTACCGGCGAAACAAATGATCCATCGAGTCGTATTCAAATCTCTTGAAAAATTCGTAACAATAACAACTTTATTACACGTACTGGACATATTTGGGTGTCATTCATTAGATTTAGTGTAAATGTTTGAATTTACACATTCATTTTAGCCAACTTCTTGTGAAAGTAAAATAAGTTTGTGTATACAGTTAGTCAATAAAAAAGATCCTATCCAATTACGCCTTGTTGATATTCCTTTGTTTACATTCATCACAAATAATTGCAACAGTTGTGAGAAGTAAGCGAGTTGTGCCCAAGTGATGAGTTTTGCAGAATTGATAATGGGAGAAAATAAAATAAAACTGCAAGTTCGAAATCTTATCGTGCGTGATTACTTAAAAACTAGAATCATCCAAGAAATTAAGAAAGATCGGTTTGTTACCATCCGTGCATTCAGAGAAAAGCTAAAGTTAAAACAAATCCTAGATGTATAAAAAAAGTTCAAAAATTAATAATAAGATTAAGTTGAGTTTACTTTAACAGTTTTGCTCGTAAGTGGACATAAGTCCGTAAGATTTTAGAAAATTCACAACCCTTTTTTATTGCTTAAATATTTATAAACACACAGCGTGCTTCATATGTTGGAAGTGGAAATAATGTTCAACATAATAAACGATTTTTATCTGTTCCTGTTCTTTCTTCGTGCGTGATTTAAAGGAGAGACCATACTCTATGCGAAAAAAAGCATTTCTTTTAACGAAAAATGTATATACAAGACCGGGATTCGAACTCAACCATGGCGTTGCTGCAGCTGCGCCTTTGCCGATTGAGCTGAGGAATGACTCTCACTTAACTCGCTTAACACAAACAACTATCGTTCCCGTTGCGGTGTGAAAATGCAGAGGTCTCGGTCTCTAGTAACAAACAGAAACTAATTACCAAGCTCCATCTGTGTAATTACACTAGCTCTGTTCAGTAGTAACAGATGCACAACTACGAATTTCAAATACTTGTTCAGGCTTTATTATATTCATGTGAAGATTGATTGACTAATCCGTTAAAGGGCATCCAATGATTTCTTCTTTGCTATGCTGCATCATCATGATTCTATTCTTCAACAACAAATCGAATACATCGCTAATTGTGCTTTTTAATCAATTGGAAAATCCAGTGCCATTCGACCTCTCCAAGCACACGCTCAAGTCAAGAATAACTGTTAGTGCCTTGCCTCATTTGATTGGTACCCTCTTTTTGCACCTCAAAATGCATTCAAGGCGCACATCCGCACTCATCATCGACAACAACGATGTTGAGGATGGACGGCACTGTGTGTCGCATTGAATGAAATTCTGATTGACCGCACATAAAACTGGTGGTGTGGTGTGGCGTGTTCGGATCCGTGGATTGAAGAAAGCATTTTGCCAACCGTGGTGTTATTACTGTTCTTGCGGTGCATTCTGTGCTACCATCGGTGGATGCAGCCTCAGTTACTTGATTTTCTGCTATCTGTGGGAGGACGACTCGAGGGTGGTGAAAGGGGGATGGTGCGGTTGGTGCTATTACTTTTTGCACTCTCTCCCGCGAGATGATGACGATGATGATGGCGATACTGGGCTGCTTCCGCAAGTGCTGGATGACCGTTTCGGAATAATGCCACTCTCTTTGGCAGCCACAGCGGTGGCGGCTGATCGTTCGTTCCTTTATGCGGTCGATAATGTTTATTATCGTTATTATTATTATTATTATACATAACTTTCCCGTACATTTGTAATTACTAATTTTTCATATTGGATACCGTTAGGTTCTGTGTTTTCTAACCATCCATCTGTGTCCTTATACGGGCTCATATATGAGCAAGTAAGATCTCTGTTGCAATATGCCCACTAATCTCCTAGGTAAAGTCTCTTCGCCGCTTCAGTCTTAGAGGAGGCAATCCAACGGAGGCCACTTTTCAAGAGCATTGGATTAGTACATTTTTCTCCGTTGTTCAACCTCTCCATTTCTGCGGAGACCTTCCTACCTTCCTTCGTCCATGGATCTTCGTCGGTCGTAGGTGTGCGATAACAGAGAAAAGGCGACACATGCGGAAAAGAAGCGAAAAAGATATTTGTACGTTGCAATGTCTTACACATCTCTATAACGTATAGAAACACAACATAATAATGCTCCAGGAATGTACACTCGTTTTTGCGCTCTCCGCTCGTCCCGGGCCAGGTGGTTCTTCTCCGCATCGATTCCCAACCAGGTAGGAAACATTCCCAGGGATCGTTTGCTGGCACGATGAACATGTTCGTATCTGTGTGCGTCCACATATATGTCATAGGGGTGCGAGCTTCTCGTGATCAACAATGATTTCCCCCTCTGGTCATGTGAAGCGTGATGCAATATGTGGGTGCTTTAGCCAGTTATCTCTTCCCATATTTCAATCGTATGTGAAGTGCCATTCCATAGCTTCTTGTAATAATCCTACACGGATTCAAAGAATAACTACGTTCCAGAAGAACAGACCGAAATGGGAAATCAAACTTCAAATGTTTGAACGTGACAATTTTGAAATCAATCGAGAAGTCGAGAAGTTGGAGCAAATCGTTGTTCATGTTGGACATTTTTGAACAGTAGAAAAAAATAATCCTATGAAGTGATGATCACGCCAATATAATTATTTTATTTTTTTAATGTATGCCGAATGAGATATTTCTTTTTCGGTTATACGTTTTTATCTATACTACATTGTTCGTCTCACTTTCAACCTGTCAGTTTTTGGGTTTCGTCTTCAACTTGTACGCATTGCTACCAGGTTGTTGCTGTGTCGCTGATTTCTTATTATTGTTCCCGCCATTCGTACTGAACTACCTATCTACTAACGATATTGCATTCAATTTGAACATCGATTTCGGACAAAGGCATTCCTGATCGTCGTGATGCCCGGCACTGTTGACCTGGAAAAGAGTTATGTTTTATTACTACGGAGCCGGGTTGCACAATCCTCAAAGAAACCGAGTCTGCATCAGGTGGGTGCCAAACCGTGCCAGAAATAATTATAGTGATATTAAATTTAATTAGAGCTAATCGAATGTTATTTTTATTTTTTCATCAGTGCAATCAACATTCCGCAATGGACGGTAATAAGCTGATAATTAGTAATGCTCTTACCGCGTTGGGGTGTTTTGGGTTGTGTTATTCTGTACTCTTGTAATACGAGTATCAATTGCCTAGGGACTGTCGACGTAGGAACTCACCAAAATTGTGGTTCATGTATTTTTTTGTGCCTAGGAAAGAAAAAAAAGTAAAAAAAATATTTTTTTCTGGAGCCGGATACAAGTAGCGGAAATTTAAAATTAAAACAAGTCATAGTTTTTCAAGGGATTGTTAAATACTTTCGGTAGGGCAAATTAATCTGTCACATTACATTATGATGATGCTGATGATGATGATGATGATGAATATCATGATGACGTTGATAGAGACTATCGCTCATGAAGCAAGGCGCACATGTCAATAAACTAAGCTTATGAGTACTGGTGCCACTAGATGAAGTCCTACTGACTCAATTCAACTCAACTTGTCGTTGTATAAAGGGCCAATAGTGGAAAGGTGGATGAAACCCATATGGAACAGAAAAAATCTCTTTCCAGTGATCGAGGTCTTTTTTCTTTTACTTGGCCTTACGCCCTATGGGATTATTAGAGTTATGTGAAGCACTTTCAAAGTTCTAATTTGAGGGCTTTCTTTTACCTTTCCAAAACGGCAAATCGTATAGTGTGCGGCAAGCACAATGACACGCTTATTATGCTCCAAGGCAGTCGAACAAATTTTCTACCTTAAAATACATCGAACCCTTGAGCTCCATCAAGGTCATATTCCTGGTAATTAAATGAGCCATTGCTCTGAAGGACGCCTCATGAGTGGGAACCAGAACCCGCCCTTTGTATACGAAATGTTGGCGACAAGGATTTGGAAATCTTTATCCAAATCACTTCACTAGGGCACTCACATGAACACCTGAATGGTGAAGAAGCGGTAGATCTCTTGAAAAGCAGGAGAAATGACTTCATCGGAACGACGAGGGAGATGTGCCAACTACTACGATAAGCAAAGTTAAGGATGTAATTAAACAACTCAATAATGGCAGCCGGGAAGGATAGCGTCGTAGCGATCGACAACAGACCAAACCTTTACGTTACAGAAGATCCTCCAGAGGTATTTTGGAATATCATGTTTCCACGCGCTAATGATCGTGAAGAGCTGTGGAAGATTATGGATGAGAACGGTTTCCCCGGAAAACTGAATAAACTGATCCAAGCAACGATGCTGATGTAAAGTGCTGCATGAAGGCATCGAATGAGTTATCGGAATTCGATAAGGCGATGGTTAGTGTTTCCTGCCTCCTGCTCAACATTAAACGGGCGGGCTATGAAACGTGCGGACTTTGACATGACGGGGCGAATTTCAATCAATCTAGTCAATTCATTTGCTTCGCTGACGACTTAGATATTCAAAAGAACGTTCCAGGCGGTTACTGAGCAGGCTGAAACATGATGCAAGAAAGGTAGGATTAAGGGTGAATACGCCGAAGACTAAGTGTCTGCTGTCACCAGGTACCGAGCGCGATAAAGCTCGCACAGGCAGAAGTGTGATTATCGACGGAGATGAGTTCGAGGTGGTAGATGAGTTTGTGTACCTCAGATCATTGGTGCTGCAGAAAAATTCGGAAACACATAATACTCGGAAGTCGTGCTTGCTATGGATTCCACAAGACCCTAAGGTCTAGTTAACATCATCCCATACTAAGTGTACCATGTACAAGACGCTGATAAGACCGGTAGTTCTATTTGGGTACGAAACGTGGACAATGCTCAATTAGAACATACAAGCACTTGGAGTTTTCGAACGATCGATTCGAACGGCGGTGTATGTGAAAACGGCGTATGGAGGAGAAGAATCAACCATACGCTGGCACAACTCTATGGTGAACCCAGTATCCAGAAAGTCGCAAAACCTGGAAAGGTACAAAGGGGGGAAGCAAAGAGCACCTTGAAGGACGAACAACCTGAAAGCATGCTCGAGAACAAGATCACGGAGCTTGTACAGCCTTCTTCTGAAAGAGCCAAACCAATGCATTTTGACGGACGATTAAACGTACGGTAAATTGGACACCAGTACACTTCTAGGCCTCCAATTTTATAATGCTGTGCAGAGCAACAGATGACGTACGGTTCATTATAACTGAAAAGTTCGGATAAAAGGTGTTGGTACGATTTGCTCTGAACAGTCCATTTACTGTTAACAAATTTGATTATTGGATGAAAATTGTGATTACGTTATTTTTTGTTGAACTTTTATGATTATATTTTATAAATGAAAATAATGAAATTAATTAATTTTCTAAAACTTAGTACAGTAAATTCTCCAAAAAAATAATAAATTCAGTTCAACGCGGTTCAAGCGGTAAATCTGAGCCTTTTTGGCTTTAACTTTGTTCGCAGAAGTCAGATTAGCACCGACAATGATGTATAAGCTTTATGATAGCCCAATATTTTTCGATTGGCCTCAACTCGGGGGTGTTTGAAGGATTAAGGCCCTTGGGTATGAAGTTGACCTTATTTTACTAATACATTCCAGTACTTGATTGGGTAGTGGCATGACGCCAAGCCAGGCCAAACAATAAGTGGGCTCTTGTGCGATCTCAGCAACGGAAAGAGATGGTTTCGTAGAAATTCCTTAGCGTATACTTGGCCAATTGATGGCGTCATCTTCAAGCGATATGTACATGACTTGATGTCGTCATGTACATATCGCTTGCCAAACCATGAGTTTCTTGGCAAATTTTGATAATGTTTGCTTTCGTTGGTGTTCTGGGACTTCGAACTTGTCTCATGCAGTGTAGAACTGATAACCTGGAATCTGTTGAAAGTGTGCCTTTATGTAGGTTTCATCATCCATTACGCAACAGGGGGTTTCGCCAGGATTTACGTATAAAGCTTACGTGCCCGTGATTGTGCTGTCATATTCTGCTGGTCGTTATGATTCGGTGCTTTCTGGACTTTCAACGTACGTTGTCCAGTCTGATTTTTTACCTTTTTTACAAAACTTTTGGTCAAGAACAGTTTTTTCGAATTCTCGCGGACAGAAGCGTTTGGATTGCGCCTGAAAACATCAACTGCCCTACTATCGGCTTTAGCACTCCTGCGAGGATGTTGTTGTCTACTTCGTTTTTAACGATTGGTGGTCTGTCGTTCTCTGTGACGTTTGATGACACATAAATTAGTAGAATATACAATTGTTAACTTTTTTTTGCTATGGCACGATGCAAAAGCTTTGGATTTTCGAAATGCGCTTGTGAAATTTTGAGGCGAATCATTTATTGGTTTTTCCTACTCCATTTTCAAAACTCTTTCGCACTTTTCAAAAATAAAAACAGAACTAAAACTATTCAAACAATAACGATTTAAACATTTTACCTGAAAGGCAAACAAGTAGTAGCAATTTGCGTGGGTTTCAATTTTAACGTGCATAATCTTTACACAGTAGTGCAAAAAGGCTTTCCTGACAATTGTACGCATACTCCTTCGCATCACCGTAGCATGTCATGAGATGTGTGAACCATCGTTTAGGTGGTGTAGTGTGTCCACTTATTAGGATATCAATATAGGCTTTTAATATGGGTTTATCGGTGGAATGAGTATTCCTGACTGTTTTTCAACCAAATAAGCGGAACTGCATCGTTATTATACTGACTCAACAAAAACTGGCCTTGTTAACACTTATCTTATTTTCTCTCGAAAGTAAGGGAACGTTTGCATGTGTTGATCGAAAGATCATATTTGATTAGCTTTGTATGGATCCCTTCACATTGCTCAATCACAGGCAATGAAAAGCGGATTCGCTCGCAAAGTTATGATAGAAAATTTCAAACGATGAATTTTACCATATATTACGTCAGAGTACTTGAATTGGAAAACTGGATGGGACCTATTGTTTTATCGGCGTGGTTTAAGGACCTGCACGTTGATCGTGATTTCATCCGTGTCATGAGTAGACCTATTTCCAACCTCGTGAACAGCAATCTTTGCAGGTGTGGAAACGGTTATTATGACATCGATCAAGCAGTCTAGCAATGTGCGGGTAGTGACGGGATGTTTATTGAAGGCTATTTGTCATTTTGAAGATTTCATTCAATTTTAACATTAACAACATTAAAAACAGGCACAAACTAATAAAAATACGATCACTGCATTTTTGTTTTTATATAGATCTCACAAGATAAGCAATATCTTATTTCTCCTATACTACATTCATTCGCTCATATAATAAGGCTTTGTTCCGTTTCGTAAATATTTACTCAAACTTAAAAATGTGATTATTTTTACATTAAAGCTGTTCCTCTAGCAGACTTGTTTCTATAAGATAAGAAATTAGTTTTGAACATAATAAAATACTTTCGAAAATTCGAGTTTAAAATAAAATTCACTTACCTTAAGCACGTGACTTCTCCACCAAGCGCAAAGCGCCAACCACTACCAATTATCTTTCCAATGTGCTAAGACTAAGAATGTAATTACACATGGATGCGATAACGTATCGCCCCAGTAAAGATCCACGGAGTCCCTCGGAAGATAAACGGGCTTTGTTGTGATTTATTTTTATTGCATTTGTTGTTTTCGCTGTCGTTATCAATCATAGGTATATTGTACGTAAGCCCCGTGTACCAAATTAGTCCACACATTAAGTGCAGGGTTGACGTTCGTTATTGCTACCGCCCCTGTTCTCAACGATCCGGTTGAAGCTGTTTTGTTTTAGTTGTTAGATTCAGCTCATTTGTCTCACTCGTTATGGCAACGCACAGTTGTTGGAAGCCGGCGATACTTGAAAAATCAACTTTACAGTATGTCCCACACAAAAAATGCGAAAATCCATATCTCAGTTTCAAATAAGTTTTTTCATAGAAAATGATAAAAAAATCATAATTTTATTGAGGGAATCGTTTATTAAGCCTTTCATGATTACATTACTCAATATGTCCACCATTTTTCCCGATCACCTTCTCTAAACGGGGACGGAATCGAGAGCATACCTTCTCAATGTATGAGTCAGTCATCGAGTTCCATGCCTTGGTAACTGAAGCTTTCAGGGCGCCAACACTGGGGTGAGAACGTTCACAGGTCTGAACATATGCCCATATTGAGTAATCCAAAGGATTCAAGTCCGGGCTGCTAGGAGGCCAAATGTCCTTTGACCAAAATTCCATGTTTTCCTTTTTGAAGTATGACACGGTGCTCCGTCCTGTTGGAAAATGACTTGTTGGTGTGCTCCAAAGTTGTCTTTCATCCAGGGCAGAACGTGGTCCTTCAAAATATTCATGTAAACCTCGGTATTAACTTTTAATCCAGCTTTGACAAATACTGGAGGCATTTTCAAGCCATTGGACGCAACTGCCCTGAAAACCAACCAAGTTGTAAACTTGAATTTCACGTTCTTTGGAAAATCCTCAATCTTCTTCGGCGAAATAAACCTGTCTGTGCGTGTGTTAGATACGGGATCGATGGTGGGCATTTTCTAATAGGAGAATACGATGATGGTATGCTTCATTTTTAATGCTGACACCAAACGTTTCGAGCGCTCCAGCCGTAGTTCGGTCCGTTACAAGGTGGCGCGTTACTCTTGCCCTGGACGAACACTTCAAGTCATCTTTGACCAACAGTTGCATGGTAGTTTTTGAAATATCGGCTTCCTTAGCCAATTTCCGGATCGATCTGATAGGATTTCTCCTCACTTTGATCTGATGACCATTGGTGTGCGAGCGGACTGTGGACGGCCACTTCCGGGCTTCCGTGGACGTGATCTATCAAGGAGTGAACGGTATGGATACGGTAAACGGTAGCCAGGTGGCATTCCACAATCGTTGCAATTTGTTTTACGGGCTTTTGGGCAAGCAGCAAACTAGTCACAACCTCCTTTGCGTACATTTTTCTCAACTTTGTTACTCGCAAGCCACTGTTTTGTTTACATCGTCTCAAAGTATACAGTCAGATGATTACACACACGCATTAAAACAGTCAAAATAATGTTTAAAGCTACCCAAAAATAAGTATTGAAAACTTTCGCATTTTTTATGGGACATACTGTAATATTTATAGTTCTATATGGTGTTGATTTAATGTACAATTTTTGAAAATGCTGCTAAAAATTTTGAAGCTGTTTGGCTCATAATAACACTTCTGGCGAATTATCAAAGTTGACCCTTTATTGAAAATGGGTTTAAAAAATTCTAGATTGGAAATGATCTCTGTTGAAAATCTGACATTGAGAAATTTTTGATTTAGTAATAACACTATCACATACTTCTCTTTTTATGTAAAATTGCTTTCAAATTAAACGATGATTTGACATGTTGAACTTCAAGAGATTATTAATTTGTCATAAACCTGTCATCACACCCTAAAATATTAACCTATTGCAACTATCAACGTTTCTAAAACATACTCATTAAATATCATAAAATGATGAGTCCTATTGCATGGTTTATATTTTTTTATTTGTTAATTTTCCGTCGGCTTATTTCCTCACGTTGTGCCAACAACCGCCGCCAGTAAGACCACTCCACTACCTGGACCCTACATATCGCACGCATCAACACATAAGCCGGGTCCACCGGCAATTTTTTTTTTTTTTTGTCGTTGATCAAATTAATCATAATAAATTTTCTTAGGCGATCTTCAGTATCGAATGTGAAACAAATTATCCTTACTTTTCTCGAAAACGACGAGGACGTGGAAGTTAACCTCTTCGAGAAAGTAAGAACAGAACCCGGCAACCTAAAAATAGAGCATTAAGCGGGTCAGTGTTGTTTTTTACTTGTGTGTGGAATTCATGTCAGGTTACTTTCGCATTCTAACGTTTGCATAAAAAAAATGGACTTTTTTTTCCGATAATGATAAAAAAAGCTAAGACAGATAATTGCTTTTGATAAATTTCCCATGGAAGGTAGTTATTTAAGCTTACTTGCAAAAAAATTCTACGCCCTTGCGAGCGGCCTTCCAGCAGTTAACCGGAACATTCGCCATCGCGGACGAAAACATGCGTGTAGGCATGTTTTTGAGTTCTTTCTTCGTTTTATTTATCAATTCCTCCTCAGTTTTCGCGACAAAATTGTTGGAGTAGATCTTACGCTTCAGGTTGGCCCAGAAATTCTCGATGGAACGCAGCTGAGGGACGTTGGGTGGGTTCGCCGACTTGGGTGCCACATCGATATTCAGCCGCTCCATTTCCGCCGACGATCGCTTCGAGTAGTGAACCAAAACCCAGCATGCGACATTTAAAACTACTTGAGAATTCGAAAGACCAATTACCGTATTGAACCATATTAGACCATATTCCATGGAAGTGGCCAGTTTTGGACTTGGGCCAAAATCTATCAAATCAAATGCTCAGAAGCACATGGTTCATATGTGGACAAATTATTGGAACCCTCCTGTGACCGTCACCCTGACCCATATCAGATATTGAATTTCGTAAGAAGGATAAGATCTCACCAAAGATGGATAGATTCAGGTTTATTTTTTCATACGAATGAAGCCATTTTGATCAATGATCCACCGGTTGGTCCAGCTGCAGTCAGTGTAGTAAAAGTCCAAGATTAGGTCCTAATTGAAACTTGTTTCAAGCTGAAAATCTCACACGGGTCTCTGGCCTCATAATAATAAAAAAAAAACTTGTATTGGAACGATGAAAGACTGAGATAGGTTAACTGAGCTATGGAACCAAAACTCCCAGTGGTGTAGCATGGGCATGTGTTGCGCGTTGTTGTTGTTCACCTCATAGCTACGGCCAGGTTTGAAAGTGAGAGGTTCATTGATGCAGTTGGCCAAAAAGATGTCCAACTGAAAAGCCACGGAAACCAATGCTAGCAGGAGATGTTTGATTGTAAATTTAATTCCATCAACTAAGCAAGCAGCAATCGTTGGGACCGTCCGTGGAGGTTAGGAAATGGTTATCGATGAAAGTACAATAAAAAAATGCTTTCTTAATATAACGTAGGGACTAATAAAATTATCAGCCTGGCCACTCTCGAGAGACCTTATCGCAAGGATGAGATGGATTGGCAAGGGAAACGAAGAAGGAGATATCTGAGTGTGTATGGATGTATAGGAATCTGGTTAAAGAAAGGAGAAAGAACAAAAGGCCGCTTCCGTGGCTTACAATTGCAACTGGGAGGTATGGACGACTGACGCCAGGCGCGATGGTTCCCTTCAATAAAAGTGGAAGAACTTGCAAAGGAAAGATGTGATGTGAGCTAATGCAGGTTCCCCGTTTGTCGGTATCGATCCAGGGTAGGAGACTTGGGATGACGAGGAGAGAGGCCGAACAGGAAATGTGTTGAAGCGATTAATCTTCAACAAATTTCTGCAGCTGGCGCCTTTCTTTACGAACGACTCTTGTCCATTTGTGGCGCGAAATGAGTCGGCATAAGAATGATTTCTGCGATTGAGTTGGACGATTGTTCTCCACACTTACCACATTTGCCAGCTCATGATCAAAAGGGTTCGGTGAAATTTTACTCTTGGTTGCAGTTATGATCTTCCATTTGCTATACATATATGTGGACCATTTTCGGGTAAGTTGCAGTTTTCTGTTCTGACAGTGGTTCTAAAGATATCAACGATAAGAACAAACAGTCCTTGCTGTGGATCATGAGCAATGTTTGATTTCACTGTGCACTAATCTGGTTTCAAATTATTGATCAATGTCAAATCTTCAAGCAAATGTTTGCTTCGTAGTACCCTACAGTACCTAAATTTCACATGAACCTCTCAGCTTTATTTTACTAAAAATTGTGACAGAGTGGGTATAATACTGACTAGCCACAAGGCATTTGAACTACACTTAGAGATTTAGATAGAAAAAGCTAACTTTTTGTGAATTTGCAGTCTTTTCCCTTTTTGCTTTGATGAAAACCCAAGCAGCACACTTGTTCCAAACCCTACTTCAATGTAACTCAATTAACTTACAATAAAGTTGGTGTAACCATTTTTAACAAGCTTTTTGTTGCTTGGGAAGATTTGTATTGCTGAAAACTACATGGCAACCTCATCTATATTTTCGTCCTATTTAAGTTAACATTAGTTTTTTACGTGTTTTGCAATAGTCTGCAAGGCAAGTCTGTAAAAACCAGGTCATATAGTTCAATTAAAGGAATTTTCTGCATGTGATTTACACGAATATTTTCTAGAAAATAAGAATGAATGTTATTTTGTAAAAATAAGAAAAACTACACACCGATGAATTTCTAGCTTCGTTTTTTTCCTTCAAATTTATGTGTGGAAAACTAATGGGATATCAGATGTAGAAATATAAAAAAAACCAAAATTCGGGTGTAAATTGAATCAGCTTTAAACCTATCGGGCATTGAAATTTTGGTTGAAATTATTAACAATTAATTAACAAGCAGCTGTGCATTTGTTGCAGGGTTAAGTCGAAAGAACAGCAGCGGCGCAATTAAAATGAAAATAAAAATGATCAAAAGATAAATAGGGGTGATAGCAAAGCAGAAATTGAAAATTACCCTAAAAAAATACTAAAATGCTCATAACTTTATTGAAACTATCCATACCTTAATGATCTGTTTGATCGAATTTCTTTGATTGTATTATTGCTCTTGTAGCTGTTTTCTTGTTTTGCTAGGTTTGAATTTTATGGAATTTTTCAATTTCTTTATGATTCGTTTACATTTTAGTCTGTTTTAAATCAGTGACAAGATTAATTCAAGCTTTCTAAAGGAATGAAAACAGTTTAGTTATAGTTGTGGTCTGAAAAAACTGAATTCAAGCAAATCTTTCGTGCAAGACACGAAGAAATTCCAAAAAGCTAAGAAATGGAGATGATTCTCGTAAATTAAGATGAAAGGAGACTACTGACAGCCTCCGGGCTTCTGATTTATAGTGCTCATCGTAAATCTAATGTCTCAGAGGACTTTATAGAGCAAAATAAAGTCCGTTTCAGTTAGTATTTGGCCGCTTCTTTTTAATTTCTATTGCACTTCTAAAGGGTGTTCCGATCAAAATTTGGTCAAACAGTAATGTGTGTGAGTCAATCAAAGTTTTTATTAATAAGTCAAATTCTTTTTCTTTTTCAAGTTCAGTTAATACAGAATACAGGAGAAATATTCAGCTAAACTTCCTTTTTACCGAATGCGAATTGCCGGGTCTTTCCTTTAAAACCTGCCATAAGATTTTGTACAGTCTCCTTGTCCACTTTATTCGCCGCAGAACACCAGTTTGCCTTGAACTGTTTCTCGCTCACAATAGCTTTTTGAGTCTTCTTAAGGTTCCGCTTGACGATGGCCCAATATTGTTCGATTGGGCGGAGCTTTGGCGTGTTGGGAGGGTTCTTGTCCTAGGGCACCACTTGAACGTTGTTGGCAGCATACCACTCCATGGCCTTTTTTTCCGTATGGGCAAGTTGCCAAATCCGGGCAAAATAGAACGGAACAATTGTATCGCTTCAGAAAAGGCAGTAGACGTTTTTGTAGGCACTCGCTCAGATAAATTTCCTGGTTGACGGTTCCGGTCGCAATGTAAACGTTGCTCTTCAAGCCTCACCAGATATTCCTTCACGAACTTTGACAGTTTAATGTGCTAGAAAATATCTGCCACCTTTCCCCGTCCGGTTAAAATTCATATCCTGGAAGCTGTTTAAAGTCTGCCTTGACGTAAGTTTCATCGTCCTGTTCCACGCAATCAAACTTCGTCAGCATCGTCGTGTACAACTTTTGCGATCGTGCTTTGCCCGACGTGTTTTGTTTATCGTCGCGATTTGGAGTCACCACTTTCTTGTAATTCGACAGTCCAGTTCGTTTTTTAGCCCTATCCACGGTTGAAGGCGCCACTCCCAGCTTATTTGCGACATCTTGGACGGAGAGGTTGGGGTTCCGCTCGAAACAGCGGGCAACTCTTTTTGTCGTCGCTGTGGTCTCCGGCTTTTGATTTCCCCCCGATCCAACTTTCTTGACTGTCGACAAACGTTCACCGAACACTTTTAATACGTTGGTAACAGTTGATTTAGCCACATTCAATAATTTCGCCAAATTGGCGTGAGAGTAGTTTGGATTTTCGCCAAGCACATGCAAAATTTTGATGCGTTGATTCTCTTCCTTTGACATAACTGAAGTGCTTATCTCAAAATCAAAATAGAGGCATAATGCTACACGCACACATCTTCAAAATGAGGGGTGTGCAAAATTTGTTAATGCACGATGAAGGAAAATTCGTCAATTTTAAGTCGACCAAATTTTGATCGAAACACCCTGTAGTTTTCATAGGAGCATAAAAATGACAGCGTTTATTCAGTGATAAACATTTCATCACAACTATACACATTTTCAAAAATTATCTATGATGTAACGCGAAAGACGTGATAGAATTCTGCACACTCACGTTGAAGCTCCAACGTGGTCAGGAGGAATGATCGTTGAGGTTCTCAAATTTCCAAAATCAACTGTAAATACCGTGCTTAAACGTTACCGGGAAACACTAACGACCGGAAACTACGAGCAATGATAAGGAATCCTGGTATCTCCGGCATGATTTGGCGAAAAATTTCACTGCGTCGCCTAGTACAGTTCGACGAATCAGTATGCGAAAAGGATTTTGGTCATACCATGCAAGCAAACATCCGAACAGGACGCTGAAAGGGGTAACCGGGTAAGCTCAAATATGCCTTAGCAGATAAATTTGCTCGCAAGTTGATGATTTGGCAAGGCCCGTGAAGTTCTGGCCCGCATTAGACAGCTTCCATTATAGTCGTGAAGTCATAGAACGGTATAAACAGAATAATGTCGATTTTATCAAGAAAAGTATCAACCCACCAAATTGTCCAGATTTTCGTCTCGTCGACAAATTTTGGGCAATTATCAAACGTAAATATGTGGAAAACAATCAAAACACTGTCTTACTAATAGAAATGCTGGAGAAATATGGCAGATAAGGTGAACAGTAGTACTGGATTTCAGCAAAACAATCGAAAATTTATCCGAAAAGTTGAATTTTTCTCGAGTATTTTTTCAAACACATTTATCTGATTTTCTAAACAAAAAGGGAAGTAAGATTTAAACGTCAATTTCTCAAAACTCTCAGCACTTTCATGGAAAGTAGCATCACCATCATGTTAGGGCAATGTTATTTCTTGTGTTAATGGCCCTAGTTTGCATGAAAGTCCTAACGGTTTCAAAAATTGATCGTTTGAATCTTCCCCTTTTTGTTTACAAAATCAGATCCGTCTAATTTTTTTCTTTAACCAAAAAAAAAAAAAAGACCGTGCCGTTTCGTAGTTGCTACTCCGTTACTGAACAGAACTAGTGCAATTGCACGAAGAAACAAATAGATGGAGCTTGGTAGTAGCTAATTCTATTTATAGATCAGTGTCGGCGCCGGCCCCGTCCTCACGGTCTTTTGTGGAGGGGGGAAGAATGATTAGTTTGACAATCGTTGTTATTAGAGACCGTGATCACCACTGCGTCTCTACAATTGCCAAGGGAAGGATAGTTGTGTTAGTGAGGCAGGTTATTTTTATATCAGCGATGCACTGTGGTAAGTGATGCGATCAATTAAAGAAAGCGATCAAATCCCAAAGCGTCTAGTTCCACTTCCCTTCTGATATCACAAAATGTCCTATGATTTTCTGGCTGGATGCCTCGTGCCATTACTCGAAATATGTGTTGGAGTGGTTTCTCAACATTCTAAGGAAGTGACATCAGAGATATGACGAAAAAATGATTTAAAAAATTGGTACAAATGATATACAAGAACTTATGAGTGCACTGGAGCCAAGAAACATAGCATAAACCATAATAATACCTTACGATTTTTTACTATAAGAGCCTCTGTAATCTTTCCTTGATTATGTTATGATTTATTAACTGTTTGAACCAGAATGAATTTCAACAACAAACCTTTTGAAAAATGCAAGTTTTTCCAATGACCATGGAGAAATTCATAGAAACCCTTACGAAAATCTGTTTTTTTTTTAAAAAGAAAATCATAAATCGTTCAATATGATTCTTATGTATGTTTATGTATTTACATTAGGATCTAGGAGTCTCTGGAGTAATTTTCAAATAAGACATAGGATTTGATTATAAATGCATTAACACAAATGTAATTGATGAAGTTTGTCAGAAGCAGATAATTTCTCAAAAAAATGTAATTGTTAATCAAAACATAGATGCCCTATTCAAATAATACTCCAGATTAAAATATTGAAGCTTCGTAATTCGTTTATTGTCACTATTAATTTAAACTACTCAATTTTCCGCACGAAGTGGTGGCGGTGGTGCTTTTAGAAACTTTCGATTGAGTAAGTCGATTCAATATTTGACCAACTCCATTGTAATTTTGGTTTCCTAGCTGTCGGTAGACAGTTGGTGTGATGAAGCTGATTGGGCTTGTTTCCGGTACGAGTAGCTTTGATACTCTTCTCTGCGATTATTTTAGCTTTGGGAGGAGATATAGCTTGAGCTTTCGGTGCTTCTTTAGGACGACTATCATGTGCGTCTTTGGCTTTCTTCCTTCTCCTCGATTTCGGGATCGCTTTTCTAGACATCTTTTGGATTTTCTTCTATGATTTGTCGTTTACAGTAATAACAATGTTCACCGGAATCTAAATCCGGATTGGATGCTGTCGTTAGAGCCGGTAAAAGTATTATCGAATTACGGTCTGAAATTCGGCTTGGACTTCGACATTGGCCTTGGACTTTTCCTTTTCCTATTCAGTTTTTTCTTGAGTTGTACTTCCAGCTCATGTAGATTTCTTCCGTTCCTTTTCATGTAGATTCTTCTGTTGCTGCTCTAGAACTAGTTGCCGCTGTTGCATCTTCTTAATGCTATTATCTGTTTGAATTTAGCAGATTTGCGCTTTAAAATGGGAACTTTCAATTTCTCCTCAATTTCTTCCTCTTTCTTCAAGACGTACGTCAGTAATTTCTTTTGCTCGTTGATCTGTTTCAGAAGTTTACAGCTTGATAACCTTATCCGAGTCTGGAAGTGGAATTCTTGCCCGTGCATTGCCTTGTTCATATCCCAGCAAAATTGTGCTGCAACTATCGGAATTATTGCTTGCTGCTTCTAGGTTAGAATCATCCTCCTGCAAGTTTGGGTTGATCCCGTATCAAAGGACAGCCGATCAAGACCCGTTGCTTCAGCAAATCTTCCACAGATTGATTCACCCACAACCCAGCTTCCGATTGTTGATCCGTTTGTTTGTCAAAATAATCGTTTCAAGCTGACTTGTTACGTTCTGAGGAAAGATTAACGCTTAACACACCACATCTAATGCCTCGACTTGAGATTCTGCTCTGACTAACTTATCAAGCTCCGTCTGCAAGTTCTCATAGTAAAGATTGGACTCGGAAAAAATGCGACACTTTGTTTTGGGTGTAACTTTTTATCGCGTGAGTAAAAATTGATGAACTTTCGAGTAATACTAGTTTAGAGTGTTATGTTTATGAGTGAAAAATCTTCTGTCAAGTAGTTTTCAAGATGCATTCGAAACAAGAAGAGCTACGCCAGCAAATCTTGGGCGCGGTGATTGATAATCCTGGTCAGTCGCACAGATGGATCGGCAAACGGCTTGGAATCCACCATTCCACCGTCTCCCGCGTTGTGAAGATGTTCCAGGAGACGAAGACCATCGAGCGGCGCGCTGGAAGCGGCCGAAAACCGAAAACGGAATACCCAGAGAAGGCGCGGAAGATAAGGCAGTACTTTAAGAATAACCCGAACCTTTCCACCCGAGACGTGGCCAGAAAGGTCAATTCGTCGAAGTGGTTCGTTCAGCAGACCATGAAGCGGGCTGGGCTACGTGTTCTTAAGGTCAGGAAGGTGCCAAATCGGACTGACAAGCAAAACACGGTGGTCAAATTGCGTGCGCGGAAGCTGTACCGTGAGTGGCTGATCAAGCCAGGCTGTCTCGTCATGGAAGGCGGACACCAAACAAATCCCCGGCCTCGAGTTTTTTTGTCGGTACGTCCCGCATGGAGGTTCCGGAAAAGTTCCGAAAGAGAAAGATGGACAAATTCGCGAAGAAGTACCTGTTGTGGCAGGCGATCTGCGAGTGCGGACGGTACAGCAAGCCGTTCGTTACAACCGGCACCAAAACGGGCAGATTAATCGAGAGGAATGCTTGCAGAAGCCCTTGCTGCCCTTCCTCCGCTCTCACCGTGGTCCCACGCTGTTCTGGCCGGATCTCGCTTCGTGCCATTACGCCAAGCCTATAATGGATTGGTACGAAGCGAAGGGCGTTGATGTGGTCCCGAAATAGGCGAACCCGCCAAATACACCAGAACTTCGTCCGATCGAAAAGTTTTGGGCGATAATGAAGAAGAAGTTGAAGAAAATCGGAAAAACATTCAAAACCGATGAAGCTTTGAAGAAAAACTGGGAGAAATTATGTAAGGAAGATGGACAAAGCCTCGCCCAAGATCTCATGAGCAGTGTTAAGAGAAATGTACGAGCATTCAGCTTGGGAGAGGAAATTCAATAAATAAATTATGCCAAAACATAGCTAATATATAGTTATTTAATATCTGAAAATTTGAGAAGTATCCGATTTAAAATGAATTTTTGGTGATCATTTTTGTGTGTCTCATTTTTTCCAGTGCTTTTGGAGCAATCCGATCCTGCGGAAGCTCTTCTGAAATAAGACAGAGTTGAGGAAAAACTCCTCCGAACCGAAATAACTTATAATTCTTACCTCCTTGTAAGCAACATTTCAGTGTGCAGTCTCTCCAAACAGGCGGCTTCTTGGATCGCATTCAATTCCCTTTCGTTTATTTTATCGTTAAGCTTAATAAACGAAATCGCTCGAATTCCTTTCGGTACTTGGTATTGTAGCCATAGTACTGTACCTTGGGTGACCCCGGATCTGTTCGATTGTTTACCGCACTCGTAATCGATGCTTTGAAGGGCTGTCTTTCGGCTGAGTTTTGTTGGGGAAGCATCTTGGTGGATCCACCAACTTTCGCACTGTTTTTCGGGACGATTTCAGTATGGAACGTTCCAAGACTGTGCTTGTGGGAAATTAGCGAGAAATATGTGGTGTGAATTCCTTTCGGTGTATGATCGTCTTGACGGCGCTTGATAAATAGCAGCAGGTAACTGTTGTTGAAGCGTTTCTGGTGAAGTGATAATATGGATTATAGTAAAGAATGTAAACTTTTTCCGTGTTTTGTGTTCTGTGAGGACACGTTTTTTTGTTTTTATCCATACCGATTGGGAACTCGTCGTCGGACGAAAGTAGCGCGGTCACTGACTGGTCGGTTTATATTCTTTCCTCCTCTTTGGTTTTGGATTTTATCGATCCCAAATATCCTGCGCTAGATTTAGCTTCGGCGTGCCTCCTTTTGTTAATCGCAATCACTTGCTGGGCAGCCTTTTTCTCTTCGAACCAAATTTCGCATTGTTCAGCTGCTTCCGCATTTTCATGTGCTTCACCAACATCCTCGAGGCAATGCTCGTAGTCCGCTTGCAATTTCGTAATGTTCAACTAATCCAAATTTGTCAGTTCTTTTCTGTGTGGCTGCTTGGACTTTCCGGCGAACTTTCGCCGCCAGGTGTTTTGAATGTTGCCGGACCTGCGTGTTTGATGGTTGAACCTACAATTTTTTTAAATTAAATACACATTCTCCTCAACCGAGAACTTACCTGTTCCAGTCATGTTTTGAGAAGCTTGTCATTTTCGGCCTTTTGAACAAATTCGAGATTTGCAAAAAGATTTTAACTGCTAAAAGCTGTGACTGAGAGCCAAGTACCGTAATGTTGAGGAACATCCTCCCTTTATAATTTCCTCTGCATTTTTGCGTTTGTCGGTTCAAATTATTGTTAAAATATTACTTAACCACAGTTTGCCAATCCGTTCGTCGAAATAATTATTCACTTTCATTTGGTGTATTCGATAATGAATCGGTGATGAGAGCCAGCTCTGAATTCATAAGATTTGCCTTATGAGTTTGTCACATCAAATTTAGTGATGAAAAACTAATTAAATTAAAATTTTTACACGTAAATTTTTATAAAATAAATAAGGTGCTTGATGAATTTCATACTAATTCATCCAAATTTCATACTTAATGGAAATGAAAATTATCCTTTTTTTCATGTTTCATAAGGTGCAACTTATGATTATCCGAAGGTAGTTTGGTTGAGTGTGGTGTTAAGATCAATGAACATGCATTTGGATATGGTAATGAATAAACCGAAAAAGTTAAATAATATGTTATATTTTATTCCTTGAAAATTCGAAGATAATCGGTTGATAGCCAATCTAACACCCATTGGCCGGCAATGGTATTATGGAAAAAATCTGTTTACAACAATCCTACAAGTGAACATTGGAAGCAGCTTTAATCCGGGACCTAGAAAGTGATAGGTAGGCAGTAGGCAGATCCCGCAGCCCATTTCTGGAGAATGTCTGGAGAGTCACGCCCATTCCGAGGTTACTTTCACATACAATAAGCCCCGCATGTAAACATTACCGATATCATTTGGATAAGGGCACTGCAACACACTTCCAGATTTGGAAATGTAAAATTTCCAAACCAGGCATGTATTTAGTACTATTTGAAAATAGGGTTATTGTTGTACAATTAAAATCAGATAGATCTCACCCATGGCCGCCTCCTTAATGACACTAGCTTGTTCATACGTAAAAATAACAATTTTTGACGTTGATTCGTAATTAATTTCATACATTCGCGACAAAATAAGCGCAAAAATTAACGTTGCTAAACCGTCCGTCAGATATGCAACCTGCATAACAAAACTCTGTACACCACGTGGTGAATGCATCTGAAATTATGTGCCAGCGTAGAACGCGCGCATGCGCGTTTTCTTTGTTTGTTGCTTCTGACCAGCAAATGGCCGTTTTCTACATTGCACTGGTTATCTCGTTTTTACTCCACACTCTGCCAATAATCAAAATCCCCGCTGTGTGGGGATCATCGCTAATAATCATCGCTTCATTCGCGACAAAGCGGAAAAACATTCTAATTTAATCATTTCTGCCCGAGTGTCACAATATTATCACTAATAACCAAAACTAAGCTGATGTAACTCTTCTTCCGGGTGCGGGGGCGAAGCACACACAAAAACAAAAAAACGGGGAAATACTACCGACACTCACACCTTTCGGAAGGGAATCGATTGTGTTCACTACGTCTTACACAAAGCACGCGGAGATTTTATGATTTCACAGTTAGTTTAAGTTAAATTACGAATTATTGTTTGATTTTTTTTTCGCGTAAACGACGCAGCAAAAACAAAACACGTCAGTTTCAATTTGGAGATAATCGATAGATGGGTCAATATTGCCGAACCTTATCTGCTGATGCAATTTGATTCAGTACACCCTTCATCCCATTTTACTTAACGTTTCTTGGTAATCCCTTCCCCAAAAGAAGACTTCCAACTGTTATCTGCTCATGTGTCGATGATTTGTGACCACCTTGGTTCAGCACTGGCTGTAGTCTCGTAATATTTGTCCAAGTTATCAAGCGATTGTGTGCTCTGTACCACCCATCCCCCTCATTTGCTCCTTTCGTTTAGAATACTGCGTGTTTGCTTGTTAGTACAAAATAATATCACATGATAGTGAGATGTATTGCGTCTCTACCGTGACTCTAGAAGGCTAATGAATACCCTCAATTTTCGTAGGAACTTAGATTACTAGCTAAGCCAATCGAGACGTACTGATCTGGTTGCTTGCGTGGGTCTCAAAGAAAAAGCACATATAATTTTTCTAATAAACGCTTTTATCGCAGCCACCGATAAAATGAACACTTTCGAACGAGAAAACCAGTTTTGAAAAGAAAAGCATGCACAGACGCCATGGGATCAAGCAACGTATGTTGCTGCATAAGGTTTCACAAAAAGCAGCGCAGAATCCAACAACTGCGTCGCTTTCGAACGTTACACAAAATCTAATAATATCAATAAATTGTCAGAGTGGGTACGATGACACATATAGGTTGTTCGAGCGCACACACATTGATTGGGATAGGTCATGAATGAGTCACAGAGCATTGTCGTCCTCGTCGCCGACGGATGCATGTAGTAATTCGCTACATTATCCAAGTTACCATTGGAACGCATTCGTCGTCGTACTGTCAACGATTGTTTTTCTGAACCACACCACCATCGTAGTAAACACTGACTATAGTTACTATCGCAACTGGTATGAATCTACCTAGTGCGGACTAGTAAGTGGATAACCATAGCGAATGTGAGTTCGTTGCCTTTTCCTTGCTGTTATTGTACATTGCGATGAATATATTTAATACTGGTGGTGCGCAATCTTGATTAAATGACAATTCTACTATTTGTTTTCTGCGCCATCATGAAGAATAAATGTTATAGGGTTTCGTGCCGAAAAAGTTGAACTCAACTGTGTTCTCAACATTATTAAAATTTAGTACGATACTTCAAGATAATTTCTTCATCTGTGAATTTCATAAATGCGGCACCAGGCATTTTAAAGCCAAATGAAAACAGCGGCACAAGTTTGCCATTAAGGAATAGTGTTGAACTTTTAACAAAATTTGCAAAATTGGTTGTTCCACAACTAATCTAAATTCAGAAATTTTTTTTTCTTAACATCCGTATGGGAAAATGGACCAAATCGCTACTGTAACCGCATAAACGGGTTAAATACATCTACGCAACATGTTACGTACATTGCTCAATACATTAAACATTGAAACCAATTGACTCCACTTTCGAACTGGACTACAACAAATGGGATGCGACGCATTTGAGTTAAACGCTTGGAAACGAGACGGATGCGATTGAGAAATAAAACAAATAAAGGCACGGCTCGTTGAGCCGAGAATAAGTTGTTCATGGTCGTAGAGTTGAGCTATTTCGAGCAATTATCTTGAAATTTACCAATCAAATCGTCTGGCCAACAATTACAGTGGAAACGTTTTGGTTTTATGAAGTTGGTCCCGTATCCAATTCGACATTGATGAGTTTTTGATTGTAATGAAATTAAATTCAAATCATTATACGAATGGCCTCTGTGCAAAATGAATTGATAACAACACTTTAATCGCTTGACAAATTGAATACGAAAATTGCTGTGCAAAATGTAGTTCAGATTATTAAAAGCTCATGTGATCTTTAAGTTACTCAATATTTCATCTTCGTATGTTATGTCAGAGTAAGTAACGGTTTGTCGAAATAAAGTGTCGATAAAACAATGGAAAAAAGGAGCAACTTAAGATTTTGTAAATAATATACTTCATCGCCAAAGTTCATCACAACTATAATACAGGCGATTTTTAAATGTAGACAAAGAAAACTTAATTATTCCAACCAAAAATGTATTTAACTTTGACAAAACCAAGCACAACATACTTGCTTTTCCATTGTTGTTTTTATTGTTTCAGATTATTATGTTTTCGTATTCATGTTTTGCTGCTTTATACAATATCTTTAATTGACTATTTATAAATGTGTTTTATGTGCATGAATTTAAAATAGAAACAGTACCAAGTAATTTCAGAATCAATATCAAGAAATTTTAAAATAAACAAATAACTATATCACTATAATTGACGAAACTATGCACAATAATGACTATTTCATTTACCTACTGACAGTCACCGGACAATTGACATGATTTACTTTAATCACAGACAAACAGACATAACACATTGAACATTTTGAAAAATACGACATTGTTGCAACTGTAATGGGTGCAAAACTGACAAGATTGCTGTAGTGTGTAGATGTCGAACACAATGCAAAAGCTCATGAGCTCCATAGGTGGTACTATGGAGTTGGTACTAACCAACTTTGTAAATTAACCGTTAAAGAAGTGTTCTATTAGTTATGAGTGTTATGTTTGTTTGCAATTTAATTTTAACTATGACCCTTAGCTCGAATAGCCAAAGTTGTTAGGCCGCTATCACCGTGTTTTGTCGATATTGCACTTATGACGTTAAATATCCAACCGGTACAGATGCTCTTATGTTAACATCGAAACCAACATCGGCAACATGTCCAACAGTGGAATCCACGATTACTGACCCTTTTCAAACAAAATTATGTATTATCGAACCCAGGTAACCAATAAGCAATTCCAAAGCGTCATTACGGCACCCTATCAAGCAATTAAGTTACCTTAAATGCAACAAAAATGCCGCTTTTGGCCCAATATACGACTGATTTACTGCAATGCTATGATAATGCTTCATCAATGCTATTTTGCATTCGAAATGCTTATTACAGACTACAAGCATTTAAATAGCATTTGAAATCCAACTTTACAACAAATAGCATTCAAGATGCTGATATAATGCTGATATAATGCTTGTAGCATCTAAAATGCAGATTTAGGGTTGATTTACTGCATATGCTAATGCTTATTGGTTACCTGGGAAGCTTTGAATTTTTTTTTAATGTTTACCAATAACTATTTACTTGTAAAACTTTAAATTTATGTTCCTATTAAAATTTTGCTGCTACTTTTTAATTACTGTAGGGCCTCTAGTTTCTGTCAACAGCTTACGTGACAGCAGTTTGATTCGGAAGCATTATTCAGTGACGAAATTTTCATCAAGATTCATAAACACGTTCAATGTTGGCGAAGATAGAACTCGAGAGACTAGAAAAAGTTGTGCCGACTTACGATGAAAACCTGTCATAATCAGAAGCACAAAGGTTTTTAAGTTTCCCAAATCAACTGGAAATAATGCGCTCAAACATAGCCTGTAAACAATAACGTTGAACCGCATAGAATAAAACAAACAGATATGACTGAAACTACGAGCGAAAATAGCTAGGCAAATTCAAAGGAATACTGGGATCTCCGGACATGATTTTCTAAAGAAAAAAGTTGCACCGGGCACAATAAGGTAGTGGTATATATAGAATAATAACGATATTATTGGAATTAGTTTCAAAAACATATTTAAACAATGGTGTGAACAATGTTAATACATACACGCAGCCAGTGCGAGAAAGGATCCTGGTAATTATTGGGTTAGATGACGTCCAATTCTTTTTTTTTGTCAATATTGAAGCTTGTAGCATATTAAAGACATGAATCAAGCGTCAAAGCGGCCAGGCGTACGGCGATGCAAAGATGATTCTGTAAAATTAATTGGATTCAAATGAATAGATTTGAACCACAACCACATTTTTTTGAATCTACAGGGGAGGAAGGATGCGTGGACGTACCGTAACATACGCTCCGAGTTTTATCAGGTTGAATAAAGAGTGTATCGAAAAGTAGTTAGCAACATTCAAACAGTAAATACTCTAAAATGGCTTGAAGCTTTTAAGTGTGTTTTGAGGTGACATGTTTGTTTACATGTCAATAACAGTTGTGAAAAAAAATTGGTTTCGATACAGTGGATCGTTTCAAAGATTAGTCGAATTGATCTGGACACGTGAAAGAAAATTATGCATATTTGGTGCTCGGAAAAGGGTTTCACGTACAACCAAATTGCAAAACGGGTGAAAGTGAATCACACCAATGTCAAAAATGTGATCGGAAAGTTTGGTAGAACCCTTTACGTGAACAATTTTCCCCGATCCGGCAAGAAACCGGTCCCAGCCAGCACGTCTGGGACTTGAAAGTGGTTGAGTACATAACGATAAACCCATCGGCGTCCACGCGGGATTTATCCAAGCAATTCAACACCAGCATCGTGATGATTCAATGGACCAAAGCTCCGAGATCCCTGAAAACGTACAGGAAACAGAAGGCGCCGAAAAAATCCCTGGAGCAGTAAGCTCGGGCCAAAACAAAAGCGCAAAAACTGCGTAACCGGATTCTGGAGAACAAAGACGGATGCATCCTGATCGACGACGAAACCTACGCAAAGGAAGATTCGTGAACACTGACCCGACCCCAGTATTATACGAAATCGGTGGACCAGGACCTGCATGACGCTGACACGACGGTGGTAAAAAAAAAAAAATGATAGCAGTCTGCTCACTCCACTCAGTCATACCAGAAGGGCTCGCGTGGTCGTTTGAAGGATACACAGAAACAAAAGCGTTCACGAAAATGAAAACGGACCGTGAACTAGTTCACGTTTTCAGGATTTTTACCTAAAAACGTGATTTAATTCATGATTACGTGATTCTGTTCACGGTGTATTTTTGCTTGTTCTTGATTTTTTCCGTGTACGGTATTGAAGGAGACGGTCAATTCTGGACGCTCTAGACGAAAGTTGAATAGGATACTTTCTATTCAGCCACCACTCTCTCCGCATTGGTAATTCGACCATACTTCTTTTCTGCCATCGCCTGAAGCCATTTCAGCAGCGACTGTGGCCAAGTTTTGACGCCGCCATCATCATCTTGAGAGAAGATTTGTCGCCATCTACATAATTCTCATCGCCATCTACGGCGCCGCTACTGGTATTGCGTCAGATTGGTATCGAGTGATCTCGCCAATAACCTGCGCAGGTATGTGGAAACCTTTTTTCATGGACATGATAGTTTCCCAGTAAAGTCTTACCCGTAACCAATTGTTCCGTCCAACCGGAATGAGTACCGAGAAATAAACTAAATAGATGATGTTTTTTTTTTAAGTGCTGGGTTGAAATATATCCGTTATGGCAGTTCCGATAGAATTGACTCTTCCTATATTACGTTTTCTGTTTTCTGTTGAGTTTTCAATATCAGACTTCTTATCTTCTGCTTCAGTTAAGTTCATGCGAATTAGGTGAGTTTTAATTGGGGGTTTTCCTCTAGTTCGCTGGGTGAAATAAAGCAAGAATGGTTAGCGTTTTTCGTGGTACTTTATATAGTGTTTGATCCTTGGAGGTAAATGCCGCTATCGAGTCCTCGCAAGAATTCTCCGAACGGTTTCAACATTAAAGAAAATATATGAATCATATTTAAGTAACAATAATGCAAAAGACAGTTAAATTTAAATTATTAATTTGTTGTTTTTTATTTTATTCTAGGTATGTGCCAGTTATGATGAGTTTTCACGTATTTCTTCGTTCGCCTATGAAGTAATGTAAGTTGAGTCTAATGTTTTGGTTCCAATCAGTGAAAAAACTCGAGCCAAGTAGTAGAAAACGAAAGTAAAAATCCAAATAAAGGTCTGGTTTTCTCCTGCACAAGTAGAATCTAAGTTTGTGGTTATCATTTTTTTTTTCGTTTGTATCGGGAATCATGATTGGAAAAACGTTGGTCTTCTTTTCAAACTATCAATACTCTGAAAAGCGACTAAATTGAATTGAACATTGAAATTTTTATTTAGAATGAACAGGTTCAGACATTCAATTTTGTTGTTGTAGTTGTTGTTTCCTATTTATCTAATTTTCAACTCGAGGCTGGTTCACCACGCCGGGGAAATGACCTGGACTCAAACACATGGGCCGGGACCAGCGGTTTTACTTTGCTTCCGAAGGAAGACGTGATCAGAGATTTTTCGTACATCTAACAATTACGAATTACGAAAAAGACGAGACAGAGTTTCATTTGTCGTCTAATCGCCGTTAGACTCACAACAAGTCTTCCGGAGTGTGGAGAACAAATGGAACGCTTTCCCTCCTAAGACATGAAAGTTAGAGCAATACGCTATTGACAAAATTGTAGGTAGGATTAAGTTCACACTACTGCCAAACGAGTCTAACTGATTTCAAGGGAGTGGTTCTAAAGTGACAAGAAGTATAGTGACAGAAAAAGCACATATGAACTGAGTTTAGGTAAGACAAACAACCTTCACACTTTGCGGGGGGCTTTAATAGCATCCTTTCTGTTGTTTCAAATCTGTTCAAAGTGGATGTATTGCGTAGTTGTAAGAAATAGTTTGTTTTCACAATAACGTGAACCATTATTAATCTATGGGAATTTCAAACGTTATTGAAAATTGTCTTATTTTCTCAACTTTGTGAGTGAGTTGGCATAAATCGGTACAAATTGGCTCTCAAGCGTTAGTAAATACTACCTTGTTTTCCCAACGAAAAATCACCACCATTACATAGTTGTGGTCCCAACGGCATACTTATTGTTGATTTTAATCGATTTAAGTCGGAAATCGCTACTAACATTTAAATAATTTACCAACCATTCATTCTACCAGCTCAACCCTTTTTTCGAACTTCACAGCGATTTTTCGTGTGCAGAGGAATTCTTGGCTTCCAATTATCCTTATTATTTCAAGTGGTTCAGGGCTGGTATAACCTTAGTTTGGGACCAGTTTTAACATATTGAGGATATTTGTTAGACATAAGCACCTTCTCTTCGTTCTTCCATTTAATTACAGCTGATCTGGCAATAACAGGGTAGCAAACTCTGCAGAAACAGTCCAAAAGATGTCAACAACAAAACAATATGTTAGATGAATATTTCGTAAAGGGAAATATACACTACCTTTCAAGAGTGTCGACTCACTTTGAAAAGTTTTGCAACACACACTTGAATATTGCATCACCCCAAAAAGTATCGGCTCACCTAGAACAGTAGAATTTATGATCCTATATCTTGAACAGGTGGAGGTATGGTTCGAAATGAATGCACTACGTGGGGCTAGTGTGCGTGTAAAAGAGTGCATTTTTAAACGAGTTTATAGCGTGATCCCGACCACTTAGAAAGCTCCAACCTTTAGCAAAGTTGTTCAGAATATTAATAGGTTCCAGAAGGTGGAGCTTATGGTTCGGAATTAGATCACTAAGCGGAGCTAGTGGGCATGTAAAAGAGAGTATTTTTTGACGAGTTTATACCGTGATCCCAACGCCGTAGAAAGTCCAAAGCATCCTTAAGCAAAGTTGTTCAGGAGGTCAAGGAATTTTGGAAGCTGAAGAGTCTGGTTCGGAATTCGGTCACTTCGCGGAACTAGTGGGCATTGAAAAGAGTTCATTTTTAACCAATTTATATCGTGATCCTGACCATCTAGTACGTGAAAACCTTCAGTAAGTATGTTCATAAGGTTAAGGACTTTCAAAAGGTGGAAAGTATGACTCGAAATTCGATAACTACATGGCGCTAGTTGTCATTAAAAAGAGCCATTTTTGAACGAATTTATCTAGTGATCCAGACCACCTAGAAAGTTTGATTTTTCTGAAGTTGTTCCTAAGGTCAAGAAGATTCGGGGGCGCTAGTGGGCATGGAAAAGAGTGAACTTTTGATCGAGTTTGATTTTGAAATCACTTGTATATAACGTAAGTCAGTCTGAAAAGTGTGGAATGACTTGAACACTAAGTGAATCGAAAATCAACATTTTTAAATCACTTAAATGTAGGTGAAAACAAAGTGAGTTAGACCTGAATAGTAAGGAAGTACTGGAATACGAAAGTGATTAGCCCAGAAAAGCTTGAAATGACTTTAATAGAGCATTGTAACGTTTGGGGTCACATATGTAATTGTAAAGTTGTGGTTGTGGTTAAGCTTTGATTATTATGTGTTACATTTTTTTATTTGATTTTTTATTGAATTAGGTTTTGTCTGTTTTTTTTTTGGGGGTGGAAGGTTCTAAATGTTTTTTTTTTTTTTTTTTATGTGTTACATTTTTTTATTTGATTATTTTAATTGACAAATTAGGATTTTGTCTGAGAATAACTCATCCTACTCATCGCTATTTATGGGGGGGGGGGGTAAGGGGTTAAAAAAAAAAAAAATAGGGGGTGTGAATTATTAATTGTCCTAGTGGAACAATTTTTTTGTGGGTTTGGGGTATTTTTTTGTTTTTTGTTGGGGTGGTGGGTGGGGTGGGGGGGGATGGTTTGGGGGGGGGGGGGGGGGGGGGGGGGGGGGGGGGGGGGGGGGGGGGGGGGGGGGGGGGGGGGGGGGGGGGGGGGGGGGGGGGGGGGGACTGCGAATAATTTGATCAATCATATGCTCTGCAATGGTGCCCTTTTCGTTATGGAGGCCAATACAATAAAGAGGAGAACTTTTGAGGCAAGTCAAGTTATCCTCAAAGCTTTTGAGGAAATGCGAGGTACTGGGAGTCCACAACAGGTACAGCAAAACATTACATAGACGCCCTTATTCACACTTACAACTCAGGAATAGAAGGTCAAGAAGAGCCACCGTCACCAACTAAAGCTTGAACCGGGTACCTGGGAAACCCACAATACCCGCAGCAATAGCCAGCGGACGATGCCCTGGTCGTATTTAGTAAACAATGGCATTTTGTTTATGGAATGATCCCACCTTCTTGTTTTACTTACCATGCATAAGAATCCTAGTCATAACCAATTCAAACTATAGAACATCAAATAGAAAATGAGAATTCACATAAATGAAGACTAACCATGTTTTCCTTATTCCAAGCTCATGCTCGGTGGCTCAATCCGCGTACTGTCACTTTTCTCAAGACATAAAATGTAATAAGGACTAATATATGTTCCTTTGACTAGAAAAACAAATATGTTCTCTAGTTTGAATAAATTCAGACTAGGGTTCGGTGGTAGATCTGATACCCCGTAACGCACCACGAAAAGGTGATCTACCAGCGTTACGGGTCATTGCGATAGAAGTAGATTTTACTATGACTAAAGTCAATGCAATCAATATTTTATAAAAAAAAATGCAATAAGAAATCCACAACATTTGGTCGTTAATATTGATCTCTCTCTATTGTTTGCGAAGTTAATAAGGTTAATCTTGATTAATTCTGAAATTATTAATGCATGAAAGGCCATTACATTTAATCTACAGTTATCAGTCCAAATACCTCATATTTCTGATAAATCGCCACAATTTAAAACAATGAATATCTCTAGAATCCACTAACAGTTGGCGGCCTTTCGTCAAGTCGCTTCAAAATTGTAGTGGTAAAAAATACACAGGTTCCATAAGTGCCTTATATTGAACCGCAAGTGGCACGCTACCGGGCCAGTCAAGCTGAGCGATAGTAAAACTTCTTTACACAACAACAGCCGATCACTTATGTAGTCAATATGCAACCTACCGACGGACTGTCGGGCTTTGACTGATAGTGTCTATACTAGCGGCCATGGTCGAACGAATGTGCACACCAATGGGTAATTTATGAACGTTGGCGGTGATTGATTCAAGAGTCAGCAGAAGCAATTGGTAGCAGGTCGAATTTGGTATACAAATATGTAGGTATTTTTATGCATTCACTTTTTTTTCCCCATCGATCACTTTTTACTATTTGCGATCGTTTAATTTTATCTGGTTCGTTTTAAACATAAAGCTAATCAACATTGAAAAGGTATTAGGTACGAACTTCCGTCAGTTTTCGAGTAATTCATGATTAGAGCCTAAAAGCCAATTGTAAACAACGACTTTCAACGTCAATATGTCACGAATCCCAAGACTCCCATGATATTCAACTACACCAAATGGTAGAGCAAACACTACTCTACCAGACGCTACTTTCAATTCGCGTGAGTGTTTTGAGGTTCGAGAGAAATCGACGTTTAAGTTCATTGTTTACAATTGGCTTTTAGACTCTAATCATGAATTACTCGAGAGGTGTATCTTCCAAAGCACGAATATCAACTTCAAAACATTGCAAAAATATCCTACCCGTAGCTGTAAAGCCATTTTAAAATAAGTTTTTTTTTTGTTTTGGCTCAAATGTTTTACTTACAACAAAGCCGAGAGTCTTTCAATATAATGAAGTATTTGAAATATCGGATATTAGTAATTTTTCTTATCGCAATGTTATAATTAAATGCTTTCAATTGTTTTTTTTTTTTTTCTAAGATTGGTACTCAACCTTTCTCCAGTTATTATTTACCAAAATGTCCCAACCGAGCTACAGAAAAGTGAAAAAAGATTTTAAACCAAACTATGGTACACGAATTCTCCAGGCAGTCAACTCATCAGATTAGTTTCACTTTTATTTATCATTGAATCAACATCTTTCGTCAACAGAAGTCTCAGTTGTGGCCACGTTCACTAGCGACAGTGCGACAAATTCAGCCTCGAGTTGATTCTTAATTGGAGCAGAACAAATGCATTCAATCGAAACGGAAAGGAAAACTCTCCTCGCTTGTTTACGGTCGCGATCGATTTTCCTCCTTTCTACCTTCCCCCTTAAAAAATCGATTGTTCCCTTTTTTTTAAACTTCAGCTGACGGAGTGAAAACCAGAAAATAACTATTAACTGTCGATCGTTTCGAAACAACGGAGGGCGCAAAATATGAAATAACTTGCTTAATTTGCATGTGACGTGTAGGTTTCAGGAAACCTGTACGAGAAGTGATTGGAAATCAAGGTAGTTTCTCTATCTTTCAGCCACACACACACATACACATATATGCCTACACACCACACGTTTTGTTTCAAAAAAGTCTCTCGCGCGGGGTTTGTTTTCATGGCACTTCGTGGCGGTTTTGCCTTAGCCGTTGATGCAGTCAGCAGCAGTGGGACCGAAATTATCTCGCCTTTCTTGGTTGGTCGGATAACAACTTCCAAGGCGCAAGTTGCCGCGCCACGCTACATGCCATGACGGTTGGCGAAAGAGAACGTGAGCGTGTTCATAATAAACTCGTGGAATGGTAAAATCATAAATTAGAAAGAAATTTGAATTTCCAATCAAGCGCAAAGCTGCACTAGCCTCTGCGCCGAACAACAAACCGGGTGGACCAATCGCCAATTGGTTCCGAGGGCTTGAGATGCCCGAGATCACAAAAGCCAGAAAAGTCATTTGGCAGCGCGCCGAACGTGGACCGGTTTCCCTAGCGGCGAGTCCCGTTACGGTTAAGCGATCGTTTAGTCATGTGTCAATTTTTACACAAACTGATACTTTTTCTCTGTCTGGCATGTGGTAAATTCTGAAGGCGGAGAGGTCTGAAGTTCAATTGTTGAGCTATCACACCGGACAAGGTACTAAACAAGGACATCCCGGAACAAAGCAGTCGTTAGATAACTGAGTAGGTTCGTCTGGTTTGAGAAGGCATAACAGGTTGTTTTTAAATTCTAGAACTTGACCGATAGTAAAGCAGTTATAAAGTTCGGAAATATAAAAAAGCGTTCTTAGTTTGGCATTTTTATGAATAAAAAATTTGTACAGGCTTGAATAACTGCAGAATGCTTAGCTCCGGAGTTAAGAAGTTGACAGGCCTACAGTAATAGCACAGTTCAAGATCTCCAGAAAACCGCTTCCATACATTCTTTGTTGGTATCAACAAGAATGTGTGCAGGGATGTCTGACCCCACGGTTGAGGTTCCTTAAAAACAACTACAACAACAACATTAAACATGCACTAGAGGTTTCAAACAAGTAAAGGTGGTAATTCTACCACAGTTTCAATCTTTCAAATTTTTAACTTTATAAGTTGCCTGCAGGGACCACAAACTAAACAACAGTGAGTTACTGCTTCCGGTCATGCGGTCGTCGTAAAACCAAATCCCTTCCACACGAACTGAGCACTTTGAAATCACTTATTAAAAGTAAAAAAGTCTACAATTCTCGACAATTTATTCAAAACGACGTATCTGATTTTGTAAACAAAGAGGGGAAGAAAGATTAAAAACAAAAAAAAGGACCGTGCCGTTTCGTAGTTGATACTCCGTTACTGAACAGAACTAGTATAATTGTAAAGAACCACATAGATGGAGCCTGGGAGTAGCTTTACATCTTCAAAGTACAAATTCACTAATTCATTCTTTTTATAGTTCAGTGCCGGCTACGTCCTCATGATCTTCGGAGAGGAGGAAAGATGATTAGTTTTCCAATCATTGTGTTTACTTTTGCACCTCCACAATTGTTAAGGGAAGGATAGTTTTTGTGTTAGTGAGGCAGGTTATTTTTATATCATGGATGCATTGTAGTAAGTGACGCGATCAATGAAAGCGCATTTAGACTGATTTTTTTTTTAAATCTAATGGTGATAGAAAGAGGCAAGTGACAAATGGCAAGGACGGGGGCGGGCCTGCGATTGAACTCCCGACCATCTGTTTAGTAAACAGAACGTATAACCACTGAGCTACCCAGCCACGTCTAAACAAAGAGTGGAAGAAAGATTCAAACGTTAATTTCTTGAAACCATAAGCACTCTTGTGCAACTAACACAAGAAATAATATTTTCCTAACATGGTGGTGATGATAGTTTCCGTGGGGGTGCTGAGAGTTTTGAGAAATTTACGTTTGAAACTTTTTTTCTTTCTTTGTTTACAAAATCAGATGTTTCGTTTTAAATAACTTGTTTGAAGTTGTTGACTGGCCAGTCAAAGTGGTGCATTCGTTCCTGCCTTGACCTACCCCGCAGGGGATGCTTGGAAAAAGATTGTGTGCTTGTTTTCGAAATACTACCTCACAATGCCCTCCGCTCAATTTTCAAAGCTACTTCTATTCAATCTTCACAGCCTGCCGTGCGCTAACGGAACTATCAATACTTTCTCTTAACAACTTTGTTCTAGCAAAAAAAAAAAGTGCCGTCTACTCCTAGAGCCTCACGTGTGATGAGAGATTATTTCCTTCTCAAAAACAACATCATCATAGATCGTTACTCCGCGTATGGGAGAATACAAAGAAAAGACTATGTCAGTGAACTTGTTTGAAGTTTAAAATTGATAAAATATTCCATCAAAATGCTTATGAAAATCCATAAAACATTGAAATGATTCAAGAAAATCACCACTTTATATAAATTTTTGCAATAAAATATAAAAATATACTGTTATTTGTCTAGAGAATGACCGATAATATAGTTTGATTTATATTTATAATTATATTTATGATAAACCTATTGCAAATTATCAGTACAATAATTTCCCTTTAACTTTACAGTTTTGTCCACAGAATATCACCATTGTGCACGAATTTTAGTAGGGTATGTGTCCCTTGACGCTGTAAGCGAGATTCAACTAGTTATACACTTGCGAAGATAAGTTTGATAAGACATTTGGTAGAAAGTAGCACAAAATGTTACACAACTCATTTTATAAAGTCAGAAAATTTCCAGAGATATGGATTTAATGTCGGTCTATAAGCACCAAATTGGGTCTATTCATGGATGCAACTTCGTCCCATTCGATGGATTTATTACTAAATGCAGTCTTCGTACGGTTTATTTTTCTAACTTTATGTATTAAGGCATTGCCAGCTATATTCGCTTTGCTTAATACAAAATTTCACAAAACAAACTAAAATAAAACTGCTTCAAAAGTTATGATTTCTCAGCCATTTTATAATGAAAACATTGTAATTAACTCTACAATGATTTTTTCCTTCGGTTTGTGTCTAGATGAACCATTTGAATATAAACAACCGCAAGCTCATGCATTTTCACTTAAACTTTTACCAATAGCAACCTTTTTACTACGTTATTATACAACAGGCCATAGTTGGGAACATACAAAAAAACATGTCCCCAACATTGGGTCTACGATTTTATATAAAATCATTGTTATTTTATCTATGTGAACAGTTAGTTTATAACGTGTAACTATTTTCTGTATAACCAAACTGCATGACTCGGTTTATTGATTCAATTAAGATCACTTGAAGATAGATAGAAGATAGATAATCTATTCAGCTTAACCAGTGAAATCATGATGCCCCAAAAATTCAAGAAATCAAAAACTACGCGGAAGTTAACAACTATAAGTTGAATAATATTGTCTCAATTACTTTGGATTACATGTTTCATCCTAATAGCAACATGATTTTGTTGATTGTCGCTGAATTAATGACGTATTTGGTACATAGGCCGAATGAAGGTGATAGGCTAACATTACATCCCGTTACCCTATATGATTAATTATTGAAAATAGGCTTCAAATAGTGAGTTAACAACTTCGAAGGAGGATGCGACCGACAATGTTGTCATTCCGACTATAGCGAAGTGAGAGGGTGTGACCTGTAAATCATATTATATAATTTTCCATTCTCATTTGATTAATAGTTTCAGCACGCTTTGGAATCATCTTTGCATTCCAAAACCATTTATCTCAAGAGCCTGGAACAACATTACATGGATGAAAGGCTCGGTTTGTTTTTCAGCATTTCAGCATAACATTTACTTTAAAATTGCACTTCTGAACTTTAACTACTAAATTCATAAAAGACTTCCATGCGCTTATAAGCAGTATAGGATTGTATTTAAATATGTGTTATTATGATAAGATAGGCCATTTATTTCAAAATCATCAAACCGGGCTCTTCGATCACGCTAATTGCTATTATCGAAATGAAAGCCTAAGACAGTCGAAGGATTTGTTGACTGGACAAAGGTTCGTGAACTCGCCAGTCTTATGACTCACATCACATGATTCATAACTTATTGAAAATGTAAACGAAAATAGCAAATCTTTGATCGATTAGGTATTTCGTTCGTTGATCAGGTGATCTTCATGTGGCTATACCATCCAGAAATCCAGTCTTTTCGGAGAAAGAAGATATGTTGGACTGCTCAACCGTAGGAGACCGCGAAATTGTCGTTCGATGCGGTATGCAGGCTACTTGGCGATGATTGGCATCGGTATGGGCCTGTTCATGAACCACGTAGACAGATTTTTGAAAATCTCAGATGATTTGGAATTTGGATTTTTAAAGAGCGGCTTGTTGGGTCTTACCTATCACGCCGGATGACCATCGTGCACAGTACTGTTTAGAGCCCCATGCTTGTACGAGGACGATTTTAAGGCGTTCCTGACATGGAAATCAGACGTCGTTTTGAACCGCTCCTGACAAAGAGAACAGGCGGTCGGATAGTCAACACTACAGTAGAGTCTATTTTACACCTGTGAGTATGCGAAATACCGATGGTAAGCATTGTCCAAAAATTTAACAACAAATAACTATGTGAAATGTTTGTTTGAATCACTCTTTTAAGTCACGATAAAAAGTCAGTTTAATTAATGGATTATTTTCTAAACTACAAACTCACCTTCCTAAAAAAAAGTTAGGAAAATAAGTTGTTATCGAGTAGACATTATTTTATTATTAAGCACAATCAACTACCTTACAGGCAACTTTCGTATTTCTGGCACATCAAACAGAGTTAAAAAATCATGGCTACTATGTCACATTACACAAAACAGTGTTGTTGACTAACCAGTTGCTTCATTTGACGTTTCTCTGAAGAACAATCTGAAACAAAGTTGTAGCTGAGCAAATCTTCAATAAGAATAGCTATTGAACTTATCATCAGAGAAATTGTTAAAAACTAGTAGACAATGAATAAAATGTTTTTTACTTATTTCCCTGTAAACTTCAAATAGTTTTTAACCAAATTATGTTATTAAAATATTGTGGAGCGAAAGTTTTGAAATTTAACTCAGTCTTATAGGTAACCTAGTCAATTATTGGAATTAATGTGTCCATTTGTAAGGCGAACTGTATTTTTTTTCTTATTTCCATGTATCATCAATGTGCCGGAGCTTCCTTCAAGAACAAACTCTTTTTCTCTGGTGGCTTTTTGGTGTTTCTTCGTTTCGATTGAATATTGGTTGTCATTTCATAAGATGCATTATATTCATTAAAGTTGATCGATCTATCATTATTTCCTGGATCACGTTGAACTCACGGAAAACAAACGGTACGATCATCACCAAAAGTAGTTATTGTTGTCAGGCAACGACAAACCACTTCGTGATAGCAATCAATTAAAGTTCTGAACCTTCTAATCTGTGCCTCTTTTGGAAGAGCAAAGCATCGTAATTTCCAAATTACGTAACGTCAAAACTGCCATGCCGGTCCATTTTTAGTTGGAAGCGATGCGCGAGAGCTTGTTGTTAGTTCGAAAAAGGTTCCCCGAATTGGTTTATAGGAAACGATTAAGACCCACACGATGATCACAATCAAACCGACTACCGGTCGAGATGGCGACAGCGGCGACGATTGCGGTGATGATGATGAGATGGCTATAGACGAATGAGACCTTCCCCACTGAGATCGATTGAGCCTAATTGGAGTGTTCGTCTTTCAAAAAATTTCAAATCAACTCTGTGGTGATGGCAGATGAATTTCTTGGCACACAAAAAAAAAGCCAGCCCCAGTTTATGAGCTTGGCTAGAATTGATTCACGTCGTAGTGATAACTGAATTGTCGGTGTCAGTGGGAATTTAGCGGAATGTGAAAAAGCTGAGAGAGTAAATATTTTCTCAACTCAAAACATTAATAAAGAAAGAAAAAAAATCAATCATGTTTAAATCCAATTGCACTCTTTTGTGTTGCGTATTCCATTTCGTATCAGTTAAGAATCAAATAAATTAAAGTAACCCAATAAAACGTTAGTGCATTCAACAATCAAACGTACAATTTATGACGACAACTAGCTTTGCGCTCGAAATTCTTCAAGTGCTCAAAATTAACCGAAAAAACAACAATCGACCAGCTATAACCATGCAAGAAGTATGGTGGCCAAGAAAAAAGTAAAGCTAAAGACAAAGCACAACGTAAACACAACGTAGTTCGAACCAATGCTTTTTTGTTTTCGGAAATCATCTAACAAGGATTTTATCTTAACGAGCCTACAACCCAGCTGTAGATTATACGCTCAGATGATCATAATTTGAGTTTGGTACGTCGGTATAAGTCCTTGTACACGGGGTGGACCTTAAGTTCTTAACGCTTCCCAAAAAAACCAGTTTCCTACCTAGTCACAGTTTTTCTACCGTTGTGGTCCATGATACGGTGAAAAAAAACGAACTAAGCATGTTTTGAAACGAGTCTTTTGATTGAGTATTAACTATACAATGGTTTGCTTTTCGCTTTGCTCTCCTGGTTCTACTCGATTTGACTGGAACAGCATCTCTCGATACACAACACCTCGTCACTTTCTTTCACACAACGACCAACATCGCCGCTTTTGCTCTTAATTTATATCCAATCATTGCCTTATGAGATTGCACGTCCTCTTCGGATTCCGGGTTCTCATTAGCCCTTAGAAGAATGGACTCTCGACGATTCTCACTATAGCCAGCTAATCGATCGCTTCGTGGGGTTCGCTGAGGATGTATTGGAATGCCCTTCAACAGGTTCTTAATTTTATTTTTTGATGGGAGTGGCTCTAATCTTCATGCAATCGTGTGATGGTAAAAAAGTAGATAGAGATGAATGAACCTAAGGAAACTAGAATGCTTTGCTGCCATATGCTAGATGAAAAATGTTATTTTCGAGCAAAGATTAGCTTAGGGTGTATATTTTGTTGTCTTCAGATGCCAAATCAGTACAAGCGCGGAATAACTCAACAAGTCTTTGCAATTTTTTGAGATGAGAATTTTGTTCATTCCTCTGGTTTTCAATCATTGCTTGATTTTGGCCAAATAAAGGTTTTGCCGCATTAACAAAAGCATAAGGACGATGCAACATGTGATCACAAGGTTCATTTTTAACGTAAGAATAAATTTCTAAGTCTCATTTTCGGTTTCGGTTCCTAGCTCACATTTATTTATTCTTTCGATTGCCATTAGCACGCAAACTATATCCTTTTGCTTTTAGAATACAGTTAAATATCAAAAATGATATTGGGTAAGAAAAAAAATTGCTGAAAGGAGCCATTATGACATTGTACTTGGTCAGTTTGGTTAACGCATAAAATATTAGCTTACGCAGTGTTCAATAAGCTCAAATAAACTTTCAAAACATGTTCAACAAATAAGAAACATTTTATTAAAAGTAGTATTTAAAGAGAACAATTACAGCATATCTCTTCGAATGATACCCCCCCCATAATACTTCCCTCATTAGTTAATTTTCTCGCCAAGGGTCCTCAGAATTCTTTTTAACCAACGGTCCAGGACCGGACGGAATAATTCCAGCAATGCTTCAAAACTGCGAAGCAGTGTTGATGTCGTCTTTAATTGAGATTTCTAAGGCAAGTTTGAGGCTCAACCATATTCCATCTTCATGGACAATAGTAAAATTTATCTTTATACCTAAACTAGGAAAGCGAGATAAGACGTTTCCTGATTCGTACAGGCCCATTAGTCTTTCATAAGTTCTGTTAAAGACTATGGAAACGTGTTGAGTGATTATATCAATAAAAATTACATAAACACGCATCCGCTATCTGAGTTGCTTACCAGTCAGGTAAGTCAGCAGTTACGGCTCTCCATACTGTAGTATCCAAGGTATAAAAAGCTCTATCGGTAAAAGAAATAGCACTTTGCTCTTTCTTAGATATTGAAGCAGCTTTCGACAACGCTTTCTATTCGTCTATGGCTCGTGCCATGAAGAAAAGGAACTTTGACATGGCCATAATTAATTGGGTTAACACCATGCTTGCAAAAAGAGAAATCACACCAGAGGTGGGAAGTTCTTCGATTACAGTACGGGCAACGAAAGGTTGTCCCCAAGGAGGAGTCCTCCACTGATGTGCTCCTTAGCTGTAGACGATCTAAGAAGCTTAGAGGAAAAAGGTTTCGAGATTGTAGGCTTTGCAGACGATATAGTCATCTCTCACTATGAAGAAAGTTAGACAATATCTTTTTAGAGAGAATGCAATGGGCTTTAAAATTTACCCAGTCTTGGTGTATTTAGGAGGGCTTCAACATCAATCCATCAAAAGTAGTAATTGTACCTTTCACCAGGAAAAGGAAGTTAAATCTGAAAGCTTTTCAGCTAGGGGGATAAGAAATTCATCTTAGTGAACAGGTTAAATATCTAGAAGTGATACTGGATGCCAAATTGAACTGGAATGCTCATGTTGAGTGTGTGAGCGGTAAGGCAACCTGTGCTTTCCGGATATGCTCAAAAACCTTTGACAGAAAATGGGGGTTAAAACCAAAAATTATACATTTAAACTAATCATGTTATTTGTTGTTGCACAAAGCACGTAATTAATTATAATGTTTGGAAATATCATTTTTATCAATATGCAACCCTAGGAGTGGACAGCAATTTTGGCTAGAATCAAAGATGTGAAGAGAAAGTATTGATAGGTCCGTAAGAGCACGACAGGTTGTGAAATTGAATAGGAGTAGTAGAAATTGAACGTAGGGCATGTTTGGAAGGCGGTATCTGGAAGGGAGCCCCCTTGACAGGCAAAAGTTTACCTACTCGATCATGCTCATATATCGCCAAATGGCACGGAGCAGTTCTAGCGATGTGAAATCTCTGTTTACACTTCCCAAAGGCTACATGTGACAGAAATCAATTTCCAATTACCAAAAATTATGATGTGGATTTATACATCCATAATTCATCCAAAACTAACGTATGCTTCGCTTTTGCAAAAAAGGCTACTGCACAGAAAAAGCTGACGAAACTGCAACGACATGCCCATTGCTATAACGGGAGCGAAGCGCAGCACTTCATCAAAATCGTTAGATGCAATTCTAAATCGGCTGCCTTTGCACGAATACGTGTAATTAGAAGCAGAAAAGAGAATGCTTTGACTCAAACGGATGAAAACTTTCAAGTCCGGAGACTTAAGAGTCACCCACAATTGATACGTTGCGGATGCGTTTGCTTTAATTTGACAGTTTTCCCATAGGTTTTCTGTCAAATTTACGTCAACGCATCCGCAACGTATCAATTGTGGGTGACCCTTTAGTCAGTCACTTGAGTATTTCGCAGAACTTTCAAAATAAGCCAGTGATGTATATGAATGGAGACTGAATGAAACCTGTGGAAAACTATGACATCCCTTATGTGCGATGTCACGTATAAATTAGAAAGCCGGTGGTCCCTCTGTTCGTAGTGGTTCCATGAAATTCTTTACAGATGGTTCAAAAATGAGAACAAAAACGAAAGCAGGAATCTTCGGCCCTAGAGTAGAAATCTCAGAGGCGATGGGAAACTATCCAAAAATTTTCCATGCGAAGATTTTTGCTATAATAAAATGCGTTAACGTTTGTCTGAAGCGGATATATATATTTGCAAATATTTTTATTTTTACAGAAAGCCAAGCTGCACTAAAAGCGTTGGGTAATTATAAATGCACATCCAAACTTGTCTGGGAATGCATTCTTTCACTGCGAAAGGTGTGCCAAGAGAACTCCGTAAATTTATTCTGAGTTCCGGAACACTGTGGCATTGAAGGTTATGAAAGGGCTGACGAGCTTGCTAAACAAGGTTCAAATGCACAGTTTATTGACCCAGAACCATTCTGCGGTATATCATACGGTGCCATAAAAATGGAACTGAAATCTTGGGAAGAACAAAGGGTGATGACCAACTGGCTGGTAACCACAAAGTTTTTTGTTTACCATTCCTGAGCCATTTTTCGGTAGTGGCAAGAGGCGAGGTCTGGCCAAAATAGTACGGAATAACTATGTTTCTTCAAGAACGGCAATAAGCATTTATGCCAGCATTCCTTTACATAAATGTCTTGGTTGACAGTGCCAGTTGTCACGCAACTTTCGCTTTTCAGCCCACAGGAGCCTGCCAAACCAAGTATTTTTTCGGGAACTTTGACATTTTTTTCTGCTTAAGCTTATCTTGAACCTTTCCTTTTTCGGTAGTCGTATAAAGCTCTTGACATGGGAGCTGCTGGAAATCAGCCTTGACGTATGCTCCATCGTCCATTACGACGCAATCAAACTTGGTCAACAAACTCGTGTACAAATTACGCGCTCTTCCTTTGGCTGTTGTGTTTTGCTTATCATTGCTTAACCTTAAATGTTGACAGTCCGGCTAGTTTCTTTGCTCTTTGCACTGTTGTGTGGGACTTTCCCAATTTGTTTCTGATATCTCTGATGGAAAGGTTGGGATTGCGTATGAAAATGTTAGCCACTATTCTTCCGGGGATCCCGGCTTCCTGGCAGTCGTCAGGCGTTCTCCGATCACTTTTATAACATTTGTCACGGTTGATTTGGCCATATTAAGTTATTTTGCCAAGTCGGCGTGGGAATAATTTGGATTTTGATAATGCGCGTGCAAAATTTTGATACGCTGCTCTTCTTGTTTCGACGCCATTTTGACAACTGGATAGAAAATGGCAAAATCGAAATAGAGTCAACATTTCATACGCATACGCCTACAAAATGAGGGGTGTTCAAGTTTTTAAATACACGATTAATAAAACTACTTCATATTTGAGTCGACCAAGTTTTGACCGTTCCATCCTTTAAGCGAGTTCTTTGTACCTAGAACCGGGCACTGCCCGAGTAGATATCATTTGAAAAACATTGGCCAGGTTCAGAATAATATCTGTCGTTTCTGTAACATGGAATGTGAAACCTCGGAACATCTGCTCTGCAGTTGTGATTCTTTATATCAGCGAAGATTTGAATTTATTTATAAAGTCTATTTTGCCGGACTGAGAGAAGATGCGTCTTAGGCTGTTCAATTGGCAAATGGTGATCAACATATAAGATGCGAACAGTAACCAGGGGTAAACCACAAAAGTTCAACTCCGTGGACGTAGTGTTTCTACGCCAAAAAAAAATCTCAGGGTTGTCGTTATTCTAGTCTTTAAAATCAAATCAAAATTTGGTCGACTTAAGGTGGAGGTAGGTAGCTTCGAAATAAGGCCGATTTGCATCGCCATCACGAATTCTTGAAGGAAAGAAACTCAGATGTCAAAACTCAAAACAATTCTTGCTCATTGCAGAAAAAATGTGACAAAAGTTTGGCATGTGAAATCTTTTCAGTTTCTAAGATTTATGTCTTTAATGAGTGGAGATGCAGATCGGCCATGCTGTATTATATCAACTCTCAACTTAAACATGAAGCATTTCTTTTGATCGTGCAAGTGAAAGAAACCTGAACACCCCTTAATTTTAGGGTTTGTGTGCGTGTAGAATGATGCCTCTATTTTGATTTAAACGTTTTTCGCGTAATATTTGATAACGATTTAACATCGTTGATCGATTCATTTCCTCGGCTTTTTCTGGTATATCACGGCTAAACAAATATATTATTGTGGCTCTGTGGCTTAGGTCGTAAAAAGACGTTGTAGGCTTACATATTGAACAGTAAATTATATGGAAAACGCTTTGATCAAGTTGATCAAAGTTGATCAAGAGATTCGGTCAACGAAATTTTCAAATGTTCAAGATGTACTTCTCTCTTATTAAAACGTCGCCCAAGAAAGAGAAGCACGCCTTCAATATTTTGCTCGCTTATCCCGAAAATTTCAACTACACGTATGCCGAGTTACCAATATCTTAAAAAAATCTTGGCTAAATCATCTGTCACTTCTAACATTGCATTCGTGTCGGAACCATTGTAAGCGGTCAGGAAGCCGGTGGAAGGAAATCGAAAGCCGGAAGCGCAGCGATAAACAAAAAAAAGGCCAGCGGTTTCAAGTGAAACACCAACCTCTCCGCCCGAGGTGTCGCAAACAAGATGGGAGTGTCATTTACAACCATACATTGAGCTAAACCTAGATTATAAACTTAAAATAAGGTGTGACTCCAAATCACGACGATATACAAAACAGACGCCCTAAACATGCGAGCTTGTTAGCTGTATAAAGACGATGCTGACGAAGTTCAATTGTGATGTAATGAACGACGAAATCTACATCAAAATAGACTCAAAATCGTTTCCTAGGTAGGAGTTCTATTTGGCAACTGGACGGGGAAAGATGGCAGACATTTCCTAGCATATGAAACTGTCGAAGTTCATTTAGACATACTCTGAAAATCTTGAAAAAAACATTATTATTGGAAATCAGGTGCGTCAACCAATAATTTTACGTGAAAAAGCATTGTCATCTGCTCTTCCCGCATCATCACGATTATTTCAAACCGTTTTGGTGTAATCCTGCTATTACGGAAAAAGGTTCATGAAGTCTAAGGACAAAAAACCACCCAATGCGCCAGAGCTCCATACAATCCAGAAAAATTGGGTCATCGTCAAGCGTGACCCGAAGAAGATCCAAAAAAATGTTGTAAGCTTGCGTTCATTTTTCTTAGAGAAAAGTAGTTTTGTTTTCATTGTTTGGACTGATCATCAAGTGGAATGCTTATTTTGCTATCAACAGGAAAAAAATTACAGCAAATTGACTTTTCCATTTGCTCTTACTGATAGCAGGATCAGTTTTAAATTTGATGTTACAGGAGTAACCATCTTTTAACTAAAACGAAAGCAACCTGAGTAATCATTATCGGCAACATCACAACATCATATTTAGTTTTCAATTTGATCTCAGACTCTACTCGGGTATAGTCATATAGTGATAGTATTTTTGTTTCTTCAAATTTTTGATGGAAGACAGGTGGCCGTGTGTAATTATTATTTTAAATAATATTTCTTTAAAATTATTATATGTTAGGTCGTTAGGTCCAAAGAATGAAAGGCAGAATATTCTGCAATTTTTGCAATTCACAAATTCCTTTCATTTTAAAAAGCTAGGATTTAGTTGATCCTCCCAATTCACACCTAAGCATTAATTGGTGCTCGATTGGAAAATCTATTTAAGCAGCACTCACGAAACATTGAAATCCTTTTCACAATTACAAGACCAAACTTTAAATTATTTTTTTTTAAAAAATTTTTATAATACAATTTTTTTTTTTTTTTTTGTAAAATTTTGGGAAAAAAAAGTTGTGGGGGGTGTGTGGGGGGGGGGGGGGGGGTCTTCGGCGGGGGGGGGGGTGTGGATTTGGGGGGGGGGGGGGGGGGGGGGGTTTTTTGGGGGGGGGGGGGGGGGGGTGTGGGGCGCCGGGGGGGGGTACACTCCGTGTCATAACTATAGAACCAGTCATTTTATTGAGGTTTTTGAGTAATAAAAGAGAATACATATTGGAAATGAAGTGCAAAGGATTGGATATGGTCTTTATCTATGTTTATAAGAATGTTTTTATATCTTGGATTGTTCTGGTTAGTTACTCAATAATGTAAACAAAAAAGCTGTGTTTCATAACTATAGAACCAGACGTAAAATTAATTTTCTCCAAAAAGTTTACATCGATTTTGCATTGATTGCACCATGTTAGTAATGTGTAGGACCTCCTTTGTTCTCAATCAGTTCAAACAACCTATTCGGCATACTTTCAACCAGGCGGCGATATTTAGGTACTTGTATCTCGTTCCACGCTGATGAGATTGCTCCTTTGAGCTCTTGAACATTCCCGTACTGCTTGTTGTCTGCATACACTGTACGTACCATCAGTCCCCACAAGTTTTCGATCGGATTCTGATCTGGAGAACAAGCTGGCCACTCCATAACTTGGATTTTATGTTCAGATAACCACGCCATGGTCGCTCGGCTTTTATGAACTGATGCGTTATCTTGTTGGAATACCTAATCACCACGATGGTTTTGCTGCAAGAATGGTAGCAAATGGTTTTGAAGCATCTCGATGTACTCCTGACTGTTCATTCTTGTTGACGGAAAAGCAATCTGCACTATTCCGTTTTGAAAAAATGCCCCCCAAACCATCAAACTGCCCCCTCCAAAGTTGCGAGATAAAAAGTAACGTGGCTTCTTCCGTAAATCTCTCCAGTACGAAAAAATTCCATCTGGTCCATCGAGATTAAATTTCTTCTCATCAGAAAAGATAACCTGAAACATTAAACTACTTTAAAAAAATGTCAATCATGAATCAACATGATAACACACTTTACTCCAATCTCTACGCATGATGGCACGGGCGAATTCAATTCGGTTTGCTCTATGACGGGGCAAAAGTCGTGGTGCTTGCTTCAGTTTTTGTCGTCGAATGTTTGGAGAGTCTTTTAAAGTTCGGTAGACTGTTGAACGCGAAACGTCAAGCATAAGGTCAGCCTGTATCTGGTTCAGACTTTTGAGTGAGTTGCTTGCAGCGTTGATTATTCTGCGTTGACATCTTTTTGAAAACTTTTTCTTGGGTCCACCTTTCTTATTTTTTCCATATCCATCAGGATTTTTCAAAAAATTCAAAACAACGTGATGAGATCTGTTCAAACGACGAGCGATTTCGCGAATACTGATATCACAATCACGATAAGTCAAAATCTTCTCTTTTTCCTGCGCTGACAAATACGTTCCACGTGGCATTTTAGAGTTTATACAAAACACGTCATAACACGTTAATTGGTGAAAGAAAACTGAGCTGCAGTTGAAGCAAATGGCCTTATTCTGGTATTGGTTCTATAGTTGTGAAACAGCAACTTTTCAAAATTTGTCTTTTGCTATTCATAAACAGTGTTTATTGATGCAGATGTTTAGTGGTATTAGTCATCTTTCCTACACGGTTATTCCGAAGTAATGAATAAAGAAAACAAAAACACTCTCAAAAAAATGTAAACGTTTTTTGAGTGGTTCTATTGATATGAAACGGAGTGTATATGGTCACTCGGCTGTATCCGACCGACGAAAAGTGTGGCACGATAATTAACTTCTTCGCTCCGTGGTGGAGCCAGCGATAGTTACAAATCATTGAACGTATTTGCCTAATCATTTGGCAGCCATTGCTTTTGCAATGGCTGCCGTAAACAAACTGATAGAGCTGTGTTTTCCTGAATTTGGCCAGCTACATTTTTTGTCCATTCACCTCTTATCTCTCTCGAGGAACTCTGGTCAAGCCTAGTTCACACGTATACAACCAAGGTTGCTGATGATCACAACGAATGGTGTCTCGCTCTTTCTACTACTCATCACCGTTTTCCTGCTGCCACAGAAAAAAACTACTCTCACCGTACGCGAAAACTGTTGAGCAACGACTCACTCGGTCCTTTCTTGTTTACCGTTTCTTCTTGTGCCTACTTTCGTTCACTGAGTTATCACCATGTCCAACCAACCAAGCGACACTCACCAATTCTTCTCTTCTGCGCGAACATTTATTCCGAATATTCGCAGTGAAGTCTTCTGAACGAAGCAAACGAATCGTTTTATTAGAAAAAAGAAAAGAAAAGAAAAGCAGCGGATGGATGAGAAGCAGGCCCTGCAAATTCTCCATACTGTGAGTGTGTGTTTGTTTACACAAATGCATTATTGATTTATACATATCAAGCTGAACCACATTAGGTCCAAAGTAACATTGAGAAATTCTCTTCGTCAAGCTTGTCTATTAAACAATTTGTTGATGTTTTCTACGTACTCAATCCTTAATTACACTCTCTATTTCCACACTGTGTGTTGAAAGTTCTTGAACATGGTTTTAGTCGATGAAGAGAGTCTCCCAATGTTACATAGGACATTGTTACATTGTTCAGCTTGATATGTTAAAGTGAGGCACTACTACGACAGCAGTCAAATTTCCGGCTTTCACAGCCAGTCGTTTAAAGAATAAATTGAATTAGATCTAACGTGATTTCTCATTTGTTTATTTATAACAAAGTAGTATTCATTTGGCTATATATATAAATAAAAAGAGATTGATAAAGGCAAACATATTCTAGTTTGAATTGGGCAAAAACATCGTATTAGTTTGATTTGACTACCTACACTGATAGGCAAAATAAAGTGCCCATCTCATCGTTTTTTCAATTTCTCTCATTTACTTGGTTCAAATTAAAGTAAACACACTGTATTTTTTTTATTATCCTATTTTTTATATTCTTTTTAAGTTTCACTTATGGAATACTGAAAAAAGGAGTTTTACTTAAAGAAAAAAAAAACAATTTGTGTTGAAAAAAAAAACAGTGACAAAATAAAGTGCCCACTTGATTTAGGCTACAGAAAACATAAATTAAAGTAAAATAAAAGCATTTCAATAATTGATGTGTCCTCCTTTGGCCTTCAGGACCTCCTGCAGGCGCTTCGACATGCTCTCGACCAGGTTCTTTAGGTGCTGTGGATCTAGCTCTTCCCAGGCGCGCTCCAGGGCTTCAAAATAGTTATTTTTATTGGTAACACCAGTTTTGACAACCCTGGCATCGAGAATCGCCCACAAATTCTCGATGGGATTGATTTCCGGGCTTTGTGGAGGCTATTCCAGCGGTTTGATCCGACAAGACCGGAAGAAAGACTTGGTCTTCTTGGCAGTATGCTTCGGGTCGTTGTCCTGCTGGAATACGAACTTCTCTTCAAGGCCCGTCTGGATCAGCGAAACCCTCAGATTTTCTCGCAGGATGTTGATGTAAGAATCTACCGTCATTATCCCGTCGATTTTCACAATGCTTCCCACTCCACCCCACGAAAAACACCCCCAGACCATCACATTTCCTCCTCGATGCTTCATCGTGCCTTGGATGTGGCGCTCCAGAAGCTCCTCTCCCGATCTGCACCAAACACGAACCCGCCGCTTTCGGTTAAACAGCTCGAATTTTGATTCGTCCGTCCAGAGAACCGTTTTCCAGAACTCTAGGGGCTTATCAGCATGCTTCTTAGCAAACTTAAGCCGTTTGGCTTTGTTTGCCTTGCTGATAAATGGGCGCTTCCGGGCAAGTTTGCTATTCAACCCCTGTGCTACGAGACGGCGACGAACAGTTCGACCGGAAACTGATAACTGAAGGGTTTCCTGGATCTCGCGGACAGTTACCTTCGGGTTCTTCTTGACTTCGCGCATGATCTTGGTGTCCGTTCTCGCATCCGTTTTCCGCTTCCTGCCTCTGCCAGGGCGATCCACCACTGAGCCAAACGTTTCAAGCTTCAAAAGAATTTTGCCAACCGCTGCCTTACTGATACTGTACTTCTTAGCGACAGCCCGGTGCGATTCACCGTTTTGCACATCACGAACGACCAATTTTCGGATACACAAGGGAATTGCTTTCGAAAGCACTGCGTTCTCCATTTTTTTCAATTGAATCAAATGCGATCACGTATACAAATGCACCAGGTTGAGCCGTTTGCTTCAAAACATGTCAAAATATCAAAACATAAACAATCGAGGGGTCTTCCAATGGAAACTTATCGAAAACATATCGATTTTTGAAGTGGGCACTTTATTTTGTCACTGTTTTTTTTTTCAACACAAATTGATTTTCTTTTTCTTTAAGTAAAACTCCTTTTTTTTCAGTATTCCATAAGTGAAACTTAAAAAGAATATAAAAAATAAGATAATAAAAAAAAATACAGTGTGTTTACTTTAATTTGAAGCAAGTAAATGAGAGATATTGAAAAAACGAAGAGGTGGGCACTTTATTTTGCCTATCAGTGTATGGTGATTAAAACAAACTAAAATTCTGAGTAATTGTTTCGGGAACTAATTAGTTAAATTCAACTGTCGTCCGTTTGAATTTATCATTATGATGGTTGTTTCATTATGACAGCTACGAAAACAAACAGATTTGTTGGTTGATTCTACCAACGCTTATGATTTTTTTCAAACAAATTTTAGTATGATATAAACTGAACTGCTGTTTGAAACAACCAAACGAAAACGGTTGAAACAACAAAAAATTCCGTTTTCAATCAACTAAATTTCTTTTGTAATTTCAATTATTTGAAATTAATGCTAACATATATAAGAAAAGTGCACATTTACATTTATAGACTTCTTTTAGTCTAAGAGAAATCTATAAATGATAATGCGAGCCTTTCTATTATTTTCAGGTTTTTTAAATAAAATATTAAATGTTCAACTGTTGTTGAGTGACAGCGCCAGAGCATGCAGAGGGACCGGATGACGGAAAATGAGATAAACCAACAAAATAGTTTGTTTCAAACTAAATTTTTAGTTATATTTTTGCCCAACAAAATATCAGTTTGGTTTAACCGCTGCTTGGGTCCAATCAATCTAAAATTCTCCTTTCAAGGTGGAAACAACAAAAATATTAGTTTAGAACAGCCATAATGAAATATTAAAAGTATAGTTACATTTCCGAAACATCCAAAATTTATATTTATGTTAGAGGAATTTGCTAAAGAAAACGATTTAAATAATTATCTACAACTGTACAAATACTCAAGGCAGTGAACATTATTCAAGTTATGTTATGCTTTTGCCTGACTAATTTGTGGGTTAATTTAGAAACAGGTTTGTTTGTTTTTTGTTAGGGGAGACGGCCAAAATAGAATAAAGCAATTCGATACCTGATACCTTTGAAATATGCTTTTTGGAAACCTAGTCTATCCATACACAAGGGGCGGTATCTAAATCATTCAAAAGTCAACAACTAAGTCGATACTCGCAAAAAGCCGACGATAATTCTATTATAAATAAAAGATTGCATCAGAATCAAAATTTTACGATTTCTGGACATGACTTATTCTATTATTCTACTAGTGGTTGTTTGTGTCAAGTAGTTCTACTAGTGGTTGTAAGTGAAACATTGTCTAGAGCAGTTATGCATTTGCTGTGGCCCTGTAGTTAATAATGATTATCATACTATGGTAGAAGAAACTGGCGGAAAGTGACAGCGGGCTAATTTGCCAGGTAAGACTCCCAGAAACGGTTATGAATAAATTTAGTTGCTCAGTTCAGTATGTGTTTCACGAAACGACTAGCACATGCACATTGGAATCTCTGCGGCATGTGCACTGTGCAGTGTCCCTTTTTCGGTGATATATCAAAAAAGTCAAGGGCTGGACGCGTCCAAGAACAACAACAAAAGAGAAGAAATACAGTGATTTAACTATTTACTTTTCTATAGGAAAGTCCATTAGATGTGAATATTACAATTCAATCGGTGTATGACAAAATTCTGTTAGCAGTTCAATGGACGGAATGTAGCTTAATGCATTTTTCATTTTAATTTTCACTAGCTAAAAACTATTTCCACCATGCAGAGTTCTTTGCTGGCTGGAAGTAGAACCTGTTGAAACGAGAAATACGCCCTTATTTGTCACGTGAAGCTTAGTGTGCTTTCCGTAGAGCACCAACAATAACGATAAAAGCAAGTATACCTTGTGCACTTGGCTTGAGCGTCTCAGAATATGTGAAAATGTCAAGCATATTCGGTTCCCACCAGTACTAACGCATTGGACGAACAAACATTTGTAGATATGCGATCTGTGTGAAACTTCAGTTACTGTTATCCAATACTAAAATGTTCTGGACTTCCTCTACCGATATATTTTGTCATGCAAACGAGCGGAAACCGAATCAACTCGTCGCATTGCAATCACCGACAGTGCTACTCATACGGACAACAATTGTCTAGAAATTGTTTGGGATCGGGTATCATCAATTGGTTGTTGGGTGGTGGTTGGGGGCTTTCAATGCAGGAAGCAATTAAGGGGAAACTGGTTGATTTCACGTCACGTAATAGATGACTAATGCAAATGTAAAAGAAAACCAGCAAGGTCCATGGATGCTTCTTCTCATTTTGGAAGAAAGCGTTTTGCCAGAACTGATACGAAAAGATCGTATCTTCGATTGGAACAAATCCACAACAAATTCAATCCGGCTTCGGGAGCATCGCCTTGGTCTGTCCAGACAAGAACAGATCTACAGCATGAAAATTAATTGCTTTTCATGGCACCGGTTTCCTTCTCCTGGCCTCTGAACTTCCATTACCAGACAGCTCTCCACGGTTCGAATAATTCAATTTATCCCCTAAGCGAACGACTGCGGCGACGACTAGCAACAATGTTGTGTAGAATGCCGTTCAAAAAGTACCCGACTGATGGGACTTTGGCTGGTATGCAGCTCTTACCTTTCATCGATCATGGCCTGGTCTGACCAGGCCATAGTCAACAACGACAACGGCGACGTCGACGACGATGGTGATGAATCGAATGGTCTGCCAGCGATCCACGTAGCGAAGATTTATTACAATGTCCGATTGCCAGCCATGTGTGCTGCGTAAGTTAATTATTCTAGTACACCAAATAGGTGGACTGCAAGATTGGGTGCAGTGGTGGGTTAAGGCGCGACAGCAAACATTCTGCTTTAATCTGTTTCTTGTTCACCGATTGCAAATTAAACGATGCAATGTTTTTAAAACTTGCACACATCTCTGACTCCTGGAATAGAAGAACATTCAACCAGTGAAAGCAAATTTGTTTCATGACTTCCTCAGAAGTAAACAGCTTAAAGGGATAATAATACTCAGCTCAGCTGACTTTTTCCCCCTTTTTCATTCCCTCTTTCCAGTAAACTGGCGGTCATTTTTTTTGGTATTTTTTCGTGGTTAATCATGAAATTTCTTGATCTGGGATATCTTTGGCTATAAAATCCATTTCTGACAAAGCAGTAATCAATTTAAGCCTATTCTTATTTTTAAATACTTACTATCCGTGCCTATTAATTTTTAGAATGCCACAGAAAAACAATATGAGTTTTGGCAGGCGCGTAAAATTTCCCCTCCTTTAACTCCAAGCCAAAGGAGGCATAAACAACGAAACTGTTATCAGTTTTTCATGCGCCATACAACAATCTTTCATACAACAGACTAAATTCAGGCGTTATCTGGCTTAAATTTACATGAAATATCTCATTACATTCTGCCAACTCTAGCATTCCTTATATGTGCATTAGATAACGCAGAAAATTAAATGTTTCTTTCTATCTGTGTGGTTCGGGTCAATGTTCACAATTTGTGTGGTTTTTAATTTCATTTGTTTACTATACAGATAAGGCCACATATTACTGGGCCCGTTCATAAACCACGTACACTAATTTTTGAACATCTCAGATCCACCCTCGCCCCTCGTAGACTTTTCTTCATACATTTTTTTTGAAATTTTGTATGGAGCGTAGACTTTGGTCAGACCCTTCTTCTCCCAGTATTAAATTGTCATTCACTTAAGAATAATGATAAATGATAATGATAAATGATAATGATAAATGATAATGATAAATGATAATGATAAATGATAATGATAAATGATAATGATAAATGATAATGATAAATGATAATGATAAATGATAATGATAAATGATAATGATAAATGATAATGATAAATGATAATGATAAATGATAATGATAAATGATAATGATAAATGATAATGATAAATGATAATGATAAATGATAATGATAAATGATAATGATAAATGATAATGATAAATGATAATGATAAATGATAATGATAAATGATAATGATAAATGATAATGATAAATGATAATGATAAATGATAATGATAAATGATAATGATAAATGATAATGATAAATGATAATGATAAATGATAATGATAAATGATAATGATAAATGATAATGATAAATGATAATGATAAATGATAATGATAAATGATAATGATAAATGATAATGATAAATGATAATGATAAATGATAATGATAAATGATAATGATAAATGATAATGATAAATGATAATGATAAATGATAATGATAAATGATAATGATAAATGATAATGATAAATGATAATGATAAATGATAATGATAAATGATAATGATAAATGATAATGATAAATGATAATGATAAATGATAATGATAAATGATAATGATAAATGATAATGATAAATGATAATGATAAATGATAATGATAAATGATAATGATAAATGATAATGATAAATGATAATGATAAATGATAATGATAAATGATAATGATAAATGATAATGATAAATGATAATGATAAATGATAATGATAAATGATAATGATAAATGATAATGATAAATGATAATGATAAATGATAATGATAAATGATAATGATAAATGATAATGATAAATGATAATGATAAATGATAATGATAAATGATAATGATAAATGATAATGATAAATGATAATGATAAATGATAATGATAAATGATAATGATAAATGATAATGATAAATGATAATGATAAATGATAATGATAAATGATAATGATAAATGATAATGATAAATGATAATGATAAATGATAATGATAAATGATAATGATAAATGATAATGATAAATGATAATGATAAATGATAATGATAAATGATAATGATAAATGATAATGATAAATGATAATGATAAATGATAATGATAAATGATAATGATAAATGATAATGATAAATGATAATGATAAATGATAATGATAAATGATAATGATAAATGATAATGATAAATGATAATGATAAATGATAATGATAAATGATAATGATAAATGATAATGATAAATGATAATGATAAATGATAATGATAAATGATAATGATAAATGATAATGATAAATGATAATGATAAATGATAATGATAAATGATAATGATAAATGATAATGATAAATGATAATGATAAATGATAATGATAAATGATAATGATAAATGATAATGATAAATGATAATGATAAATGATAATGATAAATGATAATGATAAATGATAATGATAAATGATAATGATAAATGATAATGATAAATGATAATGATAAATGATAATGATAAATGATAATGATAAATGATAATGATAAATGATAATGATAAATGATAATGATAAATGATAATGATAAATGATAATGATAAATGATAATGATAAATGATAATGATAAATGATAATGATAAATGATAATGATAAATGATAATGATAAATGATAATGATAAATGATAATGATAAATGATAATGATAAATGATAATGATAAATGATAATGATAAATGATAATGATAAATGATAATGATAAATGATAATGATAAATGATAATGATAAATGATAATGATAAATGATAATGATAAATGATAATGATAAATGATAATGATAAATGATAATGATAAATGATAATGATAAATGATAATGATAAATATAATGATAATGATAATTATAATAAATGATAATGATAAATGATAATGATAAATGATAATGATAAATGATAATGATAAATGATAATGATAAATGATAATGATAAATGATAATGATAAATGATAATGATAAATGATAATGATAAATGATAATGATAAATGATAATGATAAATGATAATGATAAATGATAATCATTTTTTAAGATTCGACAAGCTTGAGGTGAGCAACAGCTTTCCACCGGAGCCATAGTATCTGGACAAGGATAGCGTCCGAATTCCTGTTGACGATAATGTGGACTCCGATGGTAGTTTTTTAGATAACCCAGCCGATCGTGTTACCGGAAATCGCAAACGTTCGAAGAAAAAACAACAACGGTTGCAGAGGGCGTAGAAACGACGATTAGCACATGGTGTGAAATACGAGAGCCGTGGATGCCGCAAGGAATGGTCAAAAGCATTCTCAAAGGATGAACGGCTCCAGGATAACAGCAATAACTGGAATGACACCACCGGAAAGGCAGCATTCTTTCAAGAGAGAGTTCAACATGTGGCAATTGAACGGCGTCAGAGTAACCGTCATAGGCATGGAAAATTCACCGGTTTTCGGTGAAACAATATACACTGTAGGAAAAAATAAAATAAAATAATAGAAACAATATATTTACACTGGTGGGGAAAAACCTAATGAATACAATTGAAACATTACACTGCAGAAAGAATAAATAAATAATAATAGTGTGTAGAATGAACCTTAAATTTAACCTCGAGACGGCCGCGAGTAATCGGTTCTATCCCCTCAACGTTAGTTTCAAGATAATTGATGTATATAAATATGAAAACTTGGCTCTGTAAAGTTGATTCGATTGAGCCTGTACAAATAAATGATTTGAATAAAAAAAAGAAAAAATAATGAAACTAAAAGGGATATGATAACATGAGCTGGTAATTTGCAAATTTCACTTAAATCGACGAAGAGAACTGGGTGTAACTGATGTTACGCCTCTATGATACTCGTGAAATGCCCAGCGAAGCCGAAGAATCTTCAATTCGTGAAACCTAAGACCGATACTGAGAATCATATCCAGTCTTCTCCAGCTTTGTTGCTGCGTTTAATCGATTGAGAAAAATATGGTTCCACTAAAAGCCTTCATCTAAGGTTTAAAGATAACATCAGATATCAAAATGTAGAGCAATAAAATATTCATATTGTAGCGTATTTGAAGTTCTTGTGATGTCGAAAGTCATAGCTCGAAGCTCAGCTTCCATTTATCAATAAAGAGAAACATGATGAACTCTCAAATCAATGTACAAAAAAAATATCTTGGTTGTTTTCCATAGTAGCGCCATTTGTGTTTGTGCGTGGTCAATTTCTTACGAAAATGATTTAAATTTAAACGTTACGCAGCGACGTTTTCGACATGTTTATGTGACCATTGAAAATGCCATACTACAGTTTTAAGCATAATTTCCAAACCCACGGCCACCCTTCTGCAATGCCATATGGCCATTTGTAACACCTTGCCACCCGTCAGCGAAAACCAAAAAATCTCATCAGTTTGGGGGCATTGTTTGCTAATTGCCTGGCTTCTTTGTTTCACCAGCAGCCCATTTCTGACCGAATACCTCTTTATGTTTTAAAGATTGCTTCTGACGGTAGCAGCGTCTGGGTCAAACAATACATACTACGCAAGAGTTGTCGGTGGGGACAGGAGATTTCATTTTTGCTCATTTTGTTGGCAATTCATTGACGGCAAGAGTGCAAAAGCAAAGCTTTAATTAAAAACTGAACCATTCATTTGGAAAAGTTGCTACTGGTTCAGTATTCTCCTTAGAGAAGGTTCGCTGCGTTTCAACACTTTCTGTCGATGGTCGGTAAGGTACTTTTGCGAGCGCTTTCTGGCGAGTACTAATAGCTTGGAGTAGAAACGAAATGACTGCTAAATTAGAAGAGAGAAATGAAACAACCGAAAACAGTAGGAAATGAAGCCAAAAAAGGAAACTGCTAAAAAAATCGCCAACTGATTGGACCCAACGAATTGTAATGATGTAATGAGTTAATTTCCCTTCCCATAATGGCCACCGTGATTCGGACGTATGACTGTGCAAGGTCTTTCAGGAATATTAAATTTTATAATACAGTGCTTGGTTCATGTGTGTAATTTTACTGAAAATGATCGGTCTCCGGTTATGAAATTTGAAAAACAGTACACAAGTCTTTGTCACTTACCAATAACGTAAATGATAGATTGAATGAATTTATGTTATTTATTCTAACATTTTACCCTTTGGAAGTTAACATTCATATGCTTTGAAATAAGTCGTAATTTGACAAACTTTCCTTGAAAAATTACCAGTACTTATTGACCGAAACGTACAACCATTTATTGTCAATAACCTTCTACTAAAAGACTAAAGTGAATGTCACTCTTATTCGGTCGATTTCACAGTGAACCTAGTCAAGGTAGATGGAATACTGCGCGCACAAACTTTTTTCTTCCATAATTTTCGTTTATCACCGAAATAAAATCAGCGAACCATTAAAAATGGACCAGTGTTCCTGTCTCTTATTGGGCTTTTGAGGTAAAAATGGCTCGGGAAGTATAATTAATTGAATGTGATTCCGAACAAACGAAACTAACGAAGTAAAAAAAAAATCACGCGAAAAATAAAACAAAACAAAACTGACTTGGCAGGAAATTGGTATCGGATCCGGCCAGCTCTTGCATGGTAATTATCACAAAACGTAACATAAATCATCGAAACGAGGTGATTTCCAACCGATCATTGCCGGCGCCTAGTTCCGCGAGGTATAGAGTTATTTCTATCAGCAGCAGCAGTTATCCTACTTTGTTCACTATCTACCTATATGATTGGCCCGATTTATTAATAGCTATCAGCGGCTAGGTCAATGAGCACAATCTTTGAATGGGATTCTCTTTCACCCAAGCCCGAGAGTGATAGAAAACTATTAATTATTTAGAAGATAGTTCAGACTGGATCGGTTTTTCTGTGGGAATTTAGTTAGGATTCATCCTTTTTGGTTTCTATCTCATCCAAATCGTGTTGTGTGACTATCATTGATGAGTGTTGAACGTAACCGATTGGTAGAGAAGAAGTTTCCTATGTTTTGAGTAAATATAATATGACAATATGAAAATACATGCAATAAATAAAGTAGGTTGAATTCCCGAAAATATTGGGCGTTGAAAAAATATCATTAACATTGTTATCATAAGGTTACCACATTGTTTTTTTTATAAACATTTATTCGTACAGGCTCAATCGAATCAACTTTACAGAGCTAAGCGATGTTCATAATGCAGCAGTAGGAATCGATTTTGCCAAGGAAGCCTTCGGAGTGCATATCTAATGAAGCTTTTTTGTACTCGTTCTATGCGATCAATCTGAACGGCATGATACGGGGTCAAAACTGTAACCCCATATTCTACTAAGCTACGAAGAAAAAAAAAAAATATATAAAAATATATATATATATATATATATATATATATATATATATATATATATATATATATATATATATATATATATATATATATATATATATATATATATATATATATATATATATATATATATATATATATATATATATATATATATATATATATATATATATATATATATATATATATATATATATATATATATATATATATATATATATATATATATATATATATATATATATATATATATATATATATCCGTTGATTGTTGATTTGGCAAAAAAAAAGGCCGGTACCTCCGTCGGAACGGTGCAAAGAATAAAGAGGGCAACAATGTGAAGACCTATAAGAAGTAACAAAGTGCTAAGCAAAAATCCAGGGTGAAAACCAGAACTATTAGGTGCGCAACTAAGTTCTCGCTGTTATTTGGTGAAAAAGGAACTTTATTTTGAAAACAAAGGTTACAAACGAATTATTCAAAGTATTGCCCATCACTAGCTACGACTTTTTCCCATCTTTCTGGTAGAACGTGAATACCATTTCGATAGAACTGTTCGTCTTTTGATGCTATCCAAGAATCAAGCCATTTTGAGACGTCATCATATGAGTGGAATTACTGACCAGTGAGGCCATGTGCCATCGAACGGAACGAGTAATAATCGGACGGTGCAATATCAGGAGAATATGGCGGGTGGGGTAGGACTTCCCATTTGAGCGTTTCCAAGAAGGTTTTCACGGGTTTCGCAACGTGAGGTCGAGCGTTGTCATGCTGCTGAATCACTTTTTCGTGTTTGTGCTCGTATTGTGGCCGTTTTTCGTGCAGTGCTCGGCTCAATCGCATCAATTGAGTTCGATACCGTTCCCCGGTAATGGTTTCGTTTGGTTTCAACAGCCCATAATAAATAACACCAACTTGGTCCCACCAAATACACAGCATAACCTTTGCAGCGTGAATATTCGGCCTAGGCGACGATGTTGAAGCATGCCCGGGCAGTCCCCATGAATGTTTCCGTTTTGGGTTACTGTAATGAATCCATTTTTCGTCACCCGTCACAATGCGATGTAGAAAACTCTTCCTTTTTTGCCGCTGGAGCAGTTGTTCACAGGCGAAAAAACGACGCTCAACATCTCTTGGCTTCAAATCGTAAGGAACCCAAGTTCCTTGCTTTTGAATCATTCCCAACGCATGCAATCGCTTAGAAACGGCTTGGCGGGAAACTCCTAATCCTGAACCAAGCTCTTCTTGCGTTTGACACGGATCCTCATCGAGCAATGCCTCCAATTCAGAGTCTTCGAAGTTTTTGGCCTTCCTTCACGCGGACGATCATCAACACTGAAATCACCGTTTTTGAAGCGACGAAACCAATCACGACACGTTGTTTCACTCAGAGCAGCATCACCGTAAACTTTTTGGAGCTCTCGATGTGCTTCAGCCGCCGTTTTCTTCGAATGAAAGAAGAAAATCAACACTTCCCGCAAATGACGATTATTTGGCACGAAATCAGACATCTTCAAACAACCAAAATATATAACACTAAACCACAATCAATGATTTGGCAAAGCGGTTTGTTTACCATATGTCTGAGCTTGGTTTATGACGCTTGAGATGTACAACATTCGACCAGCACTTACTACTGGCGCCATCTATTGCTAAACAGTGGGAACTTAGTTGCGCACCTAATAGAAAGTTATACAGCCGACTTTTGCAACGACCGTCTCTAGTTTGGCGGGGGAAACATATGTGAAGAGACAAGTGCACAGTCAGGGGGCGGGGGAGCCGTGGGGGGCGGGGGGCGCAGAAAAGCCGAAGAGCGCAACAGCCTTGGGGGAGGGGGGGAGGGGTGGGGGGGGGGGGGGGGGGGGAAGAAGGATTTTTTGGGGGTTGTGTTTTTTTTTTGGAATGCATTAAGTTACAGGATAAAGGAAGAGCAGATCGAATTATATTGTGTTAGTAAACTTTAAATCATGTAAATACAAATATTTGCACGAGCAGTGTACGGGGCGCTGCGTTTCGTTTTCATCTTACAATGGTGTCACTCACACAACTCAACCATCTGCTCCACTTTGGTAATCCATCTCATGAAAAGCAATGGTGGTTTGAAATGAATGATGAAAGATAGCTTGTAGACAAGTTTTTGGATTCATGCGGATTTACAATCCTTTTCATTTGTTCAATAGTGTTTTGAAAATAATCTGATTAAACTATGCTTCAAAAAAATAAAGAGATGGAAAACAAATTAAAATTTTTTAATAACAATATTTATCTGTTAACTGTATTCGCATAAACATGACCCCCCCCCCCCCCAGAAAACTTTTTAATTAAATTAAGGTGAGATAATTACCCCATCTGCTATATTATTCGAGATATCCTTGCCACAGATTGTAGCAAGCTTAAGTACCTAAATGTTGATACCAATACGATATGTGTTTATTTTTCTGCTGCATAAACTGCATTATCCTATTGACTTACAATGCTTTTCTTCTTTTCTCATATTTCCAGGTATGTACTGAAACACCAAATAGACACTAGGAGTAGGTAGACCATGCGCGGTAACGGTTTCCTTATGCATCGAACCTTATGCGAATGAAATTCTTGCAATAATTTTCCACTACACAAGGCAATCTAGCTTCGGACTCTTCGCCACAACCAGAAGTGCATCAAATATGGACCGGAGAGTAATTAACCTTAACTCATGAGAGCGATCGATTTCCCGATAAAGCAGATCTAGTTCTTCCATAGATACCGATCAGCGTGCGTGCCTCGATTCAGCAAGAAGGAGTTCATGAGAATTCGACCAAACATGCTCGTCTCTAGCTTCCTTTATCAGCCACTTACCCCTCCCTATCAGCTTCGTTACCGTTTTTTGTTCGTTGGTGACAATTGGAACACTTTTGAAATCAAGATGTGAACTATTCATTGCAACGCAAAATTTTCGTATTTTCAAGATGTAACTCAGAATAGTTCGCCAAACGATAGATGCATTTCACAAGCTGACGCTCTATTTTTAGGCTGCCATTAAAACGAATAGAGCTGATTTTGTTTTTCAGAATTCTTCGAGTCTTGGCTCTGGAGCAAGCGCTGTAGTCAGTTTTGATGGCACTGATACATTTTCTTATTCACTGCAAATGCGGTGTCGTTGGTTAGCGGACATCGCCGTTTGCCTCGATGTGCATAATGTGCCGTGGACGTGGCGTGAACTGACAAGTCTCGTTTTCCGAACAGGCAATCTATTTTCGGAAAAGTGTAACAGCATCCCATCCTCATCGGACCACGGAGCTAGGCCAAACGGATTGGAATGGTTAGTATGTAGGGTAATTTTCCAGTGTCTGTCATTTGGAAGATTGAACTTTTACAAAATGATGCTCTGTACCGATTCTTTGCAGCTGGAAACATAATTCAATGATTCAGTGAGATGTCGTAACATCTCGTTACGTTAGTTTTTTTTTTTAAATAGTCAACAGGAGAAGGATACTTTAGTTTCAAGTGTGTTTCGATTTTAATATCTTTTCTGTAAACCTAAGTATAATTAATTAGGAGATCATTATAGTTTATGATTTAAATGATGACCTGAAATTAAAAACCCACGGTATTATCATTTATTCACCATTTGATACATAATAAGTATCTCACCATGATCGATAGTCTATAAGCCTTAGAGGGCAACTTTTGGCCATATACCCTATCAGTTTCAATTTCGCCGAAACGAAAATATCAAGAACAACAACGACGATGGAGACGACGACGGCAATGACAGCGATGGAAATGCGTTATTGTGAGTATTTCTGTATCGGGTCTTCGGAGGAGTATTCGAAAAAGGAAATACCACAACTGCTTGTCTTTTATTATGGACTAAGAAATGAGTAAAAAATAAATAAAGAGGAAAAGCGATGCTCTTTAGGGAACTGTTGGAATGAAAGCACAGCTTTGCCATGTACGATTTTTTGCTTGTTCAGATAAGATTCGATCGTAGTTTCTCACAGATTTTGAATAATAGTTGCGCGGCATATTTCTTGTCTAACGTTGACATATTTTACGAGCACGAACTTGGCAGTATTTGATGCGCAGCGTTACAAGTTGACCGCATAGAACCGCTGCGTTTTTTTTCCTTTTAATTGAGTTAATTTGTAGAAGCTCTTTGTTACGGAGCAGGCAAAAATAGAGCAACAGCAATATGTTTCGGTGGAAGACATATGCAAGTTAAGATTTTTAAATGTGCAACAAAAAACATTCAATCAACGTGAACGTTTTTCAGAGTTTATCATTTACACATGATCGAGAAGTACGAAAAACCAGCAGTTGAAAACTTTTATATAATAATCTCATCATGGTCACTGAGCCCCCCTCCCCCATACCCACCATTATTCTGTAGTTGCGTTAGCTATTTCATAGGTGGATATTATGAAGGTGCGCATAGACATAGGAGATCACACAAAGGGTAAGTTTATTGACAAGAAAGAAACAATATAGGGAAGATGTTCCTATCACTGTTCGGAAAAACTCAAATCCTCAAAATTCATGCTTAAGTTTATGCACCCATAAGTTTTGTTTTGTCGGATTTAACAACACAACAACAGCCTTTAAGTTTTCACATTCAATTATTGATTACTTCGTCTTTGCGCGTTGCTCATTGTTATATTTTGGATGAAGATCTAACACAACATGCATGATCACGCAATTGAGAGGTATTCATGAGTTTTTAGCAGGAATAATTTTTTGACATTTTGAGAATGAGTGAGTGAAAATGCATGAGAACCTCAAGCAAGAGGATTCAGGTATGAGTTTATTCACGCAAGCAATCTCAATGAATGATACTTTGAGAATGAATTACAAGACACTGACTCCTGTATTAATCTCATCACTCACAATTCATCCTACTCGAAAAAGAAATATTGCAACGCGAGTGGAGCAGTTTGTAATTTTTATCTTTGTTATTTATCGTTATCATTACTACAAAAAGGAACCAATCTATTTGCTCACCAATCTCATTACTCAGCGTACGATGAGTAAAGGAACATGAGATAATTTCTTTCTTTCATTTGATCCAGCAACTACGGAAACAAAAATTTAAAAATAAAACACCAAGTCAAATGTTTCCAAAATGGCGGCGTTATTTTTGGTTGACTGGGATGCAACTGGCGTAGTTGACCGATGGGTAAGATAAAGCCCTTTTTTTTAAGCCTTAAGCTAATGATTTTTTTAATCTTATTTATTCTACTTTACTTTTTTACACTTTTAAAAAACAGTTGGCAGGCATATTAAAGGAATCGTTTTTAATTGATTACAAATTTAATATTAATACGGAAAATTTTAACTTAACTTCCAAATGTTCACATTAAAAAATTAAAATAAATGAAACAACTGAAATACTATTTCAAACAATCACTAATAAACGCGATAAAATTTCATTGAATGTCACTAGAAAAAGCTTATCTTTTGACTTTTAGATCTAAATGAAGCACTGAACAGTCAAATACAGTAAATAATGTACTGATTTTTTCTGTGAAAATTAAAATTTACAATAGCAGTGAAATTTGTCAATATTGTTGCATAAGCATCATGAAAAATTAATCAAATTATTTCCAAGTAACATTGCCAAAACCTTCCAGCTTTATTAAGTTTTAATAAAGTTTTATGAAAACCACTAGGAATCAATTTGGTTGTATTATGGCACCAAGAGGTGCCAATAGGTTTTTTTATTTTAGTCAGGCTTATGAGAACCTACACAGTTTGTTTACAACGATCTTAAAACCTTATTTTCTCAAATTCCTTCTACTCCTGTCAAAGGTTTTATTGAGTTTTGAATGTAGTTTATCAAAAAATCTGGGAGGAGTGCTTATACGGCTGGAATAAAACTAAAATTGTTACTTTGTTTCAAATCTTTTAATTCATGCAAAAAAAATAAAGGGCGATACGGTCAAAATTTGGTCAATATCAACTTGACGTATTTCTTTCAATTTTGCATTTAAAAAACCTGAACACCCCTCATTTTGAAGGTGTGTGTGTGTGTGTGTGTGTGTAGAATGTTGCTCCAATTTTGATTTTGGAATTCACTCTTCAGTTGTCAAAATGCCGTCCAAGCAAGAAGAGCAGCGTATCAAAATTTTGCTCGCGCATCGCGAAAATCCGAGCTACTCGCACGCAAAGTTGGCAAAATCGCTAAAAGTTGCCAAATCAACCGTTACAAATGTAATTAAAGTGTTTGGGGAACGTTTGTCGACAGCCAGGAAGTCTGGATCGGGGGGAAATCGAAAACCGGAAGCCGCTGAGACGACAAAGAGAGTTGCCGGTAGTTTCAAGCGAAACCCTAACCTATCTCTCCGAGATGCCGCAAATAAGCTGGGTGTATCGTCTACAACCGTGCATCGAGCCAAAAAACGAGCCGGACTATCGACTTACAAGAAGGTAGTGACTTCAAATCGCGATGATAAACAAAATACGACGGCCAAAGCGCGATCCCGGAGGCTGTACACGACGATGCTGACGAAGTTTGACTGCGTGGTAATGGACGACGAAACTTACGTCAAAGCCGACTACAAGCAGCTTCCGGGACAGGAGTTTTATACGGCAAAAGGAAGGGGAAAGGTAGCAGATATTTTCAAACACACGAAACTGTCAAAGTTCGCAAAGAAATATCTGGTTTGGCAAGCCATCTGTACCTGTGGCTTAAAAAGCAGCATTTTCATAGCTTCCGGGACTGTCAACCAAGAAATTTACGTGAAAGAGTGTTTGAATAAACGTCTGCTGCCTTTCCTGAAGAAACATGGTTGTTCCGTACTGTTTTGGCCGGATTTGGCATCTTGCCATTACGGTAAAAAGGCCATGGAGTGGTACGCCGCCAACAACGTGCAGGTGGTTCCCAAGGACAAGAACCCTCCCAACAGGCCAGAGCTCCGCCCAATTGAGAAATACTGGGCTATTGTCAAGCGGAACCTAAAGAAGACCAAAAAAACTGCTAAGGACGAGCAGCAGTTCAAGGCAAACTGGCTTTCTGCGGCGAAGAAGGTGGACAAGGTGGCTGTACAAAATCTGATGGCAGGGGTCAAGCGTAAGGCCCGGCAATTCGGATTTGGAAAAGCGGAAGCCTAACTGAATATTTTTCCTGAATTTTATACTAATTGAACTTGAAAAAGAAATTTAATTTGATTTTTTAAATAAACGATTTCACCGATTTTCACGCGTTTTCCCTTGACCAAATTTTGACCGTATCACCCTTTATATACCTTCACGGCAACTACGGAACCGGAATTCATTCATACTTGATAATTATCGAATAAGCTTTGCCAAACATGGCCCTCTAAATCAAATTGTGGCCACTTATAATCACCATTTGGAAACTTTAAATTTAAAAAAATAATAACCCAAAAAAAAACACCATTTATTAAAAAATTTAAAAAAACAAATTTTTTTTCAAAATAACTAATCCTCGGCGGGTGGAAAGAATAAAATATAAAAATAAAAAATTTTTATATTTGAAATAATTTTAATTTTTGCCGTTTTCGTTTTTTTTTTTTCTAAAAAAAAAATATTTAAATTTTATTTTGTTTGCGTGTGTTTTTTTGAAATCGACGAAATTAATTTTTTTTTTTTCTCTATTGCTGCATACTTAATTTATGTTTTATTATCTTTTGGTAGAAATATTTCCAATCGATTGATTCAAAAATTAATAAAATCTAAATAGTGATGAATGAGGTATTAATGTTCAAAAACTTACCATCTTCGTGACGCTCTCAATTTTATATTTTCAAATTTTTACCCCTATATGTTGCCGAAGGATGTTATCCAACGTCAAAAAGTATCGAAACCCTATTAAAAAACAGGTAAAACTGCGCCCAAAACTTCCCGTCATCACCTATGTACGGTAGCGACGGCTGCTACGGTACGATCCAGAGTACTGTCAAAGCAGCCATAAACAACGCAGCTGACAACGTTGTTGGGTACGTGGAAGGGAGTCGGCGGAGCGTTTGGTTTGACGTAGAGTGTCGAGAGATTTTAGAGAAAAAGGACAAGGGATGCAATAAGGGACTCGACAGAACGTAGAACGCAACAATCGGAAGCAAAAACAGCCAACTCGCCTTCCCTGGGTGTACCCCCAGGAAGAACCGGACTGTGACGAGATGGGGCAGCTGTACCGCTCTCAAGAAACACTAAAGTTCTACCAGAAGTTCAACGCATCCTGTAATGGTTTTGCGTCACTAAATTTAGTATAAGAATGTGAGCATCTTGATGGACGAACGTGAGGCGATTTAAGGGTGAATACAGCACTTCAACGCACACCTGAATAGGGCGTAGAACGTAGACAGTGAGAACGATGACAGCGGAAGAAATGATACGAAGCGTCTCCCACGTTGGGAATGTCGGGGATGTTGGGGATGTCATCCAAATGGTCAAGAAAAAATAAAGCAGCGGGTAACGACGGCATCTGAGCTGCACTCATCACGATGTTCTCGGGAAAGTTGACCATTTTTCTGCAAATTGTAAAAACTATAATTGGGAGCGTCACGAAAAGCTTTTGAACGTTAATAACTCATTCATTTCTCGTTAGATTTTCTCAATTTTTAAGTCAATCGATTGGAAATATTTTCAGCATTTTTTTACTATATACTCTTTTAAAAAGTATACAGAATAAGGTATAAAAATCTAAATGTGACCGGTAAATCGGTCAAATAAAGCAACAGCTATTAGTATATGTGCAGATAAATATGGCTTGATTTCCGCCAAATGATATAATTTGAGCACTAAACTACTCGCATATGTCTTGGATTTTTATATGATTTTCTCATTAAAACAGTAAAATGAGCAATCAATAATTGAATAACCACAATAAAACAAACTTCAATGGCCTAGGTAGTAGATAAAGTTACCCATCCTTAAATTCAAACATAATTGGATATCGTGAAAACTTTCTCATGAAATAATCAAAAACATCATTTGAAAACTGAATGGGTTCCAGAGAGCAGAAAATAAATGCAGGCAAAACAACTGGGAGTGAGCCATAAAAAGTTGTGATGTGTTAGGACAAATTAAAACATTTCATATGGAAGTGGTAAAATGAGCAATGAATATTCAATAATGTGCAATAGACAATCATATTTTTTGCAAATAGACTAATGAACGTATACATTCCAAATAAGAGTTGTTGAGCTTCTACAATTGATATTTTTATCAAATGATATGTTGAGTTTACCTATAACCATAAGACTGTTGCTCGTATGGAAACAATATTGTCGGTAAAGAAGATCATTTAATGTGGTAACTACTTACAAATACGGTTGAAAAATGTATCCATGCCAAGGGAAAGTACAAAAATCAACCTGTGATAATTTTGAAATGGCCATCAAACCATTATCAATGTACAGGCGCACAAATCAAAACAGCAATCGGAAATAAAAAATATGAGCAATTATAAAATAATAAAAAGCAGCACTTAGAAAAAGACTACTCATTTGAATGGCTTACATTTTTCAAAGCAGATTGGTAACAACGCCAGTAAATTTTCACCAAATTCACGATGAAACATCAATCAATTTTCTAATCAATCATAGCAAAGGAGCATTTCTTAACTCAAAAAGCGCCATGAACTTATGCAAAAATAACAAATAACTGGCAAATGATTAGATCGAATCTTCGAGATAAAAAGAAAAATAGAATTAAAAAAATAAAACTAATTGTATACCATCATGTATGACAAATCGGACAGTCTGTGATGAGAAAATATCATTAATTATTGATTTTGAATTCCCAACCAGACTCTGAACAATCTATAACATGATAATGATAATGGTCTCCAGCTGGTCGATCATATCAACACAAACACTACAGCCAGCACAACCGTTGCCCTTTCATTATACCAACATTCAAACCAAATGTCCCTTTCCAGGGCTGTAAAATAATTTCTAAGAAGCGAATCATAGAATTTTCTAACATACTTAACGTCCCAACGTCCCATTAGAACAGTACCTGCGTTGCAATGTTCCGCTAACTAACGGAACCAATCAAACATTTTAATGTAGTCTACGTCAACCGGTCGTGTGTTGAACACAACTCCACTGTTTTTTTTTTTGCTGCACAATTATCAATAACACAGTGCCTTAGTACAAATGCAGATCATATTTCATGTGAAAATCATCTCAGAACATGCCTGCCTTTCCAGCCATACTGAAATTATCACCGAACAAAAGCTGCTTTCAATTGTCAATGCCAACATTGTTGCAAACAGATTCTATCCATTAAATCAATATCGGTCAGTGGATGTTCGATTAAGTACACTCAACGTAAGTACTGGTTTCGAATGATTTTTCCAATAGTTTACTATTGCGAAAATAATAACTTAAATGTTTTACTGGACGAAAATAAATACAGTTTTCGTCACGGTTGGATTTTCGATTTGCCAACATCAGAAATACGATCCAGACTTACTAAAACGGGAGGAGTGATTCCGGTGAAAATATGTGCCACCAGTACTTCATTTGATACGGATCAAGTCCCAACAAATCCGCAAGAAATTTGATCTTGCGATTAAAACAGAAGTGATTTTCCGTCATTTGTTCGGCGCACCCGATACAAGGGCGGTTAGTCGATGCACGGGAGAAGATAACTTCCCTTGTGCAAACAGTTCCGAGCTGCCGTGCACTGTCAACTGTGTATGTGTGTGTGGAAAACATGCGATAGCTGCTGTTCCAGCATGTATGGAGGCGAAAAAAACTAGAGCATCAGTCTATGATAATAATTGCAAACCGCTTTAGATTACTTCCTTCACCACACACGACGACGACAGTAACGGCAAGGCTGATGACGACCTCGATAAAGTTATAATTTCTCTCTCTACTGGCTTAAGTGCGATTAATTCGTCATTGGGACGTGTTCGTGTGGTGGCGTTCGGATGGATTTACTAATTAGATTACATGAAGAAACCACATCCAAATAGAGTTAGAGGATGGAAAACGACAGGCAAAGTCGTTTAAAACTAACGGAAGTTGTCGATTACGGGAGGGAGCTGCAAATCTAACAATTAGATCGTAGACACAAATACACAGACACCACAAGAGCAGGGAGATAACATAATATGCCTAATTACCGCTACCGGAGGAAAGATTAGCCTTGGTTCTGCTCTGCTCTCTTTCCTTTGGCATGCAAAGCAAGCCGCTGGGTATCGAGGCAAATTATAAGCTTACAGATGAGCGGAGCATATCTCGGATCAACCGAGCGAATCGATCTAGTATGAAAAGTTATTTTACTTATGGATTGCAATTCTTGCTGGTGCTACCTTGATCTCATGCTCCGCTGGCTATGTTGTGCAGAATCTGCAAGCAGTGCCCACTTCGAACCCTGAAGCCGCCCATCGTTTATAATAAACGTCGCTCGATTTCGATCTTTGCAAGCGGTAATTTTGCTCGAGGAACTCCAACGCGCGTGATTGTAAATAATATCTCGCTAACAACATACCTACATATGTTCGCCTACTTTCCGATTTCTTGTGAATTTACAACCAAGCGATTGATTTGCATCACACAAAGATTGCGGGTAATTTTCCGATCGATTCTGAGCAAGCCGATGGACGCAAATATAGATTGCCTAATGCGAGAGCGTCAACACATGTTTGAATCAATATCATGCTGTCCTACTTTCGAGTCAGTTGCCTTAATGAAACATAAATATGATAAACTATTTACAAAATATGAGCCAAAAGTTAAAGATTTTCAGCAATTCCATAGAAAAAAAGTTATACGATCTCTCAGAATTTCATTATAATTGGTAGTTATGCTTGTTTACGAAAAATATTAGTACGTATTGTATTTCGTCATTACGGTGACCATTTCTATGTTAAGGTGTTCCGAAAAGTTGGCTATTTTTTCAAATACATATTTTCAAAAGTCATAACTTTTGAACAACTGGCCCAATGTTATCAATTAAATACGCAAATAAAAGGAAATTAAATACACTCATTTTAAAAAAATCGAAAATACACACCTATATTACAATATTTACTATTAAAGCATGGATTATATTAGTTTTTCATGGTTTTCATGGTCTCGGGACGAAAGAGTCTACTGGTTTTATATATTTTCTTGAAGGTTTAGACCTTTTGCATAACATATAAATGTAATTGGCGATGTATGTATTTTAGTTCTAGAGATAATTTTTTTTTTTGAAATGCTATGTTTTTAGTTTTTGCTGACTATACTACCACGCGTTTCCATTATTCAAAGTAACTTGCCAACCATGAGCCCCATTAATCTAAAAGGGCTATGCATAAACCATGTAGACTTTTTTGGGGGGAGGGGGGATTTGACCAAAGTCTACGCTCCATAGAAAATTTCAAAAAAATGTATGGAGAAAAGTCTACGAGGGGAGATGGAGAGATTTTCAAAAATGAGTCTACGTGGTTTATGAACCGGCCCAAAGTGATTTTTAGCTTGGTTTCTGTTTGTACCCCGTCGGCTACTAGTAGCAGGAATTTCGAATGACTCCGCTAAGTTGCATTGATCACGTTGATATAACGACAGGTAGCAGGTTTTACAAATATAAGAACAGCGGTCATCAAATTTTCTTTGCGGCGTGATTATATGGCTTTTTTTTTATTTTCCTTGACCTACCCCGCAGTGGGATGTTTGGCGGATCCTTGACCTATCAATACTTTCTCTTCACATCTTTGGTTCTAGCAAAAACTGCTGTTCACTACTGGGATCCCATGATGTTGAGAAGATATTTCCAATTTCAAAACATTATAATTTAAACTGACGCACTGTACGCAATAAAAACATAATTAATTAGTAGTGCATACAGCAGGCTAGTTTTCTCAATATTTGCTTTCTATCAATTGTATGCAAGCTCCATTTAGCGCAAACTTCTTGGCGAAAAGTTTTGATATTTTCTTCCAATACTTTCCAAACTATATATAGAATGGTTTCTTCTCAAAAACATGCTTCCTAAGGATGTCGGATTTCCTGGCATTTGGTAGGATTAAGATCCTTGAGTTCGGGTATACACAAATAATTTTCTATATTCCTGATCAAAGTAGGTTGCGTTGATGAAGTGAAATGTCAAATCATTAAATAAAATAAATTATTTATTTCTTCCGTAATATTCAGTTCGTAGAAAATATTTGGAAATCTCGGGAATTTATTTAAAAACTGATATATTGTATTTTGGATTTTGCATATTTTAGTGGTGTAGTAAAATAATTGAGAAAAGTTTAGCTGATAAGAGTCGAAACATTATAGAAACTTGAGAAATAAGGCAAAGCTTGTGAAGAGTTTTTATGGAATGAATTGTGAAAGTTTTTTTTTTATGGAATGAGGAAACATGTTCAGAACAGAAGGAAGCAGTGATACTGTTCATGAGATAACTACCCCGTGTTCAATATATTCTTATACAAATTCTTACTTCGATTATTTTTCAAAAGTTAGTTTTTTGCTAATTGTTTTGATTGAAAGGTAATATTACACGGATCAATTGCAGCGTGTGTTTGGAATAACAACGCCATTTTCCTTTTTGACCAGCTTCAAACGTTTTTTAAACCCATCGCAAGCAGCACGCACGACTTCCATCGGCATTTCGTCCCAAATTTGAAGAATTACGACTCTGAACTGAGTTAAACAAATATGATTGACTCTTTTTAGTCTAAAAATATGACTGACTACAAATAAATAAATAGAAAAAATAGTAAATATATTAATGAATCAATAAATAAATAAATAAATAAATAAATAAATAAATAGACAAAGTAGACATCTTGTGCTCGGTTTTCGACAGCATGAGTGGCCACACAGTTTGGAAGAAACATTAAATTTTCTGCGTTATCTAATTCACGTAAAGGGAATGCTAGATTTGGCACAAATTAATGGGATCTTCATGAAAATTTTAGCCAGATATCACTGAAATCAGGTCTGTTGTATGAAAGATTGCAAACAATTACGTTGTTTATGCTTGCTCTGGCTTGCAATTAAACGAGGGAAATTTTACGCGACTGTTTAAGTTCATTATTTTTTTCTGTGTTTTCATCAGAAAAGACAAAGTCTCGTTCAGCGTGCCGCGAACTGTTTAAGTACATTGTGCATGGTCGATTTCGTGACATTAAGATCAGCAGTCATTTTACGTACAGAGCGTTGTGATTTTCGTCGAATTCATTCCCTGACGGTCTTAATCACTCGTTCATCACTAGCTGAAATTTTTCGGCCGGATCTTTTCTGGTCATCCGACGAGGAAGTCTCACTGGGTTCGTCAAACTCTTGAAAATAGTGCCTGGGCTCTGTTGTTCCAATAACTTTTTTATCACCACTGCTCGAAATTCTTTCATTGTTGATAAAAGATGGACACTGAATGAAAATAATCAAACAAAACTTTCAATGGTATGTACAGGGTGCGGCAGAAAATAATGCGAAAATGTTCAAACTTGAGTATTGGGTTAATTCGTGTAGCTAGTGACTAATTTCTGTCGAAAGTGTATTTGTTTATGTTTACTTTCAAGTGCTGCATCCAAACATTCTATTTGTTTTATTGCAAATTCGTCAAAATGTTCGCGAAAGAAGTGATCACCAGTTTGTTGCTCGCTCAGAAAAAGCCGAAAGAGATTGCGAAGTGGTAGGGTGCCGTTTGGAAACAGTTTACCGCATAAAAATTTCCCTGCAGGATGGTCCTAAGCAGCGGAAGCCGGGAAGCGGACGTCCGCGCTTTGCACGCACGCCGAACGTGATCAGATCGGTCCGTGCAATAATTGCTCGCAACCCGGTGCGTTCCACAAGAAAACTTGCAAAGGAAGCCAATATTACGGAGAAATCCATGCGGAGATTCATCAAAGAAGACCTGCATGCATCTTCCAGAGCCAGAGTGAAACACCACTGGATTACGGACCGGTTCAAGGAACTACGAGTGACTCGTTCCAAGAGATTGTTTTCCTTGTTGAAGAAGGAAAAATGATAATTCCTGTTCTTGTGGCCAACAGCCGCACGGAACGGTTCATTTCACCGCATAAATCGGTATTTTAAAGGACCAAGTGCTTCCCTGGGTGAAGGCCAACTTCTCCGAGGACCAAAACATTGTCCTACAGCAGGATGGAGCGCCGTGTTACACGTCCAATCGAACCCAACAATGGTTGAACGATAACATGAAGTTTTGGCTGAAGGATTTGTGCCCCCACTAGCAGTCCAGATCTTAATCCGTTGGATTATTCGATTTGGGCATATGTTGAAGCACGAGCCTGCAAAACATCACACCCTAGTGTGAAAACCCTGAAGCCAACCATAACACGCACATGGCAGTCAATGTCGGAGGACTACGTCCGAAAGGCATGCTGTGGCTTCCGGCGTCGGCTCGAGGATGTTATTAATAAAAATGGAGGACACATTGAATAAATTTGTTTAACAGGACTTTATAAAGGTAACTGAATTCGAAAATGTTGATATTATTGCTTGAATTAGTTGAAAATGGGATTTGAAAGAAATACAACAAATTTTCGCATTATTTTCTGCCGCAGCCTGTATGAGTATGTATTGGACACGGTATAGGGAAGATGTACCTATATTAATCTCATCACGTCTCAATTCATCCTACTTGAAATAAAACGATGTACACGTGACAGGATTAGTTAGTAATGTTAGTTGTAGTTATTTAACATAAGCAAACATTATTAGAAAACAAAACCGATCATTCAACTGCCCAATTGTTTGATTCATCGTAGGATGAATTTAGGAACAATGAGATTAATATGGGGGCAGTTTACCTATTTTCTGTTTCAATTTTTTTTTCATTTGCTGATGTTTCTAAATGAGGGAGACTACTGGTTCGATCATTCATTTATATATTGGTGGCGCCGGTGGTACAGTGGTACGTGTGGTTGCTTATCACCCTGGTGAGTCTGTTATTAATTCTAGTCAGCGCCGATAGGGATTCTTTTATCTGGGAAATCTCTGATCAATTTCTTTTGGAAGGGAAGGGACCATGGGTTAAATATGTAGGATCCAGGTCATCTCCCTGGCGAGACAAATCAACCCAATAATATCCCACGAGATTACAGCATGAAAAAGAAGAAGATTTATTTATACATTTCCTGCATTTCATGTTGAAATGATTTTCAACTATACACTATACATACCTTTTTAGATTTTATTTAGCTCAGAGCGTTTGTTCACGCATTCTTCCGCTTGGCGATCATCGCAAATTCCGACATATAAAACTAGGGTTATGGTAAATTTTTTTTATAGATTTTCGTTAATTTTTCATGCTTAACATATTTATTAGATCATTGTATTATTCTTATTGGCTATTCTTCAAATATTTGTATGGGCAAAAACGGCAAGCTAATCGAATTCGACAAAAATCTGTCATCATTTTATCTGCTTGCTTCTCTTTGGAGAATGTTTTGGCTTTGTTTGTCACAATTCGTTTTTTTAGGTTGCCTCTCGATTGCACCCTGAAAAATTGACAAACGCAATAACATTGTTCGACAAACATTCAATGAATGTTTTGACATACAAGGGGGAATACTCGAAAAATATTTAACAAAAAGACTTTGAGAAAATATTTCACAAAAATCTGGTTTAAGGTCCTGGAGCCCCCTCAATTGTAGTACCGGTTCTGGATGCTTGTTTTAGCTCGTTTTTGAATTTCGGGTGAGCTTTTCCATTACTATAACTTTTCATTTAATTTTCATTATTGCGAAAAGAGTTTTTGTATTTTTCTTTGTAAAAGTGAAGTATGATATTCGATCGTATTCAGATCAGTCAGTTTTTTGAACAGATGCAGCTTCAAACTCGGATAAAAAACAGCGTTCAGCTCATGTCCAAACCTCCGAGCAGTTACCTTTATTTATATATTGAAATTAATTCGTTTCGTTACACTTTTGCAAAGCAAATGTTTCCTGACAAAGCATTACAAAAATGTGTGTATGTATTTATGTATGGTAGCCACCATCCCTTCATGCCCTCGGCTTGGATGCAGCTCCACTTGATAGCAAGATCAAATTGAGCCACCGATTTGAATTCACAATATCGCTGTACGAAGGGCCAAAAACGGAGGGATGGACCCGTAAGCAGAGACACTCACGCGAAATCCACGGGAAATTAAGAACCTCCTTCCAACGATACGATCCAACACAACGAATAACCCAATTCGCAATACTTATTAAGCTTTCTACAGGATGGCTTGTTAAAAAGGGCGCGTCACTCTTACTGAAACTGTTGGTGTAGAATTCACAGCATCATGATCGAATCGGTAGGATAAAGAAAATGATACTGTTCATCCCCTCCTAGACTCAGGCAGTCTATCAAACCATCGTCCAGTTTAGGCTTGAATGATACCCTGAAGCTCTCTTCCAACCCAGCTTTATTATATATAATGCAAATAATATGTCAAATTTGGCTCTGTAAAGTTGATTCGATTGAGCCTGTACAAATAAATGATTTAATAAAAAAAAAAATATGTCATAATATGCAATATGTGTAGCATGTAGTAGAGCAATGAAAAATAATTAAAATTTGCCATAGTTAATTAAAATTTGCCATAGTTGGAATTCGTCATCCTGTAATTTAAGTATTATAAATAAAATAATATGATGAAATAACTAAAATAGAAATAATAGGCATATGATAATAATATGCAGCTTGCTGCATCTTTACAAGTCAATCAGTGGCAGATGAATGAAATTCTGGAATGTGAAGGTCATATTGCAATTAAATAAAACATAAAACATTCAATAACATAATCAGCAGAATTGACGAGCATTTATTAATTTTAATAATCCAATGATTTAAATTAATATAAACACATCATAAGATACAATGCAATAAAATATCTGTACTATCTGGAATCAACTTTTTGTAACCTTGAAGCAGATGAAATTTAATTAAAATTTTTTTGTTTAATAAATAATATTAATATGATTATAATATGATCATAATAATATACAATGATGATATGATGAAAATAATACCATGTTGTGATGAGATACGAAATAATATAAATGTAAAAATAAAATGCAGCTATTTGCCTCTTCTGCTGCGATGTTAGATGATTGAAACTCTGAAATGGCGAAAATTTCAAAAGTCATATAATGAAAGAAAGTTTATCACCTAGCAGAATAGCAAAGAAAGTGTAAGCAAACAATAAGCCGAAATAAATTTCATATGATTATGAATACTACCCAAAAACGTAAACTTAATAAATCCACAAAAAAAAACACAGAAAGAGAAAAAGAAAAAGAAAAAGGAAATTCGAATTCTCCGATAACTCTTGTTTCCTACTGGGCTCATAAATAATTCTTTATATCTGTGAAATAGAAAACGAAGGATCATAAACAATTTTAGTATTTGAATTATTAATTTTTTTTGGATAGAGGAAAAAAAAATTCAAGTCGAATGGGCACTACATTTAAAAAAAAAAAAGCTCAAAGTTGCGTTATTTTATTTCTTTTGTCAACATATGTTTTGTCATAATTGAGGTTGTATGACATTTATGGACAATAGAATTTACAATCGTTGCTTGAAATATTATGCTAGTTTATCTTGAACCTTTTTCACTTTTTGTTTGAACAAGACGTGAGTGTGTATTATGCACACTACCAAAAATTCCAGTAAATGTCTTCTTACTGACGAATGTGAGTGACCTTTAGGAAATGAGAACCAGAAACCAGAAAGGGATTCAATTAAATCAAACACAATGTTCGTCGAGTTGCGTTTCAGTTTCGAAAACATAATTCGTCATGAAATCATTTTTCACGCACCTGGATTCACTCCAAACCGATTTCAACTCCTTAAAAAGAAGGTTTTCATGAGTGTGACTTGACAAGATTAATTTTTATTTTAGCGAAAGAATTGTGAAACGAATCTAAATGTTTGTGGCGTCCATTCGCATAAGTTTGATAAATATCCATATGCCGCAAAAAGAATCGACTGCAAACATTCTCGTATCGTGATGATTGATCATGTTGTTAGAGTAATTTCAAGCTATGATCGATAGCCACTTTGCAGTTTCATCATTTTTCGTCACCTCATTGGAAGAACAATACCCTCATCTACATGGCAGTGAACCTTTTTTTTCCTGAACACCTTGTTTGACAGATTGTTTATCTTCGGTTGTTTGGCTTACGAACCGCTACACCACACCGACGACGAAACAGACGCCATTGAGACTTAATTTGACAGCAATGAGATTGCTAAAACAACTCTTAGTTCTCCTTCTTGCCATACCATACGAAAGGTGCGGCCGTTTATGGGTTTTGCATGAGGTTGCCAAATTTTCGAACATTATGAAAAATCAACCGGGTCGAGCTCTCCAGAGTTCGTTGAAATCACCTCTACCGATTCACTGAAGTGGTGCTAATAGGAGTCTCGTATCATTGATCGCCAAACCTCATCTGAGAACTGTTTTGAAGACCACTTATCAACTCTGAACCTTCCGGACGCTTGCACAATGATTGATTGACGAAGATAGTTGTACGTAATCTGCCATGATCGTCAAGAACTGCAAAAAGAAACAACCTTTCAATTCCAGGCAAATTCCAGGGGTTCCCGATCGATGGTGAAACGAGGACAAACAATTTTTTTTTAACGAAGCCAAGCCCGTAACGAGCACGGGTTGCTTGTTTTCTCCAGAGCAGCACGCCACGGCTTTGCAGTGGCTACCATGTTGACGACGCTCATATGCGTGCGTGCCCCACTGGAAGAGATATATAGCAAGATAATTTGAAAAATCCATAAATAGAATTAAGCCATTATCAGTACAACAGCAATCAAATAAGCAATAGATCGTTGAAATAGAAAGGCACCAAGGGAGGCTTACCATGATCACCAAGTACAGTAGAAAAGCGAATTTTCTACGGTAACAACTCGACACAAGTAGGCACAAGAAGTCGTTATTGTCTCTATTATAAAACAGAGAGGTCCAATGGATCATACTAAAAATTGAATAATCTGTTCACGCCTAGCAAAAGATTTTCTTTACCACAATATGCCTTCTTCAAAATTTGACAATCACTGTATTTTCAAGAAAAAAGCCTTTTTGCGAAATGATTGAAATTTACTACATAGAAATGGTCAAATTGTCAACATGATACAATGGTCAAGCTCGTGACAACTGGACAACGGATGGTCTACGACTTCTCAGTGATAGAGAAAATTGCAGCTGGGTCTAGGTGGACATTGAAAAGATAATCACGCCCTCAACAAGGTCTCAGAAAAGTAAGCGGTTAGCTCTGTCATTGCCAAACCGTTCGTTGCTTGTTGTGGTCGATTCGATCATTGAAAGTGCGTGATTGTTAGAAGATCGATCAGATACCGTATCTAGTCTCTGAGCCCACTCTTTCCAGTTCGTAAAGAGTCATCACAATGTTAAAGTTGTATAAATGTTCCAAGGTAAACCCACCAGATCGACACATCTCACTTATCTGCCTACATTCAGCGGTACATGTTAGTACTGCAAAATCCAAATGTGCTCTTTCGGACATCGGCGTTGTCGGTCCGGTGATTGTTCCATTTAGATGTCCGGTCTCCTTAAGCTGATCGCACAAAAAAGGCAAATCGCGCATAGCTCTGATTTCAAGGGCAAACGCTTGTTTACCCGCCTGCTCAATTGAGGGCATCACATTTGAGTCGATAGGCACAGATAGAAGATAAATAGAAGAAGTCATTGGAACAATCGATTCGTACTTTTGAACTCACACTGACATCTGTTTCAATTGTCAATTGTGAGTGGTTTTAACGGAATTGAAGGGCTTTGAATGGTCGGCAAATATGCGAAAATTGCCACGAGCAATTTGATGTCCAAAAACGGTTCAAGCTTGCTCTGCTTGCTTTAAGGTTAATTTCTACTACTGGTAAAGCCGACCAGGTCATGACATGAAATGACTTTGTTAGCATTCAATCACAGTAGACAGGTGGATATTGACAGGACGTCTCAATCGATCGTTTTATTGGATGACTGTCAGTCTGTTCTGCGAAATGTTCATAATAGAAAACCAATCAAAACTGCATGCTTGTAAATTGGGAAGGTGTGTTGCATTGTAATTAAATTAGAAAATCATTTCAAAAGTTCCTATATGTTTCGATCCATTGCACCATCATTCCCGATAGTGTTTGTTTTTTTTTTTTGGCTGCAAAATAAGAATCTTGATGCCTATAAAATATCGCTTTCGAGTTTTTAATCTAATTTCCGTCGTACTAAGCAGCTCCTGCACTTTATTCATTTAGTTTTTATTGGTTTTGATTGGATTTCAGAACGATAAAATAAACTAATTGGAAATCTACCACCTCTTCTCGATTTCGATTCCGTTTTTCGATTTTCATTCTCGTTCTAAATTAATTGTTGGAATAAATTGGAATTGTTCATTTTTCATTATACCACTGTAGGCTGATAAAGTCTTTTCGTTCGGGCGCTAGTTTTGTTTTAAAGAGAGTGAGCGTACACATTCATCAAATACGCTAAACATGGCTTTGTGTTGTAACTTACGAGTAACGAATCATAATAAATGTATTATAGATTCGAACATCCGTGCATGCTTAGATATTCAGTGTTTTGATGTACTGTAAAAATTCATTTCGACCCAATGCACTAAATTTGTTAACAACCAACAACCGCTAAATTTGCCAGAAGCTGATTTTCACAATAGCACGCATGACGAAATTGTTGTGCTTGATTTTTTCATATATTTGGTTCACTATGTATTTTTCTAACCTTAAAACCTAAGACGTGAGAGTGTACTATCTGAATATTCAAATGATATTTATCATTGAATATCATTTGAAAAAGACAGTGAACATAATACTTTCTATGTACCAGTTATGGCAATGCACTGTTAGACAAAGTTGTAGAAGGTGTCAAGAGCTACAATTTTATCATACACTATATTCATAAATTAGGCTGTTGAACCGGTAAATTTATCCAATTGGGAATGACTTCAATATACCGTACAAGAAATAGCGTACGTTAAAAGTACATAATATTGCGTGTTTTCGTCCAAATCATTCAATAAAATAAGCCATTTAGACGTAGGACTACGTTAATCTTTGGTGTCATTTTAAAATTTATGGAACGTGACATATTTAGAAGAACTTCAAAAATTGATACCTACTTTCAGGCAAAATAAAACATACTAATAAGCGTAAGCTACGTCTGAAGATTTTACTCGAAAAAAATGCACAGACAAAAATTATCACCAAAAATTCATTTTAAGTCGGATATTTTTGAAACTCTAAAAAAAATGAAATAAACACAGATTAGCTATGATTTTGAAAAGTTAGTTTATACAACCTCCTCTCTTGCCCGCACCTTGGACTAAACGCTACCCATCATATACTGTGCCACACTTGCGCCATCTTTTTTACACACTTTCAACCACTCTTTCTTCAAATGCTTGTCGTTTTTCAAGACCTTCCCTGATTTCCAGAGCTTGCCCTTCATAGTCGCCCAGAATGTTTGTATTGGGCGAAGTTCTGGCGAGTTTGGCGGATTTGACACAAAAACAACATCGATAGCTTCTTAACTCTCCATCACCGGTTTCGCGTAATGGCACGATTCCAGCTCCGGCAAATACAGAGTGTCACCTTTGTGGGATCGGAGTAAGGGAAGCAGGCGCTTCTCTCGTTATGTACGGCTTGCTGAATTTGCCGCACTCACAGATCGCCTGCCACACCAAGTATATATTGGAAAATTTGAGAACTTCTTCTTCCGGAACTTCTCCGAAACATCCAGGCGGGACTTGTCGACGAAAAACTCCAGGCCGGGGATCTCCTTGGCGTCCACTTTAATGTACGTCTCGTCGTATATTACGATGCATTTCAGCTGCACCAACCACTCGTGGTACAGCTTCCTGATGCGGGATTTGGCCACCGTATTATGTTTATCGGTTCGGTTAGACGCCTTCCTTACCATGAAGAAATGAAGCCAGGCCCGCTTAATTGTCTGCTTGCCGAACCAGACGGAAGAATTAACCTTCTTGGCCACGTCCCGAATCGAATGGTTCGTATTGCGCTTTAAGTAATCCCTCACCTTTCTTGCGTTCACGGGGTCGGTCGTCTTCACTTTTCTTCCGTTGCCAACTCGCCGCTGGATCATCTGGGTCTCTTTGAACGATTTTACTACACGGGACACGGTTGTACTGTCTATTCTCAACTGTTTCACGATCCACCTGTGGAACTCAAAAGAAGCCATCTCGATAACAACTTGACAGATTGTAATTTTGCACATGTCAACATTGCACATGTAAACACTACACTCATGTAAATTTTGCACATGTAAACACTGCACTCTAAACTAGTTTTACCCATAATTTCATCATTTTTTACCCACACAATAAAAAGTTATACACAAAAGAAAGTGTTGCATTTTTTTCGAGTACAATCTTTACTCTGCCACCTGGTGGTGAATCCACCTATGCATCATCAATCGTGGCAAATCTGTGTGTTGTTTTTAAAAACCGTGCCGTTTCGTAGTTGCTACTCCGTTACTGAACAGAACTAGTGTAATTGCACAGAGAACCACATAGATGGAGCTTGGGAGTAGCTTAACATCTTGAATGTACAAGTTCACTAATTCTATTTATAGATCAGTACCGGCGCCGGCCACGTCCTCATGGTCTTTTGGGGAGGGGGAAGGATGATTAGTTTGACAATCGGAGTTATTAGAGACCGTGATCATCGCTGCGTCTCTACAATTGCCAAGGGAAGGATAGTTGTGTTCGTGAGGCTGGTTATTTTTAGATCATGGATGCACTGTGGAAAGTGATGCGATCAATGAAAAAAGCGCAGTAGACTGCTTTTTATTTTAAATCTAGTGGTGATAGAAAGAGGCAAGTGACAAATGGCAAGGAAGTGAACGGGCTTGGGAACGGGCCTGGGACTTAACTCCCGACCATCTTCTTAGTAAGCAGAACGGGTAATCACTGAGCTACCCAGCCGTGTTTATCACCAATCGTGGTAAATCTGTTGTGTACAAAAAAAAATTTACGCTCGATGGTTTATTAGTACTGCAAGCTCCATCCCAGAGCGAAGAAGTTGGACATCGTGAGGCTCTTTGTGTCCGCTAACTATAGCCGATCAGGAAATAACAAGATCATTTCCCTTGTGAAGAGAGGCGAGAACGTGAAACTAGAGCCTGTTTCCGGCCGCCTGACCGTGCTTTGTGATCGTAAAGTTCAGCAGAAACTAAAGATGGTCTGAAGGTGGTCTTATTGCTTCCGCGACTTGAGCTGAGAGGTAGGTGGAACCAAAAACGGTGAAGAAGTACCTAGACAAGATGAACATTGTCATGCCTAAGAGTCAGTCGATCCTTGCTGCGTCTGAGAAGCAGGTTATTACCTAGAAGGAGTGACTGAAGGAGCTGGTGAAAACCCCTTTGCTGGCGAAACACGACGTCATGGTCATACTGGATTACCAACGGCTGGACGGCAACGGCTAGCAGAGTTTCCGTCACTTACGTCCCCCACCAAGAAGGTAAATGTTGATGTCAACTATATCTCCAAGTTTCCGTAGAAGCCCTTCTGTGGCTGATGATCAGCGAGTAGGTAATGTCCGAGCCGCTGTTTTTTTTTCCTTCGGGGCTTATGGTTAATGGATAGATATACAGTACGAAGTGCCAACCCGAAGTTGCCGCTTTCATCAAGATGTATCACGTGAAGGAGCTTGTGGTTTTTTGGCTGAATCTGGCCTCGGCCCATCCTGCCAAGAGATCTCTGGAGGAGATGGGCCAGCTGAAGATAAACATTGTATCGAAGACCGTCAAATCTCTCAACGTCCCTCAGCTGAGACCGATACTCCAATGATTGCATGACCAAAACGGAGGAGCAGCTGATCACCAGCATCCATTTTTTTATTGGCATCCACTTCTTCATCGGCATTCATTTTTTCATCAGCCATGCCTGAGGTCGTCGAGGCATTTTTTTAGAATGTTCAAGAGGTATAGGATAAAAAGAATAAAATATTCCATTGCATTAACTCCAGTAGTTTTCATTCATCGCCATATGAAGTTAGTCCATTTATTTCTGTGCATTAGCTTTAGCATTTACATTTGAACAATGTATCAGATGGTTAATATCAATTCTACTGTTAAGAGAACTAACATATCCGTATCAATTGTCATTCAGTAAAAAAAACATGGGGGACGGTTGCGAACACTCAGAGATGCAGCCTTCATTGAGCAGAGCAAACTCTTGCCACTTCCTTGCAACTGTAGGGGAATGGGAGACAAGTAAGATACCGAGAGCGCCTCCTTTTTCCGGATTTCATAGAATGAGCATAACAACAACAATCACACGCACTGTTTGTTATCTTTCAATTTATAAATGATAGTTGAAAGTGATGGAATTTGTTGAAAATAGTAACTTCAATTGCAAAAACGGACTATAAGTTAGCAAGAGAAACCTTGACGGACATTCAGCAACAAATACGACAGTATGCTGCAGATTCTATAAAAACTCCCTGTATTCATGACACTACATGCTTTAAAATTAGTAAAACATTAGTGGACATACACAAAAATTAATATCAATTATGTATTTCTCAATAAAGTTGGAATAATAAAAAATGGTGATCCAACTATTTACAGCGCATCTTTCTCTGAAAATTTCTGAGGACAAAAAATAAAGTATAACAATAAAAAACAAGCACTCAATAAACAATTAATTTTGAAAATAGAGGATTCAAGTGCAGTATTTTTTTTTAAACCTAATACATTCAACAGTAGAACCTGTAAAAAAAATCAAGTCTGTTAGAGAAAAGTTAATGGACATTCATCAATTTTAGACCTTTAAGAGTTGGTTACTTTTGAAATAGTCAATCCTAGACTTTAAATAAGGTTAACAAAAACACGAAAAATATACCGATAAGAACTATAATTATGAATTATTTGTTTTACCACTTAGAGAATGTGATGATGCTTTACTTGTTTGATCTCCCTCACTTTGCTTTTGTCAAATGCCACAGGCTCGCCAACTAGTCAACACCATATTTCAGCAGGCTATTCGTTGTGACCATATGCCTCTTTAAGGCGTGAAGCAGGAACTTGTCAGGATCGGAGATCTGTCGCATCCTCTTTCCAGGTTGTACAGCAAGAGATGGGGATTTTTATTTATTATCGTACCAATTGGGCCAAAAATCTCAGATGTTTCTGAGACTATAGAGAATAGAACTAACGGATACATGAACGAAAAAAAAATTAAACAAAATCAAAGTCTCGTACATCACTTAATTGAAAAATTCATAACACTAGAACGCAGCATCGTAAAACAATTTCCCCCCCAAATTATAACAAAAATTTGCTCAAAACTACAATAAAAATCTGGAAAACTTTCCCATGAAAATGTTCATGGTGGAGGAAAACTTCAAGGAAAAGCCGGAAAGACTATGTTGACTACCAACCATGGAAAATTTAGAAGAAAATATTTTCCTGTTTATTAATTCCTTTGCTTAGATTGGTGAATTCTCAAATTCACCAATTCTTAAATTCACGGTAGTTTTTTTCTTTCCGAGTAATGCCCAGTAATGTTAAAATATCATTAGCTCATCTACATCAAGTCGTGCATTACAATTTCAAAGAAAGACTACATCATAACTATGTATAGTTACATATACCGTCAGTGATGTATTACGGAGAACTAATTTATCATTAATCATGGAAAATGTGAAATATAAATTGAAGGTCATTCATCATGCTGTCATTCGTTTGATTTACACTCTTTGATAATTGCATGTTAATTTAGATCTTTTCAGAGGCACCCAGAGAAAGCGGCTAAAAAAACATAAATTTACGTCTTTCCGCAAAAAAAAACACATAAAAACTGAGCACGTTACAAAACGTGACGTAAACTCAAGTCATACTCGAAATTAATCAAAATAATCATAACGTAAAACTTCACATGAAAATAATTTATTTTGCTAAGATTGGTCATTTAAATAGTAAACAGCAGTTAAGTGATGCATTCCTATTGCGTTTTGTACCAAAAACAAAATTAAACAATCTTATGAACATAATAGGTCATACTTTGGAACATAGAAAAAAATATGTTCCTAAAATTGGGTCTATGATTTGCCTGTAAAAGGACTGTTTATTCAAATATGTTACATTCAAATACTTCACCTGAAACTTGTGAATATTTTCTGTATGTGTAGGGTGCTTTAAAGTTAAATTTAGGTCATTTCAAAATAGTGCAGATAATCCGTTCAGCTTAGCCAAAAGTCATGGCGGCTAAAAAACGAAAACTTCAGTTAGCTGAATCACTCAAAAGTGATGAATAAGTTCTCAACTGCATTAGACTAAGTTGATCATTATGATGTTTTCATGATTTTCTCGATAATTGCAGAGCCCTAATAAAGGGGCTAGGCTGACACTACATACCGTAACCCTATCTATAAACTCTTTGCGTGAACAAAGTTTCATAAAAATATGCCACATTGTTCGGCTTAAACCTGTACGATATTTAAAAAAATCCCCTATTTTAAACCATTCCAATACCCATAAGTACAATGTTTGCCATTTTTTGTTTATTTTCATCAGTAAAAAAAATAACAAAGACTATTCCCAGCCTTGCCAAAACAAACTCATTAGTTTAATTGCTTTCCAAATTGATGCGTTATTGAATTTCGGCTATAAAAGCTAATTTCCGCTGATAAAAAGAATTCTACCTTCAAAAGCAAACGCAAGAAAACCGGTCCAAGCTGCCCTTGAATTTTCTTCGCTTTTTGTTCCAAGTGCCGGGCCGATCATTCATTAGGTGATTTTGCTAATTAATCAACTTGTTTCGCCACGTTGCGCAATCTGTACGGACGACGTTGATCACAGCAAAAGCAAAACAAAAAATCGCAATCGATACCTTCAAACCAGCGCAACGAAGTGCAAAACTCTAATGTCTTCCATCATTGGATATAGAGGCCATAGGACGGAACTAGGTATGCATAATCGTTGTTTGGATTGAATGATGGCGCCTTCCTTAAGGTACAACTTTTTTGTGTGGCCGATTCTTCATGCCATCACGCAACAAACATGGATAAAGAGACCGGCTTCGTTTTACTATCAACCAAGAAGCAAGAACTTAGGCCACTTATGCCCGTCACTGAATTTGATTTCAAATGCTTTTGAATGGCTGGACTCTCAGAATATTTCTACGATGGGTTTGTAATTAAAATGTCGTTAGCAGTTTATTTAACCTACCACCAGCTCCGCCAATGAACTGATTTGCGCATGAGTGATGTGTATGATGGTCAAACTTTGCGCCTTCAGCGAACTCCAGCGTGCACAAGATGGACTTAGCTTAGTTTAGAGGATAGGAGGATAAATACGTGCGTTACATTCGCAGGCATGCCATGCTGTGATTACAGTATCGTCCTCAGCATCCCCTTAGTGTGTCATGTCAAACAAACTAAGGACAGAGGAAGAAGGAGGATATCAAACCTAGCTGTAGTAATTCATTTGCCAGTGTCTGCCTAAAGCCAAACACGCAATCGCACTGACTGTCTAAAATGAGTGGAATGGCACAGAAGCCGTTTTACTTGAGAAGGAAGAAGACGTTGAAATGATAGATTTCGGAGGTTTATATTTATACGTTCTATTCATCTTCCTGTGGTGCTGGCATTTTTTCCTCAGTTTAAATTTGTCACGACAGATGGTAATTGAACTCATCAAACCTTTTTGATGAACTGTTCAGTTGCGGAAGTGAACGATTGAAGCTTCCGTTAAAAAAGAAATGATGTCATGATTTAAACTTCACAATAAAGCTTCAAAAGCTATCGAAAGTCGTCGTTTTGATAGTTTTGGATGTATTGGTGATATTCGAAGCATTTTTTTCACATTCAAATAATTTTCGACACAAGAGTTGCACTTCTTCTCCTTTCATGACTTTTCAAGACATTAAAGCATTCCCCAATCAGCTTATGAGGAATATGAACAGTGAGTAAAATAATGGAGCATTATTTTCGAAAAGATTACTGGTACACAAAAATACCACTCTTTTGTTCCAAGTTCAGAGAATAAAAAAGAAGCAAAGGTGTTCTCGAATGTTGAAGTTCCAATCATTCATAATGTTTATCAACATGGTAAAGGAACATCATAGTTCTATTAGTTATCAATACAAGACAGAGTTATGTACTGTAATATAGAAAAATTAAAAATCAAAAATTGTGTTTGAATATGTATATTTTACATATTCTATATTATATATGGTCATTCAATCATCTTGTTGTCAAGCAATACATTGTGGAGAATTTTTCAAACATTTAGAAAAAACCTATTGTTATTATGTAGAAGGAGATGTCCGCTCATCATCATGAGGCACCAAGAGTGGACAGTAATGTTTGCTAGAATGAAAGATATGAAGAGTAAGTGTTGAAAGTTCCGTCAGTGTACGGTAGGTTAAAAATTGAAAAGAAGTATTGAAAATTGAGTGAAAGGGCATGGGTAAAGTAGTACTCGAACCAAGGACGTTACCATTGCCTAACATCCCACTGCGTGCCTCAAGGCACGGATGAATCCGCCACCGCAACAGGCAATAGTAACGTGATAGATCGCGCTCATGTACCACTGATAGCTTGTGATAGTTTCTAGCGGTAGTTTGCACACACTCTGTTTTGATGCGTACATGGGAGAGGATCCCTCTCCTTTTGGGTTTGTTTTTATACACAACGTCTGATTTTTACTCAATTTTTCTTTATCTCGTCATCTCTGACTTAGCGACATCGGATAAAACAATGGGAACAATAATTTATTTTTAAATGGTCGTTGGGAGCATCTAGTCTAAGAAGTTTAAATAATGCTTCATGTTTCTTCAAACGGTTGGGACTTAAGCATTGACTACATTCCTAGCCCCATATGGTTTATGGTTATAGCATCATTACTCACTTTCTGAAAAGAGAAGAATATATGAGAGTATAAGTATGGGTGATGAAAGAGAGCTTATCGGAGAATTTGCGCTGCTAATTACATCACGCCCCAAAAACATGGTACAATAGGGGACGCCAAATCTACCAGACCAGCAGCGCAGAAGTTGACCATTGCGAACCGAATGTACAGCGTATGAGGAACAGAAAAAGGGACAGGATAAAAATAACGTACACAGAAAAAAATAATAAATTTTCCCTCGTTTAATTCGAAGCCTAAGAAGGTAAACAACGAAATTGTTTGCAATCTTTCATGCGCCATACACCCAAGTTTGCAATCTTTCATACAACAGACTATACTAGGCTTAAACTATCATGAAATATCCCATTATTTTCTGCCAAATCTAGCATTCCCATTATGCGCATTAGATAACGCAGACAATTGAGTGTTTCTTGCTATCTGTGTAACGATGCTCACTGTACCAGTCATTACACAGAATTAGAAGTTAGTTTCCCCTTAGAAGCGCTGAATTATCCTACATCACAGTATCGCCCGTGTTCTTGTTCTCGCGCGATTGGTTATTTTTCACTCCAAAAAGTTGTTTTTGTCTGGAAAATACCGTTCGAACCAACGAGAATAAGAGTGTTTATCTATATACTAGAAGAGTACAGAGCATCGGTAATTACAGTTTGGCTTTAATGCATATTACTTAGCTGAATTCTCGTGACCACTTCAACGACGTCACATCTCCACGTCACACTGGCTGTGCTCCAACACACCTTACTTCCAAAGTAAAAGTTACGCTTCGCTTCGCAGGGCAGGGAGAAAACTTTAATTGAAGCATCATTATTCTACCACAGTCCAGGCTAAATCCGGTCCACGCAGCCAAATAAAAAATATGGCTGATGAGAGTCCATTTCTTTAAAAGTAGTACAGAAACTTAAATCCGTCATAATGAACTGCTTTACTTTCATTTCTTTATTCATCCTTAGAGCACCACTTTTTTTTGTTTAAAATATTGTTTATTTAGTTTGAGTTTAAATAAAATATTATACTAGACCACCAATCAACTAACCTCAAAATGAAGTCCAGTTCGCCAACATCGATTCTATTATTAAAATTGAAATTAACAAAGCTGATGTATTTGATAAACATTTTAAGAATTTCAACTTTTCTCGCTGGTGCTATGTTTCCCAAAATGGGTCGCAGAAGATCGTCGAAGGTTAGCTGCGGCCACCCGCCAAGAATCATCGTCACCTTTCGTTGGATGTGTGCCCATGCTGCAGCTACTCGAGGGCACCCGCTGAATTTATGTTGTAGAGATTCGACGATGGGCACCTGACAAAACTGGCAATAAGGATCGCTTGCCCGACCGATTTTATTAAAGACAGGTCCATGCGCAGGTTGGACGGTAGCCTTCGTGACGATATGTTCATCCAGATCTTCTTCCACTCGATACCTGGATGGTTTCTTTCCACTCTGGGTAGCTCCGTTTGTTCCAAATAGAACTGGTGTATGAGATCACTGGAGGGGTTTTGTTTGATGTTGAATGGAAGTAAGGGAATTTGCTGAGAGAGGAGTTTGAGGCAAGGAAGTTCGGCGGGGGGAGGAATATTTTGGGCGAGAAGGGATTGATAATGGGGAAGGGAATTGATCTCTTGAAGGTGTCGGTTGATAAGAAGCGCTTTGCACTTGATTGCTGGCAGTTGCAGCTTCAGTCCTCCATGCTCCTTGCTACACGTTAATTGCTGCATAGGGACGCATGCAGCTATTCCACGAAACAAGAAGGTCCTCATCGTCGATGTTAGCTTTGCTGTGTGGATGCATTGCGATGGTAATATTGACGACAGGTATGCTGCAGGGAAAGGGAGCGCATGTTGTGCAGGAAAATCATTTGCCGAATTTTACCCACTAGTGTGTCCCAGTTTAGCTTTGCCATCAGCCGCACTGAGTTGGCAAAAATAACGCCCAGCACCTTCACCTCTTCAGCAGTATGAAGCCCTGGTATCGACAGTGGAGCTCCATCGTCCAACGTCGATCGCTACTGTTTTGTGCCGATTGAGCTTTGCCCCGGCTACCATCTCGAAGCAGTCAAACAGCTGGTAAACTCGTTCGGCCGTTTGTGATGAGGTTGCAATCGTCGTCATCATATGCAACGCAAAGATCACCACCACATACACGCTCCACACGTGATAAGAGGGGATGGAGATAGAGCATGAAAAGCAGCATCGACATTGGATCTCCCTGCCGGACAGATCGTTCGATACGGAACGGCCCATTCACAAGCAGCCGGGACGAAGAGGTAGCAGCCACCCGAGAAAGCCAACTGACAAAATCCTGGTTGATACCAAGAGAGAGCAAGGTCCGATGCAGGAACTCATGAGAGACCCGATCGAACGCGTGGTCGAGATCGAACGAGATTAACTTCCCCTTCTGCTTTCTCGCAATAAGCTGTGCCACACGATCCTTGAGCGATAGTGCAGCTTGAAAAATCGATCGGTCGGTGTTGGCGCATTTTTGTGCGTCACTCAAAATTCGATGTGATCGAAGTACACGTTCCAGCCGGGCTTTCATCACACGGGAGAGAATCTTGTAGTCGACGTTGAGCAAGCTGATGGGACGGTATGCTCTCGCAGTTCCATCGCCACTTCTCTTTTTAACCAACACCATGGTACCATCGGTGAATGCTGTGGGGAGCTCATCCGTCGCCGCTTCATTCATGACGAAGTAAAGCTCCCGATAGATGATGTCGAATGTACGGTAGTAAAATTCCACCGGAAAGCCATCGATGCCCGGAGACTTTCGTTTTGGCGAAGTTCGGATGGAATTTTTCAATTCGTCTACGCTGATCTCTGCCATTAGAGCTGCATTTGCTTCGTCGTTCTCCGGCACGACTCTCTCGGTTTCGAACGTTTCTTCCCCGTTTCTCCTTGTCTCTTCCGCCGCGTATAGGTCCCTAAAGTATCGAAACATGTGCTGTTCGATCTCTCGGGAGCCTTGAATTTGTTCTCCTTGCTCAGTCTGCAGTCCTGTTATCAATGTTTTTTTTTTGCCGTCGGTCGCCAAGCTGAAAAGTACATATACTCTCCCCCGCAACGAACGTTTCATTGAGGCGGATGAAGTTTTGCGCAAACTGTCGCTGCAGCGTTAGCATTTGCGCTTTTATGCGGTTGATGGTTACCAGCATTGACGATTCTGGAAATAGTCATCATACGCGTGACGTAGCTGTTCGTAGAGCTGTTGTTGCTCCGCGTGGAAAAACCTGAGGGCTTCGCTTGACTTCCAACGGAAAAAGGATTTAATTTTCGGTTTCACGCATGAGATCCACCATGCCATCCAGGTTGGGAAATTTCTTCGTTGGCGGGTCCAAAACTGCCACCGGACTTGAAATTCCTCTAGATTTTCTATCGTTTAGAGGTGAGGGCGGAGAGACCAGAATCCGCGTCCTTGTTCAAGGCCAAGGTGTGGGAGGCAAATACGTACTGTCAGAGCTTCGTGGTCGGTGAATGAGCATACGTGCGTGGCTGCGCATCGCAGGTGCTCGCATAGCTCCGTGCTGATGTACATGCGATCGAGCCTGGATGTCGCGTTGTGTGTGACGTACGTGGGTGCGGGAGTAGTGGGGTGCAGTTCCAGCCACACATCATGCAGTTGCAGCTGCCGTACGGTCGCCTGGAGAGCCGGGCTTGTATTTGCACTCGTGGAGTCGCTCGATCGAAGCACACAGTTAAAATCGCCAGCGAGGATGACATGTTGCGTATTATACCGAAGGTAGTATGCGATCGTGCCGTTGAAAAATCTTTCCCTCTCCGCACGGAAAGCTGACCCCGATGGCGCATACACATTGCACAGCGTCGTGTTTTGTATCCTCACAGCGATGAGGCGACCATGCAGGCTTTTCTCTACATACGAGAATTGGATGTGGTCTTTTAGCGCGATGGCCGTTCCCCGCCTTGCATGATCAACGTTGCAGAAAACGTTGAATCCAGGCAGAGAGAGCAGCTCGTTCTCTATCTCCTGAAGAAAAACGATATCCAGCTCAGTCGTTCGAATGAAGGTTCGGAGTGCGTCGATTTTCGTTGCGTTCGTGATGTTGTTGATGTTGATTGTAGCGAGGTTATAGCAGGAGAGCTCAGCCATTACGACGGTTGTTTACTCCCATCTTGCATACCATGGTCGTCCTCCACGCGAGGCTTCTTGCCTGGTGGGCGATTACGGAGCTGCCTTCTGGAGCTGATGTTTGAGCCGACCGACGAATCGGTTTCGTTGCCATCGGACTTGCCACTAGCAGTTTTGCGTTCCACTCCGCTTCTAGCAGGGGGCTGTTCACCTGTAGAGGGGGCCAACGACCCGCTGCCCGATGGGTGAGTCGAAGCCGAGATGGAGGCTAACGGGGAGAAATTCTGTTCGGTCACGAGTGGTACTGGCAGCAGCTTCTGTTGCCGGTGGGGAATTGGTTTCGGCGGCGGCATGGTCGTTTTCGCCGAGTGTGTTTCGAACCAAGGCTGAGCAGCTTGGTTCGAGGTTGTTTTTGTTTCGTTCGCACCGTGTGCGGCCTGGATCGGAGTCGGAACTTGAGTCGTTTTTTGCGACGGCGTCTGCTTTGCAGCATCGGCGTATGACTTTTGTACGAGCAGTTTTTTATTCTGCACGCACGTAGCCCCGATGTGGATGTATTCGCGGCAGTGTCGGCAAGTTTGACGCAGCCCGTAATACGCTACTTGTGTCATCCCGCCATCGATGGTGACCCACGACTCGATGTTTTCTTTCCACGCTGATTTTGGCTACGCGGACACCAGTCGAGATGCCAGGGAAATTGACATCGGCTCCGTTTCGTTGCTCGCGTATTGCGATGACGTCACCGTACCTTCCTAAGAAGTCGGTGATTTGTTGGTCCGACACGTCTTCGGACAGATCGAAGAGCCTCAACTCTACTGCTCCATCCTCCAGGGTGATTCTCAATGGATACTTCTTTCCGTCGACAGTGGTGTGCTTGCCATCGTGTTCCTCACAAGTGCGTTGCGCCAACGCCAGATCGATGACTTTCACGAATGAAACTCCGAGGGTTCTGCTGTTCTGAATCCGGAGCACTTCACCTTGCTTCAGACCCAGCACGGTCGCACAAAAACTATGCACTTTAGCATTGTGCGGTTTCTTCGGCACGTTCGCAAAATCTATGCGAAAGGTGCTTTCTCGACGGCCCATCGCGGAGTCGTTTGGACACGAAGCAACACTGAACGGCCCAACGATGAGCAAGAGAGAGAAAGAGGAAAAAAAAGTAGTTTATGTTCGACTTCCACAGAGCAGTAAAAAAAAAAAACGCGTGTATTCAGCTCGGAAGTTGAGCGCTCACTTCTGTTCACAAATATTTTTTTTTTTAAACTTTCAAAATTGAGAGCTGTTTGTTTTGAATGTTTATAAAAACCAACCAAATTCTCAAAATATTAGAGCCACCAAAAGCACCAATTGGTCAACGGGATAGTTCACCTCTCACTCCACTATTATTGGCATTTAATGGCATAAAATTATATCATGCATTTCACTTGTAAAGACATTATCTCATTAACGTTCATTATTTTTAAAGTTTCAAATACAGCAAAAAACACAAACGTAACGACCGTACCGCGTCACATCCTTCTTAATTTGTTTTTAAATTTTATTATAAAGGGTGTCCACAGTTAAATTGCGTCACTTTAAACTCGTGTTCAAAATCAAGTCTCTCAACCGATTATCATGAAATATTCAGGGAATTAAATAAAATGTATAATCTTGGTTTAGGTATTTTTATTTCACTGTATTTCTTGACCAAATCCAAAAGCCCGAACTTTCTTCTTAATACCACGCATAAGATTTTGTACAACGCTTGAACCAACATTTTTTTCCGCTTTCAACCATGACTTCAACATTTCCTGTTCTGTAGTGACAATTTTTGGATGCTTACGAAGTTTGTGCTTCATAATAGCCCAATATTTTTCAATTTGCCGCAACTCTGTAGAGTTTGGGGGATTAAGATCCTTCGGCACGAAATTGACACCATTCGTCTTGTACCACTCCAGAACATCCTTGGAGTAGTGACAAGAGGCTAGGTCCGGCCAAAAAATTGTGGAAACGCTGTGTGTTTTGAGAAGCGGAAGCAGTCGTATTTTCAAACATTCATTAATGTATACTTGACCATTTACAGTTGAAGTTGTCACGAAAGGCTTGCTCCGTTTACCACACGAACAAATCCCCTGCCAAATCATGAATTTTTTGGGGAGCTTTGACACTTGCTGTTTCCTGAGAGACTCTGGAACATCGAACTTGTCTTTCGCAGTCACATACTGGTTTCCAGTAATTTGTTTGAAGTCCGATTTTACGTGTGTTTCATCGTCCATGATGCAGCAGTGTGGTTTCGTCAACATTTGTGTGTACAGCTTACGCGCACGTGTTTTAGCTGTCCTATTCTGTTTTTTATTGCGGTTTGGAGCTTTCTGAACTTTGAATGAACGGAGCCCGGCTAGTTTCTTGGCTTTCTGCACGAAACTTTTAGTCAAGTGCAGCTTTTTCGTGACATCCCGAACGGAACAGTTGGGTTTTTTGTTTAAAGGCAGCAACCACTCGCTTGTGATCCTTCACACAGTACGGAACACTTTTTCTACCACTTTCTACCGATCGGAAGAAGGATCGACAGTTAAACGTTTCCCGAAACGTTTTATGATACGAGACACTGTAGACTGGTGAATTTTCAACATCTTTCCGATGGCTCGGTGCGAAAGAAGTGGGTTGTGTGGGCAAAATGTTCTCGCGCACTTGCTCTTCCTTCGACTCCATTTTCGAAACTACGACACATTTCACAATGACTCACGCAGTGTAAACAATACACGCTGAGGTCATTTCACCCAAAATTTCGTTGAAATCAACCCAAAGGGTGAAATGTTACAGCTTATTGAAAGTGATGTAATTTAACTGTGGACACCCTTTAGACTCTTTAAAGCAAATCATATATGGAATGGGCGTATTTCCGTGAATTTTTCAGAAGTAATTACTGTAAATTTTAAATACCTGGAACACGAATGTTTTATCAAAGTTTATTTCCAAGACCTACGATTTCAAAAGATCATTGAAATCATCTATAAATTCGAAATTAAAAAATACTCTAAAATATTATTTTCAAAGAGAACTGTTTCCTGAAATAAAAAAATAACTCTTCCTTGTGTTTATGTTTTAGATATGGGTAAAGTGTATTTCTTGCCATATATTCCATGAAACAAATGCACTGTGGCTTATTTCGAATAAAACACAAGACGCAATTCAGAAACCAGACTTCAGCTTATCAACAACAGTGAATCTCATCAGCGCCAACCCCTTTCGGGAAAAATGACAGGAAACATCAAATTTTGCTTTTCATCCCGTATAAATAAGAAATATTTCAATATAGCAGACCTTACACAAGCATACCATGTCGAAATAACGCGAATAAAACCTGGTTTTTTAATGTCAAAAAAGTCCAATAAATCGAACACCGGTACAATTGGAGATCAATAAAGGACTCAATCCGTCAGTTTTCCCATATAAGTTGAAATATATGAAAACATCGGTCTATAACAATCCACAACTTAGATAACAACTTTCAAAAACTATACTACCTTATGTAAAAAAGTTTAAGGAATCGTATGCCGGGATCTCTTTTAATGTCACGGATCTAGAAGTTACCCAATTCATCCGTTTTCCGCTAATATAACTGAGTTTATATAATTGAAAATATCCATTTATAACCGTCGCCAATCATGACTTTTCCGTGTAAAAGACATCAGCGAGGACATGCTTAATAATTTCAGGAACCTTATCGTTCAAGTTTCAGAATCAGCTTCGCTTTAAGAAGCTGATTAGAAATGTAGATCGACAATTACAGATATTCGCCGTGGGTATTGTGAATGTTTAGAAAATCTTCCATTAGATAACATGTCGAACTAAGCTATTAAGATTAACATTATTGCAATAGGCGAAATAATCTTATTTACTCTTAAATCTACGTTTTATTGGATTAGACTTGATGCATTATTTTTTAAATCTTGCATTTAAAACACCTCAACACTCCTGAGTTTATAAATGTCTGCGTACAAAAAGATGCCTCCATTTTGAGTTTAATGATATTGATATTCGCTCTCTTGTGAACAAAATGTTTTTGCTAAAGCAACACGATTGTTACGTGCTGTATTCGCCCGATTTGACATCCAGTCAACGTAAAAAGGCAATGGAGAGGCATGCCTCCAGCAACATACAGGTGGTGCTCAAGGACAAGAACCCTCTCAATAGGCCATAGCACCGCCCAGTTGAGAAATAAAGGGTGTCCACGATGAAATTGCCACACACAAAATTGATTCGCAAAATTCGAGTTTTCATCCGATTGCCATCAAATTTTCAGGGATTGAGAAATAACTATTAAACTTCATTTTACCATTTTACTCGTATTTTATTTACAGTCCATACGCAAATGCCCGCACCTTGGCCTTAACCCCGGCCATAAGATTCTGCACAACCTGTGAATCAACCGTTTTTTGCATGTAAACCCATACTTTCTTCAGTTCCTCGACTGTCTTCACTACCTTAGGTCGTTTAAGAAGGTGCTGCTTTATAATCGCCCAGTACTTCTCGATGGGGCGGAGCTCCGGAGTGTTGGGAGGGTTGAACATTTTCGGCACGAAATTGACCTTATTGTCCGCATACCACTTCAGCACGTCCTTGGAGTAGTGGCATGAGGCCAAATCCGGCCAGAAGATTGTTGGGACGTTGTGGGCCTTCAGGAGAGGAAGCAGCCGCTTCTGGAGGCACTCTTTTATGTACACCTGTCCGTTCATCGTGTCCTGGGTCACGAAAGGTGCACTCCGCTTCCCGCACGTGCAGATGGCTTGCCAAACCAGGAATTTCTTCGCAAATTTGGACATCTTCTGAGTGCGGACATGCTCCGGAACGCTGAACTTATCCTTGGCCGTGAAAAACAGGTTGCCGGGGATCTGTTTGAAGTCGGCCTTCACATATGTTTCGTCGTCCATGATGCAGCATTCAACTTTCGTCAGCATGTTGAGGTACAACTTCCTGGCACGGGTTTTGGCGGACTTGTTCTGCTTCTCGTCGCGATTAGGGGCCTTTTGTACCTTGAACGTTCGAAGCCCAGCCTTAGTTTTGGCCTTCTGGACAAAACTTCGGCTTAGGTGCAGCTTCTTAGCCACATCCCGAACGGAGGCGTTCGGATTTCGGTTGAAGGCCCCAACTACGCGGTTGTGATTTTTGGTGTTGTACGGAATACTTTTCCTTCACTTCTGGGCTTCCGATCGGTGGTCAACCGTTCCTCGAACCGCTTAATCACTCGCGACACCGTGGAATTCGCGATTCCCAACGTTTTAGCGATGGAACGATGCGAGAGATCCTTGTTCTCGTGATGAATGCGCAAGATTTTATCACGCACGAGCTGTTCTTTCGACTCCATTTCCGCGAGTTTTGATCACAGGACTTTAAAACTTGCAGGATGTAAATAATGCACTATGAACTAAATCCACTCAAATTTTCATTAAATTCTACCCAACGGTTAAAAAGTTAGAGCAATTTCATAGTGTGGCAATTTCATCGTGGACACCCTTTATTGGAATGAGAAGAATAAAGGTAAAGGGGGGTTTTTTGTGGGGGGGGATCCAGCGTATGAAACGCGGTGTAGGCAGCGCGACCCCGGTGAGATAGCATTCTGAAATCTTAACCTACCACGGAAAATGGAAGTATTCTTTATACGGTATATAATTTCATATCATCCATGGAATTCCCAAGTATTGTATAGTTATTTTGAATAATTTTCTTCCCTCGTGGTTATGAAAATGCAAGTCCGTCTACAATTGCAGCAGGATTAGCAGAAATGCAGACATAATTGTTATTATCATTGCATATTATAACATCCCTTCACAATATTTTTATGCCATTTTCAGCTTCGCATTTGCATTGCGGTAAATTCTGGCCCACCTAACTCATGTTATGTATTTGAAATGATAGGAAGGTTGTTTACGTTTTTTCAGAGAGGATCATATACGACGAATTCTACAAAAAAAATTTTTTTTCCTCGTCCAAAATAATTAATTCCAAAAACTTACATTGTTAATGATCCTACATTTTCTATTTCACAGACATAAAGAATCATTTATGGGCCCAGTAGGAAACAAGAGTTATCGAAGAATTTCCAGATTTTTTTTAAATTTATGATTTTGGATTTATTGAGTTTCCGTTTTTGGGCACACATAATTATACTTTCATTATCATCATTTATTTCGCATTATTGTTTGCTTAAATTTTCTTTTTTATTTTGCTAGGCTGCCAGGTGATCAACTTTATTTCATTGTATCACGTTGGAATTTTCGCCATTTTAGAGTTTCAATCATCTAACATCGCAGTGGAAGAGGCAAATAGCTGCATTTCATTATTATATGTACATTAGTTAGTATTTCTTTACAACATTGTTTTATTTCCATCCAACAGTAAATTAAAATGTATAAATGTTAGTCTTGTAGAATTTCAATAGATTCAACAAACTTTTTCAGGATACCTCAAATCAAGATTTTGGTGTATTGCTGCTATCGCTGAAAACGAACAAAAACGTGCTTAACTGCGGAACCACAGAACTCTACACTTTAACACTTTACAACATTTCTTGCATTTCAAGATCAATCGAATGAAGATCATACCATCAACATTACAAGATTATAGATCATATAAAATAGATACGAATGCTTGTAGTATTTTTCATTTACATAAATATATACACTATTATATAAATATTTCATGGGAATGGGAGGGACCATCAGGGCACCCGATTGAAGCACTCTGGATGGGGAGAGTGGGAATGCCAACTCCACATTGCTAACAGTTTGTGAATAGAGGGCGGGCTCTTCTTCCCGCCCATTGTGGCATCCTCATGTTAGATAACTCGCTGTTATGACCAATTGTTCAATCTTGTTGTTGGAAGGAGTTTTTTTTTATTCATGTGGAAATGTATATGTGATGTTGCCTATCGATCCACCCTATCCGTTTTTGGCCCTTCATACAATTTGATTAGGATGATTAATGGTTATTAAAGTTTGATCAAGTCTAACAGAAAGGAGAGCCCATTGCTGTCGGACTTAGTTTCCGTGCTACAATGGGTGGTAGTACATATCATCATCATCATCATCATTTCATGCGTTTTGAACTTCAGAAAGCTTGTTTTCAATTGAATCAATTTACACGCATTATTGTTGACAAAATGTTGATCGTAGCACCTTTCATGACAACGCCATTCCATTAATCTCATTAGAGTTAGTAACTTCAAGCAGAATCGTGACAATTACGAATGAATTTACCATACATGGAGTTATTAGTGCAATTATGACCGCTAATACTGAACCCGGATCGTATGACCAACAATCATGTTGGGATGGATTTACTATAGCAATACGTTCACTCAAGATTATTATTTTCAACGATCGCCGTAAATAAGAAGCTAAGTAAGTAAGTAAATATACTACTTAACATTCATGCCAACCCATCACCAAGCTCTCTGAAAAGCTACTGATTCCCTCCTTAACCTCAATCTGGGAAGGAATTTCTTTCGAATCAATCCTGCACTCTCAACAGCAGCACTCGTTGAAACTCGACGGATTGGTACCTGTAGCATTATTGTTGTTCATGTTTCGATTTCAACTTTCCAGGCTGCCACTGCTTCGCTATATCGCTGCAGTGGCTAATTTCACGGATTTCATCCATCTGCTAGATGGCCCCGGGCTTGATTTAAGCGAAGGAGTGGTTGACCATTCAATTCGAGTGGTGACAATTGCTCTCGCTTTCCAAGCTGCTGAAGATAAACCGAACGAAAGGCGACAAAGCCCTGGAAAGACAAAAATACAAAAGCCCCAACAACGATGACAGATAATCAATCATGGCAGATTGATCTACGACTTCCTTTTCGCGGTCATGTCAACACTACCACGCGACTGGGAAGCGAACGAAGGGCGCCAATCAGTAAAGATAGAGTCGCAGTGGTATAAAGCGGTACAATGGCCTCTAGTTTTATTACTTTTTATCAATGGATTTAAGGTGATAGAAAGTCAACTTCTAATAACTAATTGTAAAATAGAAGAGTTTCATAGTTCTATCAATCTAATCTTATCATTTCTCTTTCTTTTCATTTCAGGTACGTGTTTTACAGAAGTACTTCCAACTAACGATTCGTAGGAACGTAGAAACGAGCAGTGAGTGAGAAAAAATACACTAAGGGGTCTTTCTGAATGTGGAAAAAGCGTTGTCTAAGCGGGTTTTGAAATAGTGGCCGTAATACGACGCTCGATGGTGCACTGGCAACCATTTTCTAATACACATGCTAGTTCTGCCTCATTAGACCGATTTTGTATGCGCACCCTGAGCCTACCTATAAACTTGATCAAGTGTGAACAAAGATCATTTTCAAGTACTGCTACCGTAACAGCATTATGGTGGTTCCAGAGAAAATATCCATTTTTCCTCCAACCTTTCACTCACCGTAGCATTATGTATTCAACTGGTTGGCAACCCAATTGACCGATGACTTCAACGAATCCCCATCAGCGGTGTTCTGGTGCTATACACGATGTGATCACTTTATTGCTTCGGCCCCTCTACTGTCCCCATCCGAAATAAATTGTGATCCCGGAGTGGAGTGAAATCACCAAGTGCCACAGCAAGCAATCTCTCGGTTGGACATGCCTTTGGTTGGCTTGAAATGCATGGTGATCGCGACGTCATAAAATGGGTTAAAATGAACACGATCGGGCTTGTTGCTGCAGACCTGGCGACGGTAGTGACGAGGAAAAACAAAAGTGTGTCACTAGTGATGTGGATTAAATTAGCGGAGCGTACATAATTACTTAAATTATGATCGGACGTCGTCGTATGTCCATCGACCGGGAACGGAGAAGGCAATCAATACAGAGATATATCGTTCATGTAGATATTCATGGCTAATTTGATGACTCGAAAAACGATGTTTCCAGCTGAAGTTTGTAATGTGGATTGCAATTCGAACTTAGTGCTTCTGGCAGATGTTCTGATTTACTGCAAAATACTTTTGAATTTTATTTTAGTGTTTCGAAATTATTCGACATTTAACACATTCCATTCAAACTCACAAACAAACAAACTTACAGCCTCTATATTCTTTATTATTCAAACAAGAAATGATGTCTGAATGTAACGATTTGAAGTATTGACGAATTGACGGATTGACGAATTGCATGGTTGTCTTGAGCCCCGGCAGATTGGTAAGAAGAAAAATAAATATTGTGGAATTGTGGATAAATCAATTTGTAGGGTTCTGACTTTAGCCGGGACTTTATAATTTAACCCTCACATATTCGACACACACACAAAACACCTTTAAGTGTTCGATTGGGTACCCGGGAACCCGGGAACGCACCAAATTCAAATGATTGTAAATCTGGCAATTATTGACCGATTTTAATTCTTGTGGCACCATTAGATTTATAAACTCATTCGGACTCATTTATGGACATTACCGGGAATTCATCTGGTTCCCGGAGATATGGGTCTCCGGGGCTGAGGTCCATACGGAGAATATCAATTGAATTTTCGGGAATAGATGTCACAATCTTTAAAATAATTCCTAGAAACTATTTTTTTTTCCATTGTGGACCATATGCCGACTTGTTCCCGGAACGGCCATTCTGTAATAAGTTCCCGTGGGGCCTAGAGTAGCCATGAACATATTTAAAAGAAAAGCTTGGCAATATGGGTGTCAAAATTCATGAAAATGTTCATGAACATTGCTGATGATATCCATGAAGCGAATGAGTTTTTGAATCTAACGGTGCCAAAAAAATTAAAATTCGTCAATAATTGCCAGATTTACAATCATATGAATTTGGTGGGTACCCCCTTCGGCACCCCTTGCTACTAAACTAAAAAGTTACCTTCCAACTGGGGGCGACCCCGGCGTAGAGGTTAACATCCGTACCTATCACGCCAAAGGCACGAGTTCGAATCTCACTACGACGGGAGATGAACCAGCCCAGGGCTGAAAATCTCGATAATCAAGGAACTAAAAAAAACTACCTTCCAACTTTTTCTAACATGTCACAGAATTTCAGCTAATTGTTTTAAAATAAACAATGAAATTTCGTAATGTAAAACCTGAAAAGGAAGTACCATCTAAGCACATAAGGGAAGCGGAGTGCATCTTTCGTGACTCCAGGACACGATGAACGGACAGTGTACATAAAAGAGTACCTCCAGAAGCGGCTGCTTCCTCTTCTGACCATCAATTCGTCCCAACAATCTTCTGGCCGGATTATGGCCTCATGCTCACTACTCCAAGGACGAATGGTTTTTTGAAAGTAGGTGCTGTAGTGGTATGCGGACAATAAGGTCAATTTCGTGCCGAAAATGTTCAACCCTCCCAACACTCCGGAGCTCCGCCCCATCGAGAAGTACTGGGCGATTATGAAGCAGCACCTTCTTAAACGTACCTAAGGTAGTGAAGACAGTCGAGTGAACTGAAGAAAGTATGGGTTTACATGCATAAAAAAACGGTTGATTCACAGGTTGTGCAGAATCTTATGGCCGGGGTTAAGGCCAAGGTGCGGGCATTTGCGTATGGACTGTGAATAAAATACGAGTAAAATGGTTTTGAGCAAATGAAGTTTAATAGTTATTTCTCAATCCCTGAAAATTTGATGGCAATCGGATGAAAACTCGAATTTTGCGAATCAATTTTGTGTGTGGGAATTTGGGGACCCCTTTTGCCGGTTGAAAACACACTGAAAGTTAATTTTAGTTTTTATTGCGAAACCGAAGGTAGAACTAACGAATCTTCTCGTTGTTTTCAGCAACGAAACTGATTTGTTCTTTTTATGAAGATACATTCGTAATTAATGGCACACGCGCAACTGTCAAAAGCACGAGGCATTTGTTGAAACAGAAACAACATTCGTGCATTGTACGAAAACAATACAAAGAGCAAGGAATATTTTGTTACCAATTTAAAAGAAACGTCTCTCCGATGGTTGCCTGAATGACTGAGAGATCTACTTTATCGACTCGAAATGTAATTGACAAAAAAAAGCGCAACCACGTGGAGTTGTCCAGCGTTTATTTTTAATTTTTCTGACATGGGATTCGATCCCGTATTTTTGGAAAGAGCTGATGCTTCATCCTTGGTTGATCTCACTAGGCCATGGTGACTCGTGAGATGATACTTGAATAATGAGTATGAAGTTATAACTCTCGACAGCGCTTCAATTTTTATTTTGGGATAAATAAATTATTCCCGCCCATCCCAGCAGCAACATCAGCGAAGCAGCGATTGGCAGGTCTTCACGAAATCTATTTCGTGCATTATGCAAAAAGGTGTAATGATAGCATTTCATTAGATAAAAAGCAATACGAATGTTTCATACAATATACGAGACATTTGTTCTATGTACAAAATCCATGATTACGAAGCGAATGAAAGCTAATTTACGCAAATAAATTTTCAGTGCAGTATACGACCAAGGTCTCAGCAAACTTCACTACCCGGTTTTGCAATAGTTCCATAATTACTCGTTGTCCACTCGGTACCACGGGGAGGTAGAGATATCAGTTACTTGAAAAGATGCTCTTGTGTCTCTCATGAATTTGTTTCATAGGCGCTTCCCTGGTTAATTACCAAAATCTGGGAGGAAGCGTGTTCAACCGAGGAGCGGATGCTGCAACTATGGCGCAATCATGCTACCACCTGTCACCTGCAAACTTACTTTAGTTTAGCTCGTCCAGTGTTTCTTCAAGACCGCACCTTCGCCACAATGTTGTGTCAAAAATCTCGGTTCAGGACTGCTGGTCTTTAGCGTCCTACACTTCCTAAGTCTTGCTTCACTTAGTCTAACCACCTAGCTCCCTGGGCTCCCCTGCGTCTTGTACCAACCGGATTCGAGGCAAACATAATTTTTACGATACTGTTTTCTAGCATTCCTACAACGTGTCTCCAGCTGTAGCGACTGTCTGGATGCTGGGTTCACCATAGAGTTGTGCCAGCTAGTGGTTCATTCTTCTCCTCCATATGCCGTTTTCGCATACAGCACCAAAGATAGTCCTAAGCACACGTCGTTCGAAAACTCCAAGTGCTTCCAGGTCCTCCTAGATTATTTTCCATGTTTCGTGCCGTTATGAATACTACCGGTCTTATCAGCGCCTTGTACATGGAACACTTAGAACTGGGGTGAAATTTACCAGACCTTAGGGCCTTGTGGTGCCCATTGTTAACACCACTGTTGGCTATTATGTGTCTCTAAATTTGTCTACTGCAGTCGTTATCCGACGTTACCAATGATCCGAGGTACACAAATTTATTTTCCACCTCGAACTCATCTCTGTCGAGAATCACACTTCTGCCTGTAGGAGCTCATTCGCGGTAGGTTCCTCCTGTCAGCAGACACTCAGTCTTCAACGTATCCACTCTTACTCCAACCTTTTCTGCTTCACGTTTCAGTACACCTTGTATTGCCCAATACCGCCTGAAAAGTTCTTCCGACAATGTCCACGTCGTCAGCGAAGGAAACTTATTGAATGGATGTATTGAAAACCGTGCCCCGCATGTTAAAATCCGCACGATTCATAACACTTTCTAGCGGAATGTTAATCAGAAGCTTGTGTGTAATGTTACAGCTCTGGTAGATGGTTTAATCATCCCATAACGAATGAACCGTCGATCCTTTCCAACAAATCTCTTGCAGCGGTAGAATGTCGAACTTACAGACCCTTACAGATCACATGGAAAGAATGCAGTTTTTTTTACCATGAAATTGAGAGACTTACAGTTCCATGTTGTGAGTTTCCATTAGTTAGTCGTTTTTGTCACCTGGGTCTATGCCGATTGTTGTGGTCCGTATTAAAATTGTGTGTTTCCTGTTCTTATGATTTTTACGGCTGGTTGTACAGCACTGATTAGAGTCCCACGCTGGCACGAGAACGATGATCAGTCGCCCCGAACATGGAGAACAGCTGTTTTGAGTCCGTAAAATGGAGAACAAACGCTCGGATAGGCTGCACCCTTCGAAGAAAGGAGCCTCCCCCTTCCTTGTCAGCATATGACGAAGGTCCCACAGGAGTTGGTACCCGATCTTTTCTATGGTTACTCGTACCCCAGGCGGCATCACGGGGAGGATGGGATAGGAGTTACTACACAAGAGGCAAAGGACCGCTTAGTAGGATAGGACCTGCAGGCACAGAAAGTACCGATGGTACGCAATGTCCAATGATTTACCAACACAGCCACTCTTTCGAATTCGATGCCGTCGTTTATCATCAAATACAAAGGAGCTTGTAGGTCAATACCAAGTAGAATTCATGGGTGCCCCACGGACTATGATACAATCGAACAAGACCAGCTATGGCAGATTATGCACGAATATGGATTGCAAGGCAAACTGATGTAATTGATCTAAGCAACGATGGATCGATGGATATTGAAACGTCGTTCGAATCTTGAAGGTGGTTACAGCAAGGTGATGAGCTTTCGTATGGTTGAACAATGCTGTGGAAGGTGTGATTTCGAAGAATGGAGATGGTACAATTTTGTGTTACAGTTTTCACGATGACAGTTCAATTTTCTTGTTTTGTCGACAACATCGATAACGTGACTTTGAGAGAATGGTGGAAACGCTCTGCAGACATAAGGCCAAAACTTGCAGGATTAGACTTATTATTTATGCGTCGAAAACAAATTACACGAAAGGAAGAGAGCCATGAGAGGGCAATGTTAGCCTCTGTTGACTCCACTAACCAACAAGCAAGACAACTACGCAGCAACCAAACGAACGAACGATGACACCAAACACCGGCAACGACCAGCAGCAGAATTTAATTCAGTGATCCAGACGAGCAGCAGATAGCTGCAGCCCTCAAAGCTCCACAGGAAATGATTTCCCTGTCTTTCTATTACTGTTAATACTGTTTATTAATCTTCTACAAATTACTTCTGCTTTCTAACTATGAATGACACTTCTTTAAATACTTTTCGCTCTGACTAGCAGTGAATTTATTCACCAATCAGAAGCTTTTGCGTTCTAAAATAAGAATGCTTGTTAGTGTTGGTGACTGATATCCCGCGGTCTTCTCGGGGTTAGTGTGTGTAGAAGGAAAGTAGGAAAGGAAGGGAAATAAAACAAATATACGTTTCTGCTTTGTTGCGTTGCATGGTTATCGCGTCGCCCGATGCTTGGTACGTTGCGACGATGACATGACCGGAAATATTTCGTTGTCGCGAACAGCCTGCCTTCCGCGTTCAAATCGACGGTGGTGAAATCGAGGTGGTTGATGAATTCGTGTATTTTGGGTCAGTGGTGACCGCCGACAACGACACCGACATTATTTCTTACTTGGTTCCGTAAAACGGGGTCACATTGATCGTTTTGAATTGCGTATTAGGTGGTTGGGTAGAAAATTGTCCGTGTAAGAGATCAAGAATAATCTTCATGGGATTTGATCGTGTGACTCTTTATCTTATTTCTGATAGTAAAAAAGTTGATTTATCTGCAAACATTAAAACATTATTCATTAAGCAGGACTCAAAAAAAAATTCACACAAACAATTCAGTGAACTCAAGGTGTAAACTTAACTTTTCTACAATTTTACTTATAAGGCATATGAGTTGCTAATCAATACTACCCAAATCGATGCGTTCATAAACGTGACAAAAAAATCATGAAAATTGACAAAAACTTACTTGTCTTAAGAATATCAAACACGCAAAGCTGGTATTTATAGACGAAATTTTTAAGACATATTGAATAAAATGAATAAAATAAAATGTTTCCACGGTCCACGGTACTACTTTATCCTCGATTTAAAAAAAACTCGATCCCCAGTGCAAAATACTTTTTTTTTGTATTTTAGCTAAGATGTCATTTTTTATTTATTTGTCGTCAATCAATAGTAGACCGTTTTGTTACAATAGTGCTTACATTTTATGTTTCACTTATATATACAGTACGCCTTAGGAAACTAACACATCAGATTTGCATTTTTAATGTTTTGAATCATTCGTCATTATCTAATTGAATTGAAGTATTGTTTTAGTTTTGTTTTGGTCATAGTAAAGTCTACATTATCTCCATGCTTATTGTAAGTTGCCATCATCTGATTCAGAGGTACAAATTTGGCGTAATTTGTACGATGATGGCTTGTAATAAATATATTTCTATGTCGTAGTTGCCGCGACGGTATGTAAAAATTAAGTTTTGACAAAAGTTCTGCTGAATCAACGCGTTGCGAAACAATGTCATTTACGAATGATACTAATGCAAATTCACGGCGCTCTTTTAATGATTGGATGCTGATGAGCATGCAGCGGGCTTCATAAGATGGAAGCGGAAACCTTGTCCAACCTAATTTACGAAGTGCATACAGTAAAAATTGCTTCTGTACCGATTCTAGTCGCTCTTCATGAGTGACTGAAAATGGTGACCAAACCACGCTACAATATTCCAGTATTGACCTCACATATGCAATGTACAATGTTTTTATTGTGTACGGATCATGAAAATTGTAACAAAAACGTTTTATAAATCCAAGCATATTATTTGCTCTGTTGATGATAGTATTGTAATGCTCAATGAAAGTTAGTTTCGAGTCCAAGATAACTCCTAAATCCCTTGTTCTTTTACATTTCTCAACTGGCTGATTCCCTAGATTGATAGTTATGTCTGGGGTGTTTCGTTTCCTACTAAAAGCTATCGAATTACATTTCTTTACGTTCAGCTGTAAAAGACTTTTGTTGCACCAAATATAGAAATCATTTATTTCTTTCTGGAATGTCATGATATCTTCTTTGTTTCTTATTTCTAAAAATAGTTTCATGTCATCAGCGTAAATAAGAAATTTAATGTTTTTGAGAATAAAGGAAATGTCATTTACATACAAAATGAATAAAAGAAGACCTAAGTGAGAGCCTTGGGGGACTCCAGAAGTGACCTTAATAGGATTTGATTTCTTCCCTTTGAAATTACCCTTTACAATTAAATAAAATTCAGTTTTGAAATATTTAAGGATCAATGGATTCTCAATGATAGAAGTATCTTATTTATAGTTTTCTCGTTTCATTTAAAAGCTATTATGCTAGTATTTCTTCTGTAAGTTGTTGAATAATTCAATTGTCTAGAGCAACCAGTTGGATCCAATGTTCAAATCAACCATTTTGATTTGAAGTTCTAAATATAAGAATACAATTGATTTGCAAACTATGTTCATAACCCCACGTCAATTTTCCTTTCAATTAAATTGTTATTTCCAATAAACTCGAGACGAGTGTAATCAATTCTAATCCTTCACCTTAGTTCTAAGATTATGTTTATGTTCATCAAAAACAAAAACTTGGCTCTGAAAGGTTGATTCGATTGAGTCTGTATGAATAAAAAAAATCTCTGTAACAAAGAAAGCAGCTGGATCTCCGAAAAAACGATCTCTGAAAAATTGGAAACGTTAATTGAGTGCGTCAGTAAGATAATTTGAATATTCAACCACCACACCTCTCTTTGTTTTTATTTATATTGTATGTAAACATTTGTTTTGTATGAATAGGTATAGCGTGACGTACTGTATGGACGTTCTTTCGGGGATTCACGATTTTTACTTACGAAATTCGAAGTAAATATTTGTAAAGAATGTAAAACAATAGTAATGAATATTTTTTATTAATAAATATTAATTAATAAATAACAACAAAATTAAAATTTTTGGTGAGACCATCCTACACATTTCTTATCTGCTTCTTGTATTTATTTTTTATTTTTTTGTAAATTAACCGTTCATTGAACTCCCCCAGAATTCACAGAAGGGATAAATAGTGAGTGTTAGTTTTAAAAACATTCTTTGCATTATGTAATGAGCAAAAATTAAGTAAATATATTTTCATGTAAACATCACATTGAGCAATGCAGTAATTGAGGAATGAAAACTGCAAGGAATGTTTCCCACTGATTTCATTTTCGGTACATCAATCTTGGTGTATTAATAAACAGCGATGCCTTCGAACTTATCTTCTTCTCATGATCTTAATTACGAGGTGTGTTATGTGAATTCATGACCAACGCTCGTTTCAATACGGATTGCCTGAAACAAAAAGACAACAACGGACAGGGCATCGTGAGTTGATCTGTGGCCAATTATGACCGCGAGAGATTCTTCGTTGATATTTATAAGCTAGGTTTATACATGGTGCCTGTCTGTAATACAGAGATCAGCAAGAATGTGCATGGGTTTGAAACTTGATGGGTTTGAATGGCTGGTGGCTGTGACCTAAGAAATATGACGGTTAATGTCGAAATGATTTTCGACATAAATTTTGTATGAAGTGTGTTTCTCTTGGGCAGCAATATATATCTCACAACAGAGCTGGCAGTACCTAGCCTGTGCGCGGAGTGTGGGAGTGGAACATGTCGTCCCATAGCCTACATACTTAGTTGGCGGTGTTTTGATTTGAGCACGTCGGGCATTAGGAGGCCACCTTGACACTTCCCGAGCCGCATTACCATAGATGGAAACTTGTCGATCTGGAACGCGTGCAATCAAGGTGTGAGTTCGCGAGTAGTATGTAAAACTTTATCGTTTACTCTGTCCAAAATCGGTACACAGGAAATGATCGCTGGTGGCAATTCTCGTAGCTCCATTATGAACCATTTCGAAATGTCATTCCGTGTTTGATTGTTATTTTATCGTTTGCACAGGTGCACTGACTTGATTCAATCTTAGGTGTTTGAGGATTTGAGCCTATTATTCATGGCTCAAAATAAGAATGAGAAAAATTTCAGCGCAATGTGAATAAAACTAAGTAAAAATATAGCCGTTTATACATACAATGCAACAAGAAAAATTGCCAAAGTGATTTGTGTTTTGTTAAGTCTATTGCCCAATTATCTCAATGATGTGTGATGTTGTCAACTTGCTTAATTTTATGGATTATGCTCACTTAGCTATTTTCCTATTGATTCGTGTCTAATTTTTACGCTCATGGATGAAGAGTAAAACAACAACAAAAATCTTGGTGTCTCCCCTTGGATTACATATACTGTAGGTACCAATGTCATGTATGTTTCCATTGGATTTCAGTTGTTTTTTTTTTTATTAGAAAAGGCGTAGGTTTTAACGGAATATAACAATTTCCTGTAGGTTTTGTTTGAATAATTCAAATGGGCTTACATCAGACTTTTAATCATTGAAAATGGTTTTTTATTAGAGACAAATAATAATTGACAACTTTGATAAATCAGTTTCATGAGGGAATTAAACTGCCACAATTAGAAAATATTCGCTCTCCTTATGTTCGAACATTTCAATCATGGTTATATGCATCCACTAAAAGTTTACAATAATTTAGCATTTCTCAGATTGTTTGTTTGTTGTCAGAGAAAGGTAATTCCGATTTATAAACCAAATCTGTACGAAAAATTATTTTCTAGTTGTTTTTATATTCTTCATGAAACCTTAATACTTTGTTAAATATTGTCTATACACATAAAAAAGTGGTGAAAAAGCATGTAAAATTAACACAGATTATGTGGAAAAAATTCATATGATTCTAAAAAAGCATAAAATCATCATTCATTTGAGTTATTAAAGGTTGTACGGAATCAAATTGCACCACTTTTAAATGGCTGTAACTTTTCACCCGTTGGGTATTTTCTATTGAAAGTTTGGGTGGAATTAGTTCAATGTGTATTTGTTTACGCTGTGTAAGTTTCACTAGCAGCTGTGCAATCGTTGCGAAGATGGAGTCGGAAGAACAGCAGCGGCGCAAAGAAATTTTGCGCACGTACCTCGAAAATCCGGATCTTTCTCATCGTGCCATCAGCAGGAAGTTGGGAATGGTACATTCTACGGTGTCTCGTGTTTTAAATCGGTACCATGAACGTTTGACCATCGATCGGAAAGAAAAAAGTGGCAAAAATGGATCTCCGTATAGTGTTAAGGATCACAAGCGGGTAGTTCAAGCTTTCAAGAGGAATCCCAATAGTTCAGCTCGAGATGTGGCGAAGAAACTGAATCTAACCAACACTTTCGTGCAAGATGCGAAAAAACGTGAAGGACTACAAAGTACTAAGTATAAAGTCCAAAAGGCGCCTAATCGCGATGAACGGCAGAATACGGTTGGTAAAACACGTGCACGGAAGCTCTACACCCAGATGTTGACAAAACCACATTGCCTCGTTATGGATGATGAGACGTATGTAAAAGCGGACTTCCGGCAGCTTCCGGGGCTCAAGTTTTTCACTGCTCATCATAAATTCGATGTCCCTGAGGACGTTAGAAAGCAGAAGATGTGAAAGTTTGCCAAAAAATATATGATTTGGCCAGCAATTTGCTCGTGTGGAAAGCGAGCACCCCATTCGTGACAACTGGAACGGTCAATGGGCAGGTGTACCTAAAGGAATGCCTCCAAAAGCGTCTACTTCCTCTTCTGAGGTCACAGGATGGTCCTGCGATTTTCTGGCCGGATTTAGCCTCGTGCCATTACTCGAAAGAGGTTTTGGAGTGGTACAAGGCTAAGGAGGTCAATTTCGTCCCGAAGAATCTCAACCCCCCGACACACCGGAACTGCGGCCAATTGAAAAGTCCTGAGCCATCATGAAACAAGCACTTCGGAAGCATCCTAAGGAAGTGAAATCGGAGGAAGATATGAAGAAAAAATGGATTGCCACGCAAAAATTTGGTCCAAATGTTGTACAGGACCTTATGAGTAGTGTAAAGAGGAAGGTTCGTGCATTTGAATATGGAATTGAAATTGAATAAAACAAACACGGGAAAATATTCATAACATTTTACTCACTGAAAGTTTGAAGATGATTGGTTTAACGGGCGAATTTTGCCGAATATTTGTGTGTGTCGCAATTTGATTCCGTACACCCTTTATAAATTTTCAAAATCTGCCAAAGAAACATTGCATGCTGCATAGTAGCTTATTCAATAAAATATTTGCCTCGTCGTTTGCCAAATTACGTCAGCTTTGATGGGTCATTTCGATTTTGATCGTCTATAGTAAGTTTCACGTGACGTAGGTAAATGATCGTCTCTGATTCAGATGATACTTAGTCTGTATTTTCGACAGGTATCTCAAAAAAGTTTTTAGGGTATTTTGACTCCAGCCTCTGTTTTTAATTGTAAAACAATTGAATATTAGAAATGAATATTAGAAATATCCAATAATAAAACAGAACTTGAAACTGGAATTAAAAATTAAGAATCATCGGCATTAATTAAAATCAAAGATTAATCGATTGCACACAGTCAACGTTTTGAAAATGCCCAAAAATCAACGAACATATAAAATCTAAGTTTTTGGTTCATTGCGCTTTTATCAAACTTTTCTTTTAAATATGTTTGTTATTAATTTCACATATATATTTTTACTGAACCTTTTTTTTGCATGGTATAGCTAATAGTATTGATTTTTTTTTAGAATTAGTACAGATGCAACCGATTTTTTTACTCTCAGTAGAAAATTTAGAAACACTGATGGCGTCTTTAAAGCTAAATAACAACCAAATCATTCAAATTTTTTGGAGGAACATTAAAACCATAGTTGGCATCGTATATATGGCTTCAAAACATTTCGTCCAATGACATTTTGGTTGAATAACTTTTGGTCGAAAGAGATTTGGCCGAATGACACATTTTGTCGAAAGATTTATTTGGAGTCGATTGGACAAATAGTCGAGCACAATTTGTCGAAAATAAAACAATATTTTGATAAAAGGTTTAACAGTGTTGTCATTGTAAAAAAAAATTGTTTTATTTTGAAAATCTGTCATTTTTTAGACTGAACTTCCTCTAACAAAAAAAATAAATCCTTCAAATGGCTAATGTAATTATTATAAACGATTTTTTACATCTTATCAAATGAACAATGTGGCCGTTGGTTTTGCAAGCTTGAAGCCAATTCAATTATGTTAATGATTTAGTTATCTGAATAGGCTAGATTGTCGGCCACGGCTACGTTTAGTAGTGAGATCTGTAAAGAGAAGTGAGTAAGAGAAAACGGATTAAATGTTTGCACTTTTGTAGGATTTTCCGTAGTATTTTTTTAGTATATTTAAGTTAAAGACTCTTGACAGGCAGCGTGCCCTGTACCGATTGATAGACTCACTAAAGCGATCATCGAGCATTTTTATCTCGGCCAAACGGTGGACCTCAGATATTCTTGTCGTCGGAATGGTGTTCAGGATCATCCTAAGGAACTTATTTTGAACACGCTGATGCTGAAGGTTATGTGTTGTTGCGCAACTCTCCCAGATTGGCATGCCGTAATCGATGACTGGAAGTATGATTTGCTTGTAGACAGCAAGCTTGTTTTTCGGGGATAATGTAGACCTTCTGTTGGTCAATGGGTACAGTAGCTTTAACAGAACGTTACACTTTGTGACAGCTTTGTCAACCTGCTCCCTGAAAATAAGCTTGCTGTCTATGGTAACGCCATGATAGACGGCTGATTTGGCGTTGATTTAGACTAATTTTACAATCCTCAGGCGGAACCAGTCTGGGAGAATTGGAGTATGGGAAGAAGATGACCTGGGTCTATGCCGCGTTGATACAGATCCTACATCCGGTGAAGTATTCTGACAGAACATTCTGGCTTCGCTGCAGTTTCGCTGTCAGCGCTCTTGTTACCCTACCATTGTGGACGACTGATGTATCATCAGCGAACAACGACAGAGATCCATTTTCAGGGAGCGGGGGTATGTCCAAGGTGAACAGGTTAAACAGAAGTGGACCTAGTATACTTCCTTGCGAAACACCGGCGGAGATCTCCTGTGCATCGGAAACTGCACTTTGCAGCGAAACACGGAATGTCCTGTCCGACAAATAATTTTTAATTATCTTCACCAGGAAGATAGGCAGATTGTGTCTTTTTAGCTTATTCGACCAGGAGATCGAAGGCCTTCTCGATATCGAGAAGTGCCATGGCAGATGATTTCGCAACAGACTTGTTCCGCTTGAGGATGTTGGTTACTCGGTTAAGTTGGTGCACTGTTGAGCGACCACGTCGGAATCCGAACTGCTCGTTGAGCAAGATGTTAAGCTCGTCGGAAGACGAGAGAAGTCGACGGTGGATCGCTTTCTCAAACAGTTTTGATACTCCTGATAGAAGGCTGATGGGCCTATAGCTCTTGGTACATGAAGGATCTTTCCCAGGTTTCTGGATGGGGATGGCTTTGGCTGAATTCCAACACGAGGGGAAGTAGCCAAGTCGGCGGCATTGGTTGACAATCATTGCCAGATGGTTATAGAACAGGGGGCTCAATTGCTTGAGCTTCAAGTTCATGATGTTATCGAAACCTTGGGCCTTCATGTTCTTTGAGCCTTTGATATAAGTTAACAATTCATCAGCTAAGATCTCCAACTCCTCTGTGAAGTCGTTGGGGATTATATGGATGTTAGTAATAAGCGCGCTAACGGCAGCTTCGTGTGGACTGACGATGTAATATCCGAGATTGTGGGAGCTGACGAAGTGTTGACTTATCTCAGCAGCATTTTCTACAGGAGTTATCAAGCGATCCTTAGAACCATTGATGTCTAGTGGGATGAGCAGTGGATGAGCCGTTCTGGAAGTAGACAAATATTTTGAAAAACAAGCCAAGGCCCATTCGGCTTGCTTTTCAAAATTTTCAAAACGGACAGCGTTGACCAAGCCGGGACTTGTTGTTGGATGCCTGCTTGCGGATCGCCAGAAACTCCGCACGTTTGGAGCAGGCTCGATAGCTGTTCTTGTGATTTATATATATATATTATATATATATATATATATATATATATATATATATATATATATATATATATATATATATATATATATATATATATATATATATATATATATATATATATATATATATATATATATATATATATATATATATATATATATATATATATATATATATATATATATATATATATATATATATATATATATATATATATATATGTATATATTTATTTATCAATATAAATGTTTATATATATATATATATATATATATATATATATTTTTATATATATATATATATATATATATATATATATATATATATATATATATATATATATATATATATATATATATATATATATATATATATATATATATATATATATATATCAGCAATTCCATGAAAAAAAGTTATACGATCTCTCAGAATTTTATAATATTCGGTAGGATTGTTCAACATCGAAAAATATTAGACCCGTATTTTTTTATTTCGTTATTAGACTGGACCTTTCTGCGTTAGACTGGTCCAAAAAATCGTGATTTTTCAAAATCTTCAATTTACAAAAATTTATAACTCCTTAACCGTTTAACCGATTTTAGTCATTTTTGGCCATTGTATTGGTATTTTTTTGAATTTCCAAGCAAAAATACGAAACCTTTGAATATATCAATTTTTGTATGAAAAAAATACAAAACAAATAGTTTTTCTTGAATTTGACTGCGAGGGGCCTCAACGACTCCTTGTTTTAGTATTTTTAAATGAAAGAGCATTCAATTTTACATAACATATCAAAAAATTGGAGATGTTCTGCGTGTCGTTTTGGAGATACAATTTTTTAAATAATAAATCATTACTCTTCATTTTATACATCACCCGCCTGTAGAAACGATGAAGATGCATGGTAGATTACCATGCGTCTCCATCCAATCAAACCTATGACTAATGAAATCTATGAGTAGGTCACAGAATGTCAAGTAAATATTATATAATAAATAATATTTACTTGACATAATTATATAATATTATAGCAACAAAGACTAATGAGACTTTAGGTAGATATTGACAATTTGATTACCTAACATTCTTTTCGTTACACAGAGGGGCATTGGTATTATTATTTAAAAGAAGAACCGTTGATACGTATTGACTACCTACTGTAGATGTAGAATGTTTATCGACCTGTGAGATTGAATTGAATTGTTTCTCGGCTGTAGCGATCAGGTCTACTCGCTGACGGGAGGGAGTAGAGTGGAATTTCTAAAGCGGAGAAGCAGCAGAGTGAACAACATCTCTTTCATTTCATACTCGTCGCTCGCTTGCGTTATCTGTTATTCTGTTGCTTTCTCGCTTTAGAAATTCCGCTCTACTCGCTCCCGTCTGCAAATAGACCTGATCGCTATAGCCGAGAAACAATTCAATACCTATTGTAGTCTAGGCTGCAGTTCACTTCACTTTTTTTTTTTTTTTTACTTGTAAAATTTGTTTTATTCCTTTGATGTTAAAAACTAATTATAAAATAATTAATCAAACTTCGATTGTCAATTCAAAATCTAGAGCTCCTACATCGATAACATTATTACAATTCATAATAAAGTTGACGTATTTTATGAACAATTTCAGAATTTTAGTTTTCTTGACCCTATCAGTGTCTTTGAGTTGAGGTTTGATAAGTTCTTCTATCGAGAGTCTTCGCCAGCCATTGAGTAGAACGGTTAACTTGCGTTGCAGTAGTCGCCATGCTTGCTCCACTCGAACGCATTCACCGAGTTTATGCTGCAATGTCTCGCAGCCTATGTTGCAGAACAAACAGTTTTCACCGTCGGCCCTGTTCATCCGGAACATCAGTTTTCTCGTCGCGAGCTTTTCGTTTACCAACAAAAACAACAACGATCGTTCGCTCGAGCTCAGCTGTCGCATTGTAATGTTGCTCCAGATTTTCTTCCAGTCAGCCGTTGGATACTCGCGAGTAATTTTCGGTACTTCCGTTTGGTCGATGAGATGTTTGTGTATGATATCAGAGGAAGGATTTTGTTGGATAGATAGAGGGAGCGTAGGGAGATTTGAAAGGATGAATTTTAAACAAGGACAATCAGCGGGTGGGGTGGGATTTGCTTGGGTGAGAAAGGATAAATAGAAGGGAAGGGAATTGATATCTGTCGTGTGTCGATTTAGCAGCAGCGCCCCGCATTTGAAGGCTGGTAAATGTAGATTCAAACCACCTTCTGTTCTGCTACGCGCCAACTGCTGCATTGGGACTCGTGCCACGAAGCCTCGCCAAAGAAACGTTCCCATCGTCGCAGTCAGCTTCGCCGTATGAGCAGCAGTCGGTTTGAGGATAGATGCGAGATACCACATTTTCGACGTAATGAATGTGTTGAGTAAGATCACCTTCTGGCACAAGGTGAGAGTTCGTAACGAGTGGAGATAAACTTGTCGAGAGAATGAGACCACAAGCGCATCCCAGTTGAGTTTATTCATAAGACGTATGGAGTTAGCGAAAGTCACTCCCAAAATTCGGACGATGTTTACGTTCGGCAACCACGGAGCGGTGAGCGGCATTTCATCAGTGTAACCCACTGATATCGAAGCAGATTTCTCCAGACTCAGCCTTGCACCAGAGACATGTTCGAAGAGCTGGAAAGCTTCTCGTATCTGATTCATTCTCTCCATACACGTGCTGACCACCGAAATATCATCGGCGTACGCGACGACTAGGTCCGATCCACATATCTCCTCAAGCCGCTGGAGTAATGGGTGTAGATAGATGACGAAGAGGTGCATGGAGAGAGGATCTCCCTGGCGTACCGATCTATCGATGGGGAAAGCTATCGAGAGGCGCCCATTTATCAAGAGGCGAGAGGATGACAAGTCCCCGATTTTACTTAGTAAACGAATAAGGTTCGGATTAAACCCGAGCGAGCACATGGTCCGAAACAGAAACGATCGATCAACGACGTCAAAAGCGTGACGAAGATCGAAAGATGCCAGCAAACCACGTTGTTTACTTTTGATCAGTCGAGCGATGCGGTCTTTCAAAGCAAGAGTGGCCTGGAAGATATTGCGGCCGAAGTTGGAGCATTTTTGACTCTCGGTGAGAATACGGTGCGTACTCATTACACTCTCCAGACGTTGCTTGAGAATCCGGGATAGGATTTTATAATCGAAGTTTAGTAGCGAGATTGGCCTATAGGAGTGCGCCGTCTGTTCGTTCCCTTTCTTCTTGACAAGAACGATCACACCATCAACAAATTCGGTTGGAAAGTTGCCTGCCAATGCCTCGTTAATGACGAGAGTGAGCTCTCTCCAGATAATGTCGAACGTTTTCAGGTAGAATTCTCTTGGCAAAGAGTCACCGCCGGGCGATTTTTTTGGGCTGCTAGTCTTGATGGCTGTGATAATATCGGTAGGAGTTATTTCATTCATGCAAGACTCGCTTACCGGATCGTTCTCTGGGATCACTCTCTCGCATTCGAATGTGTCCGTCTCATCTCTTTCCGTTTCGCCCACAGCGTAGAGTGTTCGGTAGAAGCCAAGCATGTGTCGTTCGATCGCATCAGGGTCGTCAATGAGTTGGTTGTCGTCGTCTCGAAGCTGTGTGATGGTTGTTTTTTTCCTGCGCCTTTCGCCCAGCTGGAACGTTGAGATCGATTCGCCAGAAATGAATGACTCGTTTATGCGAACGAAAGCTTGCGTGAAATTGCGCTGGAGAGTCAACATTTTTGCCTTCACCCGGTTGATTGTAGACAGCATCGCAGGGTTTTGGTAGTAGCCATCGTACGCTTGCCGTAGTTCCGTGTAAAGACGCTGATGTTGATGATGGAATTCATCGAAAGCTGACTTTGATTTCCAACGGAAGAAAGTTTTGATCTTAGGTTTAGCGTACGACAGCCACCATTGCATCCAAGATGAGTAGTTTCGTCGCTGGCGGGTCCAGTACTGCCATTGAATCTGGAACTCTTGCCTGTTGTCTGGTGTCAGCAAATGAGAACGGAGTGCCCAAAAGCCACGGCCAGGCTCGCGGCCTGATTGCGGAAGGCAGATTCGCGATGTAATGGCTTTATGATCGGAGAAACAGCATACGTGAGCATCGGCAGTTCGGAGCATGTTCCGTAAACCCTGCGTGACGTAAATACGGTCCAGGCGAGACGCAGAGTTTTGTGAGATGAATGTGTACCCCGGGGTATTCGGGCAGAGCTGTTCCCAAACATCGAGGAGCTGTAGTTGCTGTACGGTGGCAAAGAGAGCGGGGCTGTGGTTGTGTCCCGTCGCATCGCGCTGCCGTATAACACAGTTGAAGTCGCCAGCTAACAGAGTGTGCGCTGTGTTGTGACGGAGGTAATAGGCAAGAGTGTTGGTGAAAAAGCGTTCTCTCTCCGCTCGTAGGGCTGAACCAGATGGAGCGTACACATTGCAAAATGTTGTGTTTTTCACTCGTAGTGCTATCAACCGTCCGTCTAGGCTTCTCTCGACGTTCGAGTACTGCAGGTGTTCTCTTAGTGCTATTGCCGTACCCCTTCGGGTGTGGTCCACATTGCATTCGACGCTGTAGCCAGGCAAATCGAGTTTGTCGTTCTCTACTTCCTGCAAGAAAGCAATGTCGATGTTCGTAGTCCGTAGAAAAGTCCGAAGTGCGTTGAGCTTGGTCGGGTTGGTGATGTTGTTGATGTTTATTGATGCGATGTTGTAGCTGGTGAGAGCCATTATATTTCGCTATCCATCTCCTCGTACGTATCGTCAGCTTGGTTTGATCGCTGCTTCTTGGGTGGATTACACCCCTTCTTTCTTCTGCCGCTCCCCGAAGTTGACGAGTAATCGGTATCGTTTCCATCGCTATTTCGTGTGTCCTTGCGTGTGATCATTCGGCTAATTGAGCTTACCAGAACCGGCGGTGCCATGAGAGAGGCAGCTTGTTCAGGAAGGCTTATTTTCATCTGCTTCGGTTCGCCAGAGTTTTGAACGGGCAGCTTTGGGGCTGTGAGTGGAGGAAAGGTTGTGGTTAGTTGTTGGGTCAGTGGCTTTTCACCTGCAGTGACTTTCGGCGCCGACGGTTTCACGAACGGCGTTTTCTGCTTCGGTGCAGAGGCCTTCGGAGCGGCAGTTTTCGGTCCCATTTGGCTTGCCACATTGGCATACGTTTTCTGCACAAGCAGTTTTTTGTTTTGCACACAAGAGATGCCATTGTGTACAAATTCACCGCAGTGGCGGCATGTCTGCAGCTGGCCGAGATACGTTACGTTCGTTGCTTGACCGTCGATGGTAATGTAGCTTTCGATGTTTCGCTTTACCATCATGCGTGAGATACGAGCACCAGTCGGGCGCCCAGCAAAACGATATTTGCTGTCCCATAGTTGCTCGGTGACCGAGAGAACTTCACCATAGGCGCTGAGGAATTCGGAAATTTGCTCGTTCGAAATATCTTCCGACAGGTCCGTCAACTTGACCTCTACCGCCCCGTCCTCCAATGTGATACGAAGCTTGTAGCTTTTGTCGTCAACTTTGATCTCGTGCTTGTTGTCGTGCTCTGCAACGATTCGTTGTGCTAGTTCTAGGTTAACGACCTTCACAAAGGCACATCCTAGCACTCTGCTTGGCTGGAGACGAAGAACCTGTTCGTAAGACAAGCCCAATTCCGTGGCAACAAAGTCATGAAGCTCATCATACGACGGCTTCTTAGGCACGTTCGCGTAATCAATACGGAACGTGTTTTCGCGTCGAACACTCATCGCGGTACTCGCAGCGAAATGAACACGCGAAAGAAACGAATAACTTCAAAAAAAAAAAAAAAAAAAACTTGCGATTCCGAAAAAACCGAAAGAATAGCTTGCGTGTGACTTCTACGAAGATGACACGTCTGCTCCGCTTGGAAGTTGAGCGCTAACTTTATGCAAGAGTTTGATGTTTCCCAATATATGGCTAACCAAGTGAAAGTATTACAACAACAGGAGGGAATAATGTCAGTGCCTAAAAAGAGGATTAGTAGAGCTTCGTTAGGAGAGGAAACGCTAATGCGTGTTCGTAATTTTTATAATAGCGACGATATAAGTCGTGTGTGCCCGGGAAAAAGGGATTATTTGATATCCAACAATGAAGAAGGTAGGATCTACATACAAAGAAGGTTAGTTTTATGCAATTTGCAAGAGGCGTACTCCATATTTAAAAATACTCATCCTGATATTAAGATTGGATTTTCGATGTTCGCCAGTAACCGTCCAAAACACTGCATTTTGGCAGGAACAAGTGGCACGCATACGGTGTGCGTTTGCATTTACCACCAAAACGTTAAATTGATTTTTAAAACACTCCAAAGTAAACAATTACTTCCAGATGGTGTTCAGTCCTACCATGATATGTTTTCAAAAATAATTTGTCAAAATCCAAATGAGCATTGCTGGCAGCAATGTTGCGAAAATTGTCCGGGAATGCAAATTTTGGCGGTAGAACTTATGACCATTCTTAATAACGGTCACGTTGAATCATTACAATTTAAACAATGGCGTCAAGCAGAAAGATGCAGTTTGGACTTAGTTGAAATGGACACACAAGAATTTATTGATACTTTTTTAGAAAAATTACTCAATTTATTGCCACATAACTTTACAGCTGAGCGACAGGCAAACTATTTAAAACACGTGAAAAACAATTTAAAAGCTACTGAGTGTATCATAATCTGTGATTTTTCGGAGAATTATTCATTCGTTGTGCAGGATGCAGTTCAAGGCTTTCATTGGGCAAACGCTCAATGTACTATTCACCCTTGTGCTATTTATTTTAAAGATGAAGAATCAAATGATTTGAAGTTTACCAGTTTTATTGCAATTGCTGATTTCACTAAACATAATCATGTCGCAGTGCGTCTTTTTTTGACTCAATGCATAGCGTTCATAAAAAGTAAGTTATCAGGTTTAGAGAAAATTTATTTCTTCTCAGATGGATCTGGAAGCCAATACAAACATAAAATGACCGCTTTTAATTTGTGCAACATGCAAAAAGATTTTGGCATAGATGCCGAGTGGAATTTTTTCGCTACTTGTCATGGAAAGGGCCCTTGTGATGCTTTGGGAGGCGTATTGAAACGAAATGCTGCGAAAGCCAGTTTGCAAGATCATCACATAACAACGGCCGAAGAACTTTATTCATGGGCTATTTCTAAGCCAGACTCGAAAATACACTATCAATTTTTTTCGGAATCCGACTATAATAAAATGGAAAGAAAATTAAAAAAATCGTTACACACGTGTGAAGCAAATTTCAGGGACTCAGTCATTCCATAGTTTTAAGCCTCAAAACGAAGAGTATATTATTGTGAAACAAAATTCATTTTCAACGGAAGAAAAATGTATAAAATTGTTATGAAAAAACTTAATAAATAAAAATAAATGTATAAAAGTGTTTTTCTTATTTTTTAACATGTTCATCATGTCGCGCGGCTTTAAAGTGTTTTTTTCTTGGAACTTACACTAAGCAAAAATATTTGAAATTTTAAAGCCTTATTTATTTGAAAAGGTAATCGTCAAAAAATAGCAATTGGTCTGTGTGGTTAACGGAAAGCCTTAAAGACTGATTCGAATGTTATACTAAGTTTGTAAGTAACTCATAGATTTCATTAGTCATAGGTTTGATTGGATGGAGACGCATGGTAATCTACCATGCATCTTCATCGTTTCTACAGGCGGGTGATGTATAAAATGAAGAGTAATGATTTATTATTTAAAAAATTGTATCTCCAAAACGACACGCAGAACATCTCCAATTTTTTGATATGTTATGTAAAATTGAATGCTCTTTCATTTAAAAATACTAAAACAAGGAGTCGTTGAGGCCCCTCGCAGTCAAATTCAAGAAAAACTATTTGTTTTGTATTTTTTTCATACAAAAATTGATATATTCAAAGGTTTGGTATTTTTGCTTGGAAATTCAAAAAAAAACCAAAAAAAGGGCCAAAAATAACTAAAATCGGTTAAACGGTTTTGGGGTTTTAAATTTTTGAAAATTGAAATTTTTTAAAAATCACTTTTTTTTGGACCACTCTAACACAGAAAGGTCCAATCTAAAAACGAAAAAAAAAAATACGGGTTTTATTTTTTTCGATGTTGAACAACCCTACCGAATATTTTAAAATTTTGAGAAAAATTATAATTTTTTTTTTTAAAAAAATTTTTATATATATATATATATATATATATATATATATATATATATATATATATATATATATATATATATATATATATATAATTACGGTGGACACCTTGCAGTAAACCGTTTAATCAGCATAATCAATATCCCATATCCACATAGTAACAGACAACAACTATCACCGACCACATGGAATATTCGACGCATCAGCATTCTTCAACTGGAGCACCGGATACGACGCGACACGTTGCAACACCCCATCGGACGAGAGAACATTATTGCAAGCTTAGCAAGTTTAGTTATTAAATAGCCCAATCCGTAGGAATTAGCGTTCATTAGTTTTTCAGTTTTAATTCAGACCAGATCAGTGACTTTAATTGTACGTTAAATGTAATTAATTAGTGAAATAAATATTTTTTTTATGCTACTCGTGTCGCGACTGTTATAATTGGCGCAGCCTACGGGAACCGGCTGAGTGAAAAGTGTGGAAGAAAAACAGTGGATAGTGATGGACTAATAAACCTTCACAAAAGTGATCCCGCAATCATTGAATATAAGAACACTTGTGACCCATAGTGCTTATTGAAAGTGAAAGCATCCACGACACTAAAGGTTGTGTTGAAAACCGTCGTTTTAGGAGTTGAGGATCCCCCGCTACACACTACACCTGGAAAACCAGCATCGTCAGCCCGGAACCTTCATAAAAATCGTAAGTAATTTTCATTTCATTTTTGCTTAATTCGTGTTCTAGTGAACCCGCAAATCATACTACAAGATAGGTGCTTGCGGTGAAGTGCAAAATAAAGTGATACTTACGTCCCAAATAAGTACTACAAGATAGGCTTCTTTGGTAGAAAGGCAACATACTACAAGATAGGTGTAGCTTTTTTCTTTTTCGTTGGGAAAACTACAAGATAGAGCCCACGAAATAAACCTTAAATTAATCAGTTGAATGCCTAAATTTGCGAAAAATTATTCCGCCCTTAGGAAAGCAAAGGCTCTACTGAAACTTACTAAACAGGATTCGGAATCAGAAGAGGAAAGCCTCTCCGACTGTTCAGAAGAATACGCACACGTACCCTTAAAATCAGACATTCCGTTGTTGACTTCATTGTCCATTGACACGAACGAAACGGAAAACAGCATAATGGAACAAGTAGCCGCAGACATTAATAGCTTGGCACAAATGCTACGCGAGCTAACAGAAAAGCAAAATCAGCAACAACTTGCACTTAATGCACTATCACAAGCCAGCGCGAGCGCGAACAACAATATTGCCCCGCCGCTGCAGCAAGCTCCAGTAGGAGTAAACATAGAAAATTTATTTAAAATTCCAGATCCGATCAAAGCTATCCCACGCTTTGACGGAAACCGAAAACAACTTTCGGCGTGGTTAGCCACAGCAGAAAATACACTCATGGTTTTCAAAGACCTTGTTACAGATTGCCAATTTTCAATCTTTACAACAGCCATAATCAATAAAATCGAAGGAAGGGCAAAAGACATTATCTGTCTGGCCGGCAACCCTCAGAGCTTTGAGGAAATTAAAGAAATCTTGACGAACGCCTTAGGTGATCGGCAAGAACTCACATTCTATAAAAGCCAATTATGGCAGACAAAAATGATGGACAACATGTCAGTCCACAAATATTATAATAGATGCAAAGAAACCGTTCAAAACATAAAATGTCTCGCAAAACAAAAACAAAAATACCGCGACCATTGGGACGCAATAAATTCATTTATTGAAGAGGATGCTCTTGCTGCATTCCTTGCTGGTCTCAAAGAGCCATATTTTGGCTATGCACAGGCAGCTAGGCCTGAAGATATGGAGGCTGCGTACGCCTTCGTATGTAAATTCAAAAGCAAAGAAACTACTGCTTTTAATATGGAAACACCTCAAAAGAAGCCGAACTTTTTATCAAAAGAATCAAAACCCCATGAAAAATATTTCAAAAAACCGCAGTCGTATCAAAATGAAAACCCGAAAACAGAAAAAGTGGATTTGAAAACTGATCCACAATCAATGGAAATAGGATCCGTAAAAAGTAAGCTAACCTTAAACAGACGTCAGCTAAATAATAATGAAATAAATGATTCAGAAGGAAGTTCAGAATCAGAGAGCGAACATGAAAACATCGATATAAATTTTTGCTTGGAACAGCACAAACGAAAAACAACTTGAATTATCTTCCATACATTACATGTAAAAATTCTCAATCCAACGACAAAATTAGGCTCCTCATTGACACCGGAGCAAATAAAAACGTAATACGGCCCGGTATTCTAAAAAACCTTAAATCAGTAAAAAATAAACAGATAAAAAATATTTCGGGAAAACATGATATAACCAAGAAGGGAAAAGCAAATTTGATCGGCCCTGAGGCCACTTCACAAACGTATTATGAACTTAATTTTCATAATTTCTTCGACGGACTCCTAGGTTCAGAATTTCTCGCTGAAAATAAAGCAAAAATTGATTTTGAAAAAGGTGTTCTGTCTATAAATGATGTTGATATTCCATATGAAAAGTATTTTCCAGCTAATAAACTCTACTCATATCAAATCGAAATTAACACAACAACAGATGGTGATTGGTTAGTGCCAACATTTCAAAAACTCAATAAGACAGCAATAATAGAACCAGGCCTTTACAGGTCCCAAAATCATAAATCAACTATAAGGATTCTCACCCACAAAGACGATCCTCCAACCCTAGATAGAAAACTGAAATTAAAAGTCAATAATTTTGAAACTATCACCCCGATACCAATTAAGGTAAAATCCAAATTAGACGAGGAAACAATAACCAACTTAATAAGAATGGAACATCTGTCACCGTTAGAAAAACAAAAATTAATCGAAACTATACTAAACAACCAGGGAGTATTGTTAAAAACCGACGAAAAACTTACAGCTACAACGGCTATAAAACATCAAATTCCGACAAAAGATGAAAAACCAACGTATTCTAAATCATATAAATACCCACACCATTTTAAAAAAGATGTGGAAGAACAAATAAATGAAATGCTTCAAAATGGAATTATAAGCCATTCAACAAGCCCATATTCGTCTCCAATATGGGTTGTTCCCAAAAAACTCGATGCATCGGGTAAAAGAAAAGTGAGGGTAGTAATCGACTATCGAAAACTTAACGAGAAGACGATAGACGACAAATTCCCTATCCCCCAGATAGAGGAGATTTTAGACAGGTTGGGGAAGTCTGAATACTTCACAACGCTTGATTTGAAATCAGGTTTCCATCAAATTGAGATGGACCCTCTACATAAATCAAAAACAGCTTTTTCAACGGACCAAGGCCATTTTGAATTTACCAGAATGCCCTTTGGTTTAAAAAATGCACCGGCAACGTTCCAGCGTGCGATGAACAATATTTTACAAGATTTTATTGGTGTTATATGCTATGTGTATTTAGATGATATCATTATCATCGGATACAATCTTAAAAATCACTTAGAAAATGTCGGAAAAGTTCTAAAAAGACTCTCCGAGTTTAACCTCAAAATACAGCTCGATAAGTGCGAGTTTTTGAGAAAAGAAACTGAGTTCTTAGGACACGTCATTACACCTCAAGGGATAAAACCAGACCCTACCAAAATAACAAAAATTTTGGATTGGAAAATTCCAGCTACCCAAAAAGAAATAAAACAATTTCTAGGGCTTACTGGATATTACAGGCGCTTCATAAAAGACTACGCTAAATTAGCCAAACCTCTTACGAAGTACTTGAAAAAAGACGGGCAAATAAATTTACAAGACGAAGATTACAAAAAAGGCTTCGAAAAATTGAAACAAATTTTAACTTCAGATCAAATTCTCACCTATCCGGATTTTAATCTTCCTTTCATTTTAACAACCGACGCCAGTAACTACGCGTTAGGTGCAGTATTATCGCAAATTCAAAACAACGTAGAGAGACCGATTGCTTTTGGCAGCAGAACACTTAACAAAACAGAAGTTAACTACTCTACAACCGAAAAAGAAGCCCTAGCAATTATGTGGGCAGTGGACAAATATCGAGCATATTTGTATGGAAATAAGTTTACCTTAATTACCGACCACAAACCCCTTACATTCATTAAAAATTCAACTAAAAATTCAAAAATATTACGTTGGAGACTTGATTTAGAAAACTTTGACTACGACGTACAATACAGAGAAGGAAAGACCAACGTTGTGGCAGATGCCCTCAGTCGGAAAATAGACAACCAAGCAAGTGTTAACATAAACAATTCAGAAACATCCTCATCAAATGCAGATAACCTTGAAACTGCCTCCCAGCAAAGTAATCCTCCCGCCGAAGCAAATGACAGTGACAATGAAACGGTACACTCCGCAAACACTTCTGATGACCACTATATTCACTGTACTGAACGACCAATCAATTACTATCACAATCAAATAATTTTCAAAATCACTAACTTTGAAACAGAACTCACAGAATCCCCTTTCCCAAACTATAACCGAGCCACCATTTGTAGAAAAGAATTCAACGAAGAATCAATTATAGACATTCTAAAAAGATTTCACAACAATAAACAATCAGCTATCATGGCTCCTGAGAACGTTATTGGAACAATACAAGAAACTTATAAAAAACATTTTGAAAAATCTGGACATTTTATAATCACACAACACAGAGTAGAAGACGTCGCAAACGAAAATAGACAAAACCTATTAATCAACAAAGAACACGAGCGTGCCCATCGAGGCATAAACGAGAACGAAAGCCAACTTAAACGCAGCTATTTTTTTCCGAGTATGCATGCTAAAATCAAAGCCATAGTAAATACATGTACAGTTTGTAACATGCATAAATATGACAGAAAACCCTACAATATTAAAATTTCCCCTCGACCGATCACGGAGAAACCATTTGACAGACTACATATGGACATCTTCTCAATAGACAAATGTAACTTTCTCTCGCTTGTTGACGCTTTTTCAAAACATGCTCAACTTATACCAATGGACACAAAAAACCTCATAGATGTCAAAAATGCTTTAGCACAATACTTCTGTACATTTGGCAATCCCAGAGAAATAATCACAGATCATGAGACTACTTTCAGGTCAGTGCAACTAAGAGAATACCTGGACAATATTGGAACGTGCTTGAAGTACGCCTCATCATCGGAAAGCAACGGACAAGTGGAGAAGACACATTCAACAATAATTGAAACACTAAACACAAACAAACACAAATTTCCCGATTTAAATACAACCGCTTTAATTCAATTAACAGTCTCTCTGTATAATTCTAGCGTTCATTCATCAACTGGCTACACACCTAACGAAGTCCTGTTCAATCAGAACAACATCTTAAATAGACCAGACATCGACAACAACGCCCAAGAAATTTTCAACAAAGTAAGAAAAAATCTAAACAAGGCAAAAAAAAGACAGGAAAAACAAAACAAGTCAAAAGAAGAGCCTCCAAAGTTAGAGGAAAATCAAGAAGTATACGTAAAGCCTAACATTAGAAAAAAATTAGAACCTAGAGCTAAGAAAACATTTATAAAAAAAGTCACTGATAGAACTTTTGAAAATAGCAGGAATATAAAAAGGAATAAGAATAAAATTAAAAGACTAAAACAATAGAAACAAATATGATGAAAGCAACCATTATAATCATATCTATTTATACTACATTAATTAAACCTCAAAATTTGGAAATCAAAAATCTTAATTCAGACCCCGTATTGTTACTTAAACACAGAGAATGTAGAATTCAAACGGGAGTACTTAAAATAGTCCATCCAATTAATTTAACAAATTTGGAAACAAATGTACTTTTATTTAGTAAATTAGCTAGAAAATCAGATGTTCATCTCCCAATGACACAACTCATTTTACAGAAAAGCAAAGCATTAGTTAATAATTTTTATCAGATTAAACCAATCAAGAATAGGCGAGCTAAGCGATGGGATGCTCTCGGCAGCGCTTGGAAGTGGTTAGCAGGTAACCCCGACGCAGACGACCTGAGACTCATCAACACGACAATGAACGAATTGATCAACAATAACAACAGACAATTCCATCTGAACAACATAATCAACAACAGGATCACAGAGACGACTACCACCATCAACAAAATAATAGAAGGACAATCGGCAACTAACAAAATCGTTTTGGAGGAAATCGACGCTTTAACCTTAATACTCTACATAGATACAATCAACGACATTCTCGAGGAAATACAGGACGCAATCATAAGGGCAAGGATCTCACTGGCAAGTAACAAACTACTCACACTTAAAGAAGTATTTTTCCTGGACTCATTATTACAAAATCAAGGATTTGATTTGGAATTCCCCGAAGAAGCGCTAAATTACGCTTTACCGAAGATCGTAGTCAAAAACGATCAGCTTTTGTACATTTTGGAAATTCCGGAAATAGATAAAAGATCATCAGAAATAATAGAAATTATACCCTTGATCGTTAACAACAGGGTAATAACTAATAACCCAAAATACATCGTCAGAGCAAACAAACAAGTATTCACAACAACAAATCCAGAGAAGTTCGTTCAGAGATATTCCGACTTACAACCGCTTAGGGATAACTGCACCTATGCGATAATTATGGGCATCGAAAGTCACTGTAATGCCCAACAAACAACAGATACTCAAATTAATCTGATATCAAACAACAAATTATTAATCAACAACGCTATAGAAATCAACATGACATCAAATTGTGGACCAGACAATAGAAAATTTACTGGAAACGCATTAATAACATTTTATAATTGCAGTATTGAAATAGCTAACGAAACCTTCACTGCAACAGAAGTAATCAGTCAAACGAAAGATCTTCAAGGAGCCTTTCATAACCTCAGAACGAACTGGAATATCGAACAACAACATAATTTATCTACCGTAACCAACCATACTCTAATCAACAGGAAACAGCTGGACAACGTTATACTTAAGCAGTATTCACACCAAATATGGATATTCAGCTTACTAGGAGGAATATCCACAACAACGGTAATTACAATATCAATCATGATCTTTATCTGTCTCCGCAGGAAGAAAATAATCATTAAAATTCGAAGCCCTGAGAAACTGGCCAACAAAATTATTCTGGAACAGCAAAATTCATCAAAAAAAGTTAAGGCAAAGATCGAGGACGATCTTTCTTTACCCCCCGGAGGAATTACGGTGGACACCTTGCAGTAAACCGTTTAATCAGCATAATCAATATCCCATATCCACATAGTAACAGACAACAACTATCACCGACCACATGGAATATTCGACGCATCAGCATTCTTCAACTGGAGCACCGGATACGACGCGACACGTTGCAACACCCCATCGGACGAGAGAACATTATTGCAAGCTTAGCAAGTTTAGTTATTAAATAGCCCAATCCGTAGGAATTAGCGTTCATTAGTTTTTCAGTTTTAATTCAGACCAGATCAGTGACTTTAATTGTACGTTAAATGTAATTAATTAGTGAAATAAATATTTTTTTTATGCTACTCGTGTCGCGACTGTTATAATTATATATATATATATATATATATATATATATATATATATATATATATATATATATATATATATATATATATATATATATATATATATATATATATATATATATATATATATATATATATTAGGTGTATTCTTAGAAAATGTCTTTTTTTTTTTTTTTGCAAATTTGATGCTTTATTGTGAAAAAATGGTTATACATTTATTGTTCAAAGTATTGGCCATCGCTAGCTATAACTTTTTCCCATCTTTGTGGTAGTTGACGGATACCCTCTCGGAAAAATGATGCTGGTTTGGCGGCTATCCACGAATCGATCCATTTTTTGACTTCGTCATAATTACGGAAGTGCTGGTCAGCCAGGCCATGTTGCATCGATCGGAAGAGATGGTAATCGGATGGCGCAATGTCCGGACTATATGGCGGGTGGGGTAGGACATCCCACTTGAGCGTTTCCAAGTATGTTTTCACCGGCTGTGCAACATGTGGCCGAGCATTGTCATGTTGCAAAATGACTTTGTTGTGTTTTTAGCGTATTGCGGCCGATTTTCACGCAATGCACGGCTCAAACGCATCAGTTGTCGCCGGTAGACTTCGCCCGTGATGGTTTCTTTTGGTTGCAACAGCTCATAGTAGACCACACCCAGCTGGTCCCACCAAATACACAGCATGATTTTCTGGCCATGAATATTGGGATTGGCCGTCGATGTTGTGGCATGACCGGGGTATCCATACGTTGCCTTACGTTTTGGATTGTCGTAATGGATCCACTTTTCGTCACCAGTCACAATTCGATCCAAAAAACCCTTCCGTATGTGCCGTTTAAGCAGCTCTTCGCATGTGAAAAAACGGCGCTCAACGTCTCTCGGCCGCAATTCGTATGGCACCCAATGACCGACCTTTCGAATCATTCCCAATGCTTTCAAACGCTTACTAATGGCTGGTTGGTTAACTCTCAATGCTGCTGCAAGTTCTTTTTGCGTTTGTGAGGGGTCTTGGTCGAGCAAAGTTTCCAATTCGACGTCTTCAAACTTTTTGACCGGGCCGGGGCGTTCCTTGTCTTCAGTGACAAAATCACCACTTTTAAAGCGTGCAAACCAACGTTGACACATTCGAACGTCGATTTTGTAGTCCGGGTATGTTTCGGAGAGCAATTCACATGCTTGAGATGCATTTTTCTTCGAATTAAACAGGAAAATTAAAACTTCCCGCAAATGCTGCTTTGATGGCTCGAATTTCGACATTTTTCGGCTTCACAAAAACTTGTTTACTTTCACTAATGATGCGTAACTTACACTGAAATAACTAGAGAATAGAATGAAGTTTCGGATGTGATAGCTGTCAATGTCAAAATTCATGTCAGAACAATAGATATGAAGTTGTCTGCAAATACGACATTTTCTAGGAATACCCCTAATATATATATATATATATATATATATATATATATATATATATATATATATATATATATATATATATATATATATATATATATATATATATATATATATATATATATATATATATATATATTCCATTCGGCACGCTGACCGAAGAGGTAATGCCTCTGACTGTAATGGTATACCGATATTAAAATGCGCGCATTTTGCTGAAGCGCACATCCGTCCCAGGTGAGGTTCATTCGGTTTAACGGCCGTAGAGACACTGAAGCAAAAGTGCTACGGTATCCCCCCTTGTATATTGGATCTAAGCATATACGAAGAATGGGAGGGAGAAAAATTGAGTCCGGGTTTTCAGCATACCATTGACAGACACTTTGAGGGCCTCAATCGGAAGTCTGTGTTAGAAATATACAGTGACTTCTATGCAATTGTGTTAGAAAACCTACCAATTTTGTAAAGTTTTTAATTTAAAAGTTAATTTTTGCTTGAAAATTAAAATGATTGTTTTTAAAGGGAAAAATCTTATCGATGGATACAAAATGCAAAATGTCAAACTTGACAGCACGATATAAAATAAGTTGTTTACCTAATTACGTTTCAGCGGAATGTCACAAAGCTGATACATAGATTTGCGTTTCTTCTAAGATTTCGATGAAATGTTTTTTCGACGATATGTCCTTTTAACTATATGTCCATTCGGCTGGATAGCATTCGACAAACTTTTTGGCAATCAATTGTAATAAATCCCGTACAAACATAAGGGAAAGAGAGAACAATTTTAAGTTACATTTTCAATAATTAATCTTTGCAGCTCCATCAATTTAAAGAAGCTGCAAAATCGTTTCGTAGTTTCGGGTAATTAGGGCACCCTAAGGAAGACACGGATAGTTTTTAAATCTGAACGTAAAGTTAACTTCTGTGAGCTGTCAAAACACCACTATTATTTACTTTTGCGTTCTTCTCCATGTTTCAGAGGTAACAGTATTCCGATTATATAGTTTGACTAAGAAAGGAATAGTGAGGAATTAAAAACAAGTTAGGATACTTTTACTTTCTGAGATATTGCCGCTGTCAATGCAAACCCAGGTTTTCAAATTACACATAAAATACTTTCTCGGAATCAAATGTTCTATTGGACCCATACTTCGAAACATTTATGGGCCCCTATGTTGAGTGAATGTTTGAGCTGAAACACGCTCAGTTGAATCTAATCTAAAATGGATGAGTTCTTATTTTTGAATGTTAAGTGTTCTACCGAAACTGACTTATTAATTTTTTTTTTAATGATCGCCAGGTAATGTTTCGTTTTAAATCATAAAGTTTCGACGAGAAGCGAAGTATGAAATTGAACACTTAATCGAAATTAAACAAAATTATCTCTAGTGATCCTTCCCGAATGAGTGAAAGCATTTTCTTCACAAATATAGTAATAATAATCAAAATCAACACCCTCATGTTTACGACATCTTTCTCCACATTAACAATAACCTTCACCTATCATTGGGGTCGCCCTTTTTCAAGTGCAGCCATCCAATTCACAATCGCTGAGTGTCGAGCGCTGAATTAAGTGGCATGATGATGATTTCCATTCATTTTATCGCACCGAATGGCTGTCTGTGGTGGAGTTCAACATAGCAGTCTGATACAATTGAGTCATTTTTCCATCACCTTGCATTTTTGCCCGGATCTTGTTTGTTCCCACCGTCGACGTCGTCGTCGTCGTTCATCTTGCACGGACTGTGTGATGATATCGCAAGCCCTCTCTTAATGCAGGCATGATATTTATTTGAAAGCAATTTTTCTCTAGCAATGTAGATCACGATTTTTTTTTACAAAGCAGATCGTGCCTATTTTATTTAGATTTCTATAGACTAATTGAGCAAAATCAAGCACCTCGAAGTCAACGATTGCTTTTTGTCGTAAATTTGGTTAAGAAACTATACACTTTTTACAAAATTTTTAAAAAATGTCATTGTTTGTATCACAGAATATAGGTACATAGTAACCGCCAGGGCAGCAATGAATCATTTCGATTCAGAAGAATTAATTTACCGATAGTTTGATTTAGAAGCTGAATTTATGACTAATGTTTAATGAAATGGAAGCCTTTGAATAAATTCTACAACGGTGTCGAACAGTACAGTGCTCTAACTGTTATTTTCACTGTAATATTCAAATGATATTCAATGTTTAATATAATTTGAATATTCTGATAAGCCACTTTCTTGTCTTAAATGTTAAAGTTGAAGCAATACATTATCAGATTAACTTATGCAAATAATCAAGCACAACAATTTCATCAAACATGATATTTTAAAAATAGGCTTCTGGAACAAGTTATCAAATGAATCGCACTAAGCCGAAATGATAATTCTTAGCACTGGTTACAGCTATCCATCATCGCGCTCTGATCAGTAATCTAATCTCTAGCAGTAAGTAACGTAACTAATAACGAAATAAAAAATAAAACACAGAGAAGTTCCTCGATCACTAAACAAAAATCTGTTCTTTAGTTTAAAGTAGGAAAGATTAGGCTCCGGAGAAGATTTCATATCAAGTTGTTAGCTAATTATAGTGGATGAAAAGTGTATCACGATGGAAACTTTGTGTTGCCAAATAAATTGAGATGCTGATGCGGGCGCACGATATATATTTTATTGTTTTCGAAGTGATTTTTCTTAATATGATATTATTTATATGCTTATCCATTCATTCGTTTATTTGTTTATTTATTTTGTTGCTATCCGATCGGACTAATTGAAATATTATCGGAAATAAATTTCTTAAAAGCAAGTAACGGCGCAATATTCCGAACTCAAAAGCTCGAATACAAGAGCCTATACCTATTTGGGTGTTTCAAAGTAACGATTCAGCTCAACTCCACTCTATGAAAGTCAGGTCCTGACATTTTATGTCAATGTCCCGTCCCAGGAGATTAAACAATTATGAATTGTGAATTAATGTTGTTACCTTTGTCACCCCCTACGTCTCATTTTATTTTATTATCAATTCCTATAAAGGGTGATACGGTCAAAATTTGGTCAAGGGAAAACGCGTGTAAATCGGTGAAATAGTTTATTTAAAAAATCAAATTAAATTTCTTTTTCAAGTTCAATTAGTATAAAATTCAGGAAAAATATTCAGTTAGGCTTCCGCTTTTCCAAATCCGAATTGCCGGGCCTTACGCTTGACCCCTGCCATCAGATTTTGTACAGCCACCTTGTCCACCTTCTTCGCCGCAGAAAGCCAGTTTGCCTTGAACTGCTGCTCGTCCTTAGCAGTTTTTTTGGTCTTCTTTAGGTTCCGCTTGACAATAGCCCAGTATTTCTCAATTGGGCGGAGCTCTGGCGTGTTGGGAGGGTTCTTGTCCTTGGGAACCACCTGCACGTTGTTGGCGGCGTACCACTCCATGGCCTTTTTACCGTAATGGCAAGATGCCAAATCCAGCCAAAACAGTACGGAACAACCGTGTTTCTTCAGGAAAGGCAGCAGACGTTTATTCAAACACTCTTTCACGTAAATTTCTTGGTTGACAGTCCCGGAAGCTATGAAAATGCTGCTTTTCAAGCCACAGGTACAGATGGCTTGCCAAACCAGATATTTCTTTGCGAACTTTGACAGTTTCGTGTGCTTGAAAATATCTGCTACCTTTCCCCTTCCTTTTGCCGTATAAAACTCCTGTCCCGGAAGCTGCTTGTAGTCGGCTTTGACGTAGGTTTCGTCGTCCATTACCACGCAGTCAAACTTCGTCAGCATCGTCGTGTACAGGCTACGGGATCGCGCTTTGGCCGTCGTATTTTGTTTATCATCGCGATTTGGAGTCACTACCTTCTTGTAAGTCGATAGTCCGGCTCGTTTTTTGGCTCGATGCACGGTTGTAGACGATACACCCAGCTTATTTGCGGCATCTCGGAGAGATAGATTAGGGTTTCGCTTGAAACTACCGCCAACTCTCTTTGTCGTCTCAGCGGCTTCCGGTTTTCGATTTCCCCCCCGATCCAGACTTCCTGGCTGTCGACAAACGTTCCCCAAACACTTTAATTACATTTGTAACGGTTGATTTGGCAACTTTTAGCGATTTTGCCAACTTTGCGTGCGAGTAGCTCGGATTTTCGCGATGCGCGAGCAAAATTTTGATACGCTGCTCTTCTTGCTTGGACGGCATTTTGACAACTGAAGAGTGAATTCCAAAATCAAAATAGGAGCAACATTCTACACACACACACCTTCAAAATGAGGGGTGTTCAGGTTTTTTAAATGCAAAATTGAAAGAAATACGTCAAGTTGATATTGACCAAATTTTGACCGTATCGCCCTTTACTGTAGGCTTACGCACATTTTGTCGACTGACATATCGTCGAATGAGATTTGGTTGAGAAACATTTGGTCAAATGATAGATTTTGTTGAATATTTGTTTGTTCGAATGATATTTGAGCAAAATTTTGGCACAAGAATTTACAATGTTGTAATTTTGTTAATTATTCTGTTAAAAATCCTCATTGTTCAAATTCAATAAATTTTGAAAATAACTGCTGGCAATATAATAAACGGTCTCCTACACAATATCAAATGAACAAGTCCAATTTTAAAAAAAAAGTTAAAATACAATGCACATGGTCGGCAGTTATGAGAAATGCATTTAAAAAAAATAACAATTTAAATGAGAAAAGAATAAATTCTATTCGAAAATTTTCATTCTTTAAAGTAAATCTACAGCAAAAATCTAGTCACTGTAGTCCTAACGATTGTATCAAATGTTAAGTAAAATTACTGAAATAACAGAAAATTTGAAAAAATTTCTAAATTTAAAGGAACAACAAACCTGCTATGTTTAATCATTTTATTTTTTATCTCGATCGGTACCATCTGAAACTCAGATCTGCTCTAAAAAAATCATGAAGCAAGCAATGTTTTTTCTGCACATCAGCACATTGCGTTTAATAGATGAACATATGTTCAGCTTTGGATCAAATCGACTGATGGAATATATTTAGCTTTCCTGACGCATGCGGTTCGGCATGACCTGAGACGCATCTTAAAAATGCGATAATTTTTGAAAATAACAACTTATAGGTCTGAAATTTCACGATATTTCCTGTTCCGAGGGACCGTTTATTTTGAGTTAAAATTTTATACTTTTCGTGTCTTTCTGAAGGGCTCAAAACAAAATAATGTAACGAATCTCAATCGGGATGTCACAAAAGCTGGCCAAATTATGAGTCCATTATGTGGCCAAATTACGATTGAATCGTTAATAATGTCTCCTTCAGGATATAGATTTGCGAGATCTAGTGTATCAATAATTCCTTGAGCGCCAAGGCAGTAATGATATATTCAGGTTATCTAAACGTTTTTCTTATCGATAATTATTGAATCACCCTTACATCTTATTACTACGCCGTACTCAAAACAAGGCATAGTGAATGATGGAAAAGTAGATCGCAGATTTAATTTAAAAATGAAAATAACTAATTTACATATCACTTCACTTTAAAAAAAAAACACCTTCACGAGCATATTAGTTGAATGATTGGAAAACTAGGGACATTTAAACTCACACTTAACTTGTTCTTGTTGAAACAATTTTAAAACTATCACTATTAAACGCGAGCAAATTCCATTAAAATTCACTAGAAAAAGCTTAGCTTTTGACAAATAAGCCAATTTTTCTGCGACTTACAGACTTCTTCAAGGTCGAGCACCCTGAATTTATCCACCTTTGGTGAGATCTGGCTCTTCTTACCAGGTTCAACTTATGATATGAGTCATGGCATCATGGAGTAATATATGAACAATGTGGTCTAAGCACCAAATTTTACAGGTTTGGGCCAAAGTCCGAAATTGTCCACTTTCCTGTTGTACCCTAAACATGTCTGGATAGCCCCCATGTGGTCTTTTGCATTTGATATAACTACCATTGTGTTTTTTGTTGAATTCTCAAGTGATTTGAATGGTCATAGTTATGCTGAATTTTAGTGCAAGTCTGTAAATGGTCACTTTTCCTGAAGTGCCTAGAATGTACCCAATCTAGTCTTCGGAACATGATATAACTACCATTGTAGTTTTTCTCGAATAATCTTCAAGTGATATGAAGTGTCGCATACTGGGTTTTGGCGCAAGTCCGAAACAGAACTTTTTTCCCAGGGTTCCCGGAACAAGTCTTGGGCACTTGATGTATAGAAACGACCCAGCCACAGGCTGAAAGTCTCTTTAATAATGAAACCAAAACCAATGACTTGATATACAGAACCGGACAAAAAAAATGCACCCAGCTGGATTGCTGCGTTCTATGCCCGTTTTTTCTTAGCAATTTCAAAGATAATCTCAGTGTATATTTTATTACTTGATTACTCACATCTTAAGTAAATGTATGACGCAAGATAATTGTACCAATTTTACCATGTGTTTGAGCTGAGGAAGCAGAAGCCATTACAAATACGGGGTGGTTTAATAAAACACACCAAGTTGCAGAATTCACCTCAGACCTTTATTGTTTAACTAAACTTACTTAATTTATTACAAATTGCCGCAATTAGGAATAGTATTTCTGACTACAATGGGCTGGTATGGGATCCACCAACGTAATAAGACGATCAGTTGGAATATTGGACCACTCTTGCTCGATTCCTGCCATAATATTGTCTGGATTCTTATACGTTCGAACATGAATTCGACGGTCGAGCTGCTCCCATAAGTGCTCGATTGGATTTAAGTCTGGCGGTTGATATTGCCTAATACAGACAGTGAAGTATGTTTGGGCTATGTTTGAAAATTCATCCTTGCACCATGTTTTCAGCGACATATGGAAGCAGAGTGATTTCTAACGGTTCTCTGTACACGACGTATTGGACAGACACCGTTTCGACTGAAACAACCTAAATAAATCGTCATTTATACATCAATATTAAAATTCATATTTATGAAGTTTTATCCAAAACCATGACACTTCCGCCGCCATATTTGACCGTTGGAACCTTGTATCTCGCATTATATCGTTGTCCTCTTGGTCTTCGTACGTATCTGACGCCGTCTGATAGTAATAGATTAAATGTACAAGTGAGCCTTTCAGTACTTTTTAGATACCACTGGCTTCTTTCTTGGTCAAAGATCGCAGCAAGCCGTGCTTGGAAACTGACGTGTTTTGTTTTTGCTGCGTCCTTTTCGTAAAAATAAAATCAAAAATATATTCGTAATTCAACCTAAACGAACAGTGAAATCATCAAATCTCCGCGTGTTTTGTGTAAGATTTTCGTTTGTTGTGCTTCGCTCCCGCACCCGGAGGAAGAGTTACTATCAGCTTAGTAGTGATTATTAGTGCTGTTAGTATTGTGTCACGCGGACATAAATGATTAAATTAGAGTATTTTTCCGCCTTGTCGCGAGTGAATAGATTACTATAAGCAGTTTAGAAGTCGATAGAGAATCGCCTCATAGCGGGGGATTTTGATTATTGACAGTGTGTGGAGAGAGAAAAAAGAAAACCAGTGCAATGTAGAAAACGGCCATTTGCTGGTCAGAAGCAAAGAACGAAGCTAACGCGCATGCGCGTGTGAGTGGCTGGCATATAATTTCAGATGCACTCACCACGTGATGTACAGATGGAGAGCTGTGAAGTTTTTTTTTCTTCCGTTGCACAATGATTGTGATTTTCAAGTTAAATTTCTTCTCGGAAGTTCTTTTTTTTACCTGTGATTTTCATCTTATTGCATTTGTGCGCGAAGTATGAATTGTATTTGGGCTGTTCCATTCAAAAGATGATGTGAAAATATTTACCGAGTAGCGGAGTGCTACTTCTGTAGACACATAAATGCATCCTTTAACATCACAGGGAAGCCGTTCAAATGAAGACAGCAAAAATTTCCGGTGAGATCCATCTAAATTTGAACGATACTACTAAATACGTGCCATCCTCAAAACAATAAGATATGATGATGGAAGTGTATGCACAGTATTTAGTTACCTTTGGGTTCTTCTTGACTTCGCGCATGATCCTGCGAGAAAATCTGGAGGTTTCGCTGATCCAGACGGGCCTTGAAGAGAAGTTCGTATTCCAGCAGGACAATGACCCGAAGCATACTGCCAAGAAGACCAAGTCTTTCTTCCGGTCTTGTCGGATCAAACCGCTGGAATGGCCTCCAAAAAGCCTGGACCTCAATCCCATCGAGAATTTGTGGGTGATTCTCGATGCCAGGATTGACAAAACTGGTGTTACCAATAAAAATAACTATTTTGAAGCCCTGGAGCGCGCCTGGGAAGAGCTATATCCACAGCACCTAAAGAACCTGGTCGAGAGCATGTCGAAGCGCCTGCAGGAGGTCCTGAAGGCCAAAGGAGGACACATCAATTATTGAAATGCTTTTATTTTACTTTAATTTATGTTTTCTGTAGCCTAAATGAAGTGGGCACTTTATTTTGTCACTGTTTTTTTTTTCAACACAAATTTTTTTCTTTAAGTAAAACTCCTTATTTTTCAGTATTCCATAAGTGAAACTTAAAAAGAATATAAAAAATACAGTTTCTTTAATTTGAACCAAGTAAATGAGAGAAATTGAAAAAACGATGAGGTGAGCACTTTATTTTGCCTATCAGTGTAAATAGTGGTAGTTGTCTCATATATTGTATATCTATGATTTACAGAATTTAAAAACAATAACAGCTATACAAAATTGTAAAGCAAGTTAGTTTCAGATGAACAAAATATCCGATGCTAATATAAATTACCGATATTGAGTTTTCTTTTTGCCCTTGGAAAACATTTCCTTCTCTGCACAATTTCTATGTATGCTAAACCCGGATAATCGTATCCACTCCAATGTTAGGTTTCCCGTTGCGCCACCCGATCGATTGCCTGTATCTAATCGGATAAGACATTCACCTTTTTTTGCGTGTCAGTTGATTTAAGCTCCAACTTTCAATTGGATTAGCCGGTCGTGACTCCTCGATTCAGAGATGTCAAATCGCACGTCTTCAAACTCGGCGGAAGGTAAAAACTATTATGACATTCGCCTAAGAGTGTCGTCCTTGCCCTCGTCGTCTTTGCCACAACTGAAGTTGTCGTAGTCGTCATCGCCATCATAGCGACAAGCGTGTTTGAAGCTATTCCGTCAAGAAGAGATACATTATTTCCACCTCAAGTTTTCCTTCTTGTCGGGGTCGGAAATGTGATTCTTAATTGGCTTGTATTGTCGTTGCAGTTGTAAATTTAAAAAACAATCGACTGATGATGACGTTTGGGTTCCCCTCGTTCACTCATGTGCTTACGATGTACTACGCACTATCTCCGATACTACGCATAACATGCAAAACGAGTGAAATAGACTTCCGCTAATCGGTTAAACCAATTCGCGATTGTAATGGCAACAAAACAAGCAACGATCCGTGCATAAGAATGGCGATTTTAAAATTGTGACACCAGCCCAGTATCGGTTTTAGCAATTGTTAAACAAAACAACAAATATGTTGAACATACTGTATAAGTGTTGAAGCGTCCATCGGCTGGATTGAAGAATGGCGGTTAATAGTGATTGCGCGCTTTTTATGATGCCGAAAATAAAATATCAATTTACTTGGGTCTTTTTTCTGTCACTCCCGCACTCATTCATTCGTTTGCTGTGGAACGTGTGCGGTTCGAAAAAGCCTCAAGGGGCTTAAATTCCCGTTCGCTGTCGGTCGGGGACATTAATCCGTTGCGTCGCGCATTTTGTGGTGTTTTTTAACAGTTTGCATTGCCAATGACAACATCTAGGGGGTGGCATTTGACCAGTCAATCTTTTTTTTCGTACCGGGAGAGATCGTCGTGTGGGTTATTTGTCTAAGCGCGGTCAATGACGATACTAAAATTTTATATTGATGTGGTAATGATTCTGTGGACATAGAATATTACAATTCTTAGAAACAGAACAACATATTTTGACGTCAGTTTATTTTTGCATCTTAAACTGGTTGTATTCATCTGATAACATCATTGCCAGAATCTGATTACGTTACAATATATGATCCAAACAGTTATGCCATTGTTTTTTTATAATTAATTTTATACACTCTAAAATGCAGCTGTTTTCTTATTGCCTAAAATAGAACAACTGGTACCACGTAGCTCTAGTGGAACGGTAGCTAAATTGAACAGGGGCTGCCAGAATTAGTAAAAAACGTTTTCCACTTTAAAATTCCAACACACAAAAAAAATTTTTTTTTTTCTCTAGAGTAAAATTTTTTGAAACTTGGGGTTTTTTTTTTTTTTGTGTTTTTTTTTTTTGTTGGGTGTGTATTAAAAAAAAAAACAAACGCTTGGACCCCCCCCATATTTTTTTTTTTTTTTGGAACAAACCTAGTTTCCTTTCTTTCCCTCTCCATGGCTGGATTTTGTACCTGGACGCTGGTGGGAGGGCCCAATCTCATGTTAATGATGCATTGGAGATAGCTGATTTATGATAGATGTCGCTAGGTCATGTCATTGTATGACCTTCTACTCTAATGAACCATTCATGGGAGAGCCAAAGGTCCAGTCACACATAGTAGTGATAATATCACACTCGCTCCTCTTTCTATTTAATAGCCGCGTCGTAGCACGCATGTGTACAGGCACTAAAGTTGAGTGTGATATTGGCGGGTTGGGCCGCAAATCACTAAAAATTTAATCATAGATAGATTTATTCAATTTTGAAAATGTTTAATATTCAATTTGGGGTGGAAGTATGAACTGTGTCCTAGAATTTGTTGTGGTTTTGTGGGATGCGGAGGGCCCGTTTAGGACCTCAGAGTATCGTATCACTAGGGTTTGTCATAGGAGGGTTTGTTCAGAATGAAAGAGGTATGCTACCGGCGGGCTTCGCCGCAATTTACGCTTAGACGAGGCTGGAAACAGTTTGTAGACGCCTGACATCAAGTAGTTAAGGGACACGGCAGGAGGTGCACTTTTCATTGGCGTGGCAATTCTTTCATTGTTGTTTATTCATTGATTGTCATTAACTAAACACCAAACGTACCGAAATTTCAATTCTAATTCTAATTCTAAAATAAATTATAATTTAAATATGTGCGGTATACGACAGCCGACTTTCAAATTATTGCAAATCATAGAGAGATGTTACTTTGAGATAGCAACTTGCAGCGTAAAAACAACATGAAATTTACAGTGGCATCTCAAATAGCCTGGTCACATTGATACGAACTACAGGGAATGATTCGCTCTATCTTTTCGGGATGTGCCGTATATCACTGTAATGCGGAATTGTAAATTAACGATTTTATGATTTTCTTTTTGCAGAATTTTCAACCGGTCCAAAACGCCCTACCTTAACCACCTACCCCAACCTATCCTTGTTCCTTCCCATGGAGTTCATGTGGTCTGAATAGACTAGTTCGCCATTACCCCTCCTCCAGCATCGCCTTTGGATTGACTTGCGCTCTTATTGCCCCACCAACTGCTGCAAAATGAAAATGAAAATGAAAAACTAGGTTACATTCCTATTTTAGTTTCGGGTAATCCTTCAATATCCTCTTCACCTTTCGGTCCATCCGTTGCTTTTATCACTTCTCGGTTTCCTCTCGGCCGTCAAACGTTCCAAAAATGATTTGAACACTTCGTAAACAGTGGATTTAGATCAATCCAATTTGTTTGCATACAGAAACAAAAGCGTTCCCATAAAGGAAAACGAACCGTAAAGTAGTTCACCTTTTCAGGATCTTTACCCAAAATCGTGGTTTAGTTCCCGATTACGTGATTCAGTTAACGGTGTATTTTTGCATGTTCTCGAATTCATGACTGCAACGAATTCCGTGCAAATTCCCATATTGATAAGTCAGAATTTGCCTCACGACGGCATAAAATCGACTCGGACACCTGTTTTTCATTCGTCACCAATTTGAACACAACGAGGGCATGATAACGCAATTTTTTTACCTCTTTTTTTAAAATTTATTTCTCAATATAGTCTCCTTTCAACTCGATATTCCAACTTTTTCAAGCCATCCAAAAAAATATGATTTGTCAAATTCCGAAAAACAGGCCTCTGTTGCGGCAATGACTTCCTCGCTTAACGTCAATCGCTTTCCGCCAAGCCATTTCTTCATGTTTGTAAACAAAAAGCGTGGGGCCAAATCTGGAGAATACGGTGGATGAGGCAGCAATTCGTAGCGTTATTTGCCCAGTTTGCTGTGGCGATTACTGAAGGGTGAGCTGGAGCGTTGTCATGGTGGAAAAACACCTTTTTCTACGCAAATTGGGGTCTTTTTTTCTTCTACGACATCGAATCGGTCCACTACATCAGCATAGTACTGCCCTGTGTTTGTCCTTTGCTTCTCCAAAGGATACTCTGAGTGTGGATAGAGCACAGCGCATCTATCATAAAAGTGACACTAGGGACAAAGAGCTGAAGAGAAAGGTGTTGAGGTACGTGAAAGGCAACCCAGGTGTCTCCATACGTGATTTGGCAAAGAAATACGATTCCAACTTTTCCAACTCCTTGAAAAAAAATTTAGTGGCTAAAAAGCGAGCACGATTACTATACGAACGAGTTTTGACGAAATATGATGGCTATATTTTAATGGATGACGGAACATATGTCAAAATGGATTATAAACAAATCTCCGGACGAAAATTTTACGTGCAACTGGTCGTGGGGATGTCCCTTCCAGGTATAAATTTGTTTTTGCTATAAAACTAATGATTTGGCAAGGAATCTGCAGTTGTGGCCTTAAAACCAAGGTTTTCATCACATCTCACACAATGATGTCGAAGGTTTACATTAAAGAGTGTCTGAAAAGCGGATTTTACCATGAATTCGGCAAGACAAGACCAACGTTATGTTTTGGCCGGATCTAGCAAGCTGCCACTACTCTAAGTAGGTACTAGAATGGTATGCTGCAAACAATATTAATTTCGTCGCCAAAGAGATTAATCCTCCGAAAAATATTGGGCAATTGTCAAGCGAAAACTTCGAGGATGCGGTAAAGAAGTGACAAATGCACAACAAATGCCTTTAACGTGGAATAAGTTCGCCGGTACAGAGTCACCAGCGACTGTGCAGATCATGATGGCATCGATCACAAGTAAAGTGCGACAGTTCGTTCGAAACAGTGAAATGTAATAACATATCGTTTACATATCGTTCGAAAGCTGAATAAATATCCTTTTATTTGACGTTTCGATCAACCGTGTATGTTGTTTAATGTCTTGAGTTATGATCACTTTAATGCGTCCAAATTTACTTTAAATCGGGATTTACTGATGGATCCATGTTTCGTCAACAGTCACGAAACGCCGTAGGAATTGTTTCGGATCACGCTTTAAAATTTCCAAACAGTACTCTGAAGTTGTCATGCGATTCCGTTTTGCTCCTCTGTGAGCAAACGCGGCTCCCATCTCGCCGATAGCTTTCTCATACCTAATTTTTCGTGAAGGATATTTTGTATGCGTTAAATTTAGGTGTGTGCAATGTCAGCAATCTCTCTGATCTTCAACCGGCGATCTGCTAACACGATATCATGAATTTTGTCAACCATATCCTCCGTAGTCACCTCAATCGGACGGCCTGGACGCTTTTCCTCAAAAACGGATGTTCAGCCTCGCTTGAATTCATTTAATCAATATCTGATGGTAATCATCGAAATTGCCTGGTCCTTATAAACGGCATTTAACTTCATTTTGATTTCACGTCTTCTTATCAAAAAAAAAAAAGACAGCGAATCACTGATCGATATTGCTCTTTCTCCATGGTTGCAAACAAAAGCGAACTTAACAACTTTCAACAGCTATCAAAACTAAACTACTCGATGAATCTGTCTGAAATTTTGACAGCTATTGTTTTAAAGATGGCTTTAAATGATGTCGTACACATTTCGCGTCCGTGATGCCATCAGTCGCTAAACACGGGTACATATCATACAGCCCAAGCAATCATGACATAAGTATAACACCAATTATAGTTTTTTTTTTATCAAAGACTCTTAGCTATACCTCAGTGAATTTTTTCTCTCCTACGTACAATATTTCAAAAGTTACAGTGATTTGAAAGTGTCCGGATTAATGTGGATACCTTCCTTAGTTCCAAGTTTTCTTGATTATTAGGGCTAGCCCTACATGAAAGCAGTCTAGCCCTACATTGTCAAACTATCAGTTAGACATGGAGTGGTACAGCGGTTTGTTCAACTCATAGTCGTTGGGAATGGTAAATGAAGCGGAAGATTCAGTCTAAATCTGGACACTACGGACACCATTTCTTAAAAAATCACTCACAATCGCACCTCGGCACATAACGACTTTTGGTGATAGTCAATTCCTATTATGTAGTGGTATGCGTGAGTGCGTGACTACTATTTGACCTAAAAATGGCCTTTGCCAAATTTGGTAGGGGTTGTTCTGAGGCCAAAAAATCTCTGGTTCCACCTCATGTGTTGATGAGCGTAATATGCAGGGTGGAGATGTCTCCATCCGGTAGCAAACCATCCTAAGGTCCAAAGCCCCAAAAAACAAAAAAGAAAAACAGGAAAAGAAGTAAGTGGTAATAACTTTACGTAGATTCTTATTATGGCATCGAAGTATGGGAATTAATACAAAATTGCTGAATTTTTATGAATCGAATGGAAATGGTTCCGCTCTTTCGAAAGAAGGTAACTAACACTCAAAATCACACGCTTTTTCCAGCGTGAATTTTTCAAACAATCCCCAAATTGCAAGGTTAGACGTAGTCCTACGAAAAAAGTTCACGTGCGACTGTTGAATTTATAAACTGTTGAGTTTATAGCACACTTCAAGCACAAAGCACTGTTGCATTTACCTGTTATAATAAAACATTCGAAATTCGTCCACTCGCTGAAAACTGCAAGATAAACAATGGTTAACATGCAAAGGTCATGCAACACAAACTGTGCACCAAAAAAATACAAGCAAAGCGCAGTAATAAGTTTCATCTTTTGGGAAAGTTTGTATGTACTTTTGAGTGAATGTTTACTATTCATACTGTTAATGATGAAAATAGAAAAGCGAGGACAAATATAAATCATAGAGTTGTGACAGAAACAATAAAATGGGCGAGTTGCGAAAGCACTCGTTACAAACGATAGATCCGATGTGCATACCTCGTGTGACCGATTCGGTCGGCCAGGTTTAATGACTTTGAAAGAATATGCAACCATTGTTGACCGGAATGTCACGCCATTTCGAGCATTTCCGGAAATTGTGTCTAAACTTTTGCGCTTCTGCTTGTTGTGTTGTATTTATTTAACGAGATGACAATAAAATTGTTAACAAAGTGGAAACAAACTTCCCTCGATAGTCATCCTCCATTGAAACGAAAGGCGGTTTTTATGCTCCATATCATAAAATACATAAAAAAATCTCGTTAAAACAAACGAACCCATATTGACTCACATGAAGTAGCGCATCCAAGTATTTACACATTGAGGCCGTCATTCGCCAAAGTACGTATTGCACCGAGTGTGCGAAAATCTCTACTATTCAATAAATCTTCCGATTAGTGTTGTGAAAAGTTAGCAACACTCACGAAATATGTACACAACAATAACAAATATGCAACCTCCGATTATTGTTCGTGGGAGAGAGGTGCGTTTGCATATTTGAGTCGAAGGAATACAAAGCCGCGCTCGTGCCCTGTGCATATAAAAAAGAGACGGGCGCGTAAGTTACTTGTGTGTGCGCATGATCTTGGCGAGTCATAAAAATAACTATAATGCATTACTTTTTACGATCTACATAATTTTCAATTATAGATATAAATGAGAAGCAAACGCGCACGCGCACCCAAGTTAGGAGCAGTAGCGGCTTAGAGATTTGTTTGCTGCGTGCCTTCTCTTAGGCAACTTAGCCCTGCCTGTAACCGATTCGTCCTCGTTGTTTGGTTGGAAAGAGAGAGGGGCGGGGGGGGGCTGCATCAGCTGAGAGTAATGGTTTGTGGCAAATGGTTGCATGCACTATATTGCTGGGTACCGTCGACGGTGCGAGAGCAATGCACTTACTTCGTTCCAGCCGTTGTTGTGAGTGATGCCGTGCAAAATTTCCCTCGGCACAGAAAACGAGGTCAGCATGCGCCCCTGCACATGCGCCATATGCAACAAAATGCTGTGCATAGAAATTTGAAGGTGATGATCACATAGACATCTACTTCAAGAGCTTGCCGGAGAATTTATTTACTGCAGGTAGATGATATTTGTAATGGAATCCAAAACATGTTACTTACCATTGAATGTGAAATCTATGGCCCTCTACAATAATTAAAGCTACAGAGATCGAAATCAATTCAGTGCTTCTAAGACCATAATCAACTGAACCAGTTCTAGTTGGTGTCGTACGCAATCGTATAGAGCCTTAAATGGAAATAGTTTTTCAACATCTATTGGTAAGCTGATTGATGTTGTGATGACCGTCGGCTCCAACAATCACAAAACGCTCGCGCTCACTTGCATCATGGCATCCTGTGTTAATAGACAGGTGCTGGAATTAATCGTTTATAATTACGTACACTGATAGGCAAAATAAAGTGCCCACCTCATCGTTTTTTCAATTTCTCTCATTTACTTGGTTCAAATTAAAGTAAACACACTGTATTTTTTATATTCTTTTTAAGTTTCACTTATGGAATACTGAAAAAAAAGGAGTTTTACTTAAAAAAAAAAAATTTGTGTTGAAAAAAAAAACAGTGACAAAATAAAGTGCCCACTTCATTTAGGCTACAGAAAACATAAATTAAAGTAAAATAAAAGCATTTCAATAATTGATGTGTCCTCCTTTGGCCTTCAGGACCTCCTGCAGGCGCTTCGACATGCTCTCGACCAGGTTCTTTAGGTGCTGTGGATCTAGCTCTTCCCAGGCGCGCTCCAGGGCTTCAAAATAGTTATTTTTATTGGTAATACCAGTTTTGTCAACCCTGGCATCGAGAATCGCCCACAAATTCTCGATGGGATTGAGGTCCGGGCTTTGTGGAGGCCATTCCAGCGGTTTGATCCGACAAGACCTGAAGAAAGACTTGGTCTTCTTGGCAGTATGCTTCGGGTCGTTGTCCTGCTGGAATACGAACTTCTCTTCAAGGCCCGTCTGGATCAGCGAAACCTCCAGATTTTCTCGCAGGATGTTGATGTAAGAATCTGCCGTCATTATCCCGTCGATTTTCACAATGCTTCCCACTCCACCCCACGAAAAACACCCCCAGACCATCACATTTCCTCCTCCATGCTTCATCGTGCCTTGGATGTGGCGCTCCTGAAGCTCCTCTCCCGATCTGCACCAAACACGAACCCGCTGCTTTCGGTTAAACAGCTCGAATTTGGATTCGTCCGTCCAGAGAACCGTAGTCCAGAACTCTAGGGGCTTATCAGCATGCTCCTTCGCAAACTTAAGCCGTTTGGCTTTGTTTGCCTTGCTGATAAATGGGCGCTTCCGGGCAAGTTTGCTATTCAACCCCTGTGCTACGAGACGGCGACGAACAGTTCGACCGGAAACTGATAACTGAAGAGTTTCCTGGATCTCGCGGACAGTTACTTTCGGGTTCTTCTTGACTTCGCGCATGATCTTGGTGTCCGTTCTCGCATCCGTTTTTCGCTTTCTGCCTCTGCCAGGGCGATCCACCACTGATCTAAACGTTTTAAGCTTCAGAAGAATTTTGCCAACCGCTGCCTTACTGATACTGTACTTCTTAGCGACAGCCCGGTGCGATTCACCGTTTTGCACATCACGAACGACCAATTTTCGGATACACAAGGGAATTGCTTTCGAAAGCACTGCGTTCTCCATTTTTTTCAATTGAATCAAATGCGATCACGTATACAAATGCACCAGGTTGAGCCGTTTGCTTCAAAACATGTCAAAATATCAAAACATAAACAATCGAGGGGTCTTCCAATGGAAACTTATCGAAAACATATCGATTTTTGAAGTGGGCACTTTATTTTGCCACTGTTTTTTTTTTCAACACAAATTGATTTTTTGTTTTCTTTAAGTAAAACTCCTTTTTTTTCAGTATTCCATAAGTGAAACTTAAAAAGAATATAAAAAATAAGATAATAAAAAAAATACAGTGTGTTAACTTTAATTTGAACCAAGTAAATGAGAGAAATTGAAAAAACGAAGAGGTGGGCACTTTATTTTGCCTATCAGTGTAAGCTTATATGTTCATTAACCATGAGGCTCACAGTACATCGGTGTAAAACACTGTATGAGTGTAAAGCTATGGCATCTAATTCCCCCTTCTCAGACCTCGAATGCTAAATCGGAATTGTATCCTTCCATCGACATCTTTATTAGTCCTCTAGAAGAATCCAGTTCTGATAGCGCTGATCACAAAAACAGAACTTAAGATCTCAATTACCGTTCAAATTTGCATGAGCTTTGTCAGTGCATAGATTGATGTTTGACTGGTCTGTAGGATGAATTGTCTTCCAGATCATTCAATATTTGTCTTACAAACTAGGTCTTTTTTTTTTGACATCAAGGATGGAAATAATTAGGTATATTAGTATGTGTACAACAAAATTTTTATATAGTTTACATATTTCTTCAAGCTTAATCGAGTCAAGTTAACAAAACCAATTTTTTATTTTATTATATGTTTAAAAAAAACCTTAAACATTTAAAGAGCATTTAACTAATCATGTTTTTTGTTGTTGCATGAAGCACGTAATCAATTATAATGTTTGAAATGGAAATGTCCTTCTTATCAACATGTAACCCTAGGAGTGGGCAGCAATTTCTGCTAGAACCAAAGATGTGAAGAGAAAGTATTGAGGTCGATGAGAGCACGGTGGCTAGTGCGCGCTTGATCGTGCTCATATACCGCCAATGCCACAGAACAGTTCTAGCGATGTGTCAATTTCCTATTAGAGGTTTTGAAACCCACACTGGGGTAGCTAGGTAAGAGATTGTGTGTTCGATCGTATGCCGCCTTTCTAGCATGCCTTACGCTCAATTTCAACTACTTTTACTCAAATTCACAGCCTGCCGTGCTCTTATAGGTCCAATACTTATCAAAGAGATAAAACCGATTACCCGCGGTCCTGAGGTTACTTGGAATAACAATTTTATGGATGGAATAATTGAGGTGGGAATTTCAAACACAGTTTACAAAACAATAGTATCTAGGACTACAAATTACAAATTTTTGATTAAACATTCGCAAACAATGAAAAACACACACACGCACACAGTTCTCAACAATTTAACCTTAACACCTTAACTCCAGATCGCGTATAGCCAAAATGTCTCGAATCGGTACATTGGGTTGTCTACCTCGAGCCCGAAAGTATTCATAAAGTTCTGATCTGACTCTACGATGCTCAGCACAAAACCAAATAATATGATATGCCTAGTAACCTTGTCCACATTCACCAAGATTGCTGTCTCCTAGCCCATAACGGAACAAATGAACGTTTAACCCTTTTCTAAGCGTTATCATACAAGAAATTTGATTAATTCTGATTTATTTGGTGCTCAATAACATAGAAATGATTGACACAAGTAGGAAATATATTTTTGAGATGTGTCAGGTCACCCAAACTGTCCTGGAGTTCAGAACTTAAGATCTATAGTTGTAACAGTAGTTTTATCCGCTGTACAAATTTACGGTATGTATTCTATCATATACAATGAATGTCCTGGAAGACCAACCGACACTTTGAGATAATCATGGGATATTCTATGTCATCCAAACTGTTATGGAGTACAAAACTTAAGATCTACTGTTGTAACAGTAGCATTATTCACAATACAAAGTTACGAAATGTATACAAACATATTCAATGAATGTCCTGGAAGACCAACAGACATTTTGAAATATTCTTGGAATATTCTATGACAAAAAAAAACTGTCTTGGAATTCAGAAATTATAATCTACTGTTGTAACAGTAGCTTTCTGGACTATAAAATTGTATGATGTGTATCCAAACATGTTCATCGATTCTTCTTGATGGACAACTATTTATAACCGATATTTATGACTAAGGTTATCACTGTAGATCCTTACTTCTGAATTCAAGGGCAGTTTTGGTGACCTAGAACATCACTGTTGACCTTCCAGAAGACTCACCTAATTTGGTCAAATTTGTTTGTTTAGTGCAGAAAGCTACAGTTACAGCTTTAGACTTTTTGTTTTGAGCTCCAGGATAGTTTGGATAATAGATGGATAGAACATTCGAAGATTATCCCATAATGTCTATTGTTCTTCGAAGATATTCAATGGATATGTTTCATTACACATCGTAGCTTTGCATAGCCCAGAAAGATTTTGCTACAGCTGTAGGTCTTATGTTCTGATCTCAAGGATAGTTGGGATGACCTAGATTATGTCATATTACTTAATAATGTTTGTTGACCTTTAAGAATGTTAAACGAATCTGTTTGAATATTTGTTGTTACTTTGTATTGCCTAAAAATTACTGTATCAACTGTTAATCTTAAGTTCTAAACGCCGGGACAGTTGGTTGACTTAGACCATCCCAACATTATCTTCTTATGTATTTGAACATTTGAAAATATTCGCTAAATATGCTTGAATGTGTGACGTAACTTTGTATTGCCCAAAAAACTACTATTTCTACCGTAGATTTCAAGTTCTAAGTTTGGATTACCTAGAGGATCACCAAGTTATAAAATAATGACTGTTGACCTTCCAGAAGATTCATTGAATATGTTTTAATACAAATCGTCACCTTAAAAAGCCCAAGAACTAGTAGGATTGTTTGGATTAACTAGAAAATCCCAAGATTGTCGCATTATGTCTGTTGCCCTTCCACATTGTTCAATGAATATTGTTAAATACATACTGTCCCCTTGCATACTCCAAAAACCTACTGTTACAACTGTAAATCTTATGTTCTGAACTCAAGGACAGTGAAAGACCAGGATCATCCCAATTTATTTCATAATGTTTTTTTTTTTACGTTCGGAAATATTCACTGAATATGGTTGAATACGTAGCGTAACTTTGTACAGCCAAAAAGAAAATGACTACTGCAGATCTGAGACCTCCCTTAGCTCAGTCGGTAAAGGCGCAGCTACAAAGCAATACCATGCTGGAGGTGGATGGGTTCGATTCCCGGTATGGTTTAGGAATTTTTCGTTAAGGAAAATTTCTCGACTCCCTGAGCATAGGGTATGATTGTACTTGCCATGCACTTATACTAATTCAAAAATGTTACCTGACATCGAAAGCACTCAATTAATAACTGTGAAAGTGCATTTAGAACATTAAGTTGAGAGCAAGCAATAAGCGAACTATAAAAGCAATAAGCAAGAAGAGAATCTTAAGCTCTGAACTCAAGGACAATTTGGATGACCTACAACATCTCAAAATTATCAAGTAATAAATGTTGACCTTCAAAAAGGTTCATTCAATATCCAGAAAATGAGAAGAAAGATTAATGATATCCATTTAATTCCAACTACCTTTATTGCTTATCTTGACGGATACGCATATTTCGTCTACAATGTGCAGACTACTTCAGTGTGGTGTACTAGTCGAGTATTAATACACGACACTGAAGAAGTCTGCACATTGTAGACCAAATACGCGTATCTGTCAAGATAAGCAATACTAAGCTGAGTTTGGATTTACAATCATTTGTTTTACTCATCTTTCTTCTCCCATCCCGATGCCCGCCTTCCTTTTCACTCCCATAAATTTTGTACACCGATTTTCCCAGTGTTTTTGTTGTTTTTACTCAAATTTTCTTCAATTCTAGCTCTGTTTTTCTAGTTTTGGGATGTTTGCGAAGTTCCGTTTTCATAATTGCCCAGATTTTTCAATTGGACGAAGTTCCGGTGAATTTGGTGGGTTCATATCCTTTGGCACAAAATTGACTCCGTTGGCTCGGTACCACTCCAATATGTTTCGAGCGTAGTGGCAGGATGCTAGATCTGAAGTTCTGAACTCGAGTTGATCCTTTGTGCTTCTTAATGAATGGCAAGAGACAGTTCTTAAGGCACTCTTCCGTGTAAATCGCACCGTTTATTGTTCCGGAAGTGATGAAGGGAGCACTTATTTCACCACATCCGCAATCCGCAGATTAGAAACTTCTTTGCAGATTCTCGATAGTTTCTTCTTTCGAACATCCTCCGGAACATCGAACTTCGACTTGGCAACGAAATATTCTTGCCCAGGAAGTTGACGGAAGTCGGCCTTGACGTATGTTTCGTCATCCATCACGATGCAACCGGATTTGGTGAGCAGCTTCGTGTAAGTTTCCGGGCGCGGGTGTTCGCCAAAGTGATGTTTTGTTTGTCATTCCGGTTTGGGGCTTTATGCACTTCGTAGAACATGAAACACCAGCACGCTTCATGGTTTTCTGCACAAAACCGACTGACACCTTAGACTTTTTAGCTACAGCCCAAGTAGACAAATTGTTTGGAAGGTTCTTGAATTGTTGTACGACTTTCCTGCCTTTTACTGTCCTTGACCCTTTTACGACCACTCCTTCCTTCCTTTGGACCTCAGACCTCCTGGAAGATTCTTATTGCACGAGACACAGTTGTATTTGCAATTCCAAGCCTTTTAGCAATCCACCGGTGGGACGCCCCTGGATTTTGATTGTGGTGCCCAAAATGTTCTCACAGACACTACGCCATCATCTGTAAGTTGTCTCAACGTACAGTTGACACTTAGACGAACGTCATTGTCTTCGACATAAAAAATATACAAAAGAGACATGATCCCTGGAGAAGATCCATGTAGCTAAATCGGGAAGTTGTAGAGTTTGAGAATTCATAAATGGTGAACAGCTACAATAGTGGAGTTTATCTGAAAGATTTTCAACAGATACCGAATCAAAAGCCCCCTCGATATCCAAGAAAACAGAAGACATTTGCTCTTTTGTAGCAAAAGCTAACTCCGTGAAAAGATACACAAGACAGCCGTTCGTTCCCTTACCCCTACCATATTGAGAGTCTGAGAGTAGATTGTTCGTCTCAATCCATTTTTCCAGACGAAAGAGGATTATATTTCTCTAGCCGTTTTCGAATACACGATAACATCGCGATGAGTCGATGGGAGTTATAAACGTTTAGTTTAACGTAAACGTTTAGTTCAAGAAACTGATTAAACAAGTTCAACACGTCTGGAAGATGCTTAAGCAAGTTGAACTTGATCCGGTGAGCTCCTTGAGCCGTATTTCCACACGGAAGGAGTGCGAGGGAAAGTTCTACAATTGAAAAGGTCTCATCTATCGAGTTCGTGGTTTCACGAGGAATCATCCGTGCCGACACAGACAACTGAACAAACTTCTCTCGCGAAGTTCCATTGGTCCATTGGTCCGAGTACTCCTCGCTCTTGTTGTTCGTAGTTCGGTTACGCAATCTTCCCGCCGTGTTCCAAAAAGTATTCATCGACATTTAACACGATAGCCCGTCCACGAATTGTCACCATTACCCGCGTTTTCTGGCCTTGATGAGGCTCTTAATTTCACTTCTTCGAAGTGCTGAGGTATTCCACGTCTACAGTGCTGATCACACCATAGAGAAGAAGGTTTCCTACGAAATGACTTTCCTGGAACTGGTCGAGCGCAGGTTGGAAAGGAAGTTATATTCCTCCAGCGTTGGGTGCGCTTCTACCGCCGTTACAGCTTCATCTATTGCTGCCCTGAACTTTGTCCGATCGTGTAAGATTGAACGTAACGTTGATGGATTTCCACGGATTGAACCCGGGGGCTGCCGATATTTGTATGGGCAAGTGATCACTATCGTAGGCATCCTGAATCCATTCCATGTGCAATCCAACGATAAATAATTCGAGCAAAGTGTGAGGTCGAATCTACTACCAATTGAGGATGGACCAGCCAAACGTGTTAAGAATCTCCCTTGTTAAGAACTGTCATATAGAAGTTGCCACAGAGGTATATCAAAGAAGAACGGTTGTCATCATACAGTTCTCCCCAGCCTGTACTGTTGGAGTGAAAATCTCCTATGATCAATCGTGGAGGAGGAAGAACCAAACAAATAACTGAAAGAAGCTTTCGGTTAAAGGAAGATCTAGGAGGAATTTTCACAAAAGCAATACAAAGGCTTTTATTTATAATATAATGCTTGTGATCCCTGAAAACTCCCCCTCTGATAAAAGTATTCTTTCATCGTTTTTATTAACACACATTTTGGATAGCCACGGTAATACTTCTGAAGAGCATTATATAATAATCAATCGCTTAACACAACGTGGCTCCGATTTGCACTAATTCACAATCCAATTACGGAAACACTCAAACTATTTATCGATTTATTTTCAGTTACATACATCTAACTAACCCCCAATGAGATTTTGGATAGAGTTCGTTCACGAGCCAAACTTTTTTCCTCACTGTACGTTCTTTATTATTTATTTTTTCAGTCCAATGCTTCATTTCGGCCAGTCTGGCCAGTGATATGGATCTTAAGATCCGAATAGGTCTATTCAACATAGCCAGCCATTCGAAGTTTGGGCGCGCGATCATTCCCTTGCTTGCTCTGGCAGCTCAAGCTCACGGGCAAGATAAAGAGTAGAGCTAATGATAATGATTGGATGTTTGTATGATTTATTACGCTTTTTGCTGAATGAACCGAGGAAAAGGTTGTGGCAATTGAATTTCATTGCATTGCGCGCATTCGAATCGCACGGATCAAAAAGGGTTGGGGTAGAGCGTACTTCATGGCTATCGGTCTTAAGGGGGCATGGCCGTAGGTTGCTTTAGCCTACTACGACGACCATCGAAGGAAAACCCCGTCCTCGTGTTGAGAGTGAGAGTTTTTCTTTTTATCGTAACATTTTTCAACGGACATTTCAGTTTCAATGGAATGTACTCCACAAAGTGTGAATGAACCTTTTTTCAGCTCATTTAGGTCGGGTATTGGCATGTTTTTTACTGTTCCACAATATGACTCAGTAAAATTAAACTTTCAATTTCTCTCGAGTCGCAATTTGAGACGCATTATGCGTAGGATTTTTGTGTTTCTGTCTTTTTTTGCAACGGAAATCGAACTTGAAATTACCCAAAATGAACATGAAACTGAAATAAACCGCAATTTGGATTGAGTGGGAGGATACACTTTTCAGTAACAGACAAATTCAATGAACGTTGCCTTGAAATCGTTTATGGAAATTGGCATTGTGTGAACACAAGTGATTTTATGATTTACGTTTCATCCGGTAGCATAGTCGAGGTACAAAAGCAGTAATATTTGAAAGGCGCATCATTTATTCGCTCGTTTATAGACATTATAGACATTGACCTCATTGTGTACAGAGTCTTTCGGTATTCAACAATGCAAAATTTTGTTTACTTGAGATGGACTGTTTTATCCATAGTACAAAGCAATACTTCTCCTAATGTTTTGATCCATTTGTCATTATTCAAACTCCAAAATGCAAGGGAATGGCATTCCTTATGAAATACAGCGTTAATACATTTTCAACGATTATAGGTCAGACGTTCTACGATGTCGAAATTAGGACACACCTTCGCAGCATGCCCGCCTAGCAGTTCCATTACATACCTCTGAAAGAAGTTGAAGTTCAAGGCCCACCAGGGGTTCTTTCATATTCAAATTAAGCTCCACCCCAGCATATTGTTATATAAATCAATAAACCTATTAAGTTTTGCACAGCAAGCGAGCCTCGCACGACAGACCAGCAACCTCAATCAAGGCCCGGTCATTATTTTCTAAAACCATTTCAAGCATCAGAACGACCACAGCCTCCTTTATTTGTGCTAAACATACACGCGTTCTCTTTAGTCGTAGTTGGTCGCGCGTTTCCTTGACAACACGAAAGGCGACAAGGCAAGCTAATGCAAATCTCAATAAGATCCTTATCCAACGTATTTTTGTTGGTTCCTATGTTTGACAGTGCAGTTCGTTTTAAAGTTATGTGATGAATCCTAAACAATTTTCATCCATATCCAGATCATCGAGGTTCAAAACGCATTCCCACGGATGCAGCTCGCTAGAAACAAAAAACCATTTCAATTTGCTTGCTCAATTCTTTTTTCGTATAGTACTGACACGAATTCAACAGCAAAATTGTCAGCTTAATTGTTATGAATTATAAATAAACATTTTCTTCTCGGCGGTTGAAAACATGAGTCACACAATCCCACTTGCCGTCCAAGGTTAGAGCAAAGGAAATGAGTGTTCATTAAAGCTGAACGTTAATACGTTTGAATACGTGGATACTAAAATAGGAATTTGTAAAATAACTATCGTCAATTGATAAGATAAAAAACATTTTCGGCAGTGAACATATTTCCAGCTGATCTTTCAAATGTAAAATGGATTGCAAATGGTAGTTCTACGCATAACATATTTTTTCTGGAGTAGTTGCAGGAATAGTTTATACATGTTCTAACCAATTTTAGACATCAATAAAATAAACATGCATAAATTAAATATCTCTTGTAAACTATATCTGCCCTCATTTTTGTATTCCTCAATGACCAAAATGTATAATATAATGATAATTGAAATGAAAAATTCGTTATATTTTCAGTCAAGGTTCATCGTGAATTAAAGAAAATTTAAGTAAAAAATTAACAAAGTTTAATATTTATTTCTTTGGTTGTGTACTAATGGTTTGTTTTATTTATTTTTCATTACAGGTAAGGAAACCTTTGCAAAACGATCATGGTAATTTATGATGAAGAAGATGAACACTGGATGTAAATAGGTCATTTTAGTTGTCGTTGTTGTGGTTGATCATTGTTATTGTTGATGAAGTTTGCTGATATAAAAATTCCATAGTGTTACATTTTAATCATAGTTACATTTCTAGTGAGTTTTGATTATTTATTGTTACTTTACTCGCCTTGTGCATGTTACTCGAAACAATTATAGGAAATTATTTGAAATAAGATACTAAGAAAATAAATCCAATGTAAAGGTGATGCTTAACAAACCTAAAAAAGAAACATAAAATACCAAAAACCGTTATTAAGTTAAAGAACAATACTCAAAACTGTTAAATTTCTGTTTCTCACTGTTTGCTCATAGTATCAATAAGTGTGAATATTGGCTCTTGGCACATTTCAAGTATTTTTAACGCATAACGTAACGTAACGTAACGGTCTTCAATGAGCTTTTCGTAGTTGCTCCTTCGTTACTGATCTGAACTAGAGTAATTGGGATAAGTTTCCATCTTCAATGTACAAGTTCACTAATTCGTTCTTAAGACTGTATTCGAAAACAACCAGACACTCATTTGTATGTAGCTTTTAAGCGTATAGGTAAAAATTGCGAGAAATATTGTTTGCCTAAAACTAGCTAACAGTGTAATGGTAACGCCAGCAGAATTTATTATAATCGAAATACTGGTTTCTGCAATAGCGTCAAAACAAGAACAGATAAACAAATAGATAACACTCACTTCGAAAAACCAAACGCTTCATATAGATATTGGATTGGAAAACAGCTAGGAAATCATGGTTCAACCATATCCTGTGTGATCAAAACACCCAAGAAGCAAGCAGAAGGATGGTTCCGGCAGGAAACGCAAAACAGTTGATCTAGTGAAGACACGAAGATATTGAACCTAAAAATTGTACTGAAAAAAAAGGCAACAGACAAAAATGATCACCAATAATTCATTTTAGGTGGATAGCATAGAACATTTGCACAAAGCGTGGGGGGAATAATAACAATAATATCACTATTTCCACTCAAAATTTCGCCAAAATGTAAATGTCGTAGACCCGTTTCTCTCTGCGCACCTGGCCACGTCCTTACAACTGTTTGAAAAATTGATAATTGTCTTGATATCAATTGCCGAAAGTGCTGCGAACCCAAACAACCTTCATAGACGTTCAAGAGATAAAAAGTTGGCGAGTTTCAAAATTTTATTTGTGGAATGATTATATATGTTCAATATAGGAGTGTTAATAAAATTATATGATGAAATAATTAAAATAATAATGATAGGTATTTGATTATTATATACAGCTTGGTGCCTCTTTACAGCTCAACCTTTGCAGATGAATGAAACTCCGGAATGTGAAGGTTATTTCGCAATTAAATGAAGTATAAATATCCATAAAACATATAATTAAAAATTAAACAATGACAACTTTGTACGTATTCATGACATAAAGATATATTTAATCAGCAGAATTGAAGAGCATTCATAAATTTCCATAAATTAAAATTAATAGAAAGACATCTTTATATATAATGCAATACAATATCTATGCTATCTAGATTCAACATCCTTGTAACCTTGAAGCAGACAAAATTTCATTAATATTATTTATTTTTTAATAATAATTTTAATATAATTATAATAATAAACAATGATGATATGATGAAAATAAAACGATGTTGTAATGAAATACTACATAATATACATATGATAATAAAATGCAGCTATTTGCCTCTTCCATTGCGGTGTAAGATGATTGAAACTCTGAAATGGAGAAAATTTCCAAAGTGATATAATGAAAGAAAGTTTATTACCTGGCATCCTAGCCAAATAGCAAAGAAAATTTAGGCAAACAATCTAGCGAAATAAATTTCATATCAGTATGCTTACTGCCCAAAAACGAAAACTTAATAAATCAAAAATAAATAAATTGTAAGAAATAAAAAACATCTCCGATAATTCTTCATTCTTACTGGGTCCATGAATGATTCTTTTTGTTTGTGAAATAGAAAATGAACGATTATAAACGATGTTAAATTTTAAATTATTAATTTTTTTTTTGATTAAGAAGGAATTTTTTTTTTAATTTTAGTTGGATTTGTCGTTTGTGATCCTTTCTAAAAAACGTAAAAAACCTTCCTATCTTTTCAAATACAAAACTAGGTGGTAAAACTTACAACGTGAACTAGGTGGTAAAACTTACAACGATGCTTAAATGCGAGGCTGAAAATATCATAAAAATTGTTGTGAGGCGATGTTATACTATAAACAATGACAATACGATGATATATTATATGACAATAACAATTATTATATTTATTATGCCTGCATGCCTGCAGATTTTGGTCCTGCTGCAATTATAGACTGATTTGCATTATCATAGTCACGAGGAAAAAAATAATTTAAAATTACTATACAACACTTGGGAATTCCATGGATGATCTGAAATTATATAAATACCGTATAAAGAATACTTCCAACCTTCGTGGTAGGGTAAGGTTCTTACTCAGCCGCTGGATTCCAGGACACTCCAGGCACCTTCTTGGTGGACAGCCGCTCGGGACGCACCTTCTCAATTTAGCTGAAGTGAGAAGGACAACAGTGCCCAGGCTGCACTACCAGCTAAGTACGCAACCCTTAGCTGGCGGTCTTTGTCATCTTTTGATCCGTGGAAGCAGGTAGGAAGGTAGGAACTTGTGAGGAGCAGAGCTATGTTGCGGGGACACACGCTTCTTCCCAGTGGTCGACTCACCATTTTGCAGCCCGTTGAGTGTAATCAAAGATCATGCACCTATTATATTCAGAAACCATTTAATGTGACTTAAGATCACGTTGGATTTTTTGCTGATATCGAATAAAACACTCTTGACTTTTTCGTTAGTACACATGATTTAGTTTGACATAGTTTTTTGTGGAGTCGTACGATACTTTATACTCCTATGAGCAGCTCTCATGACAAATGAAGCGTGCAGTGGTAGTCCTCTGGAGAGGCTCCAGCCATTTCAGACCCATGGGATGTGATTTAAGCAGAGACAACCTTTCAAAACGAGTTCTACGTTAGGTCTACCTATATCTAAAATTGTTTTCATTCATATTCTACTTTACATACATCAACAGGCACCAAATTTGAAGCAAAACTATACAGTATTATTTGCGTATCGAAGAGATACCTGGACTTGTTGTCTTCAACTACCTCCACGGCTAGTCTTTTTGAGGATAATGTTAGTTCACCACGAAAGCTGCAGTTTGACATATTCAGGATAATAATGTTCAATCAAGAGCAGAAAACAGGTCTGCTCTAACACAGCCGACCACATGTGACTACCGACATATGAATGTCGACCCGAACAAAATTTGAGAATAATTTACTCAGCGTATAACTGATTAAGAAATTCATGCAGATTTTTTTATTATTATAATTAGTATTTTCTTAATCTCAAAGGACTTTTTTCCCAAGAACGAACGTGGCATATTCAATGCAGATTTTTTTAAATATTTTCTGCATAATCAAAAAAAAAAGATGCCTTACACAAATTGTACCAGTTAGCAAGGAAAGAATTAGATATCACAACATAGGATGTATGTATGTTGACATGTTGGAGAATAAACTAGTTTTATGTACTCCAAGGAGCATTTGGTAGGTTCCTTTCCCAAATGAATACAGCCAAAACTTAATCTCCTATTCACAGCTTTCAGTGCACCGCAGGCGCATGTTCCGTTACATTCACATTCGTTCGATTATGGCACATAGGAATGTAGTGTCGGGCACAGCCTTCAATTTCCCACCGCAACACGCGCATGTCACTCTCTGATGTCACTCCAACTCCTAACCGGAGAGTAGAACATCGTTTGACTCTCCCGAACGGTCATGTTTCCCTCCTGTAGCGTGTGTAGGTGATGTTATCTCACCTGTACACGACCTGCTCATATTACATTACTCACCATTTCGCCAAAACAGTCAGCAATAAGTTCCAGGAAGTTTTGCTCTGCGAAAATTATAAACGATAGCTTAGCAATGCAGCTGTGAAGTAGGTGGTGGTATGCCCAGTAAGAAATCCAGATAAGATCTCGTTTTATAACAGACAAAACTTTGCTTCGAATGCGGTGATTTTAACATCCCCGGTCTAGGGCTCAACTCTTATACACGTACAGCCATTCCCCAAATAGCGCGGTAAGTAAGAGCTTTTTGCTTTGCGATAATCAAATATATAAAAATCTGGGTAATTGAATTGAGGACAACTGAAACATTGCGATGAGTGTACAACACAACCCACAACACAGTATGGAGGATTCCTGTGCACCTAAAACAAAATCATGGTGATTACTATCGCAACAAAACATTCCATAATGTGAACTCCTGTCCGTATATGTTCCTCTATACTCCAGGAGGTCTAGCTAGGGTTCATTGCCGATGGGAGCTTTTGAATATATTGGCTCTCACCCCCCCTCTGAATAATCAAGTCTCACATGAGCTCAATGCCCAACCAATAACAGCTGAAAGCGAAAGTCACGCTGCGCCAATGCGCCGATATGTGTGTAATGTTACCGGTCTTCAGTCGGTCGGACAGTCGGCCGATTTGTCGGTATGGTGCTCACAAAGGAGAAAGCGAGAGTTTGATGGCCCGTGGCAACACGAGGGTAAAAACGCGTAAAACTGTTTGACGCTCTGCGGCAAAGTTAACTCAGTTTATGAGCGGGTCGTTAGATGTGGCGAAATGATGGCTATAATGAAACAATTACCACAGGAATTTGTTTTGAAGAGGTAACATGCCGAGTTAATTGACGCAGCCTTGCTTCGCTTTGATAACGCCGTTTTGTTTGATTTTCATTTTTGCATGTTCTGGAGACTACACATTTAATAAAGACCTTTCATTGAAGACCATTGATTTTCAAAACCCAAAATAAAATAATAATATTAATATACTTGAATAGGCAAAACTTTACCTGGGGTTAAACGAACAGGCTAAGCAGGGCTTCAATTATATTTTCTTAAACTCATATGCAATATGTTGTAGTATAATAGTCTGGAAAGTTGTGCAATCAGCCTCATTAATCAAGAATCTATTCAAAACTAGAAATGACGTAGTTAGTTCATCCATCAAGTACTATCACAGTTCACAGGTTTGAATCGTGACAATGTATTTTCTTACATTTAAAATCGATAAAGTAGACTTGTCAGATTCGTGAATTAAGTTTTCAGTTTCAGGAATTCAGCTCATGGTTTCAACCCGATTGATTCATCATTTCATGCCTTTAGATTGCGGCGATAAAAACATTCATGATATCATGGACATGTTCACGAAAACACACGATTCTACACTCGCAAATTTTTAAATTGTTTTTTTTTCATTACCATCGTAATGTAATTTTATGAAGATATGTTCAATATTAAGTTGAATTTGGAAATTAAACCCCTCAAAGCTTCAACTATACAAAAATTATAGCCGCTTTCAAAATCGCTTTTGATTTTCAGTTTCACATTTACGTTTGTACCATTTGACAGTTCTTGAATATTGGCTCAATCGTCTTTTTACGGAGCTGATATTTCATTGTTTTTTAATAACATGAATGGTATAATACTACGTTAAGCAGGAATTGGACCGTTTATTCATGGTTCATCGAAAGTTGAAAAGTGTGACATTTTTTGGGATTGATTGGACCATAGAAAATTCCAACTTCGGATTATCATCGTTTAAATATAAACTGAACAAACAGCCAAAATAACAAAAGAGATAACAAATAAATACTCGTAGAATGTCACGCCACTGCTTAACTTATTGCATAAAACATGCTTGGTTAAATTATAATTTTGCATTTAACTAGTAACGGTAGTCGAAAACATTGCGATAAAAACGGCGTCCAAAATTATATGATTGTCTTTCATACAATACGCCTTCCTGTGCGCCCAACTTTGCGAAAGAGTCCGCTGTCACATTGCCTGCAATTGAGCAATGTGAAGGAACCCATATAAAGGTTATTAAAAATTATCTTTTGACACTCATCTGTTTCCTTACTTTTGAAAGGGAATATGATGAGTATCTACTGTGTTTCGCCAACCAAAGAGCCTCAATCGAATTGAAGGGTGTCCGAAAAGATGAAGTAATGGTCTGGTGCGTTTTCGAAACCCTGCTCAATGAGAAGTCGACTGCTGCTGCCGGCGCAAGTGGTGTAGTGGTAAGCGTAACTGCAACTTGGCACTTCAGTGGGTCTGGGTTCAATCTCAGTCGAGATCGGTGATTTTTCTGAGGCGGAAAAATATGGTCACGTCTTCCGTCGGAAGGGTAGTAAAGCCGTTGGTGCCGGCACATGTTTTGATGAGTACGATATGTAGGGTACAGGTGGTGGAGTCGTTAGTTGTCACCACATTGTGAGGAAATAGGCTGACGGAAAATAAACGAAGAAAAAAAAACGTCGGCTACTGCCAGCTCAACATAATAAACAGAACAAGGTTTCTGAACTCCATTGAAGCCGTGGCTTTTTCCGGAACGTGTTGGTACTTTTCAGTAAAAATACGTGGAATTATAACAGCACGAAGTTACTCCGGAACCCCATGAGATGGTTCATGGAAAGATCATAATGAATTGATGTACTACTGTAGCTGAAGTGAGCACTGTTTCGACTATAGAACGGAAGACATATATCCGACGATGTGTAGTAGTGGTAAATTCTAATAAACCGAGATTGTGTGTAAACATATTTACTACCAGTCATTGTAGCATGGAAAATAAGTCCGACAGCAACGAGCTCTCCTCTCTGTTTGGCTTGATCAGGCTTTAGAAACCACTCCTTGCCATATCATAGTATGGATGGCCAAAAACGGGTTGGGTGGATCGAAATACAACATCATCTATACGTATCCACGGGATTATTGAAAATCTCCTTTAAACTACAAAATTGAACAATTGGTCAAAAATGCCCTTGATCAACAAACTGTTCGCAACGGGAAGTTGGCAATGTCCAATGTTCACTTGTAGCTGAAACGAAAAAAATAAGTTTATATAAATACTTAAATAGTTCGGGAACCGCTGATAACATAGTACGAAGATACGTACGAGATACGAATATGCCAGCGTCGGTGGTGTAGTGGTAAGCGTGACTGCTACTTGGCACCCCAGTGGGTCTGGGTTCAATCCCAGTCGACGTCGGTGGTTTTTCTGAAGCGAAAAAATCTGTTCACGTCTTCCTTCGGAAGGGAAGTAAAGCCGTTGGTCCCGGCTCATATTCATGAGTCGATAGGTAGGGTCCAGGAGGTGGAGTCGTCTTCCTAGCGTCGGTGATTGTCACCATGTGAGGAAAAAGGCCGACGAAAAAAAAACAAAAAAAAAGAGATACGAATAAATAATTATGTATACTGGTGGGTGTGAGCTTTTTTAGTGGACTCCATGTAATTCCAAGTATCTTTTTTGCTTATCTTGACGGATACGCGTACGCGTATTTCGTCTTCAGTGTCGTGTACTAATACTCGACTGAATCGAGACTAGCTTGAGTATAAGGAAATGTCACTGAAGAAGTCTGCTCATTGTAGACGAAATACGCGTACCTGTCAAGTATACAGCAGTTCGGCTCCCGTCCTACCTGCGTCCTACCACGTTCATTTCGCCAATGACGACTTTTATGTCCCGCTGCGGGCAGCCTTCATACACTTGCTCTTGTTGCGCGTAGAACGCTTCTTTTTTGTCATCGGATCTCCCTTCGTGTGGGCCAAAAGACACTAGTTTCAGTAAAAATATAGCAATTTGAGTAGTGGAAGAGCCGTTTTTAATAATTTCTGAAATAAATGGCTTATCGTATCATAATACCGTACATAATCTTCTATATATATATATATATATATATATATATTTTTTTTTTTATATATATATATATATATATATATATATATATATATATATATATATAAATATGGATTTCGGTCTGTCTGTCTGACCCTAATAGGCTCCGAGACTACTGAACCGATCGGCGTGAAAATTTGTATGCAGGGGTTTTTGGGGCCGGGGAAGGTTCTTAAGATAGTAAGAGACCCCTCCCTCCTCTGAAAGGGGGGGCTCCCATACAAATGAAACACATATTTCTGCATAACTCGAGAACAGATCAAGCAAAGGAATCCAAATTTAGCATGCGGAAGTTTTTGGAGAAAAGAAATGTTTCTATGGTAGTTTGAGACCCCTCTCCTCTCTAGAAAGGGAGGCTCCCATACAAATGAAACAGATGTTTTTGCATATCTCAAGAACTAATCAAGCGTGTGAGGTTTTCTGGTGGCGAAAAATGTTTCTATTGTGGTTTGAGACCCCTCCCCTCTCCTAGAAGGGGTGCTGTCATACAAATGAAACTGAAATTTCTTCATAACTCTAGATCTAATAAAGCAAATGGAACCAAATTTGGCTTGCGGGGATTTTAAAGGCAATAAATGTTTCTACGGTGGTTCGAGACCCCCCCTCTCTGTCTGGTAGGGGAGCGGGGCTCCCATACAAATGAAACACAAGTTTCTGAATAACTCGAGAACTAATCGAGTAAATGGAACCAAATTTGGCAGGTAGAGGTTTTTGAAGGCAAGAAATGTTTCTATGGTAACTCAAGACCCCTCCACCTTCTGTAAGAGGGGGGCTCTCATACTAATGAGACACAAATTTGTGCATAACTCGAGAACTTATCAAGCATATGGCACCAAATTTGGCATGTGGAGGTTTTTGGAGGAGAGAAATGTTTCTATGGAAGTTTGAGACCCCTCCGCTATCTGAAAGGGGGAGGGAGGGGAGTTTCCAAACAAATCCAACACAAATTTCTGCATAACTCGAGAACTAATCAAGTTAATGGAATCACATTTGGCAGGTGGAGGTTTTTGAAGGCAAGAAATGTTTCTAAGTTGATGCGAGCCCCTCCCTTCTCTGAAAGAAGGGCTCATATACAAATGAAACACAAATTTCTGAATAACTCGAGAACTAATCAAGTTAATGGAACCCAATTTGGCATGTGGAGGTTTTCGAAGGCAAAAAATGATTCTATTGTGGTTTGAGACTCCTCCGCTCACTGAAAAAGGGGTCTCTCATACAAATGAAACACGAATTTATGCATAACTCGAGAACAAATCAAGCAAATGGAACCAAATTTGGCATGTGGAGGTTTTTGAAGGAAATAAATGTTTCTAAGGTCGTTTGAGACCCCTTCTCTCTCAGGAAGGGTTTGAAAAACTACCCCCCTCTGGAAGGGAGGGTTCCCATACAAATGAAACACAAGTTTCTACCATACATGAGAATTATCCAGGTTACTTACACAAAACGTGTATTTCTCGGGTAAGAAGCATGTTTTGATAGAAGTTTGAAAAAAAGTTTCAAGAAAAAAAAACTCATTTCGAAAAAAAAAACCAAAAACGTGCCAGTTATATTAAATTTTCCTTCATTTAGTTGCAAGCGTAGCAGCGCACGCACCGGGTTCAGCTAGTATTTAAATAAAACGTTATACTGCTTATAAGCGCATGCAAGTCTATTAGAAAAAGTTGTCATTTTAAAAATAACAATTGAATTTCAGAAGTGCAAATTGAATGTTGGTAAATTTATAATAAAACAATTGATTTGTACTTGAAGGTCAGCATGCCTGCTGTTGAATGTGAAATGCATAAGTAAATAATAGTGGAACTTGAAATACTAAGCTGTTGCTTGGCTTTAAACAGTTGATTTTCAAAATGAGACTGACGTGTGAGTACTTTGCTTGATATAACAAACTGATATGATATTGATTTTACATACTTTATCTGAAAGTTGAAAGTGAATAGTGTTTTAACTAAATTTTGACCAAATTAATCCATATGGGAGTGATATGCGATTATAGACGGAAAAAGTGTTGTGAATATACTATTTATTAGATTCCTTTTGATGTAACATCCTGATATTCTGGTACTAGTTCCGATTTTTAAACACCCTTCCTTACATGCTTGGATTTTGTATAGACGAAAACACATTAAAATGGCCGATGGTCCACATTGGCCTATCGAAGCAGATGGGATTCAACGGGAGTGTATCTTTTGTTTTCCTGCGCGAAAAGGTTTTCACTTTTAGATCGTTCCAAATATTAAGTTACATTGATAGAGTTGAGATCACCAATAATTTTAAATGTTTCTGCACGATGAACAATGGGAGATTGTGCTAAAATAGTACTCTATCCTACCAACAGCCATTTTTATGCCGAGAATCAAACGGAGCATCAAATCAAAACATTCTCACGTAGGATTTCTAACACGGTACTTGGCCTGTTAAGCACCACTAGTACCTTGCCTGGTTAACAAAAAAATGTAATTTTAGCGATAGGAAACGATTTAAAATTTATTTACCTTTTGATTCATATACACGGAAATAAAATCGTTGCTAGAAACAAAAACAGACCGTGAGCTAGCTCTAAATGTTTACGCAAAAACGTGAACAAGTTCATGATTGAATGATTTAGTAACAGTGTATTTTTGCTTGATCTCTTATTCATGGCTGCCGTTCACGGATCCGGCAGATGTTCGCAACTACCAGTGCGAAAATAGAATGACGATTCGGATAAAGCGCAAACCCTATCCCGACAACATTTTCTCTTCCCCGTCTCTTGTTCTAAAATGGCCCATCAAACATCTCACCTTTTACTTGAAAACGGACTCCTTTTCCGCTCGTTTCCCCTACTTCGGCTTTCGTATTTAACTATACGTGCAAGTGTGTTTGTGTGTGTGTGGTGCAAGACAACCGAAGTGCCTTCGAATAAACCGATCAGCAGCAAACCGATTGCGTCGGCCATTTTTTTCATCAACGCTAGCAAAGCGTATTCAACCGCACCGATGCAGCGAACGCGTTGATTGGTTGGCGCGCAAATTGAATCACGACCAATGTGTTACCGGAAGAAGAAGACTTTTACTATAAATATAGACCACCTAAGCTTATTCACTTACTTACAGTCCATACTTACAATCGAGAAGATCAATAAACAAAGTTTTGTAAAGTTACCTTTTGTGCCAGCCTTCTTTATCCGAACCGAACCGAAACAAAACGGTCTTTTTCAAGACCACCCAAGAGTTGAATAGAAACTCTGCCGATTTTGAGCTTGTCACTTAGTGAGGCCTCCTTCAACCGAAGGCTCCGCCAGTTCCTGCAGTGGTCTAGGACAGACCATTTTTTGGTCCGTATCGAACCGGATAGACAATCCATAACCGTGGTGGACGATCAGCCGATCGTACCGTTTTGTGCTCAAGCGTGCCAATTTTCCTGTTGCTCCCGGCAACCAGGTGAACAATCAGCCGATTGTCGGTTTGCGCTCATCCGAGTGCATTTTCTGTTGCTCCCGGCAACAAACTGATACCTTCGTTGCTCCCAGCAACGGTAGACGATTATTGGAATTCCATTCGTGATAAAGCTCAATCTCGTGCCGAGTTGTTTTTAAGAATTTTCCTCGGTGGAGAAAGAGAGGCGCACAAGTTTGCTAGTTGATTTCGCGTCGTCGGTTTCAATCCCGTGGTGAACGAGCTGCTAAAGTGTTATGCCGAAAAAAGCAACACATTCGTGTCTGAAGAAAAAGTGAGTTCTGAGTGTTAGTGTTACCGCCGGAAATTAACAGAACTGTACCAGACTAAACTTGTGCGAGCGTGTTCGAGCACGACAGACTAAAGTGTGTGAACATTTTCCCAATGCCAATTGAACACACGCCGGTGAAAGCGAACAAAGAAAAAATGGCTGAACTGAAGTCCATTATCCATTTGCGTGGCCAAGCAAAGGCGAAGATTACACGGATCCGAAAAGCGATCGAAGAAGCAACCGCGAGTGGTTCTCAGTATGACGCAGTGCAGCTGAAAGTGTTTTCCCGAAATCTTGAAAACCATTTTCAAGAATATTTGAACCTCCATCATCAGATTATGGCGGTGTGCCCATCCGAAAGAGTTGAAGAACAGGATCTAGGATACTTGGCGTTCGAAATCCACTACAACGAGACGTGCGTGCTTGTCGAACGAGCAATTCAAGCAGCGTGTCGTGTTTCCGTAGATCGATCCCCGCCAGTGCAAGCCATCGATAATCCACGAATTATTGTTCAGCAGCAGCCGTTGAAAGCTCCCATCCCGACCTTCGATGGAAAGGCTGAGAACTGGCCACGCTTCAAGGCCATGTTCTGTGATGTGATGCGTTCTTCCGCCGACTCAGATTGTATCAAACTCTATCATCTTGAGCGATCCCTGATTGGAGCAGCTGCTGGCATTATCGACGCCCGCACGCTCAATGACAACAACTATGCCCACGCGTGGGAGATACTCGAGGATCGATTCGAGAATAAACGGGTAATCGTGGATAACCATATCCAAGGACTACTGAACCTCCATCGAATGAACCGTGAAAACTCTAAGGAGCTGAGGGAAATTGTCGACGAAGTGACCCGACACGTCGATGGATTGGCCCTAGTTGAGAACGAGCTAGATGGCGTCTCCGACAGATTTGTGGTAAACCTCATTGCTGGTGCTCTAGACAAGGACACGCGAAAGGAGTGGGAAGCATCAATCCCCCACAAGGCGATACCGACGTACACCGATACAATCAAGTTTTTGAAAAAGCGATGTGCTATCCTCGAACGCTGTGAAAGATCGGTGAAAATTCCAGCTAACGTGAAGCCAACCGTTCCAGCGAAGATTCCTGCCAACCTGATGAACAATACTCAAGCCAAATCGTGTGCTGTTACTGGTAATTCCGAAATAACCTGTGAACTATGTGCTGGTGTCCATCCCAACTTCAAGTGTGATGTCTTCCGTGCGATGTCGATCGCTCAACGTCAAGCAAAGGTCCGTGAGCTGCGAATGTGTTACAACTGTCTGCGTAAGGGCCATATGAGTAGTTCTTGCAGCTCATCCCGCACTTGCCAGAAGTGTCAAGGTAAGCACCACACACTTTTGCACATTGAAAAACCTCCACCTGTGAACCCAAATGCCGATTCCCAATCTCAAGCCCCTTCGACTTCCACGTCTAACGTTCAAGCAAACAATCATACGCCAAAGGCCCCTGAAGTGAAACCTGTAACTCCAATTTCCACCACTTGTTCAGTAAGCAAAGCTCCCCGCCTTGATCATAGCCTTTTGATGACCGCTGTTGTGAATGTTTTGGACAGTAATGGAAAATTCCAGCCATTTCGTGCTCTCTTAGATTGTGGATCTCAGACTCATTTGGTATCCAAAACCCTGATTAATATGTTGAAGCTCCCTCGCACCCATGCAAACGTTGAAATTATTGGTGCAAATGGCAAAAGGTCTACTCTTTCAGAGATGGCGACGGTACATATTCGATCCATGCATTCCGATTTCCAAGCACAGTTGGAGTGTCTAGTGACCGATCGCATCACGGGTGTCATACCGTCTCGCAAATTTGATATACAATCATGGTTCCTGCCGTCTGGATTACCTCTTGCTGATCCTACTTTCCACACTCCCGGGGAAATAGACCTTTTGATTGGCATTGAACTTTTCTTCAAGTTGTTGATGCCGAGTCAACTAAAGCTGTCTGATGAACTTCCAGTTCTCCAAGAAACTCGCTTGGGTTGGGTTATTGCCGGTACTTTTGATGTGAATCCATCCCTCAGCCAGCAGCAATGCCATGTTGTTTCCCTTGAGCCACTGGCCAAATCCATTGAAAAGTTTTGGTCCCTAGAAACGGTTGAACATTCCTCAGTGCTAACTGTCGAAGAACAGCAATGTGAAGCTGCATATTGTGCAACTACCTGTCGTAATAGCGATGGTCGATATGTCGTCCAGTTACCTCTAAAGGACTCATTATCCAAGCTGAATAACAACCGCTCCATTGCCCTCCGTCGATTTTTCATGCTTGAGCATAGGTTCAAGAAAAACCCCGAATTAAAACAGTTGTATGTTAAGTTCATCGACGAATACAAACTTCTCGGCCATTGCCAGCAAGTGATAGAGTCCAACGATACACCAGACAAGCTTGCGTATTACCTACCCCATCATGCAGTCTTAAAACCCACAAGCTCAACAACAAAGCTTAGGGTTGTATTCGATGCCTCAGCTAAATCCACTGGCGTTTCCCTCAATGAGATATTATTGATTGGTCCAAATGTCCAGGATGACCTCTTTTCGATTCTTCTACGGTTTCGTAAGCATCGATATGTTTTTACTGCGGACATTTCCAAGATGTACCGACAGATTCTCCTCGACAAATCTCAGACATCTTTGCAAAGGATATTCTGGAGAAAAGAACCGACCGATCCGCTGGAGGTGCTCGAACTGGCAACCGTCACTTACGGAACATCCAGCGCCCCCTTTCTAGCCACCCGAACTCTGAAGCAGTTAGCATGTGATGAATCTGATCGATATCCCATCGCGGCAAAGATTGTGATAGAAGACTTCTACGTCGATGATGTTCTTTCCGGTGCCGATACCATCGAGGAAGCCATTCAATCCCGGACAGAGTTAACCCAGTTGTTGAAATGCGGTGGATTCCCGATCCATAAATGGTGTGCCAACGAGGAAATCATCATCCAGGCAGTTCCACAAGGGGAACGAGAACAATTTTTAAATTTTGAAGATGCAGACGTGAACCAGACCATCAAAACGTTAGGGTTGCTGTGGGATCCAATGGCCGATGTGTTTCTTTTCGTTCCTGATACGTGTTCCTCTGGACCCGAACTTCCTACCAAACGCCGTGTGCTTTCCGAAATAGCAAAGCTGTTTGATCCCCTGGGTCTTGTGTCTCCCGTAATAGTTATTGCCAAGGCCATAATGCAACAAATATGGATAAGTCATTTGAACTGGGATGATGAACTAAAGGGTAAACTTCTGCAAGATTGGCTAAATTTCCGTGATTCACTCCATAACATCCAACAGATCAAAATTCCAAGGTTTGTGGCACTGCCTGACGCTGTTTCCTTTGAAGTTCATGGTTTTGCCGATGCCTCCAACTTAGCATATGGAGCATGTCTTTACATTCGTACAGTCTCAGATCGAAGCGTGAAGACAACGTTAGTATGCAGTAAGTCCAAGATAGCACCGATCAAGGGTCTCACAATACCGAGAATGGAACTCTGTGCAGCACTCTTGCTCTCCCGATTAGCTTCCAAGGTTATTCCCACTCTTAAGATGGAACTTAGTCAAATCTCGTACTACTCCGACAGCCAGATTGTACTTGCTTGGTTGAAAAAACCACCAGTTCAACTGAATTTGTTCGTACGCAACCGCATCGCGGAGATCTGTAGTCAGACACAGGATGCCCAGTGGAAGTATGTTCGAACCGATGAGAATCCAGCCGATGTGGTGTCGCGTGGTCAGTTGCCATTTCAACTTGCCTCTAACCAGTTGTGGTGGAATGGACCGCCTTTCCTTCGCCAGCATAACTACCAGACGGACGAACCTGAACTTATTCCAGATGATGAGTTGCCAGAATGGAAGCCCACTGCAATTGCTGCTGCAGTCATTCGTCATGAGACTCTCCCCTTTATGACCAACATAAGTTCCTTTCGAAAACTCCAGCGAATTGTAGGATACATTTTAAGATTTGTGAAGAATGCAACGATATCCAAGTCTCAGAGGGTTCTCTCAAGGTTTCTTACTGTTCCTGAATTGAGACATTCACTTGAAGTTATTGTAAGATACGTCCAGCACACGGAATTGTTGGATGATATAAAGGCCTTAAAATCTGGACAACCTGCTCGTCGACTTGCTGACCTACGCCCTACTTTTGGTAACGATCTCCTGCGGGTTGGTGGTAGGCTGCAGAATTCCCGCTTGCCATTCGATGCTAAACACCAGATGATACTGCCAGATAAAAATCCCATTACCGAGTCACTTGTGAGAGCTCTACATGAGGAAAACTTGCACATCGGCCCGTCAGGTTTGATTGCTCTGATTCGCCAAAGATTCTGGCTTCTCAACGCACGGAACACGGTGCGAAAGGTGATAAGATCATGTATCCTATGTTTCCGGTCAAACCCAAAATTGCTTCAACCCACGATGGGCAATTTACCCGAAGTCAGAGTTGTTCCTGCCGCTCCATTTGCCAAAACAGGCGTTGATTTCGCTGGACCGATCTTCATTCATCGAGGAGGACGCAAGTCAGTTCTAGTGAAGGCATACATTGCACTGTTCATCTGTATGACCACCAAGGCAATCCATTTCGAGGTCGTTTCGGATCTGTCTGCAGCTGCGTTCATAGCAGCACTCCATCGTTTCGTTGCAAGGCGTGGTCTTGTTGAAGAATTGCATTCCGACAACGGAACAAATTTCGCCGGCGCTAAATCTGATCTGCACGAATTGTACTTGTTGTTTAAGAACGATCAAATGCAAGGACGGTTGAACGATTTCTGCCAGCCAAGAGAAATTACATGGAGATTCATTCCACCTCGTGCTCCGAACTTTGGCGGACTATGGGAAGCCGGAGTAAAGAGCACTAAGACGCACTTAAGGAAGGTTTTACGCCATGCTACCCTAACCTACGAAGAATACTACACTGTTTTGACACAGATCGAAGCTATCCTCAACTCTCGACCACTTTTTTTTCATTCCACCGATCCCACCGAACCTGAAGCGATTACTCCAGCACACTTCCTCATAGGTCGGCCACTTACAGCTATCCCTGAGCCTACTCTTGAGGAGATTCCATTAAACCGTATCTCACGCTGGCAACATCTACAGCAGTTGCGGGATCACTTTTGGAGGCGATGGTCCAATGAATATTTAAATACACTGCAGAACCGCCAAAAATGGACCAAACAATCCGAAAACGTCACCCCGGGAGTTGTGGTTTTGTTGAAAGAGGATAACGTACCACCCCTGGCATGGAAACTAGGTAAAATTGAAACTGTGTACCCAGGTGTCGATTCCACTGTGCGTGTCGTTGATGTCAAGACTTCCACCGGTATGTACCGTCGCCCAGTGTCCAAGCTAGCTCCACTTCCTTTTGAGACCAATTTCCCACTACCGAATAAAACCTCTGCGCTCAGCCCGGGCGGGTGAATGTTCGCAACTACCAGTGCGAAAATAGAATGACGATTCGGATAAAGCGCAAACCCTATCCCGACAACATTTTCTCTTCCCCGTCTCTTGTTCTAAAATGGCCCATCAAACATCTCACCTTTTACTTGAAAACGGACTCCTTTTCCGCTCGTTTCCCCTACTTCGGCTTTCGTATTTAACTATACGTGCAAGTGTGTTTGTGTGTGTGTGGTGCAAGACAACCGAAGTGCCTTCGAATAAACCGATCAGCAGCAAACCGATTGCGTCGGCCATTTTTTTCATCAACGCTAGCAAAGCGTATTCAACCGCACCGATGCAGCGAACGCGTTGATTGGTTGGCGCGCAAATTGAATCACGACCAATGTGTTACCGGAAGAAGAAGACTTTTACTATAAATATAGACCACCTAAGCTTATTCACTTACTTACAGTCCATACTTACAATCGAGAAGATCAATAAACAAAGTTTTGTAAAGTTACCTTTTGTGCCAGCCTTCTTTATCCGAACCGAACCGAAACAAAACGGTCTTTTTCAAGACCACCCAAGAGTTGAATAGAAACTCTGCCGATTTTGAGCTTGTCACTTAGTGAGGCCTCCTTCAACCGAAGGCTCCGCCAGTTCCTGCAGTGGTCTAGGACAGACCATTCGGTCTTTTTCTGAAAACAGGTTTCGGCCTACCTTCGGAGCTGATGTCATTGAATTCTCGATTGGAAGGAGGGAATTCAGGAATTAGTTGCAGTTCTTTATGTCAAATCCATCACATTAATAATTAAGTGTGTAGAAGTTGTGGGCTTGGTTATGCCAGGTTGTTCAGTTATAAGATGCCTCCCCTGTTGGAATATAAATAAACACACTACTCCATAAATATCACTTGAGACCAGCATCTTCACAACCAACGATCAATCAAAGCGATCTTTTGATGCTCACTGGAATTTTTAATCATCTCTCCGAATGGCAGGGCGTGACATGTTTTTAATACCTCAACAACGAGGGAGGTGTCTGAAGATGCAAATTTAACTGTCACACAATCGATCTGCGTCTGAGGGATATGTCTTCGTTGTATGTTGATCGATTGAAGATTTATGGAATACATATTGACATCAACGAGACGACGACCGCGAACGGTATGATCAAGAGGAAAACGACGCGTCAGAATGAATTGAATCAATCATATTTGATCGAATGGCTCCGATCACCTAGTGAGGAGTTCAGATACATGTTCGTGGGCCTTGTGCCTTCGTTACACCTTAATTGTGCTAGTCGAATCCAACCGATAGCTCTACTCAAATTGGTTTGACAAAACGGAAGGTAAATAGAACAGTCATAAAACAGCAATATTCGCATTAACTCCTGCGATTCACATTGCACGGCTTATTCTGTAATTAAAATCATACATTCACTGGAGGCTTCAATAGAGAATTGCATATTGATGATGGCAGACAAGCCCCCTCCCCGAAGTAATACCGAAAGGTGGTCCCGGGGAGGGTCCAAGGCTTAAGGCACGGGTGGGTTTTTAGTGGGTCGAGGAGTTGGCACCCACATCCCCACACCCTGAGTTCTTCAGTTGTCTGGTTGCAGATTTTCCATCCCGTCTAAAAAACAAAAAAGACATTTTTGCTTCGAACAACATTCTAAGATACTTTTTGTTAAAGGTGCAGGTTGCAGGAATACAAAAATAGCCGCCATCATGGCTGGCTTGCATCACCACCTCGAATTTCTAAAAAACTACAAAGATTTCATTTGCTAATTTATTATGACTTGTATGCTGCAGTGTAGCAAGAATTAAAGTTTGGCATTTTTTCAAGTTCTTAGATTTGTGCCTTCAAAAATTCGAAGAGGCGATCCGAATCCGCCATTTTTGTATTCCTGTGATATTCACCTTATGTTACCAAGACGTAGTGACTACACAAGAACAAAAGCGTTCCCAAGATAAAATTGGCGCGAACTAGTTCACGTGTACTGGATTTTTACCTGAAAACGTGATCTAGTTCCTGATTAGGTGATTCAGTTCACGGTGTATTTTTGTTTGTTCTCGAATTCATGGCTGCAGCAACATGAATTACAACGCATGTACAATATTTTTCGATTAAGAACTTTCAAGTCACTGTTTATTAATTTAAAGAAGATTGTGCGGTTTGTTCACTGTTTAAACTTGATTGAAGCGACTTTTTGACATTAGGCAGTTGCCATTCTTATTTTGGTATTTAACTAAGGAGTGTATCGAAAATAAGCTATCCACAAATTTTCTTTCAAATTATGTTGAAAACCGATATTTTATTCATACAAAAAATTGATCCTTTATTGTACGAGGTTAAACTTGAACATAATGAAGACCGGATGAAATTTAAGTTATTCCTTCACGAATTTTCGAACTCTGGATGGAATGCTCTTCATCAAGTTCCGGACAAGTGTTGCATCGCATTTTTTGGACGCTTGAGCCCAAATTTTTTTGAACTCCTGCATGTTCCCAGCTGCCTTACCAGTCTTCTTGAAGACCCTCTTCACGATTGCCCAGTAACGTTCGATGGGTCGAAGCTGAGGGCAATTTGGTGGATTGATATTTTTCTCAACGAAATCCATACCCTTTTCCGCAAGCCAATTGAGAGTGGTTTTGGCTTAGTGAGCCGACGCTAAATCCGGCCAAAATAGTGGAGGTGTACTATGCTTCTTATATAAAGGCAACAATCTCTTCTGGAGACACTCAGATCGATAGATTTCCGCATTTATAGTTCCGGTAGTGTAAAAAATGGTTGACTTCAAACCACAGGAACATATTGCTTGCCATACCAGTACCTTTCGACCGAATTTCTCCACTTGAATCGACCTGTCCGCATCGCTCACATCCTCCCCAATGACGGCAGTAAAGTATTGTGGACCTGGAAGGGTTTTTGAGTCCTCCTTTACATAGGTCTCATCGTCCATCAAAACGCATGCATCCGGACGCTGCAAAAGACGCGAATACAATGCTCGCTTCTTCTGTTCTGCACTTTGTTTCGAGATTTTCTGCTTCTTGTAGGTCTTCAGGTGGTTTCGCCTCTTGATACGCTGGATCATTCCGACACTCGTTCCTGCTTTTTTGGCCAAATCACGTATTGACATTGATTTGTTCTTCATGATTAGAGATACCACTTTCTGCTCCAGTTTCGGGTTGGAAGAACCGGGTTTTCTGCATCTTCCTGGTAGCTCATCCAAAGAATAGTGTTCCCCAAACTTATTAATGATGGTTTTAACACTCGCATGATGAATTCCAAACCGCTTCGCCAATTTTCGCATAGTAATACCCTTCTCACTTAGCCATGTGTCCAGAACCTTAATTTTCACTTCCTTTTCAATACGCGACATTTAGAAAACGCAGAATTTGAACCGCACAAACAAGTAAACAAAAGAAAGCTGACGGTCAAACGCACAGCATGCAGTGTTCATAGCATAAAAAACCATCACAAATACATGCGTACAACGCAAATGTATGTGGATAGCTTATATTCGATACACTCCTTACTACAATATAGGTTCGATTTTTTTTTGCTTTATGTTATATTCTTAACTTGGATTTTATTTTTTATTGCCATATAACTATTCGATCTCAAACAGCACACGGCGTGCTTGCTGTCCCCCCAGAAGCGTGTATTGTTTCTACCTTTCGATAGCGGCTAGCAAACAAACAGCCTGATGCTATTATTGTAGCTAAAGTGGGCAGCGTGGAACATCACTGTCGGCGCGCCGTATCTATGCACTATTGTTATGATGCGGTGCGCACGGCACTATTTATACGTACTTTATACTATAAAAGGGACACATCGCTCCATGTAATTTTAGTGGTGTTCTAGTGGTATTACATCGTCTCGTTGAAAGTAGCCACCGAGCTGGCACGCTGCCCTGTTTCATTCGTTTGTCATCGTCGTATCTCTAAAAGTAAAAATCACAACGTAGGGCCTTATCAAACCCTGGACGAAACAATAACCCTACGCATCCCGCTTGAACTCTCACTTCAGATCCTTGATGTTGTTTTTTCTTTTGTTTTGCAAAAGCAGCACCAGAAATTGACGGCGTATCTGACCAGAACTTTTTTCAAATTTAGAATCGAAAGCAAAATAATCAGCAACAAAAGTCTGGTTTTTTACTTATAAAATATCTCTTATTTTTATAAGGTAAAGTTCAGTAGAATACAAAAACTGTCGGCATCGTGATCAAATTTTAATAAAGGCATTGATGCACTCTCAAGTAGCACACTACGGTCATTATTATTTGTATTAACTTGATATTGACTTAGCAAATCATATTTATGTTATCTCAACCGAATGGCAATAAGTGTGTTGCAATGGCTGCTACATACAACCCATTCAAGCTTGTAGTTTCTTAGATTTATGCCTTCAAAACTTCGAAATGGCGATCCAATTCGGTCTTGACGATAATTTTTACATTCTAGCGATTGTAACATTAAAATATAAGTATATTATATCAAAGATGTAACCGGTATCATCTAACTTATACATTTTATAATACACAAGGGTAATTAATATTGATTTTTTTTTATTGTTTTGCTTTGACCCGTCTCTTCAAATAAATGTTGTTTCATACTTGACTTTCGTGACCCTCTTCTTTCTGGGCTATGCTATTCAACACTAGTATGTACGCTAGACGGACCAAAATGATTTCATATCTTGTTAATATCATTTAAAACTATCTGTTGGATCATTCCAGGTCTTCCTGAACAATTCACATTCTGCTACGTTTAACGTTAATGCTGGTGTTCTCCAGGGTAGCCTCTTAAGCCCTATCCTATTCAACCTGACCCTAGTATTGTGTTGTGTTTGGTTTTCGCTCCGCAACTTTTCTGGATTATTATCTGCCTTCACATCATCAAACCCCCGCTTAACGCAAATTTCGCTCTACGACTACCAATCAACCGCCCACATATATAGTCATCGTCCATTTTGGCCAGGTAGGACTGTGATTCAACTAATAAATCGGAGCCGGCTCGAGAGTGGAATTTTTGCCTGCACTGCCATTGCCTCCACCTCCAACTGCTATTTTCTGTATCATTCGCTCATGCTATACATTCCACGCTCACCACTGTCAACAAGCCCAGCATATTCTCATTGCCGCTGTGCCACCTCTCACCCTGTAAAATCAAAACAAACTACAACCCCGCCAGCTTGTAAATCACCTGGATAATATACGCCCATTCTCCGTCCTGTTTTATTACTCCGATACATCCGAAAATCACGCACTAAGAGAGACGACATAGGAAAGCCGACACGGCCTGGAGTTTTTCATCAGCATCAGATCTTGCATCCGTCCATTATCAAGGTAAAGTGTACCAATCTCCATTCGCTTTGGTGTGCTTTTGTTTACGTTCTCCGTTCTCCGTAAGCACTCGTATTGTTTCAAAGCTGACCTCGTGAGATCTGTTCACTTCTCACTCACGTCTGGTATTGTTGCATCACCCTGCTGGACCAACATCAGCCACCTATCGGTAACTATCGGTACTTGTGCAGTGTTGCAATTCTGTGCGGAATGGCGAATGTATGTGAAAAATGTGCGGATCTCATCATCAGCTACCCAGTAAAATGCGGTGGATTTTGTTCATCGACAGTTTGCATGCTCTGGGATTGCTGAAGATGCTTTCAAAGCGATTATGGCAAATCCACATCTGGTATGGATGTGCAATGATTGCAAAAATTTACTGTCCAAGGCGCGCTTCGCAAACTCGTTGGTATCAGTTAACAAGGCAAGCGAATCCGTGATCGAATCGATGAAAGTCGAAATTCGTGATAGTGTGCTGACGGAAATCAGAAATGAAATCCGCTCTAATTTCAAACTACCGTACACCTACTACCGTACACCACTTGCAGCTTCAACAAGAACCAACCGACCGCGTGAAAACGACGCTGACGAAGATATTGCTTCTCGGCGTCCAGCTAAGGCTATGCGTGGCATCGGTACGTGCGCTGCAGATACAAATCTGGTCATCTCTGATACTGCGGAGCAAGATTCCGACAAATTCTGGTCGTACTTGTCGGGTGCCGGTTCCGGAGAGCAAAGTTACCGAACTTGCAGAGCTCAAGTTGAAAACTACCAAACTGCGAGTGGTTCCACGTGGCAGAGACATTAGATCGTATACATTCGTCTCATACACCAAGTGAAACAACTGTACCGTTATCAGTAAATTATCAGAACGTCGGTGGGATGCGCACCAAGTCAAACGAGTTTTTCTTAACGACCGCTTCTAGTGACTACGACGTCATCGTACTGACGGAAACGTGGCCGCGGAATGACGTGAGCAATGCTGAGCTGTCATCTCATTATAATATCAACCGTTGCGACCGAATTAACGCGACTTGTCATTTCCAACGAGGAGTGGAATTTACTTGAGGCCCAATTGTGAAGCCGGCAGATACGTCGCAAATTGGGACTGTGTGCAGCAAATAATTAATAAAGTGGCTACAATCTGCCTCATCTACTCTGGTCCTTTGACGAGGACCTGGACTTACCAACAAATGCATCAACCGAACAGGAGCTTGTATTCACCGAAAACATGATTGCTAGTGGATTGCAACAGATTTGCGATGTGCGTAATATCAACGGAAGACTCCTAGACTTGGCTTTCGTAAGCAACAGTAATGAAATTGAGTTGTTTGAAGCACCATTATCAATTTTACCCCTGGACCGTCACCACAAGCCGTTCGTCTTACGCGTGAACACACGAAGCTCCGTAGAAAGTATTTACGCAACTACGGAAGACCTCGACTTCGATTTCAACCGATGCGACTACGATTCAGTTTTTGAACATCTACGTTCACTGAACTGGGAGGAAATTTTTCACGGTGTCAACGTCAACGTTGCCTCTACCAAGTTCTACGACGTAATTTTCAGAACCATAAGCAGACACAGTCCTCTGCGCACACGTTATCGTCGCCGCTCAAACAAGCAACCATGGTGGAATACCGAGCTTCGACATCGGCGCAACGTTCTTCGTAAAGCTCGCCGCCGGTTTCTGCGTCATCGAACTGCTGAAAACAGCTCAATTCTTCGCAGGCTCGAGAACTGTTGACCCTTCAAAAAATCCTGGGTCAGATAAGCTACCTCCCGTTTTTATTCGTCGTTGTGCTGAAGTACTTGCACCCCCTGTGTGTTTGCTATTCAACCTGTCACTATCGGAGACTACCTTTCCGGATGTATTGAAGTTGTCTGCGGTTTTTCTCATATACAAAGCTGAAAACATCCATGATGTAAAGAATTAACGACCTATTTCGATTATTTGCTGCTTAGCCAAGACGCTTGAACTCTTGATTCGCGAGAGAATGTATTCTGCTGCTAAGCCCATCATCTCGCAATATCAGCAAGGTTTCGTAAAGAATCGCTCTACTGCTTCAAACCTATTGGCATATGTTAGCGCACTGAACTCCAGTTTAGAAAAACGCTGTCAAGTTGACAGTATTTACGTAGACTTTTCCAAAGCGTTTGATAAAGTACCTCACGAATCATCAATGAAAAAGCTCGAGAAACTAGTATTTCCTAATTGGCTGTGTTTACGGTCATACCTACTAGACAGATCTGCCTACGTGAAGCTTAGCTCAATTAAGTCAAGTTGTTTTGCAACACCATCCGGCGTGCCTCAAGATAGCCACCTCGGTCCCTTGATCTTTACTCTGTTCGTCAACGACTTGAGCCACCGTCTGAATTCACATCACCTTATGTATACCGACGATCTATAAATTTACGGAATCATCAGTTGATTGGTTGATTGTGCAGCTTTACAGCAAGATATTAACACCATAGCGAGCTGGTGTGTTTCAAATGGAATGGAGATGAATGCGATGAAATGTACGGTGACAAGTTTCAGCAAATCTGAGCAAATTAGGCAACTGATAGACGATTACGGAGTAATTGGCATCAAATTGGGCTGTGTATCTTCAATTAAAGACTTGGGAGTAGTAATGGACTGCAAGCTAAGCTTCAACGAACACACCTCTGCAACCACTGTTAAGGCTTTTGCCATGCTTGGATTCATACGCCGAAATGCATCCGAGTTCCGTGATGTGTATGCATTGAAGGCACTTTATTGTTCGCTCGTTCGAAGTGTTATTGAATATGCTGTTGAAATCTAGGCACCTCATCACGAAACTCATATTACTCGTATTGAAAGAATAAAACGTTGCTTCGTACGTTTCGCTTTGTAGCGATTACCATGAAACGATCCGGTTAGGCTGCCCTCGTATGAACATCGATCTATTTACAAAAAATGTTCGCGTTCGATATACTAAGAAACCGAGTTGACTGCCCAGATCTTCTGCAACAGGTGAGCTTCTTCGTTCCTGCGCGTCGGTCCCGACAACGATCGTTATTTTGGACTGCTAGACACCGGACGGTGTTCGGACAAAATCACCCGCATGAAAAGTGTTGAATGGTGTTGAAACGTTCGATTTTAGTATAAGTAGAGACCGTTTTAGATTACGATAGTTTCAGTCTGTGTAGCATTGATGAAGACGTAGTAAATAAATAAACATCTTCACGTCAGATGTTCCTTCCCTGCCGTGTGGTGCTATTTTGTCGATGTTTGCGGACGACACTTTCATCATCTACAAGGGTCAATCTTCCGTGCTTTGACTGGAAAACTTCAAGAGGACCTCAAAGTTCTGAACGAATATTTCAATAGCTGAAGCCCCTAAAATGCAGGAGCCCCAAACCGTGCCCTCCCTCAAGATCCAGCTGAAAGTTGTCTGTCTATCATCTCTTCAGTCATCCTAAATGCAGTTTTAAACGGACCAATGCATTCAATGACAAACAAAGAATTTGACAAAGATTTTTGATTGAGACTGAACTGACAAACGTAGACAATGATTCTTTCGGTAAAGAGCTCGTGACACGAAGTGTACTCTTGTAACCCACCAATTCTATCGGATAGATGGACTCTTCTCTTTCAAAATGATGTAAGGACAGGTTCTCAATGTCGAGAAATTTGTGTTAAAACCATTGCTTACGTTTTTCAGTTCGCCCTTAATGCAAATCTCTGTCAAATTTATCACTTTCGACTAGATACCTCAAACAATCCAAAATGTACTGGTTTTGATAATATGCATTGGTTGTTTTGATTAAAGTCCGCGTTAAGTTTCGGAAACGAAGATAACGTGAGCACAAAAAAAAACTCGACATAATTCAACAAAACCGATAATAATAGGGTTATTTATACGGTAAAAGAAGAGGATTGGGGTGTTAATTCTCAAACTTTCTGTGGTAAACCAGTCATCAGATTCCATACAATATCCTCAGATACGCTACTGGTGGCAGTTCTCCATCTTCTCCTGAAATCATCGATCGCATTTGCTTTCTTCTTAGTTTCAAAGAGTGTCTGCTTAACTTGCGCCCAGTATTTGGCGTATTTGACCTTTTGTGACTTATACCATTATAAGATGGATTTTGCATGGTGACAAGAGGCCAAATCAGGCCATCATAGAGCTGGAGAATCGTTGCTTCTTATAAACGGTAGCAACCGCTTTTGCAAACACTATTTCTCGTGGCTACATATTGTTGATATTGCCGATTGAGACGAAACTTTTGGATTTTCAACCGCGACTACATATGGCATGCCAAACCAAATACTTATTGGGGAAATATTTCCGGTCATATTCGGCAACGGCGTTTCTTTGCATTGCGGTGTAAAAAGCAAATTTCGGAAGCTGTTGAAATTCTTTGAGCACATATGTTTCGTCGTCTATAATGGTACAACATTGTTTTTGCAAAAACATGGTGTAAGGCTCCTTAGCACAACTTTTTGCAGTGAAATTCGGCTTTTCATCACGGATGGACACTTTGTAAGCCTTGATTCTATGCCTCGCTTTACTTTTTGCACTTATGATTTTGATTTTCCAGCTTTGCGAGCCACATTTCGCACAGAAAGTTTGGGATTTTCCACAATAATGGCTACCACCTTCTTGTCCATTTGGCGGGAGCATACTTCCGCTTTGAGCCTTCCGATCCACAGACAAGCGGTGGTCAAACAATTTGCAAACACTAAACACGGTACTTTTTGGTATATTTTTATATACAAAACCTTATCTTTCATAGCAATATTTCTTAAAGTTGTTGTTTCATGTAGAATGAAATACAATATTACAAGTTTAAATATTCACATCAATATGAAAATTAATGCTATTTATCTGTGTAACCCTTGTGTAATCCCAGCAGAAGAAAATAACTCATTAATACCTGAGTCTGATCCTAATAACTAAGGTTGAAATGCTCGCACTAAAAATCTAGCAGTCAGAACCAGAGCAGCTAAATATCGACAATATTTGGTGATAGCGACAAAACAACCTTGGCCACTCATTCGAGCTGAACGTAATAGTCAAAGCTTACATTGTCAATTTTCAAGTGACTCTACTGTCAGTGAGTAGCATTTGCAACATTTCAATCAGCTTAATTTGTCATAAAATTATGTGAATTAAGTGAAATAGTTGTATAGAATCAAGGCGATGATTAAACATTTACTTCGTCCACTGCTAAGATGAGAAGAATATAACTTTAAATTGTCACACATTTACAGTTGGGCGAACCACACTCACTAACACAGTAAATGGCTGAGAAGCTGACGCATTTTTTAAGGGTAATTTTTTCCAGTGACTATAACAAATTGAAATAGTAATTACCACGCATATTTTGTCAATGACAATGATACATATATCTCAGAACTGGCCAGAACTTTCACAGATTTGAAAATTTAACACTACGCTTCTTCCATTGGTTCAATTTTTTTATTAATTCCGAACTTTGTTGGTTTACAGGAAAATAATATTGTTTAAGAATGCCCTCAAAAATGTCCTTAAGGAATGCATCATGTGCATTTTTCCAAAGGAACACTTGCTGATCAAAAACCGTATCTTATTAATAAGAAAAGAGTACCTTTTTTATACCTCATTCTCATCAAAAATCATCCAAAGGTTGTTGTTTTATTTATTTTTTATTCCTGAAATGCCACAAATATTACGCAATGTGAAACAACGTTAATCGTCAGTGTAGTTATTTTCTGTGCCTCGTGCCTACCTTATCATTGGTCGCGCAGATTGTATACTAATTACACTGCAGAGAAATTTAGGATATTCAACCTCATCGTCAACCCAGTCTAGATACCGTGCACTGTACTCTTTGCTCCTCCCATGCATAAGTGTTCATGCGTATCCGTCGGCCGGATTTAATTAGCAATTTGTAGCACAAAGAAAGTGAGCAATCAGGGAAAAATAACCAGAACAATCACGAAAATTTTCCTTCGGAGCGCCTGACGCTCATTTGTTTTGCGCTGGAGCGGCAATTCAGAGTGGCTGGTTCATCGGCTGCTCTGACGATGATCATGATGATGATGATAATGATGATGATGGGGGTTTGTGTTCGCGCAATTGAACCAGATTTAAACGCGAATGCTCCAATGACTGCTAATCATCGCTAATCAACGGTTCACGAATATGCTCCGCTTATTATAACCCGGGGTTCGTCGTAGATCGCACGATTCATTCACTCACCGAGTAGGCGATGGCGATGGCTACCATGGCCGCTACTCGTTGCCGGGGTGATCAGGAGGGTGGAGTAATTTTCATCTCACAAGCGCATGAGCACATGTAGTTTAGCACTTTCCATCGGCCGATATATTGGTAGAAAATTGAATGGAAAAGGAGCAAAACAAAATCACATATGACATGAGTGCGCGTTCAGCATGGGCTCAAAATGATCAAAATCGCTGCGACTCGTAAATCATTCAGATGAAAGGAACGTTCACTTAGTTTGTGGAGAGAAATGCTCAAAAATCTGCACATGTCGGTGCTCAAAGCTATTCCCTTCGAATAATGTTGTTCATCGAGAAGTTGTGCTCACTTGAACTCATTGCAAGAATAATGAAACACCATTCGGTTTGGCCTGCATCTCGATCGAACCCTGGAGTGGAATGTGTCTGTAATTGAGAACCTACGCAACTAGAGCAGAAAATGCCAAGCTATAGTTTTGAATACATGTCAGCTCAGTTCGGCCTGAGGAATTCTCTGTCGTGAGTATGAATTAGCAATGCAATGTAATTAGTATCAACAAGATGTATCATTTAGATGAAGTGAAATCGATCCGCTGATTTATGCACAGCAGCCGTGGCAGCATGGGTAAAATTAAAGACAGCCCGTTTCGGACTCGAAGCAGGTGGAGTAAGAGTGAGCTGTGACTTTTACACTATGAGTTGAATTCGGATTGTGAATGGTGAATGGAACTCATTCGAATACTCGGTTTTTGTCACCCGGCTGTGGTTTTCCCTCCAAATTTACGTTACAAGGTTAATCCCGTGTACTGACCAAAATTACCTATCTATTTACCGTATGCCTGTTTTCTTAATATTTATTTAGTTATTGATTTCGTCAACCGACGTAGACTAGTACGCGTTTACATACAATTTTTTTATATACACATTTTTTCTTATGAAATTCAAAAAAAAATTTAGATTGAGTAGGAGGTGCTTGTAAAATATATGTTTTAGTAGATGTTGTTTTGTTTGGTATTGAATTTTTTTTTAGGTTTTGCCGTGACATAGTTATATCTATCGTTTCACAATGCCGATTATAAGTGGCCATAATTTGATTAAGAGGGCCATTTTCGGCAAAGTTTGTTCAATAATTATTAATAACGAATAAATTCCGGTTCCGTAGTTGCCGTGAAGGTATATAGAAGTTTAATATTGATATAATTTCAGCTGAATCAATTTGCTGTGAAACTATGTCGTTGACAAGAAAAACATTTGCAAATTCGCGACGCTGTTGCAATGTTTGAATATTGATTAGCATGCAGCGCGCTTCGTAAGATGGAAGAGGATACATTGACCATCTTAGTTTCCGAAGAGCAAATAATAAAAATTGCGTCTGTACTGATTCTATTCGGTTAATTTGCGTGCTATGAATTGGAGACCAGACAAATGCTACAGCATTCCAGAATGGACCTAACATAAGCTACATATAGTGTTTTTATTTTGTAGGTATCATCAAAATTGAAGCCAACCCGTTTTATAAAACCAAGCATATTGTTTGCTCTTAGAATAATTTTATTATAATAATCACTGAAATTAAGTTTAGAATCCAAGATTAAACCTTCCTTGACTTCCTAATGATACTGATATATTTGGCATATATCGTTTTCTGCTGAATGATATTAAATTACATTTTTTGATATTTAGTTGCAGTAAGCTTTTCGAACACCGAAAACCTATATGTGTATTTCATTCTGGAATACATTAATATCCTCCTGGTTTCTTATTTCTAGAAATAGTTTCATGTCGTCGGCATAAATAAGTACTTTTATTGTCATTAGAATGAAGGAAATGTCGTTTACGTATAGGATGAATAAGAGAGGACCAAGATGGGAGCCTTATGTTGCGGAGACGCACGCTCCTTCCCAGTTGTCGACTCGCCATTTTGCAGCCCTTGTTCTGGCCCAATTTTACATCATGCCATTATGCTTAAACTGTGATGGAGTGGTACGGAGAAAATCAAGTGAATATTGTACCAAAAACCGCAATTCCGCCAAATTGTCCAGAGTAACGTAAAATCGGGAGATATTGGGCTCTGATGAAGCAGAAGCTTCTTGAAAAGGAACAAAAAATCAATGATATTATTTCTATTATTGTTATTATTTATTATAATTCATCCGACAACGATGTCTACATGAATAAAGGAAAACTTAATTAAACATAATAAAATAACAACATAATGTCTCTACACAACACAATGAAACATAACACAATCACATTCTTCGTATCCTGTTTTGGAACTTGTTGGATGTTTCGTCGAATGTCAGTGGTTTATAGTAGCCATATGCAGAACGGTGATATCTTGGTTGTAATAAGTTGGAATTCCGTATCGATCGTTGAGGGACATGACAATTCAGCTGTGACAGCAATTCCGGGCAGTCCACTTCACGTTCAAAAGCTTTACGACGAATGTTGCCTGCTGGATTTTTCTTCTTTGCTCCAGAGTGCTTAAACTCAATAACAAACATCTGATACGGCGGTATAATGACAGTTTGACAGACAGACAGACAACGCCATTGAAGATTTCGCAAAGCCAGCCTTGCAAATCTCTTCTGTACCCGTTCAAGACGGAGAATACAGGTAACTTCATACGCACACCAGACAACAGATGCGTTCTCTAGTATAAAGCGCACTTGGGATTAATAGAGCGCTTTTAAGCAGTGAGGTGAAATCCCGTGCGATTTTAGAAATGAATCCAAGCTGATGATTAACTTTGGAAATTACAGCTTGATAGTGGAGACGTAAATGCAGCTTTGCATCCAAAAGAATACCGAGGTAATTTACTTTATCAACTCTACGAAGCGAAATGCCATCAATGCAGTAGTCAAAAAGGATTGAGTTCTTGAGGCGATGGAACGTCATTACAACACATTTTGGGATACTTAAAATCAGCTTATTCCGACCACAACATTCCACGAATACAACGGAAATCCTCTACCGTACGAAATAGTAGAGTTTCAAGTCATTTGGATAAACAAGTTTGCACCTAGCTCCCAATAAGTCCGCAACATCATTGAAGAACAGCGTAAAAAGTAACGGACCCAGGTTACTTCTAGGGTTTTTTTTTCATTAGGGCGAATCTACAATTGAGAGATTCTCTCAGGGCTCGCTCTTTTTCATTCATAAACCAATCACCTTTACGTTTTTCTTTCTTCTATTTGTAGAGTATGCTAGCCAGCACTGTTGTGTTTTGATCTGTACTAAAGAATCCCTCGACAGTTTTATAATGGCGCTGTAATTAATGAAAGAGAGCGAGCCCGGAGAGAATCTCTCAATTGTAGATTCGCCCTAATGAAAAAAAAACCCCAGACTTATCTGAGGCACACCTGACGTACTAGTAAACGGCTAGTAAACTAGTGAATAGCTCTTCGGTTATAGGACAGCTTGGTTGGATATAATTTCGAACAGTTTGGACGCTGCTGAGAGACTTGTTATACCACGATAATTGTTTATATCTCGATGATCACATGGATACATGAATGACTGCTTCCATAAGTCCGGAAATTTAGCTTGCTGGAAAGATTGGGTGAACATGGCTGGGAGAGGCTAAGCCAAGGCAGGTGTACAATGGAAAAACACCACAGCCAGAATACCATCCGGACCAGGCGAAACAAAGCTTTTTAATTTTCGTGACGCAGCAATAATCATATCTTTAGTTACCGCGAACGTTATAAGACACTTCCAACAAAATTAAACAAAAACTAACTGAACAAACCCTAATGGATAGAGTTAAGCGCAAAGTTCGAAAATTTTATGCAAATAACGAATAACTATGTTTTGACTTCGTGAATTGTTAAATCATACCCCATGAATCTGAAACAAACAACTACAATTGAAACATAATTCGAAATTTGTATTTTACTTACGTTTTGAGGTGTCATTGAGGTGGCGATGGATTATTGTGGATACAGACCTTATGTTTCCTTAGGTACAAAATACGATTTTCAGCAGCTCAAGTGTACCAAAAAATCTGCGAATAAACCCTGAATTAGCACAGAGTACCTCAAAATTTGCCAATTGTTGATTTTTTCTTTTCAATTCTCACAAAAACATTTAAAAAAAACACTGCATTGCTTAAAAAAGCCATCTGCGTCAACTCGGGAGCTGGCAAAACTGCTTGATTATCCTAAAAATACTGTGGTGCGAGTGATTAAAAAGTACAATGTAACTTTAGCAACTGCCCGCAAATTACAAATCAAGCGTCGGAGTAGAACCATTGATCGTGAACTGCGGTTGAAGATCATTCGAAAAATAAACGCTGATCCCAATATCTTGGATTATGATTTGGCAAAAAAATGCCATGCCGACCGACAAATGTTACCGAGCATGTAAACAATCCATCCGAAGCCTCAAACAATGGCCAGAACTCGGGGCCATAAGTTGTATGACCAAGTTCTGACGAAATTATCTTGATTGATGATGAAAGATATGCTAAAGCAGATTTCAAACAAATCCCGAGGCTCAAGTTTTACAAGGCTCCTGCACGCGGCAAGGTTCCTGTCAGATTCAAGTTTATTTTCGTGGATTCGTAGATATGGCAAAGTTTCAGGTCTTATGGCAAGAAAACTAGAGTTTTTGTGACGAATAAAACAATAAACTCGAAAGTGAACAACAGGGAGTGCCTCAATAAACGGATTTTACCCTTCGTTAAGTCCCATGATGATCCAGTTATATTATGGTCAAATCTAGCCAGCTGCCATTACAGCAAGGAAGTGCTACAATGATACAACAATAATGGGGTCCAGTTTATGCCAAAAGAACTGAATCCACCAAATCGTCCTCAGTTCCGTCCAATAGAGAAGTATTGGGCGATAATTAAGCGGAATCTGAAGATAAAGGGAACATTCACCAGTGACATTAGCCAGCTGATGAGCGGCATTAACAGAAAAGTGCGAGAATTTTTCGATGAATGATTTGTTTCAGTTATTTTTACGAAATAAAATAATATTACCTTTGTTTTATTCATAGAAAGTTTTCCGATTGATTTTTTTTAAAGAAATACACGCATTTAAAAGTGCACTATTTCTAATTGATCTAGCTTTTACTTGCCACCTTATAAGATATTTAATCGGGCAATGAAAAATAAGGACTAATAAAAACTAACTCCTCAGTACACAGCAATAAAGAGTTGGCTTAAGGGGGAATCGGACTTCATCAATCTCTCTTCAACATATACAGTTTGAAGAAACATGAATTTTTTGCGATAGCTAATGCAAATATTAGGAACGCTAGATTTGGCATCATTCTACGCGATATTTCAGCTAAATTAAAGCGAGATATGTGTCTGATTAGACACATAATTTTTTTTTTCGATAATCGACAAAATCATGTTGCTATCATAATGATCGATTTATTCCAAAGCTCTTGAAACATTAAAAATTAAATAACAGCTATTGATTTCCGTGCTTCTTTGAATTTTTATCCGCTATGACTTCAATGATTAAGCTGAACAAATTAGCTTCACGATCGTCAACTGATCTTAGTTACGCTAAATTGAACTGATAAACAGAGTAATGCAACTGAAATATCCAGAAAATAGACACACCTTATAAAAACTTACTGTTCACATGGATACAATAAAGTTGATGTATCAAAAAACCGTATACCCAATGTGAGGAACATTTTTTGTTTTTTGTTCACAAATGTTCAAACATGTTGGTATTAGTAAAATTTTCAGTGGAAATGAATGAGTTAGCAGTTGTATATTCTTCAAGTAGCTTATCTAGACATTAGCACAAAATCTTTTAGAGTGAATTGAAATGTTTTCATTATCGAATGACCGATAAATCGTGAAAATCATTTAAGTGTTTCAAAGTAGTTTTATTTAAATTTATTTTGTGGAATTTTGTGTTTAGTGAAGCGAATACAGCTGATATTGCCTAAAATAACAATAGCAACAACTAAAAAGGTACGAAACCTGCATTTCAAATTAGATCCAGCGATCGGGGCATAGCTGCATCCACGAAAAGACCCAATTCGGTGCCAACAGACCGGCATTACATCCATATTCCTCGAAAGTTTCAGCGTTTATAAAAATATGTTGCGTATCTTTTTGTGATGCATATTATCAAACGTCTTATTAATTTATCTAAGCATGTATATAACTACTTGGATATTGTTTACAGCTCAAATAAGTTATGAATTATAATAAAAAATGTAATCCATCGCTGCTTATGAGGCTTAGTCAAGGGACACAAACTCTATGTAGGTTTTCAATAAATCAAACGATTTATTTAATTTAAGCGCCTCCACTGCTAGAGCATGATCTTATAATTTATTTTGTAATTTGACCAAAACTTTTTAACTCAACAAATTTACAAATTTGTTAATCATTGTACCTTGTCAACAATTGTCTGCCTAATCAAAGCTGTTCAGTTCATTTCCTGAATCAACCTTCAAAAGCTCAGGTGCAATTCACAATGTACGCATACAATAAGCGTCACGTTCTAGACAGTTAAATTATACAGGCAGAAATAGCCATGCAGCCGAACTTCGCATTAGAATGTTATATTTTTAGAGCTCCAACATGGAAGTTGCGTTGGTTGTAGAAACCAATATCGGGGCCACAGTCGTTCGCAATCGTATTGTCTCGTCTCGTCTCGTTGCGTCTAACATCATATCCGACAGCCCTCGAGCGTGAATAATTCAACCCAAACTCACATAAGACCCATTACATCAAAATATATTATCCATCATAAATCGTGATCACAGACACGCTAATCATTGATTTTCAATCAATCATTTTCTTCCATTTTTTTTTCTCGTACGTACAGACCCTCAGTCTCTTTGGCGAATTATCCCAGCATCTATGGGTTGCCTGGTTCGCCCGCCAAAACATTCGACGTGTGCAATGCGAGCATTTCGGTGTTTCTTTTATACCACAATCCTAAATCACGCCCAAGTAACATCAACACCCGAAATGTAGGTATGTTGGCTGACTTGGGCACTTCTTCCGATTCATGGAGAAATGGGGTGAGGAAGGGGATGGAATGTCGGCTTAAGCATGCCGCCAAGCCACCTCGACTGATTGCCGCTGCCAGTTGAAGTATGTAATAGTCAATAATTATGGTTTCGATAGGACTGTTACATAAATTGGGCAGCACTTTTGCAATTGTGCCATACGAATGATTGGCATTCAAGTTATCCAGCAGCGCTTCAAGAGGATGAGGTTATGGTTACCGTTCATGAAGTTAACATGTTATAATCATTCGAATATTTCCCACAGAACTAAGGATTACATTGCGTACTGATGTTCGGTTTTTCTTTCTTTTTTCTTTCACAGGTGAGGATCTGGGGCATCTTGAATTATTTACTATTGAACGGTTTGTAAACACTCAATACTATTTTTAAAAAAACCGAACATTTTGATTTTTTTAAGACAACGGTGGAAAACCGAACACCACTGGTCGTAAACTGTGGCTTTTCGGAAAAAATAGCCATAGTCTGACAGGTTAATAAATTATAACACAATAAAGTTTGCTAACTCTGGCCTAGAACAAGTAAGATCAGATCAAATATAGCAGAACTTTCAATCGGCATCAGGTCCTCAACACAGAGACAAATTTGATAGTCAATTTTACCATTATTGGGGGTTATAATGACTATTGCAGTATAGTGATTTTGAACCGACTATGATCATGGTCAAAACGACCATTAAAAATAGTTGATCCAACATTTGCCATAATGTCGGAATAGCCCTTGTTACCATGATCATAGTCAAGAATGCCATGAACGTAGTGAATTCGAATTTGATTTTCATGGAAATTGTAACCATTATATGCGATAGTCATACTGATCATGATTTAATAGTCGGTATAACGATAGAATTTTTCTCAGAGTAGTAGGTAGGTCATATAGTTGTGCTTATTGATAATTGAACTCATTTGAATAATTTGGACAGTTTGTATGACAGTCGGGGAGTATCATGTTGCGAATGAAGGTAATGCACTGAAGCATTGCTATAGACAGTGAAATGAGTTTAAAATTCACTCACAAAAGAATATCTATTGCATTCTGTTTTTGTGTTCTGAAAATGTGATGTTTTGCTTTTCACAATTATTCTATTGGTGCTGTCAACAATTCAAAATGCGTTATTAATTGCAGGTACTATTCTGATTGTTTGGTAAGTACAATCAAACTCGGCGTTGAGAAATTTGCCCGCATAAAAAAATCCTTGACCATGATGTTGCTGTGCCTTTACCGACAGATTCAAGACTCCACACGATAATCTTTATCTTGAATTCCTCTAACGCGTCGTACTACAGTCTAACATATGTAACATAAGTCCTGGGAATAATTCAAAAGCATGGTACTTGAAATCAAACAATCGGATTTTAAAATGCACTTCAGGGTATTTTATTCTATTAATAAATTGTTGAAAAATATATTTACAGTACGCTCAATGGACCATTATCTTCGATTTTACGCAGTGTACGGCGAACATGTTGAATCAGGTTCTGGACGGTGCCTATGTCTATTTCTTTCATCTTCCGCTTAATTCGATTAACCAATTGTTGCTCATTGTTAGCTTCCCAGCCATTGTCGTGCACCATACGTTTGAGAACACTCCAAAAAATTTCAATTGGACGAGCCTGAGGCACGTTAGGTGGATTGTCCTTTTTCGGTACATATGGTATGTTTTGCTCAGTTAGTCTATTTAATGTTTTTTTTTCGCGTAATGACAGCTTGCAAGATCCGGCCAAAACATGATTTCTTCGTCAGCGTGATATTTGTTGATGAATTGCTTCAATTTCGGCAAGCATTGGCTGATATACACGTCAGAATTGACAGCTTTGGCCTTGTTTGGGCGTATCAAAGGCGCCGAGATACCCTTCGATGACATGGCTGCCCACACTAACACCTTTGGCTCATATTTCGATTTGATGGCATATTCAACATCCTCTGGTGTTGTTTTAATGTTAGCAGTATAGAAACCATCGTTGCCACTCAATTCATGGTGCGAAAACGTGAAGTAAGATTCATCATCCAAAATTATGCACTTTCCATTTGCAAAATGCTCGCGACGAAGTGCACGGCAGTATTTTGGTATTTTTTCGAGTTGTTGCTGTGTATATTTTGGTGCACGCTGACGTTTCCGATAGATTACGTTATGTTTTCTCAAAATCCGATGGACTGTCATGTTTGAAACCTGAAATTTTCGTGCTAATTTGCGTGTTGATTGGCCAACCTTGTTTTCAGCGCTTGACAGCAGTTTTTTCGTTGTTCTGGCATTCAATTTTGTTGGGCGACCACTTTTCTTTTTATTTTCCGGTTCTTTACCATCACGACAATCTTTCAAAACACGGTATATTGTTGATTTTGATATTGGCTCGTCTTTGAACACGCTCAAAATTTCACTTGTACTAAGCCGTCCAAAAAGGTTGGCGACTTGTGCTCGTAAATCCAGCTTGTACGACATTTTTAATGGAAACTACTGCGCAATTTGAGTTTGACAGTTCAGTAGGAACACAGATGAACGTGACAAGTACATTGGTTGACATCTGTGTGTTTGTTAATGCTGTCACATAAACGCCTGAAAGTACTCCCCTTATGTTACACATGTTATATTATAAATTTCAGTAACAATGGAAACCAACAACTGGACCTTCTAGTCTAATCTAATCTAATCTAATCTAATCTAATACAAACGCAGCCAGTACGAAAAAGCATCCTGGAAATAATTGGGTTAGATGACGCCGCGGATCTCATGTACCACAGTGATTTTAAATAATGATATTAAGTTAAATAATAATTAAATAGTCAATTCATAAGTTAAAAAAATATATGAGCACTACAGTTAATTATAATAGCATGTTTATCAGCAACTTAGCTGTTCACCCTATCATCAAAACACTTCAGCCGTTGTAGTTACTTTAGAGTAAGATTAGTATTTGTGTTCACAATAAAAGTAAGAGCATATGATATATCTGTAAAAGTATGTATAAAATATATCTGATATCCACTGGTTGGTCACTGAAAACAAAAATTAGACATGTATCAATATCTCAATAGTCCTGAGAAAACCGAAAAATAGCGTACTAAAATGTGTAGTTAAATACTGTGGAAAAACTTATTTATGTGATAGAACCACAATGGAACTGACTCCTAGCTTCGGGTCTTGACAAAGAATCCCTACTGAGCCCTTGTGGCACGTCAAGCCGGCCAGTTCAGCGCAAGGGGGAAACCAACAACTGGACCTTCAAAACTAAACACACACAGTTTGTGTGCTTGACTTCGACTTGATTTGCTACCCACGATTAGTTAAGTTTACCCCCATACAAACATCGCTGTGGGCTGTTTGGCCTTGAAAACCTGTGAAAAAGGAAATTCTCGTTTTTGTAGCTTCACTTTTGAACAACGATATCGATGCTAAAAGCAAAATATAAAATAAAATAAAAATAAAGGTTTTCCCCATCCCTCATTTCGTTAAAATATTTAAGTCATTCCTCTGAATTTCGAATTTTGATCACGTTGAAATTGTTAACACCCATACTACTCACGAGCTCACATCTCACCTAAAATAAGTCACGAATCGACCTAAAGTGTTAAAGTGTTAATAATAATGCTAAATGCCAAATAGTTCTGTTGAGATTTGCTGTAGTGTGCTTGATTCGAATGTGGTCATTTTGAATATCGTAAATCTTCAACTACGCCCAATCGAAGAAAAAATTCTGAGGCAACAAATTTCTGTTTTTTTTTTTTGTTAAACTGGAGCTGCTCAAAGAATGCATAAAACCGGTGTAATTTATTGTCTTAAAACAAGTGCAACGAACTTCATGAGGCATTTGTAGATAATTAAACACTGAAAAAATCGCATAAAATCCCATTTTCATGCTGTTTTAGATATGCCAGACTCCCCTGGCCGTCAATTCAGCACCCATTTGCTTAGACCTAATCGTTTTCATTTTCGTTCCTTCACAGTATTATCTAACCAAAACGACTCATTTCTCGGCAATTTGCTGTGCTTAAGGAGAGAAGCATGAAGAGCAAAAATAAAAGAGTTATGATCGAAAGAAGTGAAGAAATCAAAGCACCTCAAACTGCTTCCTGCCATTTTTACACCTTTTCGCTCATAGATCCTAAAACCTCCTAACTTAATCTCAGTTAAAAGTAAGGGGGAGGTAATAGGTGAAAAATCGAAAACTATGCTGTTCCGTGTTGCCATTAAGTTCCAATACTTTTTGCACCGCCAGCATCGATCGTTATGAACTTTTGTTTTTATTTCGCTTATGGGCCTAGGTTAGGATTGTCTGCGGATTATCGGTTATATATATAAGGTAGTTGACGGCGACCGACGATTGAAGAATTGTAGGATTGAACCCACATTTACTCAGCAACACCCGCGAATGAATTGACTTGAACACCCACCTGCGCTGAAGGCAGCTTTTGTTTACTTTTATTATCATTGATTATTCCGCTCACCTTTCATTCCTCGTGAAACCACACGAGTGAAAGAAAAGTGGTTAGCGTCAATGACTTCACGACAATAAAACACGGCGAACAAGTCAATTTCACGCAAATATGGACGCTTTGTAACTGGTGCTTTTCGGTGGAGTGAGTGAATAAGAATAAATCAGTCATGTTTCACGCGTCCATTGACGTTCGCTGAAGGGATTTCCCAATCCAAGTGAAGAGTAACAAAAGCTTCATAGACAAGTTTCTAGCATAGTTGAGACAACTCCAGCTTAAGTAAAAGGGAAGTAGCATCTCATCATTGCCAGTCGACGATGAATGGTTGGGTGGTGGGTAATGGTTGCATGTCTCTGCTGCAAGGGTTTGGCATTTAGTTGAAAGATCTAATAGGCCGTTCAGCACCACTACTACTATCAAGTTGCTTCTGAAATCGACATGCTTTAAATCTGATACCGGTTTATGCTATGCTGACTACAATTTTGGTTTTGTTCCAGTAGATGTACCCGCACCAGCACTAATGTGGACAGGGTATAAAGTCTAGGCCGAGAGCGAGTTATTTCGTACGCTTCATACAGTTATGGCATGGCAGGAAAGATTATAATTATTTGATTGAAGCTTTCACTCTCGATGGCCCGTCACTTTGTTGAGTAGGAATGTTCACGCGATGTGTTTTATGTCAGAAGTCATAGCCTTTCGTTGCGTTTTGTTTTCGTTTTGTGCAGACAAGCGGTTCAGTTCAAAAGCACGCAACGGGCCGGAGATTTGTTCCTACGGAAAGTACAAAAAGCGTAGGTCGATAGATCATTGAACAGCGCGTGTGGGGTGCAGTGAAACATAGTTTAGCCAAAACCTTTACCCAATAACCAGACTACTGCAATGAAATCGTGAAACAAAGGGTCAACATTCCTACAAATATCACATTTTTACTTTAAAAGTGCAATAAATAATAGTAGAAGCAACGTTTGCCAAACTAAATGCATTGTCATCATATCTGAAACGGAACAGTTCTTGATAATAAAATAGTATATTTGCTGTTGCAATCAACGGTTCAGCAGGCAACAATATTAACAGTTCAGTGTTGCTGACGAAGAAGCTTGAGTCAAAAGATCATTCATTTTGATCAATTAATAACTATTATATTTGACATTGGACTGAAAAATAATCGTTATGCTTAATGTTTATTAACTATTCTTCGTCAACTTCTTACAAAAATCTCAAATGTTTATGGTGAGATTTGAAAGTCTTGCAACTTGGTCACCATCCACATAATGATAAACGATTCGATACATAGGCGAAACTATATTCTTGATACATATCGTGCATAGTAGTACATATAGTACATCAAAATTAATGTTATTGTTATGTTACAATTGAAGCCTGGTTTTACCTTATGCACTCTACATTAACATATAATGTTATTGTATGTCAAATGGTCATTGAAAAGTTTATGTAATCGATTGTTTCGGTAGAGCGAAACTTGTGTACGAAAAAGTTACCATTTTTTTAACGCAGAAATACGTTTCTTTTTCAATAGCGCGAGTCATCTTATAATTTTGAGAAAAAGAGAAAATGATCCTGGACAGTGTCGCAATAGCCTTCGCTGCTTACTCGCATACAGAATCGACGTAAATGTTAAAATGTGTTTTTTTTACAAGTTTCGGGAAATCCTTATGGACTGAACTCACACAGAGGCCAGCACTTGCTCATCGTGCGCTGTGTCAGGGTGTGATCAGGGTCGACCTTTGAGAAAAAAACGACTTCTGATCCCACTAAAACCCGTTTCCTTGTTACACAATCGGACAATTTAGTCGGTCGTCGATCATCACACCCAAATACTTCAGCATGCGCTTCGAGGTTATGGCAAGCCCTTCGATGACGATTTCTGCTCGCTGTACCACTTTGCAGTTGCTGACCATCAGCACCTCTGTTTTGTGGTGGGCTATCTGCAGTTTTCCAGTTTTCAATGCCGATTGTTTCGGTCGCCAGTATTTCCACTTCTTCCAGTGTTTTGCCTGTCACTGATAATACGATGTCATCTGCAAAGCCTACGATCACTACGCCTTTGGGAAGCTTCAACGTCAGCACACCGTTGTACATACCGTTCCAAAGTGTTGGGCCAAGGATGGAACCTTGCGGAACTCCCACCGTGATATTCACTGATTTCCACCCCACGGAGGTCTCGTAGATCAGCCCGGTTCTGAAAGTAACTCTTCAGAATTCGGCACAGGTGATCAGGGACCCTCATTCTGTGCAGCGACTCGGCAATAGCCTCCCAGATCGCACTATTGAAGGCGTTCTTATCGTCGATTTTTATAACAGCGCAATATCGATCGCCTCTCCGCTTCTGTTTGGATGCCATTACGGCTGTCTCGACCACTGTCCGAATGGCATCCACCGTAGACTTTCCTTTCCGGAAATCGAATTGCATTCTCGATAGCCCGTGCTCGCTCTCAGCAAAATTTCGTCAGCCTGTTGAGGATGATTCTCTCCAGGAGTTTCTCAAGCATATCCAATAGGCATATTGGCCTATACGATGCTGGATCCCCCGGAGGCTTTCCTGGCTTCGGCAACAACACTATTTTCTGTATTTTTCACCTGTCCGGGAAATGGCCTTCCTCAAGACGTTTCTGTAGCACATCCCTGAACATTTCCGGGAATGCCTGAATCGCCACTTTCAGAGCTACGTTAGGGATTCCATCCGGTCCGGGTGCCTTCCTCGCCTTAAGCCCTTTCGCCACTACCAGGAGCTCCTCGTTCGAGACTTGCATGCCCTCAACATAACTTCTATCTTCCTCGCCGTACGGTGTACGTGGCCACGTCGTTGGACTGTGCCGTGGGAAAAGTCCATCTACGATAACCTTCAGTTTTGCTCGACATAGCTCTGCAGCCATGATATTCGTCATGAAAATACGGTACGCGTCGCCCCAGGGGTTAACATCAGCGGCTCGGCACAGCTACTTGTAGCAGTTCGTCTTGCTCAGTCTTATCTCTCGTTTTAATTTGGACGTGGCCGCTGGAAACACCACCCTTTGTACCTCTCTGTCTGCTGCGGTTTTAGCTTCGAAGTGCCTTAACAAAGAGTTCCTTGCCGAAGACCTTCGGCTTCCACAACTTGCGCTCGCAACTATTTGTCCTTCGTATTGCGACAGGACTTCGCTGGCCGATGCTATATCGGATCGCCAGTTGGTCGCTATTGGTATACTCCTCACACACTCTCCAGTTCATATTTGGCATCAGCGACGGACTATAGAAGGTAACATCGATGACGGATTCGCGACCGTCCCTGCGAAAAGTGCTGGTGGAACCTACGTTTGATAGTATAACTTCCAGCTTTGCCAGAACTTCTAGCAGGCTGCACCCTCTAGCGTTGGTACATCTACTGCTCCACTCCACAACCCAAGCATTGAAGTCTCCTCCGATGACAGCCGGTCTTCTTCCGATGAGCTTTTCAGTCAGTGCATCCAGCATCTGGTGGAATTGCTTCATGGTCCACCTTCGGGGTGCATAGCAGCTGCATACAAAAATCCCATTGATTTTGGCGATCATGAACCCTTCGTATAAACTGGACACTACTTCCTGGATGGGGAATCTGCCCATCACTTGTATCGCAACCATCGCCGCTCTATCTGCTACCCAGTTTCCGCTATCGGGAGGAACACGATACGGTTCCGCAATGATTAAGACGTCACACCTTGTTCCTGTTGTTTACTGCCACAACAGTTGCTGTGCTACGTCGTAATGATTGAGGTTTATTTGGCTTACCTCTATTACTGCCGACCTGCTGTCGCCTTTTTATATACAGGGCACCTGTAGCCCCCCGTCATGTGGTCGTTTCCGTCCCCCTTTTTGCATAGCATCTCGGTTGCTTTGTGCAGTCACTTGCAAAGTGACCCTTCTCCCGCAGATCTGTCAGGACCTTTGCAGTTCATTGCCTGGTGACCAAAACCCTTGCACTTAAAGCATCTCTCCAATTCCTTTGGAACTCGGGGGACGACTCTCAGTGAGCGAACCGACCACCCAACTTTTACTCGACCCGACTCTAATAGCTTGTTGGTTGAAGCTGTCGGCAGACGTAACGCCACCAACTGTGTGCCACCGTACGCCTTACACAACCGCATTGTCATTGGTGCATCTCCAAGATCGCAGTTCCCCTTCAACGCCCTCCTCAGCTCGTCTTCTGTTGCGATCTCGTCAAGATCCTTGCAGTCGATCACAGTCTCCTGTTAGAGAGCTTTAACTATCGCCTGCTCACCAAGAGACTTTTCGACGAGCGTCTTAAAAGCTATGCTCTTGATGGCAGGATCCTTCTTCAGCTCGAGGAGCATCTCACCTTTCTGGGTGCGCCTGTTTTTTACCACCTTCTCCCCTAGTTCCTTCAAATCCGGATCAGCTCTCACTTTTCGGAGTAGTTCAGCGTACTTCGTTCCACTTTTTACCTCAACAATAAAAGCGTCGCCCTAACTTCGTTCCCGACGAGGCCTAGGCATCTGCTTCTTCTTCTCTCCTGACGTTTTTACTTGCTGCTGATTTTTCTTCCTTCTGTCTTTCTGATGTCGACAGTGCGCAATTCACTGCCTTCACCTTTCTCCTCGTCGTTTTTTGAGCTTTTTCAGCTCCTCCTCATCTCCTGGTTTGTCTCTTTTCCTTTTCTCTGAGCATGGATTCTGGGGTTCCTTTGGCGTCTGCAGTGCATCAACTGTTGCCTTTTCCGTTGCCTTTACGCTGTTCTCAAGAACCCTTTCGGCAGTCTCTGCTCTCATCCTCAGTGCATCCTGTTCACGTTCGGCTGCAATCACGGCCGATTTGACAAGCGTAACCATCTTTTTGATTTCCTTGTGGACGTTGTGCCTGTATTTTACATAATCATAGAGTTCGTCGATCCGGTGTCTGACTACCTCCATTGCGTCTTTCTTCCCAACACTGTCTCCTCGAGTTGTGCTTCTGCTGCGTTGCGGGGTGAACAGCTGGGTCAGGAACCCCTGTGACTTGCTACTGCTGGTACATGCTGTGGCCTTCGAATTCGGCAGTGATGACCTCTGAAGTTTTTCGCTTCTTGCGAACACTATCGCTCCTCCGTCTCCGTTGTCTGTCGTTGCCAATACCGTCATCGTTTAATTTTTTTTTTGTTTTTTTTTTCTTTTTCATCTGTTTTGTTTTTTTCCTCCGTTGTACTCAATTTTGTTGGGTCTTCCTCCGAACCGCTATCTTTACACGTTGTGTAGATAGTCGCCTATCGTGATCCCATGGTTATCTTTGAATCCGGGAATTCATGCTAGGATTGACACGGTCCTTCATGGGGACCGTGTTCAGAGCCGGATCGGCGTAAGTCAGGAATGTAACATCTGAGCCTACTACCCACCACATAAGGTGACAAGCTTCGAACATATCCGGAGGCCTGCCAAGGTTTTACCGGGACGGGGCACCGGACCATTGACCCACTTCCCATTTCTGGAAGGTGTCACTTTTCCATACTGAGGAAGCAGAATAGCCCGACTACTAGCCCTGCGCGTCAAGTCCAATCCGTTGATCCATGTCGTCCTTATTCGATGCTATGACCAGTATGCCGTAATTTAGAATCTAACTGGCTTTGATCCTAATGCACCGGTTGGAACTCCTCGGTGGGGTGGGCGCTGGAAAATCCGAGCTCCCACCACGTTAACTCGCAGAGAGGGGGGTCGTTAAGCCTCTGAACGCGCCCTCGCAGTCCCTGCTGCCCCCAATGTTAAAGAATGTGTATGTGTATGGGTGTGTCTGATACCCCCCCACCCCTTTAACGCACCACGAAAAGGTGATCTACCAGCGATACGGGTCAAACAATGACTTATAACTTGTTCAAGCTACTAAAAGCTGAGACAAATTATTTGCTATATTTGTTTCCTACTTGATAGTAACTACACGGTATTGCGGAATTCCGAGACATTCCGAGAAATTCCGTAAAAATCCGTGACATTTCGTTTTGAAATTAGTAAAAAAAATTTGTGTTTTTATAAAAAATTTTTTGGGGGGAATTTTTTTTGAAGTTTATTTTTTGGAGGATTCATACCTTCATACCACATTCATACCACAAAAATTACCTGGAACATGTTATCACAAATTTAATTATTGTGAATTAGTCTGGATTCTGGAATAGTGCAAAAACTAAAGGATAAAAAACGTTACTTTCGACTTTCGACGTTCTAATTAATTACAAATAATTTTCGATGAAGATGGATTGAAAATACTGAATACCATTGTTAAAACGATACCTCCATCTCGGAGGGAACAACTTAATAATATCGTTCCAATCAACTTCATGCAGCGACTCTGTTCATTGCCTTTTGAACTCCACCCATTAAAGCGTCGCCAATGACGCCAACGACCGAATATGCGTTAAGGTAGGTTTGAACTCATTGAATGACAGACTTGGAAAGCGAACACGAAAAGATTCAAGCATGCGCGATTCGACAACTTCATCAAAACCACCTCTGTTCAAGAAAGTGTCTATAGGCTTCAGGCGCACATTGAAACGAACGAACGACATCACGCCAAGGATTTATGCATTGCGAAAAGTGCATTTTTATTATTCTATTGTTATTGTGGTGGCGTGTGGCATCAATTGTCTTTCCAGACGCTTTGGGGTGTAGACCTTCTGTGATTAATTCAGCAACAATATTTGGCCGTTCACTTCCCATCACGCTTCAGTACATGTATTTTCTGACTCTGTCTCAAGTCTGAGTCAGCCAGGCAGCAGATGGATTTATTTAGCAACAATAATAAAGAGAGGGCGAAGATTTTGGCTTAGAATTGACAGCCGCTGAACACTAATGTGCTGGACTCTAGTCAATGTGCTGCTGGTTGCACCAGATGATTTTAAACACCAAATGCTTGAAAATAGGCCATTACAGGTTGCGCAGCTCCACCATGCATCGCTAACCTACTTTTGCACTCGACACGATCGACAAAATTGAGCAAAGAACCAACATTAGATTTCACATGGATGGATTTTTAGATTGCATCTAGTTATTATTATTTTACACTTGCAATCTAGGCACGCTCCAATGCGAGAACACACATTCGAACGATGGCATGGTCGGCTCAACTAGGGAGTGTGCGCGTGCGCGCATTATTAGCCTGATTATCCGGTGCTAGTTTAAGCCGACATGTGTGAACGTGAGCGCGCGCATATTGAAGAAATACCATAAATTTTGCTGTCGATATTCCGTACCGTGGATTATAGGAAGGTGTACCTGTGACTCTTAGGGTGGACGCTGTTTTCCTTTCTTCGGGTAGGTTTATTATAACGGAACTTTTAATTATTGTTTTCTCATACCTAGCAATATTTGCTGTCTCACACAATGGCTCACTGACTATCGACATAATATGAATAATTTTACGTTCAACTTATTAGGTAAACTGCTGGTGAAAACATGTAGTCCGTAAATCATATTACATTCACAGATGTGTCAGTAATACCTATGGTGATGGTTAATTGAAATTGAGTGCGTTAATTGAAATAAGGGTCGTTCAAAAGTAGGCATATATTTACGAGGGTGCAAGCTGAGAACACTTCTGGAGAGTCAAGGGAAACGACTCAATTTTTGGATAAATTAGCTTTTATGTGTTACACTACATGTAGGGAAAATATTCCTATAATATTCTCATCACTTTGCATCCTACTGGAAGGCAATTGATTATTATTACTGGCTTCGTTTGTAATTTTTTAAACGTTCTTGTACACTCTTTGATATAGGGATGTTCGAATCCTCCCACTCATTTTAAAAAGTTCGATAGCAGTCGGCTCTTCTCATTTTTTTTATTTGATCAAGCTACATAATCTCGAATTGTCTGTTTGTATGATGGGCCAAGAACAAATTGCGTGGATAGAATAGTGATATTTCTTATACGCATCTATGATTTTATTTCGTCAAACAAAAAGTAGACGACATACAATGTATTACAATGTTTTACTCGCATGTTATGCCTTATTTCTGTTTACTTTCACTCGAGCTTTTGTTGTTCTTTGGCCATAGTGATGTTCATGACTTGGCAATTTTGATTATACCCTCGCATCATAGGGTCAATGGGTGCAGTTTTTGAGATAATTTCTTCTGTATATTTTTTTCTGACAATAATTTCCTTGTTCTTAGATGCCGGACGACGTTTCATAAAACGAAAAGAAAAATGCAGCCCAATTCAAGATTCGAAGGGTATTTAAAAGGATTGCAGTATCCAAGCATTGGTCTTACACGTGTAATGTAGCATAGTTTTATTATATATGGGTCTCGAAAATAATGGCTGATCCTTTTGATGAAAACCAGCATATTGTTGGCTTTACTTCATTCATTTTATTGGTGTAACAACATTACAATGTCAAAATCTCGTCTACAACATTTCGTCAATGTACTCTGTTTTCTCCAATCTAGTTGAAGACACACACTCGCCAGATCTGGCAGCACATGTTCCGCCCACCTTGCTTGCTGCGCTTTGATTTGCGACGAACATTATTAGACAAAGGTGCTCCTAAGCACGCGTTTGAAAAACACCAAGTGTGCAGTTTCGTAGTATACCATGAGCAAATATCCGAGGTATACGAATTCCTCCACCACCTCGAAGGCATCATCGTCTATCGTAACGCTGCTTCCTATACGGGCCCTGTCGTACTATGTCCTCATACTAGTACTTTGTTTTCGATACCTTCACCACCAGTCCGACATTTGTTGCTTCGCGTTTCAGGCGGGTGTAGAATTCTGCCACTGTTCCGGAGTTGCTGCCGACAACATTCATATCATCCGCGAAACAAACAAGTTGAATGGAGCGTGCGAAAACCATACCTCGGCTGTTAAACCTTTCCCTTTCCGACGTAAAATCAAACAACAGGCATAAAAGTCCATCCAGATTCGACTCAAACGAAGTAGAATGTTCTCACGAAATGTTCACGTAGTTTTGCACACCGTCCTTCGTAGCTTTTATAAGCCTTTGGAAAGCCTGGGAAAGCCGTTCTCGTCCATAATTCTCCATAGCTCTGTACGGTCGATACTGTTGTAAGCCACCTCAAAATCGATGAACTGGTGATGCATCGGTACCTGGTATTCACGGCCTTTTTGGTGGATTTCACGTAAATATCTGGTCCGTTGTCGACGCCCGTGAGTGAAATCAGCCTGATAACGCCCACTAGCTCATTTACTATTAGTGATAGACGATGGAAGATGATCTGAGATAGCACTTTGTAGGTGGCATTCACGATTGTGATTGCTCGATAGTTCTCACACACTTGTTGCCTATTTTGTAGATGGGACGTATAACCCTTTACTCCCACTCCTCCGGTAGCTGTTTGGTTGCTCAGATTCGAACTATCAGCCGATGCAGAGAAATGGACAGCTTCTCCGGGTTCATCTTGATAAGATCAACTCCTATATCATCCTTCCAGGTTATTCTTGTTATTGTTGAGCTGTTGGATAGAATTCTTAACTTCTCCCAGCTTAGGAGCTGGCTCGTTTCCATCGTCCGCCGTACTGTAGTGATCATTTCTCCAGAGTTTTGGTCTTCTGCGCTTCTATACTCTGCACCCTTCACGTGTTCATCGTGGTGTTGCTACACATTTCAGCTCGTATTTTGCTTCTGATAGAATTTCCGGGTTTGTTGAGTGCGGTGCAACTTTTTTCAAACGGCGCTTTTTCTCCCGGAATAGATGGGTCTGTTGTTGCCGCTTCCATCTATAACGGTCCACGTTCTGCCGGGTATCTTGGGATAGCCTAACTGCCCGCGCTGGGTCCTTCTCCTCAAAAACCTCCCTAGACTCCTTCTCGAACCAATCGTTCCATCGCCGACGACGTTCTCAGCTGCGTCGTTGATGGATGCTTTGATATTATTCCAGCAGTCCTCCAGCAACACTGCTTCGATACTCGGCACGTAGGCTGTGAAGACATTTGGTTGCTTCAATCGTTCGATATTGTACCGTGGTGGACAACGGTACCGTAAGTCTTTGACGACGAATAGTTTTGGTCGAAGTTCTACAATCACCAGGTACTAATCCGAGTCAATGTTAGCGCCACGATAGGCTCTGACCTCGATTATGTCGGAGAAATTTTGTTTAACTGTGTAGAAAATGTTGTTAACGTAAAAACTAAAAACAAGGGGGCCCAAATGAGAACCCTTAGGTACTCCAAAGGTTACTAAAATGGGTTCTAAGAGTTTTTTTAAGCAAGCTATTTATTTTCGTTGTGTTAAACACGACTTAAGTCGACTAAAAAGTGTAGGTTTCATTCTTATTTTTTTTGCAATTTCAAGAGTAATATTGGTATATCAATTGGGTCAAATGCTTTATTAAGGTCAGTAAGGCATAAAAAGCGAATAGGCTTGTACGTGCTTGCCATTATCGATTGTATGACCCCTTATGTGTTCGACAAAAAAAAACAGCTTTAAATGATCGACAGGGTACCCGGATACCCACCAAATTCAAGTGATTATAACTCTGGCAATTATTGACCGATTTTAATTTTTTTGGCAGAGTTAAATTCAAAAACTCATTCGCTTCAGGGACATCATCAGCAATTGCCATTTGATTTCATTCGGTTCCCGTAAATCCGGGTTTCCGGGGCAGTGGTCCGGTACGGAGACACTATTTGGAAACATCTATTGAATTTCCGGGAATGGATGTCAAAATCTTTGGAATAATTCCTAGAAACTATTGCTTTCCATTGTGGGCCATATGCCGACTTGTTCCCGGAACGGCCATTCTGTAACAAGTTTTCGTTGGGCCTAGAGTGGCCATGAACATATTTAAAAGGAAACCCTGGCAATATGGGTATCAACATTCATGAAATTTCGCCAGTAGGATATTTCTCAACGTTTTGTGGCCATCAGGTTCCCGTGGGGCCTCGAGTGGCCATGAACATATTTAGGCTATATCTCAACGTTTTGTGGCCATCTGATGATTTGTTCTCGGACCTGTATTTCCGGAACAGGTTCCCGTGGGGCCTTGAGTGGCCATGAACATTTTCAGTAGAAAACCCTGGCAATATGGGTATCAAAATTCATGTAGCTTCGCCAGCAGGATATTTCTCAACGTTTAGTGGCCATTTGATGGTTTGTCCTCGGACCTATCTTTCCGGAACAGGTTCTCGGAAAAACAGTTCCGAGGACAAATCATCAAATGGCCACTAAACGTTGAGAAATATCCTACAGGTGAAATTCCATGAATTTTGATACCAATATTGCCTGGATTTTCTACTGAAAATTTTCAGTGCCACTCGAGGCCCCACAGGAACCTGTTTCGAAAAGACATGTCCGAGGACGAATCATCAAATGGCCACTAAAAGTTTAGAAATATCCTACTGGTGAAATTTCATGAATTTTGATACCCACATTGCCAGGGTTTCCTTCTAAATATGTTCATGGCCACTCGAGGCCCCATGAAAACCTGTTACAGAATGGCCGTTCCAGGTATTAGTCGGTATACGGCCCACAATAGAATAGAAATAGTTTCTAAAATTATTCCAAAGATTTTGACATCGAACCAGATTGAATTCAAATGGTCATTGCTGATAATTTACATGAAGCGAATGAGTTTTTGCATCTGACGGTGCCAATATAATTAAAATCGGTCAATAATTGCCAGAGTTATAATCATTTGAATTTGGTGGTTACCCCGGTACCCTGTCGATCACTTAAGGGGTAAAAAAAATCAATGTCCCCCCCTTCGACGCCCTTTGCTACTATACGAAATATTTTTATGCAAAAAGTTGCCTTCCAACTTTTGTTAAGATGTCACTGAATTTAAGTTTCCTGTTTTAAAATAAACTATGAAATTTCGTAATGTAAAACATGAAAAGGTACCCGGGTATCGATCACATAAGGATTAAGAATTATTGCTATAAATTGTAGAAGATTGGTGGTAGTGAGCGGCCTTTAAGAAGCCATGCTGTTTGCTTGTTATTTACTAATTTGCATGCTGATAGATTTGGTATGCAAGTTATTATGGCTATTCCATGATAGTTTTGAATGCCGAACTTCGCACTTAATTTGAAATTAAGCACCATAGAAAAAAAATTCCAAATTTCAGGGATGTAGTATGGGTGCACTGCCTTCCAGTCCTGCTCCCTAATATGCGTCCAAAATTTTTAATATGCGTAAGACTCCATGCTGAGAAAGTTTAATCAGAGATATGTTTTAGAAATTTCAGGAAAGAAAACAAAGACACTGCTCGGTCACGGTCTTCTTCAGTTAAGATTGTATATAGTTCCTGAAAGAAATTTGCAAAGAGCTTGCTGATGTCAGAAAAACTTTTACCTTCATTTCGCTTTAAATGCATTAGTGGAGGAAAATTATTTCTTTTCAATTTTATTTTAACATAATTGAAAAAGTTCTAAGGACACGATAAAGTATCTGACCCTTTTTTCTAGCCACACGAGCAGTCCAAACTAGTGTGAAGAAGAGCCTGAGTTGGCAACATCACACTCCCCATCAAAATCCCATAAATTGGGTCACATATGATTCCATTTACCACCCTGTGTTTTGCTATATATATAATTTCAACATACACTGAAATAAAATATAGCCAACCAAAATGGCTTCGAAGTTAATAAGTGTGGAAATGCATTTAGAACAATTAGTTTGTAGCAAGCAATTAGCTAGTTGAGATTAGCAGTCAGCTTGAAATACCAGGAAAGAAGAAACTCAATAGCAAATGGTACCAATCAAATATATAGTGAGAAATTGTACAGATATTATATTCTGTTCCTTTATTTATCATAAGATATTTTATCTGTAATATTAGTATGCAATCATTACATTTTGTAGACTTGTGATAAAACTAATTTTGACAAAATATTTGATTGCAGAGTCGTGCTTTTGACAAGAAAGATATAGACCATTTTGATTGCATTTGTATTTTCTTTTCTTTTTTGTTTTTTTTTTCACATATTCAAGAAAATATCTTAACGCATTGTACTAGTTGACGTTCAGTTGATGAAAAAAAAATATTAATATTCATCTCATCATTTTACAATTTTTCTTTTCGTATCGGTACCTTCACCGACTGCAGTTAATTTAGACCCATGACGAGTAACAAGACTTTGGTCCATTTTTTCGAAGATAATTATAATTGTATAAATAGCTCCAGCTGTAGCTTATTTTTAACAGTAAGTTAGTTAGCCTCTGTTTGAAAAAATCATTAAATTATTGTTTCATCTTCCATACCATCTTTCACCTAACATAAATCTCGCGTGCCTTACCTCATCAAAACAATAAATTAGGTCTTATAGCACCGCCACCAAAATAACATTCTTGTGCATATCATTTTTTTTTTCATCCATCTCATGTACATTTTAACGAATCTTAGAAATTCTTTCATTTCTCAACCATTCGATCAGTTCCGCGAATCTTTGTGTTCTACTATCCTCAAACAGGGAAGCGCACTCGATAACCCGGTCAACCATTCTACGGACCCCAGCACGAACCGCCTCTACTAAACTACTTTCCCAATTCATCCAGAACAGGTTTTCCGCCAACCGTCCGCAGATCGTTATAATGGCACACGGCTCCTCCCTGCAAGTCTTCGTACAATAACCCAAGTCCAAAGCTGCACACAGAAATGTCGGTCAGTGTGAAAGCAATTTCAACTTTAAAAGCTATCAGATGATGAAATCAATTACATAAAATTCTTTACCTCCCTTCCATGCACAGCAAAAAATAAAAATGAATACCTCATCAGGTTAGGGGCACATCCACCATGTCAAAAATATGGTGTAATTTTCAATGTTGTTCGAAAAGCGAATGTACACAAAATAGGCGGGAAAAGGGCATCGTTGTAATATTACTTATCATAATTGTATAATATCCGTTTGCTTAGTTATAACATTCGTATTTTGGTGCACGTTATGATATCGCCTTCATGGTTTCTAAGAGTTTTTTACTGTGTAGAATACGCCTTGGCTGTGGCTCGTCTTTGTGGTCGCTCTTCACTGACCGAGTTGAATCATCTTGGCTTGGCTCACTGGGTACGGAACCACGATGTACAACAACACCCACAATCTTGCGACCACCTGCCAATACTTGATCCCGATCTTTTAGTTGTGTCTTCTTGAATTTAGCTGCTATTGCTAGTTGAGCGAAGGAATGATCATTCATAATGCGCATGCATCGTACAGACTTTTAAGAGTGGACTGGTGTTGGGGGAATATCCCCCCCCCCCCCCTTATAGGAGTGAATCCTGACCTGTATCAGGTATAAATAACGTTTTCTGCGCCTTTTTTTGTTAATTATATACAGAAAGCTTCGTTTACATTTCAAAAAGTTACCAACGAGTAACAGATATAAAACCTTAATCTTCCTTGATAGCACGCTCCAACAGACAATTCTTATCACATTTTTGTTGGAAGCGTCTTTGCAGTATTTGTAGTAGAGCCACTGCAAACACAATACTTCTGATGAAGAAGTGATGCATGTATTTTCAGGCTGTTCCTTCAAGTCAACATGAAAGATCTCGTGAAAAACGAACAATTATTTAATCAATAAATCGGAATGGAGAATAGTTGAAGTTAGAGCCCAATTAACGAGAGAATCTCCAGTGTTAAAAGTACTCAGATTTGTAAAGTAAATGCCAAACAACTTGTAGTTAGATAAATCAACAGGAATGCTACTGAACGTACCATATAATGTTTGTTTGCTGTGTACAAATTTAAGTTATGAGTGATTAAGAAAAAGTACCGAAACTGAGTAGTTCTGATATAACTGGCTTACACCTATTTTGTTTTAATTGAAAACAGTCGACTAGTTAAGGATAACTAGGATTCTCCAATTGGGGCGATAGGAAGAAAGATGTGCTAGTGAGCATGTTAATATCGTTTAACGATGAAATTTGGAAGATTTTATTCAGAGAGTTATATCTTTTAGTCCATCATATAACAATTATCCTCACGTATTCTCGAATCTTATTCATAAATCTCAGATTGCGATTTGCAATCAGAAATAAATTAATTGAAAAGCAAAATTTAACAGTTACTGAATGATATGAAGAATGCCTGGTCTGACCTGCCGTTTTAAACGGGTTTAAACTGAAATTCAGATAATTTGGGCGAGAATATGCCTCAATGAACCTTTGGCACCCACTAAGAAAAATAAAACATAACATAATAAGTAGATGACTGGAAATAATGTTATGACTCAAACTATCAAGAAGACATGTGAATTTCGGTATTCTAAGACATGCAATCTTCCTTTAAAACAGAATAATAATTTTAAAGCAATGGGTGCAATCAAACACAATATTTGCCAGCATGCGTATGTTCCAGCTTCAGGAGACACATATCTACATGCCACCTGTGTTAACGCTACTCCATTCACGTCAAACGTGAATTTATTCTCGTGTAAAAATAGTTATTTCTTAGTGTGAATTAGCTCAAAATATAGTAAATGTATGACAACAATTCTTTAGACATTTTAGCACATTATTATTCCAGGAGATAAGAAAATCTATGCTACAGGAAACAGAAGAAGAATATAAGAAATGCACGATAACAAAGATAAGACATACATGTAGCACTTGTGTGCCAAAATAGTGATACAAAGTTTCCATAGAAATCATTGAAGCTAAAGGAACATTTTAGATTTTTCATATTATTCAAGTATACAGTATTTTTAGTTTCTTATTTTTCATTCCATTTGCTAAATCTTGTCATGAACATAACGAGGCAATCTTACTGAAATGTAGTCCTCTCTCATTTTCATAACAAACCATTCATACACCACGTAGACTGGTCTGGGGGAAGGGAGGGGGAGGGGGGTCTACTTTCCATACAAAATTTCAAGAATTAGTATGGAGGAAAGTCTACGAGGGGAGGTCTGATATTTTCAAAAATGAGGTCGACGTGGTTTATGAACAGGCTCTAATGTTCAGAGTGAGTAACATTTATTAGATTTGAAGTTTTTGAAAAAAAAAACTTCCGTTAACCCCCCCCCCCCTCCGATTTCCCGCGATTGCGCATCCGGTTCGTGAACTATCGCCTGCGCTTGCTATGTTATTAGCGATAGCAAGCCAGAAGGAAACGCTATAAGTTTGTGAAAATGTTCTCACTCGACCTGTTGGCAATGGGTCGAAAAAATCAACAAGTGGTGACATCCACACCAGCGGCATCAGCTCCTGAAACCATGCCAAAACCGAGCAGCTGCAAGCTTCTACGGCATGACGACCCCAACGCCCGACTACTAGCGAGCAATCGGTTTGCTGCGCTCCCGGTACAGGAGATACCGAAAAAGGTGAAGATCCCGCCTCTATTCACCACGTCAAGAAACATCCCTGCACTAAAAACGGAGCTTGCAGCGATTAAAGTTAATCCGCTCTACAAGCTATGCAGTACCGGCACAAAATCATTTGCTCAACGGAGACCGACTACCGTGCTGTTGGAGCTCACCTAGTCGCAAAGCGATACGAGTTTTATACGCACGATGCACCCGGAAATAAGCCACTGAAGGTGATTCTGCGTGGCCTTCCGGAATTCACTCCGGATGAAATAAGAAATGAGCTGCAAGCGGCCGCTCTAAAACCAGTGAAGGTGTTCCCTATAAGACGGCATCAACAGGGAAATCATCGGGACCAACTCTACCTGGTCTACCTGCAGAAGGGTTCCGTTACGATGGCGGAACTAATGAAAACACGGGCCCTCTTCAATGTCATTGTCGTGTGGGACCGGTATCGCCCGAGACTGCACGACGTGACGCAGTGTGGCACCTGCCTTGTGTTCGGCCACGGAACCCGAAAATGCCACATGAAACCGCGGTGTGGCAAGTGTGCCGGAGCACACACCACCAAGGATTGTGCCCCGATGGACAAAGGTGCGCCTCCAAAGTGCGCCAACTGTGGCGATAATCATGAAGGCAGCAATCGAACCTGTCCCAAACGTGCGGAGTTTATGGCGATCCGCAAGCAGGCGTCCACCAAGTCCCGACCTAGCCAACGTCATTCTCCCCGTTGGATGGACGAGGAAAATTTCCCAACGCTTCAGTACCAAGTGCCAAATCTACCGCCGTTGCAATTAAATCCCCGCCATGCCAACCGCCCATGGGCCTCCGTACAGCAACGATTCGCGGCAGCCGCCGCCACTCCCTTGCCGGCTCTTCCTCCAGGTTGGTGCAATCTGGGTTGCAGTACCTCCACGCAACCACCGGCCGATGGACAGTTCTACGACTCGGAGCAAATGGTCGAGTTCGTCCAAGAGCTCTACCGCCAACTACGTCCCTGCCGCTCGAAGGAGGAACAGCTCAAAGCCGCCACATCCGTGACGATGAAATTCATCTGGGAGTTTTGGAGCTCAAGCAATTGAACTCCCAGTTCTATAACCATCTGGCGATGGTTTTCAACCAATGCCTCCGACTTGGCTTCTTCCCCTCGTGTTGGAAGTCAGCCAAAGTCATCCCCATCCAGAAACCTGGGAAAGATCCTTCATGTTCCAAGAGCTATAGGCCCATAAGCCTTCTATCAGGAGTATCGAAACTGTTTGAGAAAGCGATCCACCGTCGGCCTCTCTCGTCTGCCGTCGAGCTTAATATCTTGCTCGACGAGCAGTTCGGATTCAGACGTGGTCGCTCAACAGTGCACCAACTTAACCGAGTAACCAACATCCTCAGGCGGAACAAGTCTGTTGCGAAATCATCTGCCATAGTATTTCTCGATATCGATAACGTGTGGCACGATGGCCTGGTGTATAAGCTCGAAAGATACAATCTTCCTATCTTCCTGGTGAAGATAATTAAACATTATTTGTCGGACAGGACATTCCGTGTTTCGCTGCAAAGTGCAGTTTCCGATGCACAAGAGATCTTCGCTGGTGTTCCGCAGGGAAGCATACTAGGTCCACTTCTGTTCAACCTATCCACCTCGGATATACCCCCCCTCCCTGAAAATGGATCTCTGTCGTTGTTCGCCGATGATACATCAATCGTCCACAATTATTTATTTATTTATTGTACACCATCTTTGACTATGTCGTACAGACTGATTACTTAGAATAACTTAATCTAAACCTCTAATTCTAGCATTAAACACATTTTTAGACAAAATAAAATCAAATTCGTCACATACATCATTAAAAGATCGCAAACACAAGTAAAAACAATGATTGAATCCGAAGTTCGTTCTGTGAAACGGAATTGCCAGTAATGGAGAGTTTCGGAACCGACGAGGAGGAGTGTTCCACGGAATCAGTTCTAGGAGTTCGGGACAATCCACATGGCCCATTATAAGGTCGTAGATGAACAGCCGTTGCAGTTTAATACGCCTGGCTGAGAGAGTTTCCAAATTAATCAGCTTGCAACGGTCGGGATAAGCGGGAAGGTTGACTGGATCATTCCATGGGAGCCGACGCAAGGCAAACCTCATGAAACTTTTCTGAACCCGCTCAATTGCAAGAGTATGCGTGACGTAAGATGGAGACCACACCGGTGAGGCGTATTCTAAGATGCTGCGAACTAGCGAGCAAAAAAGCGTCTTAAGGCAATAAACGTCATTGAAGCCTGAAGCATGACGACGAATGAAACCAAGCACAGTGTATGCTTTGGCAACAACGATGCTCATGTGCTCATTGAACCTCAGCTTCGAATCAATCGTAACACCCAGATCACAGATAGAACTTACACGTTCCAGATAATCCGATCCCATATAATACTGGTGCAGAATGACGTTGTTGCAGCGGGTGTAAGTTATTATTTTGCACTTTTTATTGTTTGCGCGCATGCCGTTGTCACCGCACCAGACTAGCAAGCGGTTTATATCCTCCTAAACTTCGACACAATCGGCGGGAGAGATAATCACGCGGAAAAAATTCAGATCATCGGCGAATGAAAGTTTGGACGATGAAAGCAGTTCACACAAGTCATTCACATAAATAATGAAAATAAGAGGGCCGAGAACACTGCCCTGGGGCACTCCAGATGGTATGTTGAATGTCCTGGAACGCACTGAATTCACAGTTACGAAAGCATTTCGATTAGACAGGTACGAGTAGAGCCATTCAGTGATCCATGTTGGAAAGCCTAGGTGGCTCATTTTTCCAATGATGAGATTGTGCGGTACTGCATCAAACGCTTTCGCAAAGTCGATATAAACCGAATCCACTTGTCGCTTTGACTCCAGTTCACGTGATATCGCTGAAACGTAGCACATTAGGTTCGATGTTGTAGAATGGTGCTTCACAAAGCCATGTTGAGCAACGGAAATGATCGGTGCAACAGCTCTGTATAATACTGAGTAGATTAGCTTTTCAAAGACCTTACTGAGAGTGCAAAGTATGGATACTCCACGATAATTTTCGACAAAAGTGTAACTTGCGGACTTATGGATCGGTACTATGGACGCCGTTTTCCATGCAATTGGGAATGTTCTGTCCTGGAGTGAGCGGTTGAAAACTGCAGCGATGGGCATTGCAAGAGTAGTGGCGCAATTCTTCAAAAATACAGGAGGCAGGCTATCTGTTCCGGGTCCTTTCGTTGAGTCGAGGTCTTCAAGGGCTTTCCGAACATCATTCGTAGAAAACTGTATGCATGCCAAACTAATGTCATAGGACGGTATCTGTTCAAAGGGGTTCCGACGTTGAACAGGAGAAGCTTTACTAAACACGCTTTCGAAGAATGTGGCAAAGAGATTGGCTGCTTCTGAGCTAGATTGAGAAGTAGTTCCATTGAAGTTGACAGAGCCAGGAACGCCGTGACTAGCTTTGCGCTGCTTGATGTACTCCCAGAAGCGAGAGGGGTTTTGTTTGACGGTTGTCTGAATCCTGAGCAAGTAGCTTTCATGCGTTGCCGAAAGGAGGGCTTTATAAGCTCGCGAAGTCTAGCTCTGTCGGACTCATTTTTCGTAATGAAATATCGATTACGCATCTTACGAAGATTGTTGCGCCGGCTACGCAGATCGGGAGTCCACCACGGTTGGTTGAAAACTGAAATCGAAGCAGGTTTTTTTCGAGGAACATGGCGATTGATAACATCATAGAGTGATCCATAAAAGGCTGATAGCATCTGGTCCACGGCACCGTCGTTTAATAATCGTTCCCAATCAATGTTCATTAGAATGGAGTTTACCAAGTCAAAATCGCATGCGGAATAGTCAAACTTAAAACATTGATTTTGGTTGTCAAGTGATGTTGGCGCGTCGCTATCGTCAAGCAGTAAAACTACTACTGCGTGGTGATTATCAATAGGCAACAGAGGAGACGATGGTGCAATTAAGTCAAGTAAGTCAAGATATTCCGGGAAATTGGTAAATACCAGGTCCAAAAGTTTTTCATTTGCATTGACGAGACTATTAATCTGCCTCAAGCCATTCGTAAACATTGCTTCTGTAAAGTCCAGCTCAGTATCAGTGGAGACGTTCGAAGGAATGTATCCATTAATGTCCTTATCGAGATGCCATCGCAAGTTAGGAAGATTAAAGTCGCCGACAGACAAAATAATGTCATTCTCGGTCAAACGATCTGCAACAAGTTGTACCGCACTGGCATGAGCAGTATATAACTCGGTATTCGAATTAGGTGGGAGATAGATAGCAACTATATAAAGCGAACGAGAATTCAACTTTATGCAATCTGTGATTTGTTCGAGTTCATTACAGTTAAGCATTGAAACAGAATTGCATTTCAGTGAGCTTTTAACCGCAATTAGCACACCACCACCCCGCAAATGCTGACTCGTCAATGCATTGCAGCCATGTTTCCGTGAAGATAAGCACGTCATAATCACAGCTAGATAGTACCAAACGTAGCTGAGGGATTTTTGTGGGATTTTTTGTCCCTGACATTCTGGTAGTACGCGGAAAGAGTGCGATCGGGAGCACATTTCTCCACGATAGGCGCATCGGATGCCTGACGATTTGTTGGCATGCTAGGTGCGGCGATGTTAGGTGTATTCGCTTCCGTGATAGATGGTTCAACAATTTCGATAGCTTCGTTCTCGGAGTGAAGTTCGGTTAGAATGTGGCGACTAGAAGCGGTGGACATTACTGAGGGAGAAAAACTCCTAACATGTGCGAACTTGCCTGCGTTGACGATTTGGAAGACCCCTTCTCCAAACTCATACACAGGGCCGGGATGGCTGCATGTCGCTGGCAGGAGTGGCTCGACTGTGACGAGGGGATTTGGGGCTTCCATGAGCCTTGCAGGCGTGCATCCCGGTGTTGTGATGTCTGTTGAGGGCTTGCTCGAAGAAAATTGGAATTGTAGGGTAACAAGAGCGCTTACAGTAAAACTGCAGCGAAGCCTGAATGTTCTGTCAGAATACTCCACTGAATGGAAGATCTGTATCAACGCAGCGAAGACCCAGGTCATCCTCTTCCCATGATGATATGATGATGATATAAAACTACCATCTATTGTAGCAAGGTAACTTCCCATAGCAGTGGAATAATCTGAAAAACGATTTTATCAGGATTCTAATATTCTTTGTGATCATCAAGCTCCTGTATGAAGGGCCAAAAACGTTTGGGCGGGCCCGTAAGCTTACGCGAAACCCGCGAATATAGGGAAAAGGATCTCCTTCCAAAAGCAAGTTCACACGCACAGCACTAGAATCGAGCCCTCGATTGACAGAATAAACCCATTAGATGGGGTCGAAGAGCCCGCCCTCGTTCCGTGAAATGTTAACAATAGGGAGGAGGCAGTCCCATGCTCCCTATCCAAATCGTTTTACTTGGGTGCCCTGATGGTCCCTCTCTTTCCCCGTTATATGTTATTTAATATTTAGTATATTTTGTACACACAATATTAGGATATCATTATAGACAAACATGCCAATTTATTCAAATTTCAAACTTGAATGATACTACCAATGGATTGTTACTGAAAAATAAATAAAAATTAGATATGAATTAATATCCTTCTTGTCCTGGAAAAGCTGAAAACAGAATAGATCATTCCAAATATCACAGATAAAATTTCAATAAAAGATATTGTTTTAAAAGACATGTAGTAATATTTTTTCTTCATACTGTTCTAGTAACATTTCAAAGATAGCAATTGGAGTGAAGGACTCTTCGTTTGATGATTCCTGAAATAAATGGCTTATCTTACCATAATGCCACTAAACACAATATTAAAATATAATCTTACATTGCTTATAAGCAGTCTTCTAGTAGTTGAAGTTCAGAAGTGCAATTTTAAATTAAGTGTAATGCTGAAATGCTGAAGAACAAATTGAGCCTTTGATGCCCGTCGTGTTTCTCCCGGCTCTTACATGGTTTTGGAATGCAAAAATGATTCCAAAGCGTGCTGAAATTATTCATAAAATGATAATGGGAAATACACAATATGATTTAAAGGTACACGATCTTCAGTCGCACCCCCTCACTTCGCTATTGTCAGATTGACAACATTGCCCAGGCTACGCCAACCAGCGTCTCCATGTTTCAGCTGGCAGTCTTTTGTGATCATATGACTCGTGGAGGCGTGAGGTAGGAACTTGTGAGGACGAGAGGTCGGCCGCACTCTTCTTCGATGTTGTCAACTCACCATTTGAAGCCCAACCAGGTCATCCTCTTCCCATACTCCAATTCTCCGAGACTTGTTCCGCCTGAGGATTGTAAAATTGCGACACACACAAATATTCGGCAAAATTCGCCCGTTCAACCAATCATCTTCAAACTTTCAGGGAATAAAATAAAACATGTGATGAATGTTTGCCTTGTTCAATTTCAATTCCATATCCAAGTGCACGAACCTTCTTCTTTACACTACTCGTAAGGTCCTGTACAACATTTGGACCAACTTTTTTTTGCGTGGCAATCCATTTTTTCTTCATATCTTCCTTCGATTTACTTCCTTAGGATGGTTCCGAAATGCCTGCTTCATGATGGCGCAATACTTTTCAATTGGCCGCAGTTCCGTAGCGTTGGGGGGTTGAGATGCTCCGGGACGAAATTGACCTCCTTAGCCTTGTACCACTCCAAAACCTCTTTCGAGTAATGGCACGAGGCTAAATCCGGCCAGAATATCGTAGGACCATCGTATGACCTCAGAAGAGGAAGTAGACGCTTTTGGAGGCTTTGCTTTAGGTACACCTACCCATTGACCGTTCCAGTTGTCACGAATGGGGTGCCCCGCTTTCCACACGAGCAAATTGCTTGACAAATCATATATTTTTTGGCAAACTTTGACATCTTCTGCTTTCTAACGTCCTCAGGGACATCGAATTTATGATGAGCAGTGAAAAACTTGAGCCCCGGAAGCTGCCGGAAGTCCGCTTTTACATACGTCTCATCATCCATAACGAGGCAATGTGGTTTTGTCAACATCTGGGTGTAGAGCTTCCGTGCACGTGTTTTATCTACCGTATTCTGCCGTTCATCGAGATTAGGCGCCTTTTGGACTTTGTACGTGTGTAGTCCTTCACGTTTTTTCGCATCTTGCACGAAAGTTTTGGTTAGATTCAGTTTCTTCGCCACACCTCGAACTGAACTGTTTGGATTCCTCTTGAAAGCTTAAACTACCCGCTTGTGATCCTTAACACTATACGGAGATCCATTTTTGCCACTTTTTTCTTTCTGATCGATGGTCAAACGTTCGTGGTACCGATTTAAAACACGAGATACCGTAGAATGTACCATCCCCAGGTTCCTGCTGATGGCACAATGAGAAAGATCCGGATTTTCGAGGTATGTGCGCAAAATTTCTTTGCGCCGCTGCTGTTCTTCCGGCTCCATCTTCGCAACGATTGCACATCTGCTAGTGAAACTTACACAGCGTAAACAAATACACATTGAACTAATTCCACCCAAACATTCAATAGAAAATACCCAACAGGTATAAAGTTACAGCCATTTAAAAGTGGTGCAATTTGATTCCGTACAACCTTTATCTTGGCGTTACCATAGACAGCAAGCTTATTTTCAGGGAGCACACCTCCGAGGACAAGAACATCTGAGGTCCACCGTCTGGCCGAGATAAAAATGCTCGATGATCGCTTTAGTGAGTCTATCAATCGGTACAGAGCACGCTGCCTGATATCGGATCACCAGATCATCCGGAATCTGGTTCCCCACCCCTAGGATTTTTAAATTGTAGTTGTAGTTGTAGGTAAAGTAGGTTATCAAATTTTAACTAGAAATGTAGAAAAGGGCTGATCTGAAAATTTATTTAAAAAAAAGATAAAATATACAAAACACATAAAGCACATAAAACATACTAAACAAAGCTTAAGAGCCCATTGGGCTGAAACACTTATAAATTGTAAATTAGTATATAAGACAAAGAATGCAAAATAAACAAGAATTTTACTACTACTACTACTACTACTACTACTACTACTACTACTACTACTACTACTACTACTACTACTACTACTACTACTACTACTACTACTACTACTACTACTACTACTACTACTAATACTACTTTGTTCAGGTCATTCTTGTAACGAACTTCGCCAGCAACGGAGCAGTAGCAGCATCAACTTCGCGTTTAAAGAACGCATTCGAGCAACGGTTACTTAGTTCTTTAATTTGTAAGGCTTAGACGTGTGTGACACTTTGCGGAGCCGATATTCAATTTTGTTATTTACAATGATTTGCTTTATGGTGTTAGTTAGTGGGGAACCAATTACTCGTGGCTGGCTCTAATTCGAGCCACGGTGTCCGACCAGCAATTGGATTAAACAGACGATCGCCGTGGCAAACGGGTGTCCCGCAACAGCAGCAACAGTGGTAGCGACGGAATCAAACCAATCACCCAAAGCGAACGATTTTGAAAGTTGGCGTTTGACGTGGCGGGCGGTGGTTCAACAGCAGCGGCTTACAATGGACCACCTGGAAGCAAACCGGTTCGTTAGAGCCCCCAACCACGAAATTCATGACACACGAGTCTCAAAAGAATAAAAATTCTAAAAAAAACTTGCAAGCCGTGCTGATATTTGATCACAAGGAAAATGTGCAAACATGACTCTGATTAACCCATCCAATGTTACACATGTTTCAAAAATACTTACAGAAATTACCACTCACCCAGTATATTTTAACTCAGATTTGAGCATATGCTTATAATTTTATTGGGATTTATTTGATAATTTTACTGAGTTTCATTATTAAAAATTGTGGAAAAGTTTTTTGCTCATAAATTATATGTGTTGAATGATCGGTTATGATAGCCGTATGTTACTTCTATACAACTGTTTTTGAATTCTTAGTTCGTAAAATGTTGTTGTAAATTGTCTCCTGATTCAATTTATCCAAATTTATGACAATAATGAACTTGTTTATGTATGACAAATAAAATTTTCGCGTTGATAAGGAAAATTACGCTGTTTTGACGTAGGACTACGTCTGTGTTTTCAATACTGGGGTACACGTTCGAATTGCGAAAATTTGAAGCGTCACGAAAAATATATAGGTTTTGAACTAAGTCATTTCACGATTGATTCCCAAAATGTTTGCATCAATCGATCGGAACATTTTCTACGCTTCGATTTAAATATTTCAAACTATTGATTTTTAACATGCAACTAATAAAATTAACGCAAATATGAAGTGATGTCTTATAATATCGATTTTTCATAGTAAATTTACCAAATGCACAGTACTTTCCGCGCACAGACTTCATATTTCAGTAAGGAACGTCTCCTAGGCAGCCATGAATGTTATATAAGGGGTACACCTTAACATTTTGATTTAGTTTTCCGGCGGTCGTGGAGCTGTGCAGAGTAGGATCTGCAGTTAGATCGTGGTTGGCGGCAGCACTACGAGCAGTCGCTGCCCAGAGAGGCGTTGGTGCAGTTGGCTGTTGTTGCCGATGCTCCCGTCAACCTCGCTGTGAGAAACATGGCTGCTGAAGCCTACAAGTTGGCGGGGAAAAGCCGCCCGTGACAACGAGACAAGAATCAATCATCCCACGTCACCTGCAGATGTGTACAATAGTGTACAATAGAATTTTCTTGGCCCTTTTCAGGACTGACTAAATCAATTAGCGGATGGCCCTGACGTGTATGGGAATTAGATTGCTGCGTAGTCCTACGTCACCTTTGCGCACAACCCCATTGGGCTGTACCTTGTAGTTTTAGGTTAATATTTGCAAATACTCATAGTGAAAATCTATAATCTTCGGAGTCATTATTATTTTTTGAAAAAAAGTTTTCTACATTTTTATGTGAAATTCCAACGAGCGCAGTTCAATTATCTACCTTTATATACACAACTCAACTAGCTGTCACGCCTGCCATGGTGTGTCTGTAAATCTTGTATGTATACAACAACCTGCATAGCAATATAGCGTTGTTGACGCTTTTCAAGCAAGATGCCGAAATCAAATTTCTTGGACGAAACAGAGCGGATATTGATCCTCGAATGGAAAGATATCGGCCTAAGTAACCGAGAAATAGCCAAGAGAATCAATAGAAGAGAAACAGTGATAAGAAACTTCCTGAAGAAAGGTGAAAACTATGGCATCCGGAAGAAAACCAAGGGCAACTTCAAAATTTCCAATCGGGAACGGAACCGAATCACACAGCTTGGTGGGACTGTATAAAGGGTGGAACGGTCAAAAATTGGTCAAACATGATTGAGTGCACACTGATTAGTTTATTATATAAATGATCAATGTTTATTTCTTTTTGAAGTTCATCGTCTACAAAACACAGGAAAATTATTTGATTAAATTTCCGATTTTCTAAATGCGAACTTTCGGGCTTTACGTTTCACACCTTCCATCAAGTTTTTTACCGCCGTTATATCCACCTTATTCGATGCTGAACGCCATAAACTGTTTTTTACTTCCAATTGTTTTCTTGAGGTTTCTTTTTATACCATTTCTGAGCCACAATAGTGGCAAGAAGCGAGGTCTGACCAAAACAGCGCGGAACAACTATGTTTCTTCATAAAAGGCAATAAGCATTTTTGCAAGTATTCCTTTACAAACATATTTTGGTTGACAGTGCCAGTTGTCACGAAACTTTCGCTTTTTAGCCCACAGGTGCCAATCGCTGCCAAACCAAGTATTTTTTGGGAACTTGGACATTTTTTCTGCTTAAGCTTGTCTTGAACCTTCTCTTTTCCGGTAGCCGTATAAAACTCCTGACTTAGGAGCTGCTTAAAATCAGCCTTGACGTATGTTTCATCGTCCATTACGACGCAATCAAACTTGGTCAACAAACTCATGTACAAATTACGCGCTCTTCCTTTGGCTGTTATGTTTTGCTTATCATCTCAATTTGGTGTCATTGTTACCTTATATGTTGACAGTCCGGCTCGTTTCTTTGCTCTTTGCACTGTTGTGTGGGACTTTCCCAATTTGTTTCTAATATCTCTGCTGGAACGATTGGGATTGCGTTTGAAAATGCTGGCCACTATTTTTCCGGTCGCTGCAACTTCCTGGTTTCGGTTTTCTCCTGAGCCCGGCTTCCTGACAGTCGTCAGACGTTCTCTAAACACGTTTATAACATTCGTCACGGTTGATTTGGCAATATTAAGTGATTTTGCCAAGTCGGCGTGGGAATAATTTGAATTTTGGCAACGCGCGTGCAAAATTTTGATACGCTGCTCTTCTTGCTTCGACCCCCTTTTTGACAACTGAATAGAAAATGGTAAAAACAAAATAGAGTCTACATTTCCAACGCATGCACCTACAAAATGAGGGGTGTTCAAGTTTTTTAAATGCACGATTAACCTTCCCATAACGAAATGAGGTGTTGCTTAAATTTTGTGAGGATCTAGACACATGGTCTACAAGATAAAAGCCAAGAAACCTAACCTCACCTCGGAGTACATTCAAGTGATAATGGATTTTGCCAAGCAGTACATGGGTTGGACGGAAGAAAGGGATGAAGTGATTATTTCCGATGAAGAAAAGTTTAATATTGATGATCCTTTTTTTTTGTATTCTTTCGATACGTCTTGAGGAGTGGTCATTCGTTCAGATGAAATAGTTGTAAAACCGGAGCATTACGCGTATTAACTAACCAGACTACAAAGAAAAACCTTTCAATAGCTTCGATTCGCTGATTTGTTGATGCGTTCCAAGACTGATTTGTCACAACAATAATTCATTATACAAATAAACCTAGTAAATTCTGATGCCTTCAACCATAATACTAACCAACCTAAGCCTGTAGGATAAAAAAAATACAGCCGAACGACGCTGCCGCGACTCTCTCAGCTAAAACAATGAGCAAAAATAAATTTTGCATAAATCGAAAGATAGCTGCGTAAGTTCAAATACATATTTACAACTAACACCATAGTTATTGATCCGATCAAACTTTAAATCAAATTGAACAATGTTTCCCAGTACAAGCATGTCCTCAAATTCGGTCCTCAAACCTTAATCTACTATTGGCGATTCATTACAAGATAATTGAAATTAATTTTACTACTTCATCTCCCATGCCCTAACGATTATGCACCGCTATTATTGGATTGCACTAAGTCGGAAGTAGCAGCACAAACGAAACCGAAATTTACCGATGGAGCATGATAGAATTGACCCAATAATTATCGTGCAATAAACTTTCTATTCAAAGAAAATTGAAAATGCACATGTCTCATGAGAAAATGAAACGGCAGATCGTCACCACTTGTGCCGGTGGTAACGAAAGCGAAATCCAACCAATCAAAGAGAAAATGTGACAAGATGCATATAACTGTTGTGCTTCCATATACTAAACATTCCCTTCTCCATCTAGAGGCCACTCAACCCTCAGCTCACCCAACATGATACAAACTTTTATCAACCCGCTAAAATCTCCCTCCTCGCTATCTTCTTTTGTCCATATGTATTTAATTCTCCTATTCCAGCAGAGTCAAACTTTACCTTCAGCATTTTCAATTTTCCCTAGCTCATGAATTTCCCGCCATCTTCGCCGTGCATCGCCACCAAGCTTCCGGCGACATCTATTCGGTTGAACTGTTGTCTCTGTTTCACTCTCTTATTTGGAACCACGAGCCAGCGCCAACAACTAATGCGCAGCAAGGAAACCTGGGCCATATGACAGCCAACTTCGGCAACGGAGAAGCAGCTGAACGTGTCGCCTTCTAAGTTCTTTGCCTAGTTGCTGTATACCACTTCACTCTCGGTCGCAGATCGTAGCGGATCAAGTCACGTGTGTCTAATATGCTTTTGTGTGCCTGCAGCTAATAATGTCAACTCGGTTTGATTAATACATGAGATATGCGACTATGAGAAATTAAATTTTCCTCGCTCTCACCGTGATGGCTATGGCGGGAAACAGCAAATAGGAAAGTTGATACACTTGGACTGGTCATTGTGTGGCACGTGTTGGCATCAATCGAGGTTCCAAAGTCCGATCAGTTGATTTTGATTTCTTTTATTACAACATGCAAAATTATGAGCCAGGGTTTCTCGGCCTATGACGTTCTAGCTCAACATTAAAGCAACATTGCTCGTGCTGCATCGGTGAATAAACGTGTTTATCTAATATTTTTTTCTTAAATTTGAACTGCTCCAGTTGCGCGCCGATCGGCATTCACTAATCAATTCTCTCTCCCTGGATCAGCTGTTTTGCAATACACAAGCAGCTGAGTCAGCAAGCCAACAAGATTTCGTCTCTCGATTCCTTCCTTTCCGAAGGTGAAACCAAAGCGAGGTCATAATATTATAAATTGATTTTCAGAGCTTCGTGTGAGCAATCAACTCAATCTTCAACTCCAACAAGTTCCCGTCTTGATTTTTTCGCTATGTCAATTTCGAGAGGCCCCTAGTAAATTGTAGCTACAGCAGCATAAACATAAACAAACACATCATCAAGCCAAATAACAGATGTGTATCAAATTGGAGCGCTGGTGCCCTGGTTCTGGTTCCCTAATCACTCACACTGGGAATATCTATAAGCATTCTCTAATAAGGCAATAAAATTAGCATCATAAGAACGATAGGTAGACAATAAAAAAAATTAATATAACTTCAAAGTAGACGTACATCAACCAAGTCGAAAATATGGTGAAATTTTCAATTGTGTTCGAACTGCTGATCGCACAAAATAGACGGAAAAAGTGCATCGATGTTATACTACCTAGGTATCATACTTGTATGATTTCCGTTTGTATCTATAAGATTCGTATGCTTTCTTAAATGTTTTTGCTGTGTACGATGTAATATTTCCAATCATCTATATGCATCCTTTAATCTCAATACTGACGTAATCCAAACCTTTTCATGCATCATAAGTTCAAACATAATTCCTTTTCTAGGCCAAACCTTGAAGAGGCATTTAATAACGTGATCAACTTTAACATGTCTTATCCATAGTTCCGAATCTTCTAGAATAATTTACGATATTTTATTTTTACGTGTTGGATCTAGAAAATGGGTTCAATCAAATATATATAAATAGAGTTTAAAATGTTGCCGAGATTTGGTCCAGCGGGTCTATGATGCGGGACTTCTAATGTTCATGTTAAAAAGTGGAATTTATACAAGCACATGCTGTTGCTTCTAATCAGTAGTTACATAAATGTAACTAGCAGTCACACAGGCCCAAACTATTATGATCATCACAGGTAGCAACTCTATTCGTATAATCTATCTTTCTGAAAAAAAATCCGACACCTTCGTAATATTTATTTGATAAATTCTTTCGAATTCAATTCTTAATGGAACACAATTTTCTTTTTTTTTAATATAAAAAAATTATCAATACATAAAGAAACCGCATTTTGAGGATTATCATCGTTAAGTACGCATCGTTAATGTACCACAAATAGTAGAACAATTTAAAAAAAAAACATGAATATTTGGATCGCCACTCTTCTACACACTTATGGAATGCATTTTGAGTTATTTTATTTCCAGAATTAAGCTTAATAAAAAAAAAAGCTAATAAATTAATAATATGAAAGATTTGTTCTTGTATTTCCATGTCTTTTGCATATTTACTTGTGAACTCAAGCCACGTTGTTTGCCAAACTAGGTAAAGCATTCACCAAAACAGCAAAATGTGAAATGCTTGAAAAATTGTATTATTTTGCTCTTTTATTCCGAGAGTTATGAGCCATTGAGAAAATGCAAAGCCAACAATTAGTGTCTCTGTCATATTTTTATTTTTTTAAATAAAAAGGTTTGAAGTCTGTGCCTAGGAGTTCAAACGGAAGACTGCAGTAAGATCATGATCATAGGATTCGTTGATTTTGTTTTTATTTCATTAGATACATGAAAACACGCAGTGTGCCTTGGCCACAAGCGGACGTGATTTTTTACGGTCATTGTCACTCGTCGTTTGCTCCACAAAAATAAAAAATTAATTTTTTTTTTTTTTTTTCTAAAATTAAAAAAAAAAATTTTGTTGGGTGGACGGTCGTTCGGTTGGTTGGTAATTTTTATAAAATCAACTAAAAAATAATGTTTGGTGGGGGTGTGGGAAAAAAGAACGACAATTAGGAGAAATGTGATTTGAGGGGGTGGTGTGGGGGTTTCCGCGCGCGGCTTTTTTTTTCTAGTTCGGTTTGTGGGTATTTGTGGGTTTCTTTTTTTTAATTTTTTTTTTTTTTCTGGGTTTTTTGGTTGGTTTCGTTTGGGACTCTCTTATATTTGTTTGAAAATACTGTAGGGGAAGAGGTGGTAAAATGAGCAGGGGTGGTAAAATGAGCAGGTGCTTAAATTACGGTATTCGGTCAAATAAAATATTATAATCTTTTGGACACCCATTATTTTACTCATAAAAACCTTTTTGAGCACCCCTATGTTGCATTGAGCCGTCGAATAACATAAATAATAAACAAAAACAAACCGCCCGTGCAGTTGCTTGTCTGTGATCTAATTTTCGGCTCGCATTATTTAGCGATTTTTGTGGTGTAAACGTTGAATTTATTTAATCAAACACTACAGGACAATCAATTAACTTATTACTCAGCTGCTAACATCGACAGTAAGTATTTAGTATCGTTTTTCGCATTAATAGTAAGACGTTTTAAACTGAAACCTCTTTGCGGGTAAAATGAGCACCCGTAGGTGGTGGTAAAATGAGCAATGTTAAGTTCCTTTTCGTACTTTCAGATAAGACGGATTTATGTGAGGAAAACGGAGCGGCAAACCTGGACAGATGAGCAGATGGCCGCGGCAAAGCGTGCCGTTGATCGCGGAGTATCTGTCAGTCATGCTGCTATTACACACAACATTCCCAGGGCCACTCTCGCCAGGTGGGTTGCTTCTCCTGGTAAGAAAAGAGGACTTGGCTCGAAGAAATCGGTGTTCTCGCCAGAACAAGAGCGTGAACTGATTCAGCATCTTCTTGATTTGGAGACCAGATTCTATGGGGTCAACATGAAATATGCTCGTAAACTTGCCTATGATCTGGCGGAGAAGAACAAGCTACCTCACAACTTCAGCCACAAACGCCAAATGGCTGGCAGGTACTGGCTTCAAGGATTTCTCAGGCGAAATCCAACCGTATCATTCCGGAAGCCGGAAGCAACATCCATCGCTCGAGCTAGAGGGTTTAACAAACCCTCTGTGAATAACTTCTACGACCTGCTGCAGAAGACTTTGGACGCCAAGCATGACCCCCCGAATCGCATTTTCAATGCGGATGAAACTGGAGTCAATACGGCAAATATAACTTTTCAATATTAAATTTTCATTTTACTAAATATAAAATATGGAAACATTCATTAGGTCCCTCCGAAGAAGCTGAAAATCGCGGCCAGGAAGGGGAAAAAGCAGGTTGGATCGATTACTTCTGCTGAGCGAGGAGTGCAGACAACAATCGTGATGTGTATGTCCGCAACTGGGCAACATTTGCCACCCTACGTAATCTTCCCGCGGGTGCGCATGCACGATTCGTTGAAAAAAGGTGCACCGAACGGAACCAAGTTTAATTGTAATCCTTCCGGTTACATGACCAGCGAGATCTACCCAGCCTGGTTGATCATTTCATTGAAAATACCAACCCGTCAGAAACCAACCCGGCCTTACTGATTATTGATGGGCACAGCTCTCACAAGGGTTTGGCGTTTGGTGAAAAAGCTCTGGCCAATTTCGTTGACGTTATTGTGTTGCCACCACATTGCAGCCATAAAATGCAGCCTTTGGATGTGGCCTTCATGGGCCCATTCAAAAGCTATTATGCAAGTGCTTCGGAAAATTTTATGCGCAAATTCCCTGGCAAAGCCATAACGCTGTACGACGTCGCGGAATTGATGGGTGCGGCATATTTGAAAGCCGCTTCAGCAGAAGTGGCTGAGAGCGGTTTCCGAAAGTCTGGCATTTGGCCTTTCAATCGGAACGTGTTCAGTGATGAGGACTTTGCTCCATCCGAAGTGACCGACCAGCCAGAAATCCGACCAACAAATCAACTAGTCAATCCCGATCAGCCAGCAATCGCCACCGACCAGGTAAAAGTCACGACTGTTACTTTGATCACGGTAACTAAACCACTGGTGCTTGATGGATCAACAGTACAGCAGATCCCCATGCCGAGTTCAATCAGTTTTCCTGTGTTAACCGATCAAATCACCAGCATTGAACCAAAATCTGAACCCTCTCCGAACTCCTCATTCACCATACCACCGAAGGACATTCTACCACTTCCGAAAATGGCAGCTCCGAGGAAGGCAAAGCGCAAGCGTAAGGCAGAACAGGCAGTTGAAATTACCGGAGAAAACTATCTTCGAGGCTTAGCCACGTCGGAAGCAGCAAAAACCATCAAGGCCATAAAAAAAGGACAAAAACCAACGAAAAAGCGAGCCAAAGTGCAGAAGAAAGCTGAGATTTTCGAAGATACGTTGTGCGATCTCTGTGGTGCAACTTTTTCGGATTCCGTTGATGGCCAAGGATGGAAGAAATGTCATTCCTGCTTGATGTGGTTCCACACTGAATGCGGTACGAACGAAGACGATCTCGGATGCCGATTCTGCAACTGAGTACTTGTATTGCCCAGAAATGGGTCTCTAATTTTCAAGTTTTTATTTTTGCACTGAATGTGCCGTTTGTTTTACGTTTTTCAAACTTGTTTTGTTTGTTATGAAATAAATGTGGATATTTGAAGAATAAAAGTAACCGTTGTGATACTTGTTATGAAGAGCTGATGATTTTTAATAATAGATTAGTTTACAATCTTCTTATTTAACAATATTGTTGAACATTACATGAAGTCGGTGTTTTTTCCAAGGTGTTCATATTACCACCTCCATACGCTCATTTTGCCACCCCACTATGCTCATTTTACCACCGCCCCTGCTCATTTTACCCGCATTCTATAGAACAGTCGATAATTAACTCGTGTTCTAAAATACGAAAAAAATACATATTTAGCAATGAATCTGACTCAAATTTATCAATATTTGTATTAATGAATGATGGAATAATGATTATCTGCCGTTTATTTTGGGTTTTACTACTGAATAGTGGAATAAATCAAGTAAAAGCTTAATATACTCATTTTACCACCCCTTCCCCTACGCTGGTGCGTAGCATCCTAGAATACGCTTCCCCGATTTGGTCTCCGTACTACGTAGCGCACATTCCTTTAGTTAAAGGGGGGAAAAAAAAGTTGGGGGGTTTTTCCGGGGGGGGGTTCTGGGGCTAAATCAATTTTTTCCCCCCCCCTCCCGGGGGGGGGGATGTTGGGTGGGGGGGTTGTTTTTGTGGGGGGGGGGAGGGGGAAGTGTGTTTTTTTTTTTTTTTTTCTACTTTATGGGGGGTGTTGTCGTCTGTGCGGTTTGGGGGGGGGAACCGAAAATAAATATTTCCCCGGGGGGTTTGGGAGCTCCACCTGTTTTCTTTTCCTTTTCCCGAACCAACTACGGTTACAAAAATCCTCTTGAGGCATGTATTCGACCATTCAACGAGTTCTGGCGAGTTTTATTTTAACATTTTTAAAACCCGGTTTATCTTAATTGTTCAGTTATTAAAGTTATATTGAAAGAAGTACAGTCTGTACGATTTTGTTGTCGAATAAAGAATTTGCACACCAAAAAGTAGTCAACGGGAAATTAGTGGTATTAAATGGAAAATATGAGAAAATCAAAAGTAAATCATTTATTTAAGACTTCATAAAAATACAAATATAAAACATATACAGTTAAGTCAATTTGACCTGTTATATCCAAATGCCCGCACCTTTCGTTTGACACCTTCCATCAGTTTTTGCACAGTGTCATCCGTCACCAATTTTGCAGCTTTCTGCCAGTTACGCCTGAAGCTTTTCTCATCAATTGCTACGCTATTCGTTTTTCGAAGATTCCTCTTGACCAGAGCCCAATACTTTTCGATCGGACGGAGTTCTGGCGAATTTGGCGGATTGCAATAATTTGGGACAATATTTACACCATTAGCAATGTACCAATCCTTAGCCAGTTTTCCATAGTGGCAAGATGCCAGGTCAGGCCAGAACAGCACCGAACCGTTGTGTTCCCGAATGAACGGCAACAGTCGTTTATTCAGACACTCTTTTACGTAAATTTGTCCATTTAGAGTGCCAGTCGTGATGAAGATGTCGCTTCTGAGACCGCATCCACATATTGCCTGCCATACGAGGTATTTTTTTGGGAACTTCGACAATTTTTTTTGCTTAAAACGATCAGCAACAGTTCCTCTTTGCAACGAGGTATAAAACTGTAGTCCCGGTATCTGCTTAAAGTCAGCTTTGCAATATGTTTCGTCGTCCAATATTATGCAGTCGTATTCCTTCAGCATAGTGGCTTATAATTTTCTCGATCGAGATTTTGCGCTCTTGTTCTGGCTGTCGTTACGATTTGGAGCAACACCTACTTTGAATGATTTCAAGCCTGCACTTTTCTTCTCTTTCTGGACGAACGATGGAGACATTTTCACTTTTTTCGCCACATCACGAACGGAGATATTCGGTTTCTTCTTAAATTCTTTAATCACTTTCTTCCTCTCCGCGACGAAACGAGAATCATGGTTACCTCCGGAACCGACCTTTCTCTTTAAAGTTAAGCGCTGCTGAAAGTTTTTTAGCACTTTAGTAACCGTCGATTTTGCGATTTTTAATGACTTGGCAATATCGCCGAGCGACAAATCTGGATTTTCCACTCTTTTGTGCAAAATTGCTTCGCGCACGCGTTCTTGATTCGACGCCATTTTACTGAATAAAGGTTACTGTAGCCAAACGACGTCTTCCTCATAGCACACATACATTAATATTCATGTAGTAGTGATCGGATTAGCAAAGCGTACACGGAGAAGACTGCATTAGGGCATTTCCGACGACTACTTTTTGGTGTGCACATTCTTTACAGTGTTAATACATATTAATCACACCTTCCGTTCAAAGACCCCAAGGTCCTCCTGCTGCTATTGTCATCGGCGGTCACCAGTGAGTCCAGATTGTGTAATTTCTAGAATTATTGGTGAAATAAGGTTGTTGGTAAGGGTGCTGTGAGGTCTTGATCACAGCTCGAACGATCAAACAAACTCTCATGTTATAATTATTCTGTTTACCCTAAAAAAAGGCGGGATCCTTTGAGGGATGAGTCACCCTTTAAATCTGTTATTTTAATTATCTTCTTCGTCTTCTTGAACAGACAAACAGTTACGACAAAGGCTAGATCATTTAGAAATGGGGTACTTTAAATGCGTGTATTTCTAAAACTTCTCGTTCATTCGAAAACTCTCCAGGAATGAAACAACGGTAATATTACTTAATTTCTTAAAAATAACTGAAATAAATCATTCATCGTTATATCGAAGAAATTTTCGCATTTTTCCGTTGATGCCGCTCGCACACACCTTTTTCAGTTATGGTTTTGGCTAGTTGATTCCAGCAATTCTTCATCTGGCCAATGTCACTGGCAGATGCTTCTTCATCTTCAGTTTCCGATTAATTATCACCCAATACTTCTCTATTGGACGGAACATTTTGGTGGATTCAGCTCTTTTGGGATTAACTGGACCCCATTATTGTTGTATCATTGTACCACTTCCTTGCTGTAATGGTTGCTGGCTAGATCTGACCAAACGTAACTGGACCATCATGGGACTTAACGAAGGGTAAAATCCGATTGTTTAGGTACTCCCTTTTGAACACTTCCGAGTTCTTTATTTTATCGGTAAAAAAACTCTGATTTTCTGGAACCTTGCCAAATTATGATTTTTTGCGAACTTAATCTCGAAAATAAACTTGAATCTGACAAGATCCAGCAATACTGCGGAAATTCAACTTACTAAGACTCTTTCGCGCATATATTTTATGTGTTATTTTGTGCTAGTGAAAATTGAGCAGTATTATATAAAACGCGGCTATTGTGACAGTTTTGCGCAACTTACTAAAATAGTTATGGCTCCTACCCAAAATGCAAGCTGAAACGAATTGACCTCTGACCTTTAAGATTATTTTACATTGTCATTTGAAAACATGCCATTGCATTTTCAGATCCAAGTTGAAACCGAATGACAATCACTTCCTGCGTCCATCAATGCACTTCCACCAGGTTATGGTGGCATCTTTAAAACTTTTAAGAGTGTTTCAGGCAGTATATTTTCTACACAGAACATTATTTTTCGTAAATTTGCTTTCGCTCGTTTTGTAACCATTGTTTTAGTACAAATATGTACTAAATTCATAAATTATAAGAAATATTCGTCTTGCTTTCCATCTCGCAAAATGCCATCATTACTATTGTTCATACAATGTTTCCTTATATCCACACAAGTTGTTGAGAAGATCCACACAAGAAAAAGCGTCACATGCTTCGAACCAAATACTGTGAATGCATCTTCATTAATCACGTTACTTCTCACAAGTTACCATGGCATAGTGAGATCAGCCATGGGTACTGAAACAGCTCTTCTCAATTGGACAGGATTTCCCAAATCAGGGCAGAAATTCCCATATCAGAAATGTCAAAAAAAAATTCCACCAATGATTTAATCTTCCCATGGTCTCGTTTTTTTTCGAATTTCATTTTAAGATAAGCACTAGAAAGCTTTTTTTTTTAATTGTCGTAGCTCTTTTTATTGTTTTTGTACAATACATAAAAGTGATTTTCCAAATCACAAATCCTTCGTTCTTTTGTTCGAAAGTGAGTACGGTCGACTCACCTGGTGAGTAAACTGAGTTTATCGTGCACAGCCGTTGATCGCCGTCCGCCCCGTCTGCTACTTTCGATCATCGAGCCATGATAGTTGATATCTTTTGGGTGCACTATATGGGAGCATGTTCCACTTTGTCGGAAACCCCAGACTTCGGTAGGTGGGTGAGACGCTTTTCATTTTTATGCTATGCTAACTACCAACTATTTTTTTTATTATTATTTTGTTCCATGGGTTCGCCTGTTGTGTAGCGATTTTGCAATGCAATGAGTGTTTAAACAACCTACATTAATGCTTATGCTTTTGGGAGACCGGTTCGTTGACGCCCCCTCGTTGCAAGGCCAGTAGCATGCAGCATAAACACCCAACAGTAGTAACATATCCAATTGTATATGCCAGTTCAGCTTTTGAATTGGTTTGGGAACACAAAATTGTCTACCATGTATGAATTAATCGGTGGAATTTTAATTGGCATTTAGAGCTTATAAAGTCTTCCCCTTCTCGGATTTCGTTCTCTTTTACTCTTATATTTCTTCTTGTAGATATTTATGCTTCGAGCAGCAAAATGCCTTTTAAACCATGTGATTGACGCTGCTGTTAAGGAATGTTTATGTTTATTTTCCGCTCGCCTGCACTCGCCTCTGCACCGAAATGACGTAATAGTGCATGATTTGGCAATGTTGAAAACGTTTTGGGGTGCAATGGTGCAATTTAAACATTGGTTTATAAACATTGTGATAATAAATGACTAACTCTTTTATCTTTTTATCTCATCTATTTTCAGGTAAGCTCGAGAACTGGAAAGCTAATGTAGAATTTATGGTGATGTATAACGAGTCCCAATGATGATATTTGCAAAAACCTATCGCAGAAAAGTGATGTTTCACGAACTTAATATTAATGTAGGATTTTCCCTGCCTCTCCATATGGACCAAAAATTAATCATTCGTCCATTCCTTAAAGACCCGTGTGGACATATCTAGCGTCGTTACTGATATGTTTGTTCATATCCACGGTAATCACTTTTGAGCTGTCCTTTTCAAACTTTGTCTTGACAAACATTGGGAATGTAGGTAGAAATAGATTTCAAAATCATCGGCTACAGTCTTTAATCGATTTCAAATCGAATATTGATGGCCTCTTAAAATTTAATTTAGTTTGATATCGTAAACACCATTTGAAGTTTTAATGGGATTTATAAAAGGGAAATCAAACCAAATCGCAATAGATCTAAAAAATGGTCGCAGTGATGAAAATACCCGACAAGGAATAAAAAAAAAACAACCTGCTGATCATTGTTCACTAGCCATTTTCAAAATCCTTCTGATGAAAAGTCTTATAGACTTTGATACACTATCCATTAGGCCGAACGCCATTCGATTTAATGGCGTTCGACCTAGTGGCATTCAGCTGCATGATTTACTTCACGCGATTTTTTTTCCCATTTCAAATGCTCTCATTTTTCTCTTGAATCAATCCATTAATTTTTGTGCAACAGTCTTTCCCATCTTTGGTCACTTTTATACAGACTTTCTTCAATCATAACTCGGTTTTAATGAGCTTCGGATTCTTACAAACTGCAGTCTCCATGATAGCTCAAATTTTAACAATGGGGCAAAGTTTTGGCGAATTCGGAGAATATAAAAATGTGCTTTGGCACCAAAACCACAATATTGGACTCGTACCACTACACTACGTTCCTAGCATAGCGGCATTAGGCTAGATCATGCCAAAAGAGAGTAGGGTAAGGGGATGTAATGTTAGCCTAGCTCATTCATTCGGCCTGTGTACCAAACATGTCATTAATTCAGCGATTATCAACAAAATTATGTTGCTATCAACATGACCGATTTAGTTCAAAGCAATTCAAACATTATTAATCAATTTACTGTTGTTCACTTTCGTGTATTTTCCTATTTCCTTAACTTATAAGACAACAAGATTTCACTGGTTAAGCTGAGCAGATTTTTTCTATGATCTTCGAGTAATCAAAATTTTGATTAATTGAACCGATAAACCAAATAGTGCAGCTTAGATGTACAGAAAATAGTCACACGTTATAAACTAACTGTTCGCATAGATAAAATAACAATAATTTAACAAGAAAACCATGGACCCAATATTGAGGACATATTTTATTCTTTGTATTCAATTATGGCCTGCTGTCTTAACAGCTTAGTAAAAATGTTGTTAATGGTAATTTTTTTTTAATGGAAATGTATGAGTTTCGATTGTTTATTTTCCAAATGGCTCATCTAAACACAAACCAAAGGAACACACCCTATGCAGACTGAATTATTGTGTTTTCATTATCGAACGGCCAATAAATCATATGTGACAATCTCTTAAGTGTTCCAAAACAGTTTTAGCTTAATTTGTTTCGTGAAATTTTATGTTGGAAAAAGCGAATACAGCTGGCAGTATCTTAAATCACTAAAACAGGGAAAGAATACCGTATGAAGACTGCATTTAATAAAAAATCGATCGAATGGGACGTAGTTGCATCCATGAATAGACCCAAGTTGATGCTCATTACATCCATATCCCTCGAAAGTTTCTGACTTTATAAAATGAGTTGTTTTAACTTCTCGTGATAAATACATACTACCAAACGTTTTATTAAACGTATCTAAGCAAGTGTATAACTAGCTACATATCGCTTACAGCTAAAATACTTCATGAGTTATAATAAAAAAATGTAATCGATCGTTGCATATTAGGCTGAGTCAAGGGACACATACCCTATAACCTTTGTGATTCTGCAGGAATGGCACAACTTGTTTTTGAAGACACTTGCTTTTGCTTATATATTTCGCCATTAATAGTTGCAGGAATGACGGAAAGTGCGCTCATTTCACTCTAACCGCCAAATCGCAATCCAGAAGAAGCTGCTGGAAGAGTAGCAGCAGCAGTAAGAAGAGAAGCTCGAAGGAGGCCCAACCCAAATCAACCGTTTTGAAAATTTTATCGGTGAAATGACTTCAACCTATTGTCAGGGGGAAAACGAAGTCATATTTTTGAAAATTTTATCGGTGCAAAACCTATTTATTGAATCAACCTACTACCAGAAGGAAAGCGAAGTCATGTAGAGTTTTAATATTTTTCACAATAAAAATGATGATCGGAACATGATTGCACAAATCTAGATCGCTTAAATGTGGCCAAAATTGGTTTCGTTCAAAATCTAATAATACGCTCGTGAATTTCGTATACTGGATTGCACTCTCATACACTAGGAGACGGACTTCATTCACCACCAATTTCATACGGTTTCTATTAGGCCTATGTGTGTACAACGCTGCCAAATGTCAAAAACATTACGGCTTCGGTACATAAATACATATACACACCCAAACCGGTTAGTCTATGGCTCTGTCATCCGTGTTGGGAAATAACTGTTCGGATATACGTGATTGGTTGATTCTTGTTTTGATGGTGCTTCACATTTATTATTATGTTTAATAGTAATGTTGAAAAAACAAACAAAAAATTCATTGGAATCGACGCGCAGTAAATATTTCGATCGATTGATGCAAAATATTCGGAAATCGACCGTGAAATGACTGAGTTACAAACATTAAAAATCTCAACAAATTTCGTGACGCTCCAACTTTTTGCACTATTGAAAACACCAACCTAGTCCTACGTGAAAAAAAAAACTGCAAGGTAAGCGTCGTAAGGAAGACGTAGGAGGTAAGCCATTTTGATTGTACAATTGTATACGTTTATAAAACAATGCTTAGCATTTATGTATTTTTCAATAATATTTGGCTCGAAATCAACAATGTCCTCTATTAGAATCGATGCGTAGAAATATTTTCGATCGATTGGTGCAACAATTTTGAAAATCTTAAGAGAACAGACTGAGATATTAATGCTCATAACCTGGCCACTGTTCATGACGGTCGCAATTCGATCTTTTTTAAAATTGCTCCCCAGTATAGAAAACAAAGACGTAGTCCTACGTCAAAAAAAACTCTATCATAAATCATGAATGTCAGCTACCAACATGCACACATCCAGTTTCCATGTTTGCAATTCTCTAGAAAAGATCGGAAAACTAGTTCTTTTGAGGTTCACACATCGCAAACATCTTTGCCATTTTAGCCTTTTTTTTTCACAACGAAAAACTATAAGGGACAGCCCAATGGGGTTGTACGCAAAGTTGACGTAGGACTACGCAGCAATCGAATTCCCATACACGTCAGGGCCATCCGCTAATTGATTTAAGTCAGTCCTGAAAAGGGCCAAGAAAATTCTATTGTACACTCTTTAGAAAGCATTTGGTGGCTCTTAATTATGATACGGCCCCGGCTGTAGTTCGCGATGGCCACTATCTCTAACGCGTACAAGATAGTTATGGATCTGTTGGTTCATTGGTTGTTCAACGCGCTTTGCCATTTACTCCGGGACGCGGCGTTTAAAGCAATGCCATGTTCAGCCGGGACGCGGTAATGGAAATTTCAAACAGCACAATAGAAAAAATTCATCCAAACGAACTCTTCAGTTGGCAAACTAATTTGGTCGTCCTGAAAAGGACGGATTTAGTTGACGGGGGAGAAACAGTTCGCGATTGAACTTGGGCTTTCTTTCTTGGTTCATCTCGTGGGATGATTGATTCTTGTCTCGTTGTCACGGGCGGCTTTTTCCAGCCAAATCGTAGGCTTCAGCAGCCATGTTTCTAACAGCGAGGTTTACGGGAGCATCGGCAACAACAGCCAACTGCAACAACGCCTCTCTGGGCAACGACTGCTCGCCGCCGCCAACTGCGATCCTAAGACCACTGCACAGCTTAACGACTGTCGTGAGACTGAATAAAAATGTTCTGCTAAGAGCTATGAGGTAAAGGGGTCGGATGCTAGTGCACGAAAGAAGGCGGTACCAACGAAGGCAATGTAATTTAAATTGCACCAAAGGGGACGAAATTCAGTTATTGCGCCACAATAATTAGTTTTAATTACTGCACGCTAGACGGATGATTTTCTTAACCGAAATATGCCTTAATTACTTGATATCACCAGCAACTAATCCGCTATGCACGACTAGGAACTACAACGAACTCAACCACATGGTCGGTCTGAAGTGTCGCAGTTCGGTTCGAATTATCCGTTCTAGAATTTCGTTCGTTGGTTGTTCAACGTTCTTTGTCATTTACTCCGGGACGCGGCGTTTAATTAATGCTATGTTCAGCCGGGGCGCGGTGATTGAAATTAATTTGAAACTGCACAAGAGAAAATTTTAACCAAATAAACTCTTTAATTGGAAAATTGGTTTGGTCGTCCTGAAAAGGACGGATTTAGTTGATGGGGGAGAAACATGGTTCGCGATTGAACTTGGGCTTTCTTTTTGGTATTCTTGGTTCAGATTTAAATATTGGAATCGAAGCGTAGAAAATGCCCCAATCGATTGGTGAACACATTTTGTAAATCGATCGTGAAATGACTTAGTTATTAACGTTCAAAACCTATATATTTTTCGTGACGCTTTAAATTTTCGCAATTCGAACGTGTACCCCAGTATTGAAAACACAGACGTAGTCCTACGTCAAAAACATCCAAACGAGCAGAAACAGGAGCTTTTCTGATATGCACATAGTTTGGTTTTGGTAGCAATTTGTACAGACGGTCAGTGAGTTTTAGCGAACAACAACGAAATATAATGCCTACAATGTTCGAGAAACGCAAAACGCCACTCACCTCAACTTGAACAGCACGTATTTAAATCCATTGGTTTTATTTTTATTCCAGGAAGGAAATTAAAGCGCAGCAGGAAATTGATACGTCAGTTTTTGGTCATGGCTTACCTCGATCATCGAAAGCTAATCCACAGAACCTAAGACAAAAAATAGTTTAATTGACACCTCGTAGAAAAATAAGCGTATACTCCGTCCAGACTACAGTCTTTATTACGGCATATAGAGTATCATGATATCATAGGTCCTATATATTATTTTCAGTGAAAACAAGAATTATGGATGGTGATACCAAGACAGTCTAAATCACCTTAAAATGGTTGTAATGTGAAAGGATTCTTCTTCTACCTGTCTTTAAACACCTAACAGGGCTCCCAATCGTAAAATGAGTACCAAGCACAATAATACGTTTATTCTCCTACGCAGCCGAACGTTGGAACCCCGATGAGTTTACCGATTATGCTATGAGGCCCCACTTAACGATTTATAAAATGTATACAGGGAAACAAATTTGTATTTTTTCAGAATATAGTTGATAGAAATGCGAGAATTGAGAAAACACTGTAACTATATTCAGCTCTAATTGAAAAGAATGAATAAATGAAGTGCTATTTTTGAAAAATTTGAGGACCCAACCCCACACCATCAGCTTTCTTCTTTATTTTTACAACGATATGAAATTCGGTATTGGTAACAATTTTTTTTTTAGATTTTATTAATTTTAATAAAATGAAAAAAAAGAATTAATTTAATCGGGGGTGGGGTCACCTTTTTTTTTTTTGTAAATATTTATATATTATATGTATGTAAGGTAGCCACCATCCCTTCTAAGACCTTGTCATGTATGCAGCTCCACTTAATAGCAAGATCAAATTGAGTTACCGGTTTGCATTCACAGTAACGCTGTATGAAGGGCCAAAAACTGTGGGGCGGACCCGTAAGCAGAGACACTTACGCGAAACCCGCGGGAACATAAGAATCTCCTTCCAACGATACGATCCAACAACTCGAATAACCCAATTCGCAATACTCATTAAGCTTTCTACGGGATGGCTTGTTAAGAAGGGCGCGTCACTTTCACTGAAACTGTTGGAGTAGAATTCACAGCACCACAATCGAATCGGTAGGATAAAGAAAATGATACTGTTTGTTCCCTCCTAGACGCCGGTTGTCATACCACTCCATTGTCCAATTCCAGCTTGAGTGATACCCTGATGCTCCCTCCCTTCCCAATATATATTTAATGTCATATAGTAATGTATAAAATATAGTGAATTAATATTATAAGTATAATAAATATAGCGAATGAATATTATAATGACAAATAATATAGTGAATGAATATAAGAATGAAAATAACAATTCCATTTGTGGACCTGAAAGTTTAGACAATGTAGCTGCGAGAAAAAAAAATAATTTAAAATTATCTCATCAAACCTGGAATATCCATGGATAATCTGAAATTATATAGCAATAGAATAGTAAACCTAAAATTTCGATGTGCTGTTCCATTTCCTTGCAATAATTTATGTAGTGAGTCTCATCGGAAATAGCGATTTTAATTAAATTAATTTAAATGCAATTATGTCACATCATTTAATATCACAACATAAAATAATAAACTGACGTTAAAATATAATATAATAATACCAGCAAGCCAGTAAACTATAGTAGAATACATATATCCGTAACTAATCTGACCATCGACTCATCGAAAGACTGTTGCAGTTTCTATTGAAATAAGATTTACTAAGATTAGAATTTGTTTTCACAATAATAGTCAGAGAACATAATAAGCGTAGGTACAAGATATATATGACATCTACTGGTATGTTACTGAAAATAAAAATTAGATATGTATTGATATCATAATAATATTAGAAAAATTGAAGACAGCTAATAATAAGGCGAAATAAATTTCAGATGAGTATGAATCTAAAAACTGAATCTTAATAAAACTAAAATAAAAAAATAGGAAATTGAATTTTTCTATAGCTCTTGTACACTCATAAATGATTCCTCATGTCTGTGAAATAGGAAATGAATGATTGTAAACTGTTAGGTTTTGAATATATATATATGAAAAATATATTTCTGATGAAGAAGGAAAGTGCTGTTTTAAGTAGAATTTTTCGAATATGATCCTTTCTAAAAAAAAACATTAAAAACCTTCCTATCTTTTCAAATACATAACGTAGGTTAGATGAGCTATAACTGACAAAGATGCATAAATGCGAAGCTGAAAATGACTTATAAAAAAAGCATACAAAATGTAGTAAATGGATGTTATAATATAAAACGATAATAATTTTATTTGTATTTACGTGTCTGCAGATTGTGGTCCTGCTGCAATTGTATACGGACCCGCACATCCACCATGAACCTGAAAGCTTAGATAATGTATTGTATGTATGTATGTAAAAAAAATGATTTTAAATTATTTTACAAAACTTGGGATATCCATGGATGATCTGAAATTGTATAGCATATAAAGAATAATGAACCTAAAATTTCGATGTGCTGCTCTGCTAATAAATGTGATATAACCACAATGGAACTGACTCTTAGCTTCGGGTCTTGATCCCTACTGAGCCCTTGCGGCACGTCAAGCCGGCCAGTTCAGCGCAAGGGAGATATCTATGATCAATTATATATAAAAAACATAACCCTGTACTTAGCAACCGTATATGAGTGCAATAAGCCTGTATGCATTCATGAAACAAATTTTCCCACACCAATCACATTTTTCATGCGACTGACACTCGCACCAAATTAAACCATTAAAGCTCTAATCTAAATTACTTCTTAATTACGCTCGAACCGTAGATAATTTCGTTTGCTCCACTGCCCACCATTACTTTTTAACATTGCCCGCATCTCTTCACATCGATGCCAAATCGTACCCGAAAAGGAAGTGTGATAAAGAAAAGTACAAAGTGAAAATCTCGGGGCTACCGTTTTTGGCAGATTTTCGATGCTGCCTTGATCACTGCCAGGCAGTCTTCGAGAGTAAGTTATTACATAAAACATGAGTACAATTTTCCAACCGTTGAGTAATAACTAAAAATTGTGATATTGTGGTACTGGACCAAACTCGAGGGGAACAATCATGTCCAATTAAATTGTCGATGAATGTCTTCCTTTTTCTTTCCTTAACCGGATGAACCGTGCACTTCACCTTACAATTTAAAAAATTCCGTCAAGTCACCGTCATATGGCTCAGCCTTACATGTGTGCGAATAGTGAAACACTTCCATTTAATCAACACTCATTTAGGTCAACGCTGTTTGATGAATTTTGATCTACAAAACTATTTGGTGACTGTTTAAAAAGCAACAGAAACTTAAATTTAACTAGGGCAAGTGCACCGGCTTAGGCAATAGTTGCATATATTGGTCAAACCTCAGGAAAACGATTATGTCATAATGTTCGTACATTGTTAGCGAGTTGAATATTTTTCCCCATTATTAGGAATGAATCACCAATCTTAGCACAACTATAGATCTTCAACCTGCTTATTGGTTTATAATCTGTACAAAATGTCAAACATTTTCAAAATTCATCTTATTTAACTGCTCAATAACCCAAAAAAACGACACTGACTTGGGTAATCTGGATGTTTATCTTATGATTTTTAATCTTACGTTAGATTTGATTTGATTAGATTTGCAACAAGGATTTGCTTCTGGGGACGCTATTTGTCAAAAAAAGTGTGAGTTATTTAAAAATACCAAGCAAATATTTGTAGTTGAAACTCGTTGTTGAGCCAGTGCGTCGAAACAAAATGTTTTGTTAAGTTTTAAATTTCAAGGTTTTGCAATGTTCGATATTAAAAGGGAATTGAAAATTAACTTAAAACACAGGAAGCACAGCTCTCAAGCGCCTAATTCTTAAGTGTGAAATTTGGGATTTGTTTCCATAATGTAATGGTCTATATCCTGAACTACTTAGTCGCAAATTCTCTCATATTTAAATGCATTTAAATCAAGCTTCTTCAAATCTGTTTGCTTTGAACAGAAGAATAATATAACCTATTGGATGGAATCTTACAAGACATAGAAAAATACTTTCCCTCAAAATCAGACCAAACCAGAATTATACTCGCTTCCATGAAAAAACATTCCATAGATTGTATTCCTATTCGCTAGGTGAGTTTTTCGTAACGGTTTGACGAGAATAGCATGCAGTTGACACGATAGAGCTAAATGGCTGAACGCAAAATGTATTTCATGACACAATGACCTCTTTTTCCTGTACCAAAAACTTCGTCACGCTGCATGCGTGAGTTTCAAAAAAAATGTGCCATACCCAGAAATGAGCACATACCGATCCGTTTGTTCGTTCCACCGTTCCCCACCCGCAGAGTACGGGAATAAAAGCAGAAAAGACACATGCAAAATCATTTTCTTATCATTAACCACCATTATAATAGTAGCGTGCAGCAGACAGCGATTCGATGAATGAAACAGGCTGATTTCACTCTCATTTAGGTAACGGAGGCAAGGTCGAGACGGGGAAAATAGTGCCGCATGGAGGTAACGATAATTCCATAGTAATCGCACTTTAATTGAGCAAAAAAGTGAAACAACCAGAGAATGCGAGAGAGGCGCGTTTGGAAGGCAACACCTCATAGCGGGATCCATAACGAATTGAACATGTTGATGAGTTGAATGAAAGTTAGAAAGGATTTGTGAAAATTCAAACTCATTGAAGATCTCAAATTAACCGTTCAAGTTTTTTGTGATAGTTGAATTTGTAATTCAAATTAAATTTATAAAATCCTAGTGTGTACAAACAATCTAGTACCTATGACTGACTGTTGACATGCAATGTCTTTAAACACATTATTTCTCATAGTAGCTCCAAAAATGAGGTGTGCAAACGTCAACGCGATGCTATTCCTTGACTTTTTTAGGTGCTCAAAATATACCACTCATTTGAGATAAAATTTGACAAGGTCGCACAATTCTCCATAGATACGATCCAAAAAAAATCGAATAACCCAATTCACAATACTTATTAAGCTTTCTACGGGATGGCTTGTTAATAAGGGCGCGTCACTCTCACTGAAACTGTTGGAGTAGAATTCACAGCATCACAATCGAATCGGTAGGATAAAGAAAATGATACTGTTTGCTCTCTCCTAAAGATTGGACTCGGAAAAAATGAGACACATACAAATGATCACCAAAAATTCCAATTTAAAATCGGATACTTCTCAAATTTTCAGGGTTTTAATAACTATATATTAGCTATGTTTTGGCATAATTTATTTGTTGAATTTCCTCCCCCTAGCTGAATGCTCGTACATTTCTCTTAACACTGCTCATGAGATCTTGGGCGAGGCTTTGTCCATCTTCCTTACACAATTTCTCCCAGTTTTTCTTCAAAGCTTCATCGGTTTTGAATGTTTTTCCATTTTTCTTCAACTTCTTCTTCATTATCGCCCAAAACTTTTCGATCGGACGAAATTCTGGTGTATTTGGCGGGTTCGCCTCCTTCGGGACCACATTAACGCCCTTCGCTTCGTACCAATCCATTATAAGCTTGGCGTAGTGGCACGAAGCGAGATCCGGCCAGAACAGCGTGGGACCACGGTGAGAGCGGAGGAATGGCAGCAAGCGCTTCTGCAAGCATTTCTCTCGATAAATCTGCCCGTTTATGGTGCCGGTTGTAACGAACGGCTTGCTGTACCGTCCACACTTGCAGATCGCCTGCCACAACAGGTACTTCTTCGCGAATTTGTCCATCTTTCTCTTCCGGAACTTTTCCGGAACCTTCCTGCGGGACGTACCGACAAAAAACTCGAGGCCGGGGATTTGTTTGGTGTCCGCCTTGATATATGTCTCGTCGTCCATGACGAGACAGCCTGGCTTGACCAGCCACTCGCGGTACAGCTTCCGCGCACGCAATTTGGCCACCGTGTTTTGCTTGTCATTAAAAACACGTAGCCCAGCCCGCTTCATGGTCTGCTGGACGAACCACTTCGACGAATTGACCTTTTTGGCCACGTCTCGGGTGGAAAGGTTCGGGTTATTCTTAAAGTACTGCCTTATCTTCCACGCCTTCTCTGGGTATTCCGTTTTCGGTTTTCGGCCGCTTTCAGCGCGCCGCTCGATAGTCTCCTGGAACATCTTCACAACGCGGGACACGGTGGAATGGTGGATTCCAAGCCTTTTGCCGATACATCTGTTCAACTGATCAGGATTATCGATCATCGCACCCAAGATTTGCTGGCGTAGCTCTTCTTGTTTCGAATGCATCTTGAAAACTACTTGACAGATCGTGATAACTTTGCACACTTAAACATAATACTCTAAACTAGTATTACCCAAAATTTCATTAATTTTTACCAACGTGATAAAAAGTTACACCCAAAACAAAGTGTCGCATTTTTTCCGAGTCCAATCTTTGGACGCCGGTTGTCATAACACTCCATTGTCCAATTCCAGCTTGAGTGATACCCTGATGCTCCCTCCCTTCCCAATATATCTATATTCAGTATCATATAATAGTATACAAAATATAGTGAATGAATATTATAATGATAAAAAACATAGTAAATGAATACTATAATGAAAAATAATTTAAAGAATGAATATAAAAATTATAATAAAAATTCCATTTTTGATTCTGAAAGTTGAAATTGATTTAAAATTATTTTGCAAAACTTGGGATATCCATGGATGCTCTGAAATTATATAGCATATAAAGAATAGTAATCCTAGTCTCACAGGGTCTACACTTATTTTAATTAAATAAATTTGAATGCAATAATACCACATCATTCAATCATAGGATAAAATAATAAACTGACGTTATAAGGTAAAATAATAATACAAGCAATCCAAAGAAATACATATCCGTTAATTAGCTGGTCATCCACTCATCGAAAGACTTTCGCTGTTGCAGCCTCTTTAGGATTAAGAACTACTGAGATTAAATTCGTTTTCCCAATTAAAAGTCCAAGAACACAATAATATATCTGACAATATATATCTCACATCCACTGGTTTGTTACTGAAATAAAAAATTAGAGGTGTATTTATTTCCTAATAGTCCGAGCTTACAATAAGGCTTAATAAATTTCATATGAGTATGAATAATGCCAAAAACGGAAACTTAATAAAACTAAAAAAAGAATTGAATTTTCCGATAATTCTTGTTGGTCTGGACCCATAAATGATTCTTTATGTTTGTGAAATAGGAAATAATTATAAATTCTATATTTTTGGTGAAGAAGGAAAAAGCTTTTTTGAGTAGAATTTGTCGTATATCTTTCTAAAAAAACGTTAAAAACCCTCCTATCTTTTCAAATACGTAACGTAGGTTAGGTGGGCTATAATTGACATGGACGAATATATGTGAAGTTGAAAATGACATATAAAATAGCATAGATTATATAGTGAAGGGTTGTTATAATATAAAATGATAATAACAATTTTAATTGTATTTACATGTTAACGGATTGTGGTCCTTCTGCAATGTATCATAGCCACGAGAAAAAAAAATAATTAAAATAATTTTACCATACTAGGGAATTCCATGGATGATCTGCAATTATATACCGTATAATGAATAGTACATATATCTACAATTTCAATGTGCTGCTGCTACAGTGGAGAAACGAATTGATGTGATATAACCACAATGGAACTGACTCTTAGCTTCGGGTTTTGACAAGAAAAAATCCCTACTGAGCCCTTGCGGCACGTCAAGCCGGCCAGTTCAGCGCAAGGGAACTCAGCCTCAAATGGTTATAGACATTTGATAAACGCAGCACGGAAGTAGGTATTTTTGTTTTCCTTTATTGTTGAGATTTACAGCTGATCCATCTCCCAAGTTACTCATTAATCACCATTTCAATCTTTGTAACATGTCCGAGGTGAGATTTGAACTCGTGGCCTTGGCGTGAGATTTATCGATGTAAAGCACTACGCCAGGGTTTTCTTTTAAATTATTTTTATTATTATTAGAGGCACTTTACACAAAAATGCATTCTTTTTTTATTATTTTCCATCGGCCTATTTCCTCAAATGGTGACTATCACCGACGCCAGGAAGACGACTCCTCCACCTGGAACCTACTTATCGACTCTTGAATATAAGCCGGGACCAACGGCTTTTTTCGCCTCAGAAAAACCACCGACGTCGAGTGAGATTGAACCCAGACTCACTCGGGTGCCAAGTAGCAGTCACGCTTACTACTACACCATCGACGCCGGCACCAAAATGCATTCGTTTCAGGCCAGGGTTCAATGTTCAATGATGTTATTTAATGTAAATTGTATCGTAACGGGTGAGTTATAATTAGAGGGACTATGCATGTTACGTTTCCCGCCACACGAACTAGAGAGAGACAAACAGCTTTGTGTGGATTCGTTCTCCTCTATGAGCATTGTTCGTGCTCAGTGTGTTTTCGTTTGTTTACAATGAAGGTGGCGGAAAAGAGTTTTTGCCGGGAGCGCGTCTTTCGAATGCATCCAAAATCGGAAGTGGTGAGGCACTTTTTGATGGAGGGCCACAAGAAATCTACGTTTTATAACATTATCGCTCTGTTCTACGCCATTGGCCAACAACAAAAAACCGACCCGATGGAGCGTAATAAGCCCCGCCAAGCGGACGATGTTGAAAACTGACGCAAAAAACAAGATTGGCGCCAGCACTTGGAGGCTGGCCAAGAAGTTCGACACGATACAGAGACCGGCGGACATAATCCTGAACTTTCAGCTACTCCTTCTGAGTGCCTGCTGCTCAGTCATCTATCAGTCATCTTGCACAGGTACTTCTTCATCGTTTGGCCGATTACACCAACCTCTCGGCCATTGCCCTCGGTCCTTCTTTTCAGCTTCTGTTGCACTTTACGTTCGCGCAGCACTATCGGGCGGCTGGAATCAGGCTTCCGTGAACACGATATTCAACTTATTCGCTCCGGGGTCGAGCTGGCAGGACGAACGAACTACCGAGCGTAGTTGCTTGAGGGATTTTTTTTTCTGAACACAACAGAGTTGCTATAGTTGTCGACTGCCCTCGGACGGTTCAGTTTTCTTTAGAAGTCACGTTTTTCTGTTTCTTTCCGTTTGTGAAATTTAAATTCAAAATAAAGATTTTTTTATTTGTTCGATATGGGAAGAAGACGTTACAATTCGGCTAACAAGAAGGAAAATTGCAGTGCTGGTAGCTGATGTAAGTTGTTTTTCTAATTGCGACGATGATATTCCTCCAGAGGAGACCAAACATATACCGAAAGACATCCTAGAAAAAATGCTCGCTTTGTCCTTCGAATCATTTCAGGGGTTGTGCTGAGTATGGAGAAGAGAGCATTTTTTAACGATTTTATATCGCGGTCCCGAACATTTAGAAACCAAAGTTGTTCAGAAGGTCAAGGGTCTTCCCGAAGGTGGAAAGTATGGTTCGAAATTAGGTCACTACTTGGCGCTTGTGAGCATGTAAAGGAGAGCATTTTTAAAGATTTTGTATAATATTCCCGACCACCTAGAGAGATCAAACCTTCAGGAAAGTTGTTCATAAGGTCAATGACTTTCGGAAAGTGCAGAGTATGGTTCGGAATGCGGTTACTACATGGCGCACGTTGTCACGAAAAAGATAGAATTTTTAAACAAGTTTATAAAGTGATCTAGACCACCTAGAAAGTTCGAACTTTGAGCAGAGTGTTGAGATGATTTCTTTGGCTTTCAGTCTTTTTAATAATTGGAAACAGATACTTTCCAATAACTAAAAAGACTGAAAGCCAAATAAATCATCTCAACATTACAAAGTCACAGTCGATAATTAGTTACAATTCTTGAGCAGAATTGTTCAAAAAGTCAAGGAATTTCAGAAGGTGGACAGTTTGGTCCAGAGTTCGGTTACTACGTGGTGCTAGAATATTTTCAATGTCTTTATATCGTTATCCCGACTACCTAGAAAGTTCGTACCTTTCGGATAGTTGTTCATAAGGTTAAGAACTTTCAGGAAATGGAAAGTAAGGTTCGGAATTCGGTTACAACGTGGTGCTAGTGGGTATGCAAAAGAAAGAACTTTGATCGAGTTTATATAATGATCCCGATCGCTTAGAAAGTTGGAACTTTTAGCAGAGTTGTTCAAAAAGTCAAAGACTATCGGAAGGTGGAGAGTATGGTTCAATATTCGGTCACTACGTGGCGCTATTGGACGTGGAGAAGAGAAAATTTCTTAGCGAGTTCATATATTGATGCTGTTTTACCTAGAAAGTTGTATTGGCCTTTATATTTATATTCCGCAATGACTTTGAATCCGAGATTATTCGAAACGATGAGTAACTATCAGTTATCAGAAGAATATTTATCTGGTGGTTGAAAACAAAAGCACTATTTGAAGAACAAATGTTAAACTCTATGCTCCTGCGTAGCTCCCTCTTTTTTTGGATTGGTATGCCACTTGCAACGCAAGAGGCGTCTAATCATCTTGAATAGTTTTAAATCACTTAAAAATTGTGTGAATCAAGGCTTTCAAGTTTAGAATCACTTGGATATAAAGTCAATCACCAATAAATCACTTGAATGTGCGGTGAAATAATCCAGAAAACATGAGAATCACCTGAAAATGAAACAAATAAGTCCTAAAAATTTTGGATTCATTTCAGTATGAACTGAACCATATCTGCAAAGCGTGAATTCATAAGAATGTTATGTGAGTCAGTACTGGATACCTTGAATATAAAGTAAGCGAATCCTGAAAAAATTTTAATCGACTTTTGAAAGTTTGAAATCCTTTGTACATAACTTAAATCAGTAGTTAAAAGTGTGAAATGACTTGAAAACAAAGTGAGTTAGACCTGAAAAGTTTGGAATTGCTTGAATATGAAAGTAATCAGTCCAGAAAAGCATGAAATAATTCTAATATCAGCCTTGTAAAGTTTGAAGTCACATATGTAAATATGAAGTGAGTCAACCTTAAATCATTGAATAGCAAGTTATTTAGTCCTCAAGAATTTGAAATCAGCCCTGAAATGCTTAAAATGAGATATGTTAGTCCTGGCAAGATAGGAACCACTTAAATATGAATCGACTCAGCCCTTAAAAGATTGGAACCACTTGACTACAAAGTAAAACATACTTATTCTTCAAGTAAGCAAGAGTTAAAAATAAGAAGCTTAGAAATACTCATATTTGAAGTTCATTAGTTATGAAAGCATTTTAATATGAAGTGCATCAGCCGGGTAAAGTATAGAGTGACATGAACTTTATGTGAGTCAGACCTGAATCACTTGAATTTAAAGTTAGTCTATCCTGGAAAATTTAGTATGGACCCTGAAAAGTTTAAAAGCACTTAAATATGAAGTCATTGAAACCTCAAAAGTGTGTACTAACTTAAAAAAAAAAGGTAAGAGACCTGTGTGGCTGCATTTCGAAGAATACCCTCTCTCCTTCCTGAAGTTTTTGACCTTCTGAACAACTTAGCTGAAGTCAGTAAAAAGCAGATAATCAAGGTTTCAAGATATAATATCATAAATTCTACTGTTTTAGGTGATTCGATACTTTTGAGGATGATGCAATATTAAAGTGTGTATTGCAATCCTTTCGAAGTTACTTTTGACTGGTAGTGTATATTGTTCGCTGCTGTATATGAGACCTCAGTTGCTCTAATTTGTAAGTTGTGATAGGGAAATACTAACTGCATATTTCTAAAAATGCGTAGGAAACTTTTACACCGATGCATAACTTTGAACAAATATTGTTATGCAAGCTTTTTAGTTAGAGAAATTTCAATTAAACGAACGTTTTATCTGGAAAATTTAATTGGTCGTCCTGAAAAGGACGGATTTGGAATGGTGACCATGGTCTGCGATGAAATTTACCTACTTATCACTGCGCATTAGGGTGCCAATGAAAATGACATTTTTGAATTTTAGAAAACGACATTTTTCACCCCAAGATATGACCCTATACAAAATGTGAGCTCAATTTGAGCGGACATGATTTATGGGTGACGCTAATCGATCAAATTTGGAAATTTTAACTAAAGAAAATTTTGTCAATATGTTTATCGATACCAAATAACTTAAAAATGCATTAAACTCCAAGGTCTGCTATTATTTTTAAAAATAACTTATTTTTAAATCGTTTTATATGGTTATAGGTGTAATAAATTGTCAGCATTTTATATGGTTATAGGTGTAATAAATAAATTTTATATGGTTATAGGTGTAATAAATTGTCAGTATTGCATTCTACTTTATTTGTTTTGGTTTTATTTTGACATATTTTCATCCTCAACTCATCGCTCACCGTGTTGCATAAACCGACGAAGTGCTACTCCCATAAATTTTTATAGCATTCCCAGTCCTTCGGTTTCGAGTGCAAAACAGAGAAAACCGAAATTTAATTTCTGTTTTTAAAAACTCATCTTCAAAATGCCGCATTTGTCACAAAATTCTTTCTAGCAAAGGGGCAAACTTTTAACATAGCCTGCTCGCTTTAAGACAACTGTATTGAAATGTTTGGAAAGAGAAAATTTATGAAGAGAAAGCTATCACTGCAGTTACGTCCTTATGATAATAAACGCGATATTTCTTATTTCTTGACATTGGATAGCACCTGAATAATATTGATGTGGTTGTTTCAATGTGATAGGGTATGTGTTCCTTGACTCAGCCTAATATGCAGCTGTAGATTACATACATAGTAATTAAGCTGGAAACGATATTCAACTAGTAAAACATTGGCTTAGATAAGCTTTATATGAAGTTTGCTGTTCTGTGCCATGAAAAGTTACACAACTTAGTTTCTGATGTGATGTGATGTGATGTGATAGGAAGCCACCACCAGTGCAGGACTTGCCATGGCCTACAGTTCCTCCAACTTGCAAGACCAAACTGTACATACCTGTAGTCCTCACTATTCCGTTGTATGAAGGGCCAAAAACGGTGGTGTGGACCCGTAAGCAGAAGCACTTACACGAAACACACGGAAAGGATGAAGAATCTCTTATTACCGGAAATGAACAGTAAGCAATACACATTAGGATTTCCGTCTAGTGGTTTGTTAAAAATAGGGTTAGACTGTCGGAGAATAATTAGACCCTCGCTGATCTCGATATGATGATTTCCATCAAGGAAGGCATAATTGTCATCCATGACTTGGGCCAGATAACCACGAATCCCTCATCCAGCCTACACTTCGTCTGGCACCCTGTATTCCCCCCTTACCCTTTGTTATTGAATGTTTGTATGTAATTTACGTAATAGAATTTAATATATGTATTTACAAAATATATATCAACTGGATTGTTACTGCAAAATTAAAATGTATTAATATCTTAACAGTCCTGAAAAAGCTGAAAATCAGAGTAGATCAGTCCAATCGACGAAGATAAAATTTAAATGAAAAGATATTTAATTTGTTCATTTTTTTTTTTTTTTTTGAATCAACAGACTATTCTTTAAGACAAAGAAAACAGTTTGAGTGATCGAAGAGCCCGGTTTGATGATTCCTGAAATAATAGAAGTATCTAATCAGAATTTTAACACGGTTTTACTTTTTATATTTGACACTGTTTCACTGCTAAGCTGAAATGCAGAAAAACAAATTGAGCATTCCAAGTATTGAATTGTCATGCTGCTCCATGCTCTTAAATGCAAAAGTAATTTGAAATGCAAGGATGATCCCAAAGCGTATTGAAATTATTAATTAAATGAGAATGGAATATATACTCTGCTTGTACACGATCCTCAGTCGCAGTCACTCACTTCGCTATTGTCAAACTGATCACATTGCCCAAGCTACGCCAACGAGCGTCTCCAAGCTGAAATGCTGAAAACCCAACTTAGCCTTTATTGTTTGTCATGTTGCTTCATGCTAAAATGTGTAGATAAATACTATGGAAAAACTAATTTATATGATATTTCCACAATGGAACTGACTCTAAGCTTCGGGTCTTGACAAAGAATTCCTACTGAGCCCTTGCGACACGTCAAGCCGGCCAGTTCAGCGCAAGGGAAGTTACACAACTTAGTTTCTAAAGACAAAATCTTTCGATGGGTATGGATGTAATGTTGGTTTATATTTACCATGTTTGGTCTGTTCGTTTATGCAACTTCATCTTATATTTTTAGGATTATTTTTTTGTATTGTAATAGGTTATTTTTATTACTTCTTTTAAAACTTATTTTCATTATGTAATTCTTTAGGCATTTCAATTTGAAATATATTCGCTATAGTCAACATACAATTTCCAAAGACAAATTAAAATCAAGCTAAAAGCTGACTAAAAGTAAATTGGTACGCACATAAAAACCTGTAATTCGTGATTCGATAAGTTTAAAAAGTCCATTAATGGTTGCTTTACAGTACTTTTATTAAAACCTCAAAGTTACAGCATCAGATGGTTACATTTCTCCAGTTCGAACGAAATCTCGAACCTTCCTCTCGATGGAGCCCATCAACGCCCGCATAGTGGAAACGGACACGGAATCAGCGCATTTATTCCATTTTGGCCGCATTTGCTGGATGTTTTTGACTGCCCCGCCGCTTCGTGGAAGTCGCTGCTTTGAAATTGAAAAGTATTTTTCGATTGGTCTAAATTCCGGGCAATCCGGAGGATTCATTAGCTTGTGGACCAAATCGATCTTGTTGACAGCATACCACTCCAGAACCACCTTGGAGTAGTGGCAGCTGGCCAAATCGGTCCAAAAATGACTTTGCTCCTATGCTTCGCCGCTTCGTGGAAGTCGCTGCTTTGAAATTGAAAAGTATTTTTCGATTGGTCTAAATTCCGGGCAATCCGGAGGATTCATTAGCTTGTGGACCAAATCGATCTTGTTGACAGCATACCACTCCAGAACCACCTTGGAGTAGTGGCAGCTGCCAAATCGGTCCAAAAATGACTTTGCTGCTATGCTTGCGGATGAACGGCAATACACGCTTTTTCAGGCATTCTTCGATGTAAACTTGGGATGTCATCGTCGAGGATGTGACGAATGGTTCCGTTTTCAGGCCACAATTGCAAATCTCTTGCCAAATTATGGCCTTCTTCGTGAACTTGTCGGCAAACACGAACTTGAATCTTCTAGGCACATCCCCACATCCCGTCCAGTCACGATGTAAAACTTTTGACCGGGAAGCTGCTTAAAATCAAGTTTGACGTTTGTTTCGTCATCGATGAAAGTGCAGCCCTTGTTTTTCGTCAAAACACAGCCGTACAAGAGCCTTGCACGCTTTTGGGCCACGGAATTCTGCTTCATGTGCCGGTTCGGTTTACTGGCTTTGTACGACTTGTATCCTTCCCTGGCAAGGATGTTCCACAGCGTTTGAAAGTTGGCGTTGTACCTTCTGGCCACATCTCGGATCTCGCGCAGCTGACGATCCCTGGTTGCAGTTTTTTCGTAGGTCCGCTGATTCCTTTCCTCACTCAGAGTTTCCTTGTAGGTTTTGAGCACTCGACAAACTGTTTTTTCGGCATCTTCGGCACTTTAGCCAGCTTGGAACCGGACCACTCCGGATTTTTATGGTGTTTCTGCACAATATTGTGTCTTCTTTTGAGTTCCATTTGGCGATGTTTTTGAACGCGATCGACTACTTTTATCAAACTTGCCCCAGTTGTTCTCTATAGAAGTGTAAACAAACCACTGTAAAAGATTTTTGATTCTTTAAGGGCTATTCACATTACACCGGGCCGAGGCCCGGTCGGGCCACGACCGAGTTATGCTACAAATTGATTGTTTGAGTGTTGTATGCGACCGTTCACATTAATACACCGGGCCGTGGTCGTGGTCTTACCGGTGTTCGACCGGGCTGGTAAAAAATATTTCTTGGCAACGATATTTTTGTCGGCTCGGTCTCAGCTCGGCTGGCAGCATGCGCTTTTATTTATAAGTAGTTGTGAGCGCTCTCCACAGCACACGCGAATAATGCGTATTGACAGACAGGAGAAAACTAGTTCGGTGTTTCGAGCTGATTTGATTTGCGTTTTAAATTTGTCGTATCTAAAATGATATTGCTTAGCGCAAATGGTTAACATGAATTAGGTTAACGCAAATTGTCATTGTCGAGAACACGCAAAATTGATCATCCGCGTGGGCGCCATCCGCTGCCAAAGCCATACCGGAGCCGAGCACCTTCCAGCGGAAAACGATGTTTGTGCCAAATAGATTACTAGAATCATCCCAAGTACCTTTCCGTCAGCCATTCACAGCAACGAGGAGTTTAATAAACTATTATGCTGTATTGGATACAACACATGATGGTTTCCTGCTGGCCAAATAAACCGAATATATAGATTAATTTCTAGCGCGTATCATAGCCACCGTCCTGTTCACGACGACTAATTAAATTTTAAAATAATAGAGTTTGTGTTTAAGTGAAATGTTCGTGATTTATCCTGAAAAACCTTTGCATATTATCAAAAATAGTACATTTTGGATTGTTTGAGGCATTCAGTCGAGAGTGGTAAATTCGATAGAGATTTTTCATTAAACCCAAACTGATTTTTTTTTTCATTGAACTGAACTGAAGAGCAATGGCTCGGTTTGTAGAAAATTTCATAACAAGGACGGTCAAGCAAAATAATAAAAACATTTCAATATTAACCATCCAAACTTTCTTCAAAAATTTTAACCAACCATATGTCTTATGATATGTATAAATAAGATGATACCATTATTACTATACACCAACGCGGTCCTACGTGAACCTCGCGGTTATATCCCTGATACAACCCACCTTTAATTTTTTACATTTGTTTTAAAGTCTCAACATTCGTTACTTGGGTTACCTCAACAGTACTGTACCAGGAAGGCAGCTTCGAAATCGTTTTCAGAATTTTGTTCAAACACCTTCGAAGAGTATTTTTCCTGAAGTTGTTACCTCATGGACACAGCATGAAGCAAGGCTGAACTAAACATTTGTTTAAATATTCGATGTTTATTCTTCCTTCAAAGTTTGGATTTTCTGTTTATAAGAGGATATGATTTTAAAATTCTATATATTTATTACATGACTTGAATACAGTAAATGTGATCTTTATAAGTAAATGTTTGATGAATTATCAGTCCAAGATATTTCAATGGACTTGGCCAGCACTGCTAAATCTCACGGCTGTCATGCGACATTGAAAAACCTTCACTATCACGAGAAGAAACGAAGAGGTTTCTTATCATTCTTCAACTATCACGCAATGATGAGATATTTTTTCATGGGATTTTGATTCCTAAATTTCTTTCTTGTTTATATGAAATAAGCCAAGTAATCCAAGCCAAGTGAAAAATGCATTTCAAGGTTTGCCAAAAAGTAGCAATAATATCAATCAATACATGTGCTTGTAATTGCGATAAACAAAACACAGTCGCTTTCTATCATAACAAAAAAAAACATGGCATTTTGAAGACATCGCAATCATCGTTGCCTCACCCGATGGAATTATCTTGTATTTCATTAAACATCGTATGAGATTTTTCATAGAATATGTCATTTGCTAGACCTGGACTAGACCATGAACATTTAATTCTGTTCATAGTAACTATGTGACTACAACAAGTTTTCAAGAAATAATCTTTAAATGGAAATATTATAAATTGAATTTGGGAAGTGTTGCGAGAAATTTTCCGTTGTTGTAAATCAGAAAACATAAACTTTGTTCTTTGCAATCTGCACGAACCACGAATAATCTGCAGGAATAATTTATAACTAAGGGGCCATTCATTAACCCTGTAGACTTTTCTGGTGGTATGGGTTCTGACGCTTATCGTAGACTTTGGTCAGATCCCCTCTCACCAGAAAAGTCTACTGGGTTAATGAATGGCCCCTTAGTTATAAATTATTCGTGGTTTGAAAAATTGATTTTCAGTCCCCGATGTTATGTAAAGGTATCAATCAATTACAATATACAAAAATGCTAATGAAATATCATGGACAATATTGCGAACATCAATTAAAATATTGGCATGCAATAATTAATTGAAAATAGGAAAATTCCAGGGCATTTCTCGTTCACCGTAAACATTTTAGACAAATACGCCACCCACACGTTTTCGGAGCATTATAATTTGGTTTTTGAAACAAAGTCAACGTCATATTCCGGTGAGTAAGGAAATGCTTCATGTTCAATCAATGATGTTTTTCCACAAATTGTTTGTTGAGGATGATTTTCTAAGACGTATCGACTAGATATATATCAAGCAGTTTTCGTCATCTCAAAAATACGGGCGAGATATTCGCAAATATTGCGACATGTGTTCCAAAAATTGATTACCTACCTTTCGTCTGAAAAAGATTTCTGATATCTAAACAAAAATAAAAACAACTGAGGTCCATTGTTGTGTGCGTGCAATCTACAACATAGAATCCCGGAACATTCCCGGTACAGTGTGAAGCGTAAAAAGCATACCGGCCGTGAAATAAAAGCTTTACGGTTCCGGCCCGGGCACGGTCCGGCCTAATGTGAATAGCCCTTTACACTAGGAGCGTGCTAGCGGCGAGCGAGGGGCTTACCAATTTACAATTTGTCAGCCCTTACTTTTAAACACCTGTATGATTTTTACATATGATCGATCGGTCATTCCATTTCAGAACATTAAAATTGTTTATAAAAATCATGCAAAACATTTTTTTTAGCATTACACATATTGCACTATGTAATGGTCATAGATGGGAAAATAGGAAAAAAAATCGTTCAATTGTATCTATGGTATTCTTGTGAAATCTTTGTTTATGTTTCTATGTGACCAGTTAATTTATTACGTGTGACGGTGTTCTGCATTTCTAGAATACATCAATAAGTAAATCACTCCAATTTAGCCAAGTTAGGTCATTTGTAGATCGTGATAGTAATTTGCCTGTTTAACCAGAGAAAATAGTTAAAACATGAGGAAAAACGAAAATCTGGCTCAAATGTATAACTATGAATTGATGAATAAAATCTTCTCTGCTCCAGGATAAATTGATCAAAATGATGTCAACGTGATTTTGTCGATTGTTGCCGAATTAATGACATATTTGATACATAGGCTGAAGGTGCTAAGCTGACATTACATTCCGTTACCCAATGTATGATTTTTTGTTTTGTTTTTTGCAATGAACAACGCTCGATTTACAATCATTCGCTCCACGTATTGCTCCTGCTATTTTTTACGTAGCATAATGTCGATCCTACAACTCTATGCATAGTTGTCGGCCAAAAGAAGAGGGTGCGAATGCAGTGTTCAAAGATAGTTTAACAACAGGTTGTTCAATAGCAAATCAATGGCCAATTGGTGGAAATTGCATAATAGACCTCTCAAAGATCCACTCATGCTGTGCCACGCTTAAGAGTGTGAAGCACGTTTTCTGATTAAAATCCATCTTCTTCGATTGTTGGCCTTGTTTTTGTCGCCCCTCTCCCTTTTGGAGGCTTATACTTGTCCGTTTTTCTTTTGCTGGTTTATTATGTGTTACTTCTTCCCTCTGTCAGGTTCTCTTAACGAATCACTTCAGACTAACTGTTATTTGACCTTGAAAGCCTTGACAGCGTACGATGAAGAAAATGCACGCCTGTGAGTAGAAGATAAATTTTTGAAAGGATCCCCTTTTGTGGTCAATGTTTCGCAAGCAATCAAGTCTCATCTCCCCCATCACACCCCCACGGGATTCCTCCTCGAGATGGCAGATGGTTGGTTGTACAACACAAAAAAACTCTCTCCAAAATAAAATGCAGAAAAGTGCCAAACCCAATGGAATGTACGAATAAATCATAAAATACTCAAAATGAGAACGCAGCAAGCTCACAATGTGCAATCCTTTTCGGCATTTGTTTGATTTAACTTCGAGCTTTGGTATTGGAAATGTTTCGCGTGATCATTCAAAGAACTTGAAATTGTATAAATAACGAATCGGTTCCGATACTGCAAGAATTTGGCGCTGAAGTGATAGGTAGGTACTTTGATCCCTGCTCAAATTGTGTTGTTTCAGAGGGAAGATTCATTTGTCTCTTGAATTGATTGATGCCGAGTAATACATTGATTGATGGGAAAGCTTCTCAGTGTTTGTGTTATTGTATACTTTTCGAATTGAAAATATAAAACCATTTGATTAATTAGGTATGATGAAATGTATACAACTTCCCATACAATTTCACTGTCAAACACGCTTAAATATACAGAGAGGAGGCAGGACTTAACGTGATGTCGATTGATATGGATGAAAGGAAATTAACATTCTCCGCCACCAATGATGCATATTCCCATGCAAAAAGATAATAAGCATAAGCAGATGCCAAATAATGGCTTAAGTACCTTTGATACTAATAATAGCCATAAATAAACTTAGGCAAGACATTTAATCTTGACAACCGTTTTAATTGCAACGAAAATTATTAATTTGTTTCATCCAAATAGTTCTTTGATAAGTTGAAAACAGGTCAACATTAAAGTTATATCTCCTATTAGTCGAGCATCTTTCCTGGAAAAGAAATGGAGACATACATTTGCATAGGTAATTGAGAATCAATAGACAGCAGTGACATAGTTTCCCTGCAAATAGTGAGCAAGAAAATGGCAAGATGAACCCATCCTCGGTAAAAAAAAACCGATGTCGCATCGGAGAAGATTGCGTAAACTAGATTCTTCACCCGCCAGGGGTGAAATATAACACTTACGGAGGAAACCCGATTCAGGTTTCGCGTGTGCAATAGAAAGTGATCCAGTTGTAATAGAGCCATAGTGGTTTCGTTGCCTGACGTTCTCTAGCGTGTTTGTGCGCCATGACTTATAGGCGTCACCGTACAGCCGAGAGGAAGGAAACCCAACAAATCTGTCCCAACTATAAATTAAATCAATTAGAGGCGCCTAACCTATCTGATAAATGGACGCTGCGGCACACCAGGCAAATTGGAATAGGAAGTAACATTGTACACACTGGACCGTGTACTGACCTCAAAACAGTATTCCAGTTTTTTAAGAAAGCAGAATATAGCACAAATCGATAGGTGATGATAAACATCCTCAATCCAGCCATAATATGCATGTACCAGGAAAGATTACACTTCGTGTTATGACGAAGCAGACCACACAATTTATTCTTATCTTCTTCATATACAAAAACTCACTAATCATACTCTGCACTGTGGTGACTGGGTCGTGTTCTGTTGATTAACACTTGACAGCCTAGCTTTTGGCATCGATTCCGATATAATCTTGTCTGGGTGGGCAGATAGAGCGAGACGAATAAAATGTTATGGGTACAACATATGTACGGTTCTTTGCATTTGGCATTGCCTTCCATTCACAATCGACCAAATCCAGAGACATTTCATGGGACCGACAGTCAACCAATGTAGATGAATGGTATTTAGTCTTAAAATGGCCATCAGCTGGGTCTTCTCCTGCCCGCCACGGCTTCGCTGTTTAAAGCATCGAAGTAATCGTCGTCACCAATTTATAAAAAGAATCCTCTCAACAACAACAGTCGAGCTAGTCCGTCTGCATCAGTTCAATATGAAATATGGCCGTTCAACATGTCTAAGTGGCGACTATAGAGATATGTGCAGTATGCTGGACAAATGCAACATACAGTGCTAGAGAATGTGAGAAGTTTTGGTTTTTAGTAATATAAGGCGATGAATTTCATGCCCCTTTTTTTCTGTTTTATATGAAACCTTTCAAAATTTAAAGTGTTAAATATTTTAGTCCACATGCATTGCCATTTGAAACAAAAATCGATTTTTGTCCGGATGTTATCAATGAGCACATAATTTGAACTCAAATGAACTTGTTTTTGATTCCTCATATGATTGTGATGAGATTTAAGGTTTAGGTGCAAGTGCGAAACTGGTCACTGTCCTTTGAGGTTTTCGGATTACGTCATAGTGATTCTTATGTGGTCTGGTGCGCTTGATAAAACCTTGATGCTCTTTTCCTCAAATTGGCATGTAGTTTAAGGTATCGCATGATTGGTTTTGGTCAGATAATTTTTTTTTTATAATAATATTAATATAATTTACGGTATGACATGAATAAATAATATCATAATGTAAATGCAATTTGTAAACGATTCCAAGTTTTTCGAACTTATTGCTCTAAACTAAGTCTTCCATTTAGACTTTCTCAGTAATTGAAAGCTTTGCATATTAATTTTTTTAATTAAATGTGGCAAGTTTGATTATTATGAAAAATATTGTTTACGGAAAATTTCTAGATCAGACCAGGAATCGACCCCCGACAAAACATTGAAAATCTTCGGTTTTTTGGACGAAAACATTCGAGGGATGTGAATGTAATGTCGGTTTATAGGCTCTATGCTGGGTCCTTTCATGAATGCAACTTCGTCTGATTTTCTTTATATATTGCGTTAAAAACAATGTTCGTAAGGTTTCGTTCTATTATTTCTTAGATATTTCATTGACAATGAACACAAAATTTCACAAATGGTGTTAAATAAAAACTACTTTAAAACACTTAAATGTCTACTTCAAAACGTGGCTCATGTTCTTTCGACTCTATTCCATTGTAATTAACATATTTCCGGTTTATTTGCTAAGATATTCATTTAGATATTCTAATCGGGAAATATGAAACTCATTAGCTCTCATTGCATTTTTACCATTTCCAAAGCGTATCTATCAAATGAATATAATAGACCATATTTTAGGATACAGAATTTAATTTGAGCCGGCGTCGGTGGTGTAGTGGTAAGTGTGACTGCTACTTGGCACCTTTGTGGGTCTTGGTTCAATCCCAGTTGACATCGGTGGTTTTTCTGAAGCGAAAAAATCTGGTTCTTCCTTCGTAAGGGAAGTAAAGCCGTTGGTCCCGGCTCATATTCATGAGTCGATAGGTAGGGTCCAGGTGGTGGAGTCGTCTTCCTGGCGTCGGTGATTGTCACCATGTGAGGAAATAGGCCGACGGAAAATGAAAAAAAAAAAATAGAATTTAATTTGTCCCTTAATTTTGGCCTACGGTTTTCTTGCTTTTTTCGTAAGAATGCTTCATTTGTAACAATTTTTTGCAGATCAAGGATGAATAACACTAGATGTCAATCAAATTCAGTCATATTTAGAAAGATCATGAAGACAATCTGTCAGATTAACCAGTGTAATAATAACAGCTATAAAGTAAGGGAAGTCGTAACTTTCTATCCCTTGCATCTCCATAAAGTGATGGAAAAAATACCATTAACTTAAGAACAAGTTGATCACAATGATGTGGATTTATTAATGAATTTATGACATATTTGGTACATAGGCCGAACGAAAAGGCTAGGCTGGCGTAATATCCCGTAACCCTGTGTCTAATCAATGTTTGTTTTATTTAAGGTTCTTAGAAACAAAACAAATACATCTATCATTTGAGACCATACAATGCACCTAGGTGGGTTAAAAAGTAACCTTCTTGAGAATGTTTTTTTTTTTAATGTTTGTTTTAAATTTCATTCAATATAGTCCCCTGTTAGCTTGATACACTTATTCCAGCAATTTTCCAACTTCTTGATCCCGTCTAAAAAGTAATTTTCCGGAAGGTCTGCAAAATACTCTTCCGTGGCGTCGATGATTTCCTCGCGTAAGCTGATTTTTTTATTGATGAGCCATCTTTTGAGGTTTGGGAACAGATAATAGTCTGAGGGAGCCAAATCGGGTGAATATGGTGGATGCGAGAGCAATTGAAGCCGTAAGTCCATGATTTTTGCCGTGGTTGTGATGCTCTTGTGCGCCGGCGCATTGTCTTGCAAAATCGAAATTGTTTTTCTCTTTATATGAGGCCGTTTTGCTGTGATTTTGGCTTTAAATCGCTTCACTAATGCACAGTAATACTCGTTGTTGATGGTTTTTTTTTCTCGAGGTAGTCCACGAAGAGTATGCCATGACAATCCCAGAAAACCGACGCCATAAACCTTACGACCCGTTGAGCCTCCCTAGGCCGCTTCGGAGCACTCGTGCCGGCTTCAGTCCATTGACCATTGCTCATTTTGTTCGCTGGTGTATAATAGTGGATCCAGGTTTCATCAACAGTTACCAATCGACGCCAAAAGTCCTTCCGACTCCGCATCAGAAAGTCTAAACACTGTTTCGAATTGCTCTCGCGTTCGTGTTTTTGGTCAGAAGTGAGCATGCGTGGCACCCAGCGGCAGGATAACTTTTTCATAAGCAGAATCTCGCCCAAAATATGGCGTGTGCGCTCAGTATTAATATTTGTGGCATCTGCTAGCTCACACACCTTCACTTTCCGGTCAGCCAACACCATTTCGTGACCTTTTTTGACATTGTCCTCTGTTACTAAGGCCTGCCGCGGCGGACTTGATCGGTAGTGGAGTTGCGGCCACCACGAAACTCTCGAAACCAATATTTAACGTTGTAATCTGACGAAGCATTTGCTCCATAATATTTATCCAACTTTCCTGTTGTTCCCTTCGCCGTATTGCGTCTCAAAAAATAATGTTTTATGAGAGACCGAAAATCGTGATGCCAAAACTAAGGGCAATATCGCACTGAAATTTGGTGTGTATGCCCAAATATGAACGGACTTAAAGGCGCTATAACCTTTTTTGCAGTAGCATCGCATTTTTGCGGTCAAGAAGGTTACTTTTCATCTCACCTAGTAGGTTGGTTGTTGTAGAGACCCACTTTTATCACAACCAGCAACAATTTACATTCGTTGAAACGATTTTATATGAGTGTAATTGCCAACAAGACGTCTTTTAAATTTGGCAGAGCGACAGGCAATCGGTGGACACATGGTACCTTATAGCAAATTGTAAAGAAGGGGACCGGATGATTCGATGTCTCCGGATAAAAACTAAAATTATGTTCAATGTATATATGGCAAAGACTCACCCGGATTTTATCGTGTCGTACACAAATGAATGAGCCAAATACTCAGTATCGATGTACCATCAAAATCAATCCAGCATCCAAGTTTTAGGTTTGCAGTTCGCAGATAATCTCGAGCAAGTTTGGCATTCGAAGAAGTCCCGTGCGACTTATAGTGAAAATTAGTGTAAAACACAATTAGTTGAAAAACAGTAGCACGCCACCTCACATAAAATTCAGGAATCAAAAACCTTATGTTAAAACAATGAGTGCCAGTCTGAATCCCTTCTTTAAAATACTTCACCAATTAGACACTCCGGAACAATCATTGTCAATACTCTTTGTATCAAAAGCACCAGTTCAAAAAAACAGAATCAAATTCGTGACAGCTCTAAAAGATCTAATCGATCATGGGCAACGCCTTCCTCGTTTCGCCTATTTTTCCAGAGTTTCTGGATAATTATTCTTGACCTTATAATAAACTATCTATTGGTCTTCTGTGGTAGTTGTTCCAGATCTTCCTAGGAATTATGTATGCAATAGTACTCCGAATAGATTATCATAAAGATTTGATGCAGACAAAAAAAAAATTGCATGCGGAGGACTGTGCATGTCCGTATTTATGCAGATGCTGTCTAAAGCAGCCATGATCTGACAAAATCTATCTGTCGATGGATCATCTGGTGACTCCGTCCACCAATACACCGGCGACCCCCATTCCTAGGGTTGACCTTCGCGTCGTACACGCTCGTGTAAGTGACAAAAAGGGTCGTTCACCGCAAGGTTATTGGGTTTCGCGTAAGATTTGTTCCCTCTCAAGCGCCTCTTTAAAAGTCTCTACATCATAGTAGGACGTTCTCCATCTACTGGAGAATGGAGTGGGTGCTCTTTCTTCTGCGCGCTGCCTATTATTGTGAACGATGCTATAGCGAACCGCCAAATGGTCGCTATAGGTGTAGCCATCCTCCACCTTCTAGCTGTTCGACTACTCAGGGCTGCAGAACGTCCTGTAGATGATCGACTCCGCTCCGCCTCTATGGTAGGTACTCTTGGTACCTACGTTGGACAGGTCTACGTTCAAACTGGCTAGGGCCTCAAGCACCTCAACCTAGTCCTTTGGGTTGTAAGGTGACTGCCCCACTGCAGCGCCCAGGCGTTGAAGTCACCCGCTATTACCAGCGGATTTCGGCCAGTTAGCTCCGTTGTCATCCGATCAACCATTTTTGAAAACTGCTCAATCGACCATCTTGGTGGCGTATTAGTTGCATAAGAACACTCCACTCACGAATCCTGGTAAGTGCGAGCTTTCTAGTGGAATACCTGTTACGAGAAAATGAGAAGAAAGATTAGTAATTTCCATTTAATTCCAACTACCTTTATTGCTTATCCTAACAGATACGCGTATTTCGTCTAAAATATGCAGACCTCTTCGGTGTTGTGTACTAATACTCGACTTGAAGAAAACCTTTGCAACATGCCGTATGTATACTATTTTCCAAATAAAAACACTTTTTACCCACAGCTAACATTTTTACCTAACCTATCCTGAGTCAAATACACTTCTTCTCATTTTCTCGTAACTCCATTCACTTTTACAACCGCAAAGCCCTCGTGTAAGGTAGACACAACATCTTGAATCGGGAACTTACCCGTCGTCCATAATGCCGTCATATCGGACCTATCCGCAACCCAGTTTCCGTAACCGGTCTGGATTTGGTATGGGTCGGAAATTATGACGATATCCTTTGCCAACTCGCGACCTGCCTGACACAGCAGCTGCTGCGCTGCCTCACAGTGGTTCAGGTTTAGTTGGGTTACCTCCACTGTGGTTAGCTTCTTGGTTTACTCTTGAAGGCCGGGAACTTAGGGTCGTCTGGTCTGGTTTCCCAAAGCACGTCATATATTTGGGGGGCTGCTTGCAGTCCCGAGCCTAGTAGCCTTGCACTCCCACGACATATGCCCGCTCTCGAGGCAATTAAAACACTGCATTTGGCGGCTGGTACTCAATGTGTAAATGGACCACCCCACCTTCAGTTTCTTTGCTGACAGAGGCCTCAATTTGCTGATATTATTAAAAGTCGACGTTAAGTCGTTTATAGCATTCAGCTGTTCTACAACTACCAACACTTTTGGAAGCGTATCTAGCTTCCTTTCCCTGGCACGGATGAGCCCAGGCCTATCCATGACCTCCCGGTTCTAACGGAGACCCACGCTTCCGAAGCTGTCGCGCTTCTGCACATGTCTGATGCGCCACCGGATCACACCTTCTTGCTAGGCGGGGATCTGACTATACCTCTAAGACCTCCTCTCCATGCTGCTGGGTCCCCCTTTAGCCGCTATCCAGACCTACGTGAAGTAGTCGCCATAGTGATCCCATGGTTATCTATGCAAGCTTGAAGGTGAGCAGGGAGCAGGAAGGATCGGCGTAAGTCAGGTATGGGCATCTGAGCCTACTCCCGCCCGGCTGACATAGCCGATCGGTGGATAATGGAACATACTGTAGGCCTGCCAGGGTTTTAGTGGGATGAAGACAGCCTATTCCACATGAAACCTCGCCATTTCCTGGAAGTGTCATCCGACCGTATTCAGGGAGACGACATAAGTGCCAGCCTGAAGTCGTGGTACCGTGAAAATATTCCGAAATTCAGCCAGTTTCCGTAATCGGGGTCTTACTGACATCGACCCCGATGCGCCATGTGGCGCGCCCTCCGTGGTTCGTTTATTGGTTAAGGGGAGCTTAACGTTTCCAATGTGCACCGCGGGGAGGCAAACTACACCGCACCTAGTGTGTGCCCAATTTAACACCCACCGACCGGCAGTGATATTATTGAAGGAATCAATTTGCAACAATCTTTTAAGTCCACCATAAGCCTCACTCTTCTGGAATTGTGTTGTTCTCTCTGCTGTAGACTCTTCAGCTTTGTTTGTGGTAGTTTTCCCCTTTCAGAAGTTTTTTATTTGCAAAATTGTAACATAGCATCATCCACAAAAGGATCTAACCTCATGTCAATTTATCCAAATGTGAAGGGAACATGTGTTATCCGTTGGATTTTTCTTTTCAATAATGTATTTTATCATGAACAATGAAATGAACTTACCAGGATTTATTAACTCCACAAATACATAGGAAATATGGTCTAAGATGTGCTTCTCTGATATTCATGGGACTAATTGGCCTGAATTTTGATTGTTGTGTGTCTCATGCTTTGTGACAAGTATCCGTAGAACGGACATAACATATTGTAATTTGGAATCTAGGATTACCCCTAGATCCTTAACAACGGAATTCCTTCTTAAGAAACTACCCTTATGGTTGTAGTTATAAACGATCGGAGTGTGTTTTATTTAGAAAGGTATTACTAAGCACTTCGAAGGAATTGCTTGCAACTCACTTGACGATCATATTTAGTTACTCCTGGAGAAATACAGCATGCTAAGGCTTTGTGACTGAAAATTACCGCTTGAGGTCCTCCTCAAATGATAGTTTACCACACCTTAAGACGATGTTGACGTCATTGAAGTACAGAAGGTCTCGGGTAGCTGCGTTGCGGTACTCCAGACGGCTCCGTAATATAGACACATCCAACGGTTTATTAGATATGATTCTATCCACTTAATCAGATTTCCTCGAATTCATAAGTGGAAGATTTTTGCGACAGTATGTTGATGGTTAATCTTATAGCATCTTATAGCTGTGGTATTGAACCTAGAGCAATAAATTGCCAAGAATTCTCGGCTCCAACATTTTTGGAGCTCATTCAGTTCACTTTGAACCTTCCGTTGATGAGCAAAGTACAATTATCTTTTGAGATGCTTATAACTTTTGTTGATAACGAAGTGGCATATCTTTTAGCTAATTTAAACTCTTCGAAATAAGACTAAACAGGCTGCTTTGAGGGCCATTTTTTCTTTTTTGCTACAAACTGTTCATTATAATACTGCCTACAGTATTATAATGAACATTCGAACAGAAAGAAGTGGTACCATTGACGTTGCAGTTGCTTAACAATGGTTTTCACGAAAGGTTTTGGTGATTCAGAACTGGTATTCATAATCTAAATAATTCGTATCCAAAGCATGATAAGCGTGAATGTTGTTTGTCTGCAAAAAAGTATGAGGGTGCCATTGAAAATGAAATGTTCAAATATCAAAAAACGACAATGCTCACAAGTTTTATAACCCCAAGATATGGCCTTATGCTTGGAGGTCATTTGGACATAATTGAGGAATAAAGGCATTCCTAGATCGATCAAAGTTTTGACATTTTTACCACCAAAGGGAAAAACATCATAAATCAATTTTATTTTTTAGATGCCAAATAACATAAAAATACCTATAACTTCGAGATGAGGGGTTGTTTAAAAAATAAATTGTTGACATAATCCATTTTTTCTCTTAGAAGATTTTTGGGACTTTTCAGATGTTTCAGCGAATTTGCCTCGGCTAAATTGGGCATGGCTTAGGGATGCCTGTAATCGTTCAAAATTTTGAATTAACCTCGAAAACTTTCAAATCCAGTTTGATTAAAATTATGAAATTGCTAGGGAGTGTTCGTTATAGTGTTTTGTTTACTGATACAGTACCCTAAACAACACCTTATGATTGGTGTGTGCTATTTCATTGGGGTGGTTTATTCAATCAAATTTGACTGAATGAACCACGCCAATGAAATAGCACACACCAATTGTAAGTTGCTGTTAAGGGTAATATATCAGTGAACAAAACACTATAACGAACATTTCCTAGCAATTTTTTTCAATTATTACGTTTATTTAACTGAACTCAAAGTTACAATAAAAGTAAAAAAAAAACTTGTGAGTAATGTTGTGCTTTGAAATTCAGTGGAATTTTTTTACCATCATTTTTATGAAACGTATACCAAAAATGGGTCTCATATTACTTAGAAAAACACCGACTGTTGTTATTTCAGCTTATGACCATTTCTGACATTTTTATCCACGCTGTTGTGAAATAAACGGTTTTCTTTGTTAAGAATTCGGAAATATCCATTCTGATTAATATATGTAGAATGCCCTTTTTAATTTTCTACTTTTGAGATAGGTACTGCAAAACACGTTCCACCATTACATGGGATGGGTTGTTTTGTTTGGACTCAGGGTCTGCTTGTCGTTAGTATTCAGCAAAATGAGACCGACATAACAGCACGTTTTCATAGTAAACCATAGTGAAAAACTTTCAACTGTCATCATGGGTTGGCGATGCCGCCATTAAAATGAAACCAAGTATGCAAATTAATTCAATTTCAAATGGTTAAATATGCCTACGAATGAAAGCTTTGGTGTTTACCTAGATTCATTTATATCCAGCAGTCTGTCTATCATACGAACGCCACACAAACAATGCACAGTAAAACAGTTAAAATTGTGTCAATCCCTTTTTCGGTGATTCAATAGAATTGTGGCCGTTTCAAAAGTAGTGCTGTGGAAAGTCTAATATGTCAAAAAGTAGCATTAATTTGTATCAAATGGGCATGCTATTTTAATTTGCTAATGCATTGTTCGCTTTTAGGTGACGACATTTTTTTTTATGTATCTCCACGTTGTTTGACGTGCGGAAAGTGGGCTCATGCGAGAGCTCAGCTTTTTGTATTTATAGTATTCAGCCATCTGCAGCCAAATACCGTGCACAAACGTTTTTCGAAGAGAGTTGTTTTCTTGATGTACGCATATGGAGAAATTTCCTTCTCATCGTAGAAATTTATGCAAGGAACTCAACTACTGGTCTATAATGGTGATCATCATAGTAATCTAGCTTATAGACAATCCACGTATGTTGCACTGCGGTAAGTGGTAAGTGCAGCCAGAATAAACACTGTTGCCAAATCGTCGGATCGGATTTCCGCATATCTCTTACTATGAGGTTTTAACTGATCCTCAATTTTAGGTTAACGTACTTTGTTTTCAAGAAATAAAGAAAAAGGTGTTCTTCAAACATTTTAAGACACTAAGCACCTACATTTCTCGACAACTTATTTAAAATGGCGTATCTGATGTTGTAAACAAAGAGGTAAACAAAGACTCCAGCGCAAATTTCTCAAAATTTATAGCACCCCCACGAAAACTAGCATCACTATCATGTTGTATGATGTATGATATGTACTACCACCCATTGTAGCACGGAAACTAAGTCCGACAGCAATGGGCTCTCCTCTTTGTTAGACTTGATCATGCTTTAATAACCACTGATTATCCTAATCATGCCATTGTATGAAGGGCCAAAAATGAGTTGGGTGGATCGATGGGCAACATCACTTACGTTTCCACAGGGATATAAAGAATCTCCTTCCAACAACAAGATTGAACAATTGGTCATAAGAGCGAGCTATCTAACATGAGGATGCCCCAATGGGCGGGAAGAAGAGCCCGCCCTCTATTCACAAACTGTTAGCATTGAGGAGTGGGCATTCCCACTCTCCCTATCCAGAGTGCTTCAATCGGGTGCCCTGATGGTCCCTCCCATTCCCATGAAATATTTATATAATAGTGTTTATATTGATATAAATGAAAAATACTACAAGCATTCGTAACTATTATATATGATCTATGGTCTTGTAATGTTAATGGTATGATCTTCATTCGGTTGATCCTGAAATGCAAGAAATGTTGTAAAGTGTTCAAGTGTAGAGTTATGTGGTTCCGCGCTTAAGCACGTTATCGTTCGTTTTCAGCGATTTGAGGTATCCTGAAAAAGTTTGTTAAATCTATTGAAATTTTACAAAACTTTATACATTTTAATTTACTGTTGTCGTGGTCACTATTTGCTGCTTGGTGCTGATTTCATAACAGCAATCCGCTTTTATTTTTACTGGCCTAATGGTTATTGCTCCTGAGTTAGGAAAACTGGGAAGATTTAATTGAAAGGGAGTTAAAGACAAATGGACATAAAAAAAACATTAAATAATGTATAAATCATCTATGAAGTAAAACCAATAAAACAATACTATCAAATGTAATGATATTGTGAGTTATGATAAAGTAATGACCAAAATTGAACCGTAAAATCAGACACTAGCCAAACGGCACACAGCGCTGCATGAATCAGATCAGCTCAGATTTATTTCACACATATTATTCCTCTCGTCATACTACCTTCATATGCTCTCCGCTCGTTTTCAACTTGTATCTTTTAGTTTTCATAACCTGCCGTTACTCTATACGGAACTATCAATGCTTTCTCTTCAATTCTCTTAGTTCTAGCAATAAATTACTGTCCACTCCTAGAGCCTCTCATGTTGATGGAAATTATCTGCTTCTGACAAATTTCATCAATGTTATATAAGATAATATATACAGTGAAGGGATATTATAATATGAACTGAAAATTACATGTGTGCCGACTACTGTTTTGTTGCAATTGTCGACAAACTTGCACATCTATTATGAACCAGAAAATTTAGACAATGTATGACAGCCATGAGACTTTTTTTTTTTTTAAAATTATTTTACGATACCTGACGACCTGGAAGACCTGAAATATATCATGCAAAAGATAGTTCATTTTGATAACCTGAAACCAATTTATATGCAATAATATACTATAATATCATAAAAACAAAAGAAGATAAAAAAAAATGTATTTTGCCTCTATTTCCCGTAATGTCCTTCCATGTTGCTAGGGTGGACCTAAGGCAAGGATGATCCCAAAGCGCGCTGCAACTACGAACATAATGTGAATAGTAAAATTCTCAATGTGACCTCTAGGCACACGATCTTCTGTAGCAGGTGAAAAAACTACTTGATGTGATATTTCCACTATGGAACTGACTCTTAGCTTCGGGTCTTGACCAAGAATCCCTACTGAGCCCTTGCGACACGTCAAGCCGGCCAGTTAAGCGCAAGGGTACTAGTATCACCATCATGTTAGCAAAATATTATGTTGTGTTATGGTGGTCCTAGTTTGCGTAAAAGTGTTAAGGTATTAAGTCATTGTGGCAGGAAGTATCACCTTCGGCGCAGTGGAATTGTCGTCGTCGTAGTAATTTAAATCTTCATAGAATTGCACTATTTTGTTTGAAAGCGGTGCATTTTTGTGCAATTCGTTTCAAAATGAAAACAAATAAATCAAGACATGTAATCGTATAAAACATGGTACACAAATACCAGGAGTAGTTTTTATTATTTTTCTGGATATATGTAAGATCTGCCCACAAATTCTGGTGCTGAGTACATCAAACTAAGGAAGCATTTCAAATGTTTTTTTTTATAAACAACTCTAAACAATCATTAAAAAAATTCTATCAGCAGTCACATGCGGCAAAAATATATTCACCTCATTTATCATACAAATCTTGTCATCAGTCGTAAATAGTTTTATTTCATTTAGTCAATTTTATAGCGCCAGGACTGTGTGGCAAGTGAAATTTACGACAACGCTAATTATTTTCTTTTTACTTCCATATCTCTCCCCTCCCGGCAGGCAACGAGGAAGGTGTCAAAACGTGGATATTTATTTGTAGCACCGGACTGGGACTTCAGCAATCCACTCTACAGAACAAAGGTAAGTCTTCTGTGCAACGTGTGTCGATCCGGTGCACTGTGGTAAAAATCAGAAATAAATAGGACTGTTTTACAAGGGCCAACCACAATAACAAACATATGTTTTTTAATATAGACAAAATTGTCTAAATTTTAAAAGTTCCATTAGTAAGTGAAATTTTGGAATGGTTCTTGATGGCTTTGTTTCTATGATAGAGCATTTAAATTATTTTTTTACCAATCTTTCAGGCATAAAATGTTCTGAACCCATGTTTCCGCCAAAGCTATATCGGGCTATAGGATTTTTACTCATCCAAATTATGAGGCAAACAACTGCTTGAAATATTTTTTTAAGATACTAAAGACCACAGTGTGGTGCAAGAAAAAAATAAAGGGCTCTAATTTTTGCAAAGCCACAAACTTCATTTGCATTTTTGCTCGTTCATATTTGTGCCTACCTCGACAAAGGGATTTGTGGGCAATTTCCATTTCATTAGTTTCCAAACAAACGGTGCACAGTCGGTGCATTCATTTCGACTTGAGTATAGTTGCTGTATTATATCAAACAGGTCCGGAACAACTGTTGATAGGTTGATCCTAAATACTCTTTTCCAAATTCGACCCTGCCTGAATTGCAATGCAAGGAGAGAGTAGTACCGTGGAAATCCAGTCCAGACAGTTATATTTGATAGCCTCAGCTGTTCAAGACAGGCTAAAGGATTTATGTGCTTCTTGCATTTGTTTGTCCACCTCTTTCAGCTTTTTATCCCAGGGCGACTTGAGGTGCAAATTGAATCATTTGCAGAAATGCACGGCTTGGTATGCCTGCTCGTCTCAGGAACTATTACTTCTTTATGTTCATAAAAAAAACTACTAATAAATTACTAATAAAATATGAAATAAACTTCATTATTTGGCTAAGGTGAGGTTAGTATGAGAGGTGAGATAGATTTTTTAAGATTAACGTACTCACTATTTAGAAACTACCCAGAGACTGAGTAGATTGCACTCATTCTTGCAAGACGTATAGAGTTGTCAAAAAATTAGTAAACTGGTTTTGCGTCGATGAGTGAAGTCTACCCAAATTCGACGTAAATGATTACAATATCATAATTTTCCAAATCCGAATTGGCCACTTGTCTAGAGAGCAAAAATTAACAGTAGTTAGTTGGTAGTATTTTTTATGTTTCTTGATTTCAACTTGGTTTAAATGTATGTTTCTTCATTCATTTAGTGTTGCATTCATGGCTGCCGAATTTTTTTGCAGGGCTCGAACAAATTTACAACAACCATTAAAAATGGCTATCCTTTGTAAATCCTTTGTGTTTTTAGTTTGTAAACGACGTTTCTGGGAACTTGATGAAAGCTAATAAAACTGAAGAATTGTTTTTTTTTTGACTCAAAAATCAGTACCTGTTCAATTTCATCAGAATACTAACAAATTTCAAGGCTCTCTCTATAAACAATAGAAGAGGAATGTTAGGTGGAAAATCGGCCAATAGCTTGTGTTCTAAATATTAAATAATATTGATAATACTAGAAAATATCGTCAATTTTTTTTTCAATAACACGATTGCAAACACTGACTAATAAAAGATTGTCGCTATAATACCAAAACAAATTATGTATTTCACACAAAAAATTGGTTCAATTACTGTGGCACCTCGTTACCGGTAAATCATTATCATTAGCAGAAATCACCGTCGGAATTGAAGTTTTGCCGCATCATCATTGATGTCAACGTTACATAGCTGCTTTGCTTCGCCGGTTGCCATGAAATCCCATTTCGCTTTTCCAGCTAATTTAGCAGAAAGTGACAGTAAGTTAAAAACCCAATTTACGCCTGGCTCACGACGGCTACAATCATCATCACAGACCAGCTAGCGGCAGCCACTTTGGAGTTATGGTGACATAACAAGCTCACTTCATTTTCGCTCAAGCATAACACAGCTCTGTAAGCAACTAAAAACATTCGTGACAAGTGAAAACACGGTCTGGCGACAAGAGGAGAGCTAAACTTGAAAAATTGCCTTCACTCCTTGCCACTTGCTTGAGGAATGTCGCCGGTATGAACAAGTTTTGGGATTTAGTTGGACATCGTGCACCCAGTCAGCAACGACACTTAAGTCAGTAATTAGCTGTCATGACAATACCTCTTTTGTTTTGGACTTTTTTTTTAGGTTTAGGCTAATTAGTGGCCAGGATTTTTGATGTAACAACGTTTGTTGGCCAAGATGGTTGATGTTATTTGAACTGTTTGTCTTCAGCGTAGGAGGTATACAACCTTACCACCGTTTGTCCACATAAAAAATATATGTTTGATAATGCTATCAACTGAGCCTAATCAAAAAAGATATTTTTGGCTTTGCAGTCTTTTTTGCGAATACAATTTTTGCGAATACAATTTTTGCTTTTTTTTCTACATTTTGTTCTTTGTTTTCAAACGTTGGGCGTTTCAATTGTTTATTTTATCTGAAAAATACAGAATACCATTAAAACGTTGAGATTTGAAAAAAAATCAAAGTTATATGCATTAGTTAGGCGAAATAGTTATTTTTTAATGCTCTCAGTTTCAAAATCAAACTAATAATGTTCATTCATGTTATAATCATCACTGTCCATGGCTGCACATCACCAGGCTCTCAGCCTGCGTAGGGTTCGCTTTTTACTTAATTGATCCATTTTGCCCGTTGCACGTATATTTTCCTTTCCTCCTACGACTGCCGTTCAACATACGTGCGCCGTGCCCAGCCCATCGTAGTCGGCCTATTTTTGAGGTGTGAATGGGAGGGTTTCTCAGCAACTCATGCAATTCGTGGTTATTCGGCTTCTTCATGTTCCGTAGGAAAAAAAAAATCAAGGGAACGTTGGTCATCCACAAGCATAGTCCATTTCTCATGGCCGTAGAGGATTACCGATCGAATCCTTTTTTTTGTAGATGGTTAACTTTGCAGTACGGCAAACTCTGATCGATCGTAGCGTCCTTCGGAGTCCAAAGTTTGCAAAGTTTTCAGCCTTAATACGTCGTTCTTTCTCTCTAATTTTGTCGTTGTCTGCGGTTACCAATGACTTAAGCAACCTGCCAACGTTATGTGATATGGTATAAATTAAGCATGTTTACGTTGTTCTTGCTTTTACTTTTCAATATATTAAACAGGGTTTTTTACACCTGCATGACAGTATAACAGTGGATTTATCAAACATAAAACTAAAATAACTTCTATTCACAGCGATGGATTGTTTCTAACGAAGCTTGATGATTGAAATTGCAAGTTTCAGTAGTACTGTACCAAGAAGCTTTAAAATCATTTTCGAAATTGTGTTCTTAATCCGGCGAAGTGTTTGCTTTCTCGTTTTGCAAAAACTAGACCATATATGTACAGCGCAAAACATGACCTGAATAATCATTTGTATAAATTTTAGGTTCAATTATGTTCATATTTCAAACAAAGTCTTAATTTCCTGTTTATAAAATATTATAAAGATAGGACTCGGAAAAAATGCGACACTTTGTTTTGAGTGTAACTTTTTATCGCGTTGGTTAAAAATAATTAAATTTGGGGTAATACTAGTTTAAAGTATTATGTTTATGTTATGTTTATGCAAAATTTTATCGCGATCTGTCAAGTAATTTTCAAGATGCATTCGAAACAAGAAGAGCTACGCCAGCAAATCTTGGGCGCGGTGATCGATAATCCTGGTCAGTCGCACAGATGGATCGGCAAAAGGCTTGGAATCCACCATTCCACCGTGTCCCGCGTTGTGAAGATGTTCCAGGAGATGAAGACCATCTAGCGGCGCGCTGGAAGCGGCCGAAAACCGAAAACGGAATACCCAGAGAAGGCGCGGATGATAAGGCAGTACTTTAAGAATAACCCGAACCTTTCCACCCGAGACGTGGCCAAAAAGGTCAATTCGTCGAAGTGGTTCATCCAGCAGACCATGAAGCGGTCTGGACTACGTGTTTTTAAGGTCATGAAGGCGCCAAACCGGACTGACAAGCAATACACGGTGGCCAAATTGCGTACGCGGAAGCTGTACCGTGCGTGGCTGGTCAAGTCATGGACGACGAGACATATATCAAGGTGGACACCAAACAAATCCCCGGCCTCGAGTTTTTTGTCGGTACGTCCCGCATGGAGGTTCCGGAAAAGTTCCAGAAGGGAAAGATGGACAAATTCGCGAAGAAGTACCTGTTGTGGCAGGCGATCTGCGAGTGCGGACGGTTCAGCAAGCCGTTCGTTACAACCGGCACCATAAACGGGCAGATTTATCGAGAGGAATGCTTGCCGAAGCGCTTGCTGCCCTTCCTCCGCTCTCACCGTGGTCCCACGCTGTTCTGGCCAGATCTCGCTTCGTGCCATTACGCCAAGCCTGTAATGGATTGGTACAAAGCGAAGGTCGTTAATGTGGTCCCGATGGACCCGCCAAATACACCAGAACTTCGTCCGATCGAAAAGTTTTGGGTGATAATGAAGAAGAAGTTGAAGAAAAGCGGAAAAACATTCAAAACCGATGAAGCTTTGAAGAAAAACTGGGAAAAATTGTGTAAGGAAGATGGACAAAGCCTCGCCCAAGATCTCATGAGCAGTGTTAAGAGAAATGTACGAGCGTTTAGCTTGGGAGAGGAAATTCAATAAACAAATTATGCCAAAACATAGCTAATTATATAGTTATTTAATCTCTGAAAATTTGAGAAGTATCCGATTTAAAATGAGTTTTGGTGATCATTTGTATGTGTCTCATTTTTTCCGATTCCAATCTTTATGATAAACATTGGCTTGAATGTTCTCAATTTGATTGTTGAAAATTTATGTTCATCAAGTAACAGTCCAAGATAATTCACCGAAAAATGCGAATTCCGTCCCTATGTAGAGAATTTAAACTATTACTTGATTTAAAAAATACGGCTTATGGCCTGTGTTGCAATGTTGAAAGTTGAGTTTTGAAACCATCAAGAGAAATTTTGCATTTGTTGTAAAAATTGAAATGTTGGTTATGTTGGTAATGTTAAAAAATTGAAAATATTTTTTCTCCTGTGGGAAAAAAAAATTTTTTTTTTTTTTGGGGGGGTTTTTTTTTGTATTAAGTTGGGGACTGAGAGGATGGAAAAAAAGAGGTGAAAAATTTTTATAAAGCCAAACGAAAAAAATTGCGAAGAAAAAAAAATATAAAAAAAAAAAATGAGGGAAGGTTTTTGAATAAAAAATAGGGGAACACACACTTAGAAATTATGAATTTTACACGAGACATAATTCCTGTTTGTAAAAAATCGGGGAACGTAAAGAAAGATTTCGTGTAAAATTATGTCTCCTCAAACTGATAAATACGCAATTCGACAAAAGATGTTTTTGATTGAATTTATTTTCTTATCTCTTTCAACTCATTCTTGTGTGCTAAAGGACGCTTGCATGTGTCGGTCTCAGGGGACAGAAATTTACATGACATTTTGGTAGTGTGCACTTACAGAAGTCGAAAAGATGGCAAAATAAAGTGACCACCAATAATTCAATTTTTTGCCACATATTTTGGGAGAGCGGCGTGATATGGGAAAAGCCACATTGGGCATCTTGGTCCACAAAGCGTTTTATAAAAATAAGAGTTGTCCCCCATCAAATTGGATTAGGGGGAAACGGTGTTGTTCTTGTTTTTCGATTCTTTTTAAATTTTTAGAAAAAAAAATTTAACCCATTTGTTAGTTTTTTTAATTTTTTTTTTTTTTTTTTTTATATCCATACGCTCCTCTCGCGCCTTTTACTAAATTTTTTGTGTTTTTTGTAAATTTGGGGGTGGGGTCTCTGTGAGGGGGACCCCCCCCGGGGGGGGGGGGGGGGGGTGGTTTTGGGGGATGAAGAGGTGGCGGTGGTGGTTTTCTACCTCTTCATAAAATTATTAGAGGGGGGGGGAGGGGGAAGGGGGGGGCCCTCGTGTTGCTTCAACAGAGAAAGCAGACACTTCTGTAGACACTCCTTGAGGTCGATCTCCCCGTGTACAGTCCCGGTAGTCACGAACTCCGTGTGCCACATGAGCAGATCGCTTGCCAAATCATGTGTTTCTTGGCAAACTTTGAAAGTTTCTACTTCATTACTTCCTCCGGAACATCAAAATTGTGCTGGGCAGTGAAGAACAGCAGCCCCAGAAGCTGCAGGAAGTCCACCTTGGCGTATGTCTCATCATCCATGATGAGACAATGAGGTTTCGTAAGCATCTGGGTTTACTTTGCACTTTGTACTTATGCAGGCCCTCCCGGGCCTTGGCTCTCTGAACGAAAGACTTCGACAGATTCCACTTTTTGGCCAGATCCCTGACCGAAGCATTGGGATTCCGCTTAAACGCTTTTACGACACGCTTGTGATCCTTAGTACTAGTAGAACATCCATTCTGACCGCATTTCTCCTTCCACGATGCTCAGAGTTTGTTGAGTGACAGATTCAGAGTTGTTTTCCGATGTCCCGATGAGAGAATTGAGGATTTTCGTTGAGCTTGCGCAAAATCAATTCGCGATGTTGTTTTTCGGGTGACGCCATTTTTTCCAATTTCGAAAAACTGATAGCAACAAAAATACAACAACAAAAAAACACTCTGAACTACTTCTACCCAAATTTTCAAGAGAAAATACCCAATTAGTAATTTTATACAGCGTTTTTTCCATGATGTAATTTGATGTGGGACACCCATTATATGGAGCCACGTTATTATTATTATTATTATTTTATTTTTTTATTTATTCAATACCAATCAGTAACAGTTTTTCCTTGAAGAAAGGGCGTTACGATTACTTAATCAAGGTTACAATTCATCAGTGAGAGCATATCGAAAAGTAAATTTGCTGTACATTTTTGCCTGTTGATAGCATAATAAGTATTCCACTTGATGTTCTGTCAAGTAAATGAAAACAAAGCTATTTTTCTCAACAACAAAAAGTGAACGCTAATTAAAGCAAGTTGAAAACTAAATTTGGTGTCAAATTTGCCAATTGTGAAGTGAAATCAAATTTTGATTCAATTTGATGTTGATATCAAAATAAGTTTTCGAATTGCTATCTTCATGATGTTAGACTTTACTCGGGTAAGGTATCGTTGTGCTTCATGCATTGGTGCTGGCATAGAAAGTTCTCAATGAAGAACTGTGGAAGTGGTTTCAGAATATTAAGTTGAAAGCAGGCAAAAGCTCATTGAAAAGAGCATCAAAGCCAGTTAAAAGAGAAAAATCCTTAATCACGATAAAACTTCTGTTCAACTGCTAAGCAAGTTTCGGAGGTTTTTCTACTCTACACTGATAGGTTAACAAATCTAGTTTGGATTTTTTTAGCCTAATGGCAAAGCTTTTGGTTAAAACTTTAAAAACCCTTAAATAACTCGTCCTCATCATCTTTCATGGACTGAGCATTCAAAATAAGACTATTGAATGACAAAGCCAAAGACAAATATATATTACAAAGCATTATTTAATAATGAAGTCATGATAATATTGATAACAAATTGTAATTAGATGATATTTTGATTTCCATGTTTATTTTTCTATTTACAACTAAAAGAACGTTTAATATGAATCAAAAAATGTCTCCTTTCAGCATATTTTTTTAAAAGGACCAGCGTTATGCTTTTGATATTAATATACATTGATTTTTGTTTTCAATTTGGCACATCCTTGCCAGTTGATAGACAGATCAATTCAATTTAATCTTTTCTAATCGAGGCAAATAGACTTAATTAGTGATGAACTTTCCATTTTGCTTACTGAGCACGACATCAATTGAGCTGTTAGGCTATCGATATTTGTTTTAACAGAAGCTAGCCGTCAAGGGATTGCTACGATGATCAGAAGGACAGACATTTTTTTTAATGAAGAGCATCTACAACAATAAGTTAGGACCTGGAGTTATGATCCAGCATAACCAAGAAGAAAAAAAACAATATAAAAGGAAGAAGACTATAAATTTCGTTAAAACAAATGTTACCTCAGCTCAACCTGATGAGACTCGTTGAGAAACTTTCACACTTCCAGAAGGTAGCAAGAAAATCTACAAAGATTCCACCGACCATCAAAAATGGAAAGGGTACAGCCCATCATAATTGTCGAAATAAAAGGGAAAGGTGCTCTCAATAATGGAAGCCCCCTCTTGTTTCACCATTGTTAGTCGTTTCTTTTGCCGCAGGCTCGAAGGCTCACAAAACAGTTTCGAAAATTGACAGGGCAGAAAGCACCGATTACGAAATAGATTACTTATTTGATTTCGATTTCAACTGGGCCTGGTGAAACATTGAACACGACGAAGATCACATTTTTCTCGATTTCAGTTCTGCTTCTTGTATCTCCTTTTATCGTTCAATTCCATTTGTTCGAAGCTGGGAAGAAGTTACACCGGGAAGCTAGGTAGTCGAACCACCGACGAACGGTAGGGCAATAATTATGCTGGCACTGTTCGAATATCGATGAATCATCGGATTTGATTTCTTTAGGTTTGGCAAGTGTAATGATTTTTTTTTTTAAATTAGATTTGGAATGTGTGATCCACATTCGGGCAGGTGGTGCATGGCATCAAATTTAAGGTATGGAGGAGGACACGATTGACACGTGTAGTTGAAAGTTGTTTCTGAAGGATGAGAATTATCAACATTCTGGCTTGTCATGAGGTCTAGAAATAATATACATTTTTCTCGAAGTTTTACAATATCTTGCCCGATTTCTACGGGATTGTGTTATTTTATTAACTAGAGATCATTTGAATTTGAACAAATATGTCTTTCTTCAAGATTTTTTTAGAATATATGTTCTGGTGAAGAGTCCTACGTTAGGACCTGACCATTTTCTACCTAGCTTTGGAAACACCAAAAAGAATCGAAGAACTGATGTTTCTCTATGTGATTACTATTACTGAGCTGATAGTAAGTAAAAGTAGAATTTTTTTTTTTTTTCATTTTCATTCTTTGCCTTACATTCTAATAAACATAGTAAGTGGTGTAGCCCAATGGGCTCTTCAGCTATGTGTTAAATGTGTGTTTAGCTAGTTTAATGATAACTACAACTACAATCACAATTTGAAAAGCCTAAGGGTTCCACCAGATTCGGGATGATCTGGTGATTCAATGTCAGGCAGCGTGCTCTTTACCGATTGATACTAGGCTAGCCAAAAAGTTTTGAAAACGATATCTATTGAGCAGTAGAAAAACCAAATTTTTTACGTCATTTTAATATTTCATCTTTCATAAGAACGTTCTCAAAATTTCATTTCGATCTGTCAATTCAATCGTTATTTACAAGCCATTTGAAGTTGACGTGTCAGTGTATTTTTTTACAATGGAAAAATCCGAATATCGTGCAGTGATTAAATTCTTTGTTTTGGAAGGTTAATTGGCAACTGAGACCCATGCAAAGATGGTGGAAGTATTAAAAAAGTCTTCTACTTTATTTTCAACTGTTCACCGATGGGTTAAATCGTGGCCGTACAAGCGTTGAAGACGATCCCCGCTCAGGACGACCAAAAAGTGCATGAATCGGAGTATAGAGCCCTCTTTTCGGCAACGCATGAAAGCTATTTGATCAGGATTCAGACAACCATGAAGCAAAACTCCTCTTGCTTCTGGGATTACATCAAGCAGCGGAAAGCTAGTCACGGCGTTCCTGGCTCTGTCAACTTCAATGGAACTACTTCTCAATCTAAGCAGCCAATCTCTTTACCACATTCTTCGAAAGCGTGTTTAGTAAAGCTTCTCCCCTTTTGGTCATATAAGTTTGTTGTTTATTACAGTCAACAGGTAAAATATTTGCCCCAATGACCGGCATCTTAAAACTAAAATCACAAAACTACAAAATTGCTCAAACTAACAAAAAATACGTATAAAACTACACTTGTTTGTTTCCCTATGTACATTAAAATCAAATACAAAGTAACAACTATTAAAAAGACGACTCATGCTGCGCATTGGCTCATGGAGACCATAGTTGGTTCTTGCCGCGGAAAGGCTCAGGAATGAATGTGCGCGTAGATTACGGCGGCGTATGTTGATATCCAACATGCTAAGCAGTCTAGAACAATCAATGTTCCCTTGCAGGAGATCGCCAATAAAACAGGCTTTTGTCACGTTACGCCTTCCATCAAGTGGATGAAGATTGATGAGCTGGCACCGACTGCTATAGCTGGGCAGATTTAACGGGTCTCTCCACCTGAGATGACGTAGGGCAAATCGAATGAATTTCCGCTGGATGGCCTCGACACGCTGGATTTCATTCTGGTAATAGGGAGACCAGACAACAGAACAATATTCCAGAATTGGGCGAACGATTGCGCAGTAAAGCGATTTCAAGCAGTAAACATCCTTAAATTTTTTGGCAAAACGGAACAGGAAACCTAACTGCGATGACGCCTTAGACACGACGTATGATACGTGGTCTTTGAAGGTCACCTTGGAATCGATGAAAATCCCCAAGTCCTTAACTGTCGTTACGCGCTCCAGCTCAACTCCTGCCAAAACATAACCGAATTGGAAGATTTCACGTTTACGGCCAAATGAAATCACTGAGCACTTGGACACATTCAATGTCATCCGATTGATGCGACACCATTCAGCGAACGCCCCCAGCTGTTGTTGCAGAAAAACGGCGTCTAGTGGATGCTTTATAGCGTAGAACAGCTTCAAATCATCGGCGTATGAGAGTTTTAGGCATTTGAGGATGAGATTGACATCGTTCATGTAGAGCAGGAACAAAAACGGCCCAAGGTGGCTACCTTGAGGCACGCCGGACAAAACTTTAAATGGTGACGAAACGTGATCACCGATTCTGACGGACATACTACGATCGGTTAGGTAGGATCGCAGCCAAATAAGCAAGTTGTTGCTCATGCCTAACTTATCAAACTTGGCTATTGCTATCTGGTGGTTCATTTTATCGAACGCAGCGGAGAGATCCGTGTAAATAGCATCTACTTGATTACCGTTTTCAAGTTGCTTGACCAAGAAAGAGGTGAAACACGTCAAATTAGTGGATGTCGAACGTTTCGGAATAAATCCATGCTGATCCGGCGAAATATAGTGCGCGTAGCTCTGCACTAGCTTCCGAAGAATTATCATCTCAAACAACTTGGATATTGCACTTAATGCAGCTATGCCCCGGTAATTTGAGATCATTCTCTTGCAACCTTTCTTAAACACTGGGAAAACATATGACTGTTTCCAACAGTTCGGAAATATACCAGTGGACAAAGAAAGATTGAATAACTTTGCTAACGGAGACGCAAGAAAATCCACGCACTGTTTCAGTACAAGCGATGGAATGCCATCCGGACCACATCCCGTTGAGGACTTCAATTCCTTGCCAGCTGCAATAACCATGTCATTGGTGATGGCATAATGCATTCCGGCGGCAGCAAGACGGGGCACATTACTGGTGGCGAGCGCGATGTCCTGCGAGTCGAGCAGCTCGTCGGAGAAAACGTTGCTGAATTGGGAACGGAAAATATCGGCTATACCGGCGATGCAATCAGCTTCGATCAAACCATCCGTCATCGTGGAGGGCAAACCGACTTCCTTCCGCTGATCATTGACGTGACGCCAAAAGCTTTTGGGGTTATACTTAAGGCTTTTTTGTAGACGGTCTTGATAAGCCTTTTAGAGATAATCGTTCAATTGCTTGTACTCAGCATTCGCTTCCACGTAACACAATTTTGTAAAATCCGTGCGATATTTGCTGTGTCGTCTCAGAGCTGCCTGCTTCACTCTTTTGAGGCGCTTGAGAGCGGAATTTGACCAAGCTGGTTTAGTTGATTCAAGTTTCATCCTCACTGGAACATACTGATCAATGGCATACAGCAGCACACCAGACATTGTCGATGCAGCGAGGTTGACGTCAGAAACATCGAGAATCTCGTCCCAGTCAACAAGTCCCAAGAAATCGTTCATTCCGCTGAAATCAGCCTTACTGAAATCGTAGAAAACACTTTCAGAGGAATCACGGAAGCGACACAATGGATTTACCGCAAGTTTCAAAATTAATGGTGGATGATGCCGACAGATTTTAACTAGCGGTGCAGGTGCTTCAATAACTGTGCAATCCTCACACAAATCGTCACTAACAAAGCACAGATCAAGCATGCGATTATTCTCGTTTTTAACGCCAGTCAGCTGCCTGAGTTGAGCGGTACTATACGCATCAAGCAGTTCTCGTGATGTCATGCCAATCGTAGATCGAGAAACGATAGGAAAGTAGTGCCCAAGAGAATTTTGCTGCCAAGAAATCGTGCTTAAGTTGAAATCGCCGAGAATGATCACCTTGTCCCTTGGATTCAACTGCGAAACGACCCAGTTCAGCGAGTCAAGATGCTTTCCTATCAGAATTGCGTCATTCACTCGGTCGGGAGGAAAGTATATCACGCAAATGTAGAGCGAAGCATCGTCGGTAGCCAATGCAACCCATATTTGCTCCGCCGATGTGATATTGGGAGGATTGACCGAACGGGATTTGAATCTGGAATGAACAGCTAGCAGAACACCGCCGCCGATACTCTTGTTGCTGTTAGAAGGTGACCGATCTTGTCGATAAACGTTGTAGGAATCGTCAAAGAGTTGGTTCGTCGTAGTATTCCCGTTAAGCCAGGTCTCGGTGAGAGCGTAAATGTCGTAGCAACCATCACTAAGGGCCAATTGATAATCGGCAAGAGAACTGTTGATCCCACCAACATTTTGGTAGTACACCAGGACACTCGAAGTAGCAGCTGCAGCTTGTCTTGGTCCTCGGGGGGCAATCGCATGAATTGCAGTTCCCGGCGTAACGGTTCCTCTCGTTATCTCAGATGGATGAGCGCCCGATTGATCAGCCGCAGACCGAGGCTGATGGTTGTGGCTAGAATGAGTTGTTTCGATCAGACTCTGGACATTCGTAGGAATAAAGGAATACTCGCCGGGTAGAGGTTGCTGGAAGACCCTCTCACCGCATTCGACAACAGGACCAGGACGACTATGTGGGACGACGGCAGCATGTGGCAGGACTGGGTCGAAGGGCTCGAGGGCTTCCAAGGGGCTTCCTACGGCGCGTCCTGGTGTCCGGAGCGGCTGACAGTGTGATCTGGCTGTCTCGTAGCGAATGGTCGAAGCTTTATCATTACAGATACCGTCCAATGACATTAGTTTGGCATGCATATAGTTTTCTACGAATGATGTTCGGAAAGCCCTTGAAGACCTCGACTCAACGAAAGGACCGGAACAGATAGCCTAGCTCTTGTATTTTTGGAGAATTGCGCCATTACTCTTGCAATGCCCATCGCTGCAGTTTTCAACCGCTCACTCCAGGACAGAACATTCCCAATTGCATGGAAAACGGCATCCATAGTACCGATCCATAAGTCTGGAAGTCACACTAGTGTCGAAAATTATCGTGGAGTATCCATACTTTGCACTCTCAGTAAGGTTTTCGAAAAGCTAATCTACTCAGTATTGTACAGAGCTGTTGCACCGATCTTCTCCGTTGCTCAACATGGCTTTGTGAAGCACCGTTCTACAACATCGAACCTAATGTACTACGTTTCAGCGATATCACGTGAACTGGAGTCAAAGCGACAAGTGGATTCGGTTTATATCGACTTTGCGAAAGCGTTTGATGCAGTACTGCACAACCTAGAATTTCCAACATGGATCACTGAATGGCTCTACTCGTACCTGTCTGTTCGCAATGCTTTCGTAACTGTGAATTCAGTGCGTTCCAGGACATTCAACATACCATCTGAAGTACCCCAGGTCAGTGTTCTTGGCCTTCTTATTTTTATTATTTATGTGAATGGCTTGTGTGAACTGATTTCATCGTCAAAACTTTCATTCGCCGATGATCTGAATTTTTTCCGCGTGATTATCTCTCCCGCCGATTGTGTCGTATAAATCGTGTGCTTGCAACAAAAAGTGCAAAGTAATAACTTAGACCCGCTGCGACAACGTTATTCTGCACCAGTATCATATGAGATCGGATTCTCTGGAACGTGTAAGTTCTATCTGTGATCTGGGTGTTACGATTGATTCGAAGCTGAGGTTCAATGAGCACATGAGCATCGTTATTGCTAAAGCATACACTGTGCTTGGTCATCATGCTTCAGGCTTCACTGACGTTTTTTGCCTTAAGACGCTTTTTTGCTCGCTAGTTCGCAGCATCTTAGAATACGCCTCAGCGGTGAGGTCTCAATCTTACGTCACGTATACTCTTGCAATCGAGCGGATTCAGAAAAGTTTCATGATTTTTGCCTTGCGTCGGCTCCCATGGAATGACACAGTCAACCTTCCCGCTTATCCCGACCGTTGCAAGCTGATTGATTTGGAAACCCTCTCAGCCAGGCGTATTAAACTGCAACGGCTGTTCATCTTCGACCTTATAATGGGCCATGTGGATTGTCCCGAACTCCTAGAATTGATTCCGTGGAACACTCCTCCTCGTTGGTTCCGAAAATCCCCATTACTGGCAATTCCGTTTCACAGGATGAACTTCGGATTCAATAATTATGTTAACTTGTGTTTGCGGTCCTCTAATGATTTATGTAACGAATTTGATTTTATTTTGACTAAAAATGTGTTTAGTGTTAGAATTGGAGGTTTAGATTATTCTAAATAATCAGTCTGTATGACACAGTCGAAGATGGTGAACAATAAATAAATAAATAAAACACTAGAAATCATAGCGAAAATACAGACTATGGTACTGGAAGATCATCGATCGACTGGGGTTGGGGATAACTGGCACCATAGGCATCTCACATAAAACAACATGGTATATTATGGCTGATGTTTTGAGTTTCAAAAAACTGTGTACACCATGGGTACCGCATTTGCTAACAATACAACAAAAACACGTTCTAATGTGACTTTCTGAGCAACATTTGGAGCAATTTCGAAAGTATAAAAAGTGTTTTCTGCGTCGATTCATCACTCATGGATGAGACTTGGGTCTACCACCATGATCCTGAATCAAAACATGAGGCTAAGGAGTGGTGTGAACAAGAGTTCGTGTCCAGAAATCAGCCAAGAAAGTGTTAGCATCAGTTTTTTGGGATGCTAAATGGAATTTTATTGATAGATTATCTCCAAACTGGTAAGACAATCAACTCTGATTATAATTGTGATCTTTTGGACTAGTTGCATGAAAAAATTTGTGAAAAAAGATCCGGTTTGCAGAAAAAAAATCAATGCATCTGCTCACACAGCTCAAAAAACCATCGCGAAAATCAGTGAATTGGGGTACGAATTATTTCATCATCCACCCTATTCTCCAGATTTAGCTCCCTCTGACTTCTGGCTGTTCTCACACCTCAAAAAATTCCTTCGTGGAAAGCATTTTTCATCAAACGAAGAGATTATAGCCGTCGTAGGAGTATTTTGCAGGCCTTCTAGAAAGTCACGTCCGTGATGGGACAACAAAGTTGGAAGATCGTTGGCCAAGTGTATTGATCTTATGGGAGACTATACTGAGCAATAAAAGGGATTTTCCAAAAAAAAATATTTTCATTTCCGCTTTCAAAACTTTTTGACTAACCTAGTAGATTCACTGCCCTCAGATGTTTTTGTCCTCAGAGTGATATATTCAGGATCATTCTTAGGAACTTATTTTGAACACGCTGAAGCATCCGGTGATGTGTTTTTGTGCAACTTGCCCAGACTGGCATGCCGTATTCGATGACCGGCGGATATCTCTTGCACATCGAAAACTGCACCATGCAGCAAAACACGGAATGTCCTACCCGACAGATAATTTTGTTGTTGTCGGAACCTTACTGTGCTGATATTTTTCAAGATGATTATATACACTGTGTCCAATATATTATTATACACTTTTCTTTTAAATTCGTCTAAATTTGCCACAGATTTTGCGAATGTATTGGTGTAGTTCTTTGCTTGAGTTGTGCAAATGAATACGTGCCATGCTCGCTTGTTTTTCATTCAGTTTTTTTCCTTTACAGACTAAGGAGCTATTTCATGTCGTGGTGATAAAAATTGATTTTGAAATGTGAACACCCTGGTGCTATTTTTAGAGATCTAAAAACCTAGGTGTGAAACGCGATTTCGTTTATCAAACCATCAGAAGGTACCGAAACACTTCCTTATTCGATGCCCGGAAGAGATCCTGCCGACTTCGTTTGATGTGAAATTCGTGATTGATTAAAATCGCTGGCTGTCGATCTGAATGTTTCGTAATCGTCCATGCACAACATTCTTAAACAAGATACTGTAGGCATTCAATACAACGAAAAGTTCATGGAGTTTCCGAGCTTTCAAAAAAGAAATGGCTTGAAAGAGCGAGTCTTATTATATCGTGGAACGCTGGGAGAATTTCACCTTTCCAACGAAAAATTAATGGAATTAAAATGCAAGAAATTTACTATAATTCAATTCATGGCAATTTCTAAGCATCGGCTCCTTGTATTTGTATCCTTTGTATTCGATTCACCACAACAGAAAGCTAATGCTTGGAACTAAAATACACCCTCAATATTAAACCCTGGAACTAAAATACACCCTCAATATGTCGACCCTAAACTGAGGTAATACCAGTACTGGACCGCCGTACGCAGGTCAAATAACGAAAGGTTAGAAATGTGTTAACGTGATATGCGCTTTATTGTATGCCCAGGAGTCCTCTACACTTCCATAAGAAATCACTTGATTGGCAGCACGGTCCGTTTTGGTAAACGATACGCTGTATTTGCGTGACGTCTAGTACATTATTCAATTATTAGTACCGATTTCTGTTTTGCAGCGATATATACCCACAGTAAGAATGCTTTTAGGAATTCTCACAAAGTGTAATAATGCTTTTCTATACTGGGACAACAAACAACTTTTTTTTAACTAAGGTGACCGCTTTGAACCGATTTAAACCACAAATGAGGATGCTATTAGGATCACTCACACAGTTTGATGGTGGTTTCCTTTATTTGAAACACATTCTTATAGCCTTGATAATTTTCAATTGAGATCGAACCGGCCCTGGATCCATAATTATTTAAAAGAGTTATTTTTTCGTTATAAAAATACGAAAAATTTGTGATACACAACAGACGTAGTTAAAGTCTTCTTGATCGCACCAACATAAACACCAACCAACACCAATTCAACTTAACTGGTAGCGACCAACGAACTTAAGCAACCAACTTAACTACATTTGAAAATCTGTTCATCTTAACCGGTGAAGTCTTGGCGGCCAAATAGTTGAGGAAATCGAGAATTTTACAAAAGCGTATGGCTATCAAGCAATGGATAATGTTTGAATAACTATTAAATTATCATGATGTCACCTGGATTTTATTATTTTTTGCAGAATTTATGACATATTTGGCTGAATGAATGGGCTAGGCTAACATAACATCCCATAACTCTGTACATTTTATTTGCAACTTTGTCCTTCAAACCTTCATAAACGGTTATGGTTATGATTGCTGTTATATTTATAACACCGAAATACCTTGAAATTAAACTTTTATAAATTGTTTGAAAACAAAACTGAAAAAAAAACAACTAAAAACCACGAATACTATCTGTTAACACAATTCAAAGTTTATCAAAATGGCTCCTAACACGAAATATCGAGGAGGGATTACACCATGATCAATCTTTTCCCTACTATACTGATAGCCAAAAACAACGACTACTACTCAAGCTCAACAAAAGCATCCTGGTTAACTTGTGATCGAACTCTCATATACAAACAGAAAATGTTGTCTACGCTGTTCCATCATGGCAACTGTGAAGTGTGTTCTGTAAATGTGTGAGTACCGTTAAACGCGAAACAATATACTAGTGATTCACGGTGTCACATTCTGAAACCAGCGACAAATGTTATTCGTGAGACATGGAACTTCACCTCTAACTATTGAAGTATAATCGTTTCTTTGATTCCAAAATATTTTTTTAGTAATTAATGGGGACATTTGTTGTAACACCGATCTCTCAGTTCCTCCGAATAATTTCTAATAACATCTGATGAATTTTGTAGCTAAAAGCAAGTTTCATCACTTTAAGATGTTGGATCTGCCACAAAAGAAACTCACTTATAGAATTGCACATGTTGGCAGTTATTGAAAAAGTGACTAAATTTTCTTGAAAATCTTCAATAACTTTTCTAATATACATTAAAGCGCTATACAATCTTGAACAAAAATGTGTGTTTTGATTGTCATAAAAATTATTTAAAGGGCTTTCCATGAGCAATGCATCATAATTTCTAGCCAGCGTTTAGAGATTGCGAGTAGTTGTGTTCGACAAAGTTGCTTGTTTTAGAGTGTTCTACATTTTTTGTGAAAACAACAACTTTTTTTGTGCACATTCTGAGAAAATAAATGTTGGATCACCCTAATACGTACATACATCATCACCCTAATGATGCAATAGAATAGCGTATTTTATAACAATTGATTTATCCGAAGATCGCAAAATATCGCACATTTTCACTCTATTTTCACTGTGCAACAGCATCTTGGTATTAAACGATCCATATTGGCTCTCAAGCGTAAATAAAATTAACCTTGTTTTCCTAACTAAAAGTGGTGGCTTTAAGTGAGTGGCCCCAATAGTTTACGGTTTAAATCGGTTCAAATCAGCGTTCCGGCATTATAAAAAGTCACCTTGTTTCCCCATGAAAAACCACTATCGCACTTTGTGAGTGTCCGCAATGGCATCCTTACTATTGGTATAAATCGGTTCAAATCGGAAATCGGTACTAGTTTATAAATATTTCACTAGACAACTTATCGTTCATCAAAACGAACCATGGTGCCACCCAATCCTGTCATTTAACATCCCAGTGATTACTCGTGGAAGTGCAGAAGTGTCTTCGGCTTCCAATAAAACGAGTATCACGTCAACACATTTCTACCCTTTCCTTATTTGACCTGCATTCGGTCGAGGCCGTTGCCGGTTTTGCCTAAGTTTGGGATCACCAGTTTTTACACATTGAGGACGTGTGCTAATCCCAATACACATTGAGGACGTATTCAAAATCCCAAGCATCATCTGTTGGTTCTCTATGTAATAACAGTTGATCTGGCAATAACGGAGTAGCAACCTCAGGCGGTCAATCATTCTCATGCTCATGCTTATGACGGGTCGTCTGAAGAACTTTAATAATTGAGGCCTTATTTGGGAATCGTTTTGATCATGTTCAGTATACGTAGACATGTTAATTCCTGCTGGCAACGCATACTCAAAGCCATTTCGTCATGGAATTGAAAGCTACAAAATACTTCTCTGAAACTGTAGGCTCTGCACTAGATGTAATTTAAACTCATCAGTTCGCTGCTAAAGGGTGTATTCAATAAAAATGGCACACACATATATACTCATCAAAATTAAACTGATTATCGGATTTTCTTGAAATTTTCAGGGAATGAAGAACTACTAATGAGTTTTGATTTACAACATTTGTTTTATTCAATTTCGTCTCCCATCCCGAATGCCCGCACCTTCCTTTTCACTCCACCCATCAAATTTTGTACAACCGATTTTCCCAGTGTTTTTGTTGTTTTTACCCAAATTTTCTTCAATTCTAGCTCTGTTTTTATGGTTTTGGGATGTTTGCGAAGTTCCGTTTTCATAATTGCCCAGAATTTTTCAATTGGACGAAGTTCCGGTGAATTTGGTGGGTTCATATCCTTTGGCACAAAATTGACTCCGTTGGCTCGGTACCACTCCAATACGTTTCGAGCGTAGTGGCAGGATGCTAGATCAGGCCAAAACAGAGTTGATCCTTTGTGCTTCTTAATGAATGGCAAGAGACGCTTCTTAAGGCACTCTTCCGTGTAAATCGCACCATTTATTGTTCCGGAAGTGATGAAGGGAGCACTTATTTCACCACATCCGCAAATCGCCTGCCAGATTAGAAACTTCTTTGCAAATTTCGATAGTTTCTTCTTTCGAACATCCTCCGGAACATTGAACTTCGACTTGGCAACGAAATATTCTTGCCCAGGAAGTTGACGGAAGTCGGCCTTGACGTATGTTTCGTCATCCATCACGATGCAACCGGAATTGGTGAGCAGCTTCGTGTAAAGTTTCTGGGCGCGGGTTTTCGCAGTGATGTATTGTTTTTCATTCCGGTTTGGGGCTTTTTGCACTTTGTAAACATGTAACCCAGCTCGCTTCATGGTTTTCTGCACAAAACCGACTGACACCTTAGACTTTTTAGCGACATCTCGAATTGACATGTTTGGACGGTTCTTGAATTGTTGTACGACTTTCCTGGCCATTTTACTGTCCATTGGACCACTTTTACGACCACTCCCTTCCTTCCTTTGGACACTCAGACGCTCCTTGAAGGTTCTTATTACACGAGACACAGTTGTATTTGCAATTCCAAGCCTTTTAGCAATCCACCGGTGGGACGCCCCTGGATTTTAATTGTGAGTGCACAAAATTTTCTCACGGACAATTTCTTGTTTCGACGACATGACTGGAACTACTGAATGTAGAACTATGAAACTTGGCAGATGTAAATAATACACTATGGATAAGATCTACTCAAATTTCTAGGTTTTTTACTCATACGATTCAAAAGTTACAGAAGATTTTCTGTGTGCCATTTTTATCGAATACACCCTTTATATGTTGTTTCTGAACACGTAATGGAAAAATTGGAACTCTCATAGAACAGGTGATTCTGCCCGAGGCCCCGCTGGCGCTCCTTCTTCTCCGCCCTGTGCCTGGTGGGGGGGGTGGGGGGGGGGGAAGCAAGTGGGAAAAAAGGGATATGGGCTCTTTGTTGTCGTCACGAATGCAATTTCGTGTTTTGGTGGGGTGCCTTGGGATTTTGTGGGGGTAGGGGGGGGGGGGGTGAAATATATATATATATATGTGTGGAAAAAAACGGGGGGGGGGGAGGTTATTAAAAATAAGCAAATTAAGGGGATGTTGTTTTATATTTTTTTTTATTTCACTGTAAATAGTTATCATATTGCTATCATATAAAATTATATAAATACTGGGTTGTGAGGGTGTATCAGGGTATAGCTGAAGCTGAAATTGGACGATGAATTAGTGTGACAGCTGAATATCTAGGAGGGAATGAATAACATCAGTTTCTTTATCTTTATCTACAACAATTTCAGTGAGATTGACGAAACTTTTTTAAAAAACCATCCTGTAGAAAGCTTAATAAGCAGTGTGAATTGGGTTATTCGATTTGTTGGATCGTATGGTTGTGAGGACCCTGGCGCTTTAACCAGGGGCTGGATATCCAAGAAGCAAATGTATTTAGTTTTTGGCTCAGGATGTACCAGCACATCGGTCCCAAGCTCGTTCCCAAGCTTAATGATTCATCCCTAATAACGTACCTCACACGAGAACACCCTCAAATATTCTATCAAAGTAACCCAGCGAATCAAAACAAAAACAAAAATTCTAGTACCGAAGAGCACAAGAATGTATTGCTAGGTGCAGACTGCAAGGTGTACCTCAGACCAAGGGGTTCTACAACAGTGTACCAATTTCAAATCGCTTGTTTCATATTGATTGTTGCTATAACTATAGTAAATGCTTGAGTCCCAATCGTTTGAAAAAAAAAAACTTAACCTTCTTAGACTAGATGCACCCAACAACAATATACGAGTATACAATTTTGCATAAGTGTCCTTGCTATTAAGTAGAGCTGCATGCAAGACAAGGCCTTAGGAGGGATGGTAGCTACCCTATGTACACTATACACAACATTTCAAAGTCGGGTACTGAAATAAAAGTTATAACGATGTAATTAAACGAATGTGTTAAGCAATAATAATGGCTCAAATAGGACATACAAATAGGAAAAAAAATTCTATTTTTATAACCACCCATGTTTTTTATTATATATTAATTTGTAGTTAATTCTAAATCAGCAGTAATTTAGTACTATAAGGTTTCATCTACGTCAGACCAATTCCGAGATGAAGCCTTTTCTTACTAAATTAATCTTTGAGTCTCTTTGAGCAGCAGTAATAATGTAGATGTGTAAAATGTTAATTTAAGCACTTAAGTACATAGCCATAGTTTATTAACTTATTACTTCTTTCTACAATCGGTTCTATAATTTCTCGAACCTACATGCAGTCTACATCTTTTGTGTTTTGCTTCGATCCATCATCGTCAATTTACACGTCCTGATCCGAGCACACACATTATCGACATTATCCCTTGTTTGTCTTCTTTCTTATGAATATTCAGCACGTTCTGCCGCTTTGTCTGTTTGGTGACGCTTTCATTTTCCTGTTTTACTTTTCCCTTCGCCAGTCTCAGCTGAACACGATTAGAAAAAAATGGAATTTTTCCTTGACAGCGAGCACACTTCTACTTGTTTGTTTCTTCAAAACACTATAATTAGAAAAATGCTTACGCGTCACTTACTTCGTCCTTGTTTGTGGTTTTTTTTATTTTTTTCATACCGTGGTTTGGATTATGCTAATAACCCATTGCACCAATCTAGTCAACATGATCAACGTTTGCTTCTATCCAGTCAATATAATCAACCAGTCTAACGTAGATACCAGGTATCTTTCCACCACACTTTTGCGGCCCTAAACTCACTATGCCTACTTGACTCCAACGAGGGGGCAATGAATCATGTATCTGCTGCATCAACGGGCTTCCAGAATCGCCCGGACAGGAATCTTTTCCTGGCACGCCTCCTACACACATTTGTGAAGTCTCCAACTCTATGCGCACATCTTTGTATACTTTGTCGCACACTGCTGAATTTCTTAATGGCATCGCTATAGGTTGTTTCTCTCGATTAACAATGCCTGTAACAACATTATTGAAAAAAAGTATCACTGCCAGACAGCCACATAAAATATATGTTAAAAATACCTGTTACTGGTGGACCCTTTGAATATATAGTGAGCAACTGTCCTTCAGATAGCGCATTGTCATCAGAATTTCCCTTTTGAGGTAAACAAATTGGTTGCACATATTCATCGAATGTCACCTGGCCTGTCAATTTGAAAAGAGCTATATCGTGTTCCTTGTTAAGAAAATATTTATTATAATTTTGATGAATGAAGCTTTTAAGGATCTCGTAGTCTTGATAATTATCATAATCTTTCTTCACCCTGACGCTGTACCTATAAATTATTGTAAATCTCAACGAGGTTACTACACACTAAAATTATAGATATACATACGGTGTAAATATAAATGACAGATCTGAAACACAATGAGCTGCAGTCATGACGAACCGACTGTTTATCAAGGATCCAGCACATCTTTGAGTGAATAACCTTTTTCTGCGGTAAACAACGTCCACCACCCAAGGAAATCTCTCATTTTCTGAAGCGTGCTTTATTCGACCACAGTTTTTAGCATTTCTCCACTTTGCACAACAAACTAAAGGTGAAAAATCTGGCAACACACCACATTCGCTTTGGGAAATGATATCTTTCACTGTAGTAGCCTTTGCAAGGATCCAGCTGCAACTATCCAATGGGACACAATTTCCTTGTGATCCATCAACTGTGATACATGGTGTCATTCCAACTACAAACAAGAACTCATTGATTGATAAAGCTTACACACATCAACATTATTGAAAAAAATCTCACACACGGGCAGATTCGATGAACACAAGAATGAACAAATGAAATATGAACCGCCCGCACTTATTCATTTCACTGCAACACACTTCACGATCCGTCTCAAACTGATGAAGGGTGTACTGTAAAAAGCTACGTGACACAGAATTCTGCTGATAAGTTTTGTATATTCAATGATTGCCTCGGGGATTCCCTGAAGAGTCGGCGAGAGATCTAGCGTATGTCTTCATGCTCTTTTGGGAGAATCCCACGAAGAACTCAAGATTCTGAAAAATCATCCGCTTATATTTATTACCAAGCATCCGACTCTCAGGTTTCTTCATCCTATGTCTGTTTCCAAGTTAATGAGCTACCCACACAAGCATTGTAGTTGGCATTCGTCATTTGGGGAGAAGAAATTGATCGAAGTGTTTGAGCAGCACAGTTCAAATCGTAAACCGGTAGTACGATTAATATTGCGCACGTGGTTATTTCAGTGATGCAATGATGTTGGCTGCTGATAATAATCTGATTAGTAATATTTATATTGAGGTGAATTTATAATAAAGAAAATCAAAGTTAGTTACGTGTCCCTTAGCGCAGCGTATATTCATTGTAACTAATGAGATACCATAACAAGATTTATTGGAACGTCTTTTTGTGACAAATGCTTTGAGCACTTAACAGCAGCTGAGCTGGAGAAACTGCTGAGCTTTTTATAAAGATTAGATTGTATGGGCGGATTAATACGGCTCAAATCAATCGAGCGTAAATATATTTAGATCAACACGAATGTTCATAGATCGAAGCGTAGTACATATATCGTACATAAAAAGAGATTTGTCTTACGTATAAAAATACAAAATTTCACATGCAAAAATGGTTTCGAAAAAATGATTGCGGATCTCTTCTTGCTTTCCCCTTTCTGCATTTTACACAAACACAAACAGACGTGATTCTTGTTCCTTAATCAACAACTATGAATTTAACGATCAGTTCAAATATACCTGTAATCTAGAAACTCGCGCCATGTTGCATCGCAGCGCTGCTAACGACATCTCTACATATTCTACGAAACTAGCAGGCAAAATTGTTTGAGTCCTGTCACGAAGACTGTTTTTTAGCGAGAAGCCCGCGACATGTCGTTAGTGAATCACAAGTCGCTTATATGTAGAGTATTTATTCAAATAATTTAGTCTGACTGTTGTTAACAGTTCATACGAAACGAAATCCTGCAGTTTACAGCTTAGGTGAAATGAAACATTAACTGACACGATTCAACGAGTCGTCAACTTTTCACTCAGCTCTTGTGTTTTTCACAAGCATCTGCGTGGCTGAAAACAAAGAAAGCGAGTGAAAAATGCGATGCGATCCCGAACGTTGGTTTTCCCTGGAACCTATTGGTTGGTGAAAAATGACATATTTTGTATGAGATTTTAATTTCACCTAGAACTTTGTACTAGGCTCAACAATCGATTCTTGCGTACCGTTCAATGCACGTAGTGGCATCTAATGCTACCCGGCAGGTACCGACACGGCGAGTCCAGCAGCATAAAGCTTCAGGATAATGGCCGTTTCATATGTTTGTCAAAAAATTGCATGATCGTCGCTTATGATTTGAGCAAACGCTGGGCTTCAGCACTTCCGAATCTCCCCTCGTGGATGGGAGGATGCCTCATCGGATGGAAAAAAAATGTTTTGCGGCCTTGTAAAATGTGCAGGGCTTATTCAAATTTGTTACATTATAATTCTTCTGATTCCTTAAAAAAAAATTTTCAAGGTTGTTTATTATTTGTTTTAATCATTTTATTGTCTTTCTTGTGCTCTTTGTTAGCACAATACAATAGATTGTTTATTAAATAAAATGGTTACATGCTCAACTACCTCTGTAGAAGATGGTGTTAAATCTAATATTTGATCTAGTGTTTATTTAATAAAGTCATTATTCAGTTTTCTATATAAGCTATGTAACATTCGAAGCTCATCGTCATATTGTATTCTATATTATCTAAATATCACGGGTGGATTTCAAGATTTGTCGAATCAATTGAGCCCAATGCATTGGTAGATCAAGTGCCAGCAATTGTTTGCCAACCCAATGATTTTTCATTAGAGCCCATACCCTTCTAGATTATTTTATCATAAAAATCTTCCATAGAGCGGTTTATCAATTATTGGAAAATATTTCACAGCTTGGAAAGGTTTTTATAAAGACTATAATCGAAAGAAATTAGACACATAAAAATGGTCGCCAAAAATTATTTCTTTCTTGGATTTTCGGCTAACCTTCAGGGAATAAACAACAACATTATGGTTAGGTTTCTTCGTAATTGGTTTATTGTATCTCCTCTCCATGACCAAATGCCCGCACTTTGACCTTCACACCAGTCCTAACGTTTTGGGTAATAGCGTGGCGGACTTCTTATGATACTTTTACCCAAACTTCTCAATCGGACGAAGTTCCTGCGAGTTCAGTGCGATGAAGTCTTTTGGTACAAAAACAACATTATCTCTGTACCAGTCTAACACCGGCCGCGCGTAATGGCAGTATTCCAAATCTGGCCAAAATAGCGTCTCGCCTCCGTTAGACCGTAGGAAGAGTAGCAGACGCTCATCTCGGTAGATTTGCCTATGGATAAACTGCCAACCGTGATGTGGTAACGTAAAGCTCCTGCCCTGAAAATGGCTCTGGGTCTGCCTTGATGAAAGTCCATGTCGTCCATCACGACGCACCTCGCTTTCATCAGCCACTCTCAGTACAGCTCCCGCGCGGTTTTTGGCTACCGTATTTTGTCAGAGCCTTGCCAGGCTCTGGTGGGTGGAAAGGGAAACTTCCGCGCTCACTTGCGACAAAGCAAAACACCACCTGTCACGCCAGAACGAGCCAATACACGTCTGGTGTCGCTCAAGTGTGAAGCCGTTTGATGGGCAAGTGTTCTTCTCGAGAACTTGTGGGAAATTAATTAACTCTCTTGCCCTCACAAGGGCGGTTTGTTTCCACAAGTCTTTCGAAGCTAACAACTTGATTGTCGGTGGACTGCAATACCGTAAGAATTCTCCTTGGATGGACTGCTGCTCGGGTAGGCTGCTTGCTCTAAGGGTATTGAAAGAAAGGTTGATTCAATTGCAACTACTTAGTTTCTTCTTCGATGTTAACATATCAAAATTCAACCAGACTGTTCAATATTACTGCTACTAAAATGTGTCTTTATTTCAATTGTTTTATTTTTATGTTTCATTTTTTCTTTGCAATTAATTAGCCAGAAGGGCTCTACATATAAAGTTCTTATGTCCTAGGTTTAAATTCTTTTTTTTTTTTTTTAACTAATTCTAGTTCACCAGCTGTCCGATGATCGGATGGAGGGACCTCATGCAGAATTCTCTGAACTTTTCCAGGCTTTATCACTTTTCTATCACTAAGAGTCTGTAGACCAGCCAGGCGATGGATCTCGAAATTTCTGGTTCTCGGAGGACAGTTCAGAATCATCCGAAGGATTATGTTCTGAACTACCTGCAGTTTTCGATGGTGACACTTGGCGAAACTCTTCCAGATTGGCAAACCGTACTCGACCACGGGAAGAAGGATTTGCTTATAGACTGTCAATTTGGTCTTGGTCGATAGAGTGGACTTTCTGTTGATCTGCAGATACAGAGATCTTTACAAACTACCACATATTTGAAGTTTTGTGAACATGTGATCGGAACAACAAATTGCTTTCTAGGGTGAGACCAAGGTATACTACTTCCCCGGACCAATCGATCCAAGGTGTGTTCCAAAGGTGAACTTTGACATCTCCTGGTAGAATGAGTTGAGGTGACATGGAGTGTGCGAACAGAATCGTCTGGGTTTTAGCTGCATTGGTACAAATCTTCCAGCTAATGAAATAATCGGACAGAATATTGAGGCCCTCCTGAAGTTTTCTAGTTAGAACACGAATCACTCGACACTTGTAGATGATGGAAGTGTCGTCTGCAAACATCGACAAAATACCACCACCTGTAAGAGGAGGAACATCTTACGTGAAGATATTGCATAGGATAGGGCCTAAGAGGCTACCCTGGGGAACACCACAGGCAACGATAAACGTATCGGAATGCGAATTGTTCAGGAAAACCTGGAATGATATGTCCAACAGATATTTTTTGATGATCTGAACAATATGGATCGGGAAGTAGTATCGAAGCAGCATAAACACCAGACCATCGTGCCAGACATTGTCGACCGCCTTTTCGACGTCTAACAATGCCATAGAAGATGTTTTACCCTCGGACCTGTTTCGCTCGAGGATATTACTCGCGTCCATTGGTGGATGGTAGAGTGTCCTTTCCTGAACCCAAATTGTTCCTGAAAGAAAATGTTATTCTGGTTTGCAAAATCCAGTAAACGGTTGAGGATCAGTTTTTCGAACAGTTTTGAGATGGAAGACAAAAGGCTGATGGGTCGATAGCTTTTTCCTTGGGTCGCTTGATGGCAGCTATCACTTCATCAGCCGATATACTACTATCGTCAGGGACAACTATGGGTGTTTCGACGACTCTAGACATTGCCTCCGTAACAGAAGGCTCATATGGGCTCACAAAAAATAGACCAAGGTTGTGTGAGTTTACAAAATGTTGACCTAGTGCATTGGCCTTTTCAACAGGGGTGATAAGATGAGATGGGACCGAATTTTGATAGAGCGGACTGAGCGGCGGAATTGGTCTTGGCTTATTTTTCAGAACTTTGGTCATCTTCCTAACGGGTTTTGCACATTCTGGAAGAGAGCGAATTTAAGCTTCAAAATGCCTATTTATGAGATCCATCATCATGGCTTGAATAATTTTAGCAAGGCGGTTTGAATTGGTCTTAACGTGAGGTAGACCGGTGCGTTGACATTGTCTTCGGATCGAGTTACGGATTTCGATATTGTACTTGGTCGTCTTGTCAAAGTTCAGAGAATCACTCATCTGGTTTACTGAAGGAACATGTTGCTTTCGGGCTCGAGAGATTGCCTTGCCGATGGCACGCAGTGGCCGGTCGATGTCTTCGGGCGTCTCGGGGAGTGCATCGTAATCGACAGAGTCGTCGACGCATCGCTGGAACAGTTCCCAGTTAACTCGGTGATAGTTGCGTCTGGTGACCCGATGCTGGTTGATCGAGGAGCCAACTTCGGCCTCCACCGGATAGTGGTTCGAGCTGGGTCCAGATTTGTTGATGACGTTCATCAGCACCATGCTGGAAACGTTGATTTGTTGCTCCTTAGAACGGCAACGGTGCAGTTGTTGATGCAGGTTCTGGATGAACTCCATCATTTGTTACAGCGTGTAGAGGTTATCATCAGACTGATGGGTAGCTGGACTACTTGTTTCCCCAGATTGGACGAGGGACATGTTGAACTGGTGGGGTTGTCGCGGTAGCTACAAGTCGGTGTTGGACTGTAGTCGCCGGTTGGCAGTTTTGCTGTCGATGGTTTACTTCGAGAGGCGGTAAATTTGGTACGTTGTCCGGAGCGTTCTTTGTTCCTCTGTCACCGGTAGAAGCGGTCGTCGCTGGAATTTTTTGTTCGTTTCGGTAGATAAATGTTTGCGGATTCATATTCCGATCGCTTAGGGCACGATCGGTTACTGCCTTCGTGGTTGGCACCACAGTTGACGCACTTCGGTTCAACACCTTCATCCATTTGGCTGCATTTAGCGGTCACGTGTGCTCCAGCACACAACGCCACAACGCGATTTCATGTGGCAGTTCCTGGTACCGTGCCTGAAGGATAGGTAGTTTTCGCACTGCGTGACATCGTTATTGAGCGGACGGTAACGCTCCCATTCAACAATGATGTTGAAGAGTGCCTTGACGTTCTGGAGATCGTCTAGACGGGTGGAGTTCTTTTGGTATGACTTGTCCCGATAGTTTTCGGATCCCTTGCGCCCGACGGGGAAACACTTTGATCGGCTTCAATTTTACCGATTTTTGCTCGGAAATAATTTCCTCCGGGTCGTAATCTGGAAGACCGCGAATTACCACCTTCAACCACCTGCCGGGAGCATCGTACGTGAAGAGTTACATTTTCTCCTTTGCCAGGAATTTCCCTACGACTCGGAAATCTTCCTGCGTAGAGCACATTCTTTTCGTGCCCATGCTACACAGCATGAAAAGCGGGTGGATTTGAGCCGCAGCTAGGTTATTCCGAAGCACCGCGGTATTGTACTGGCAACGCAGCAAATTTATTATTTGCCAGTAGTCTGGCTTTGAGATCCGACGTTTAGTCTTCGGCATCATCGGTTCGCAGTCGCTTGGTGCCGACGGTTTGTTTATTTGCGGCAGCCATTCCTGCTCGCTGTTCTTGATTCTATTCAATGGAGGGAACTTTTATTAAATACTATTTTTGTTGAGTTTTCCTCTTCGTCGTCGTCGAACGCAAACAAGGCGTTGCTTGCGGTGGAAGTTTTTAATAATCGTCGTCATCGTCATAATTGTCATTGTTGGCTGCGGCGTATGTTGGCGTATGGAAAGCTACCATCATGCATGTTCATCATGCGTGTTCATCATGCGTGTTCATCATGCGTCACTCACGACGGTCAATACTGGCTGCTGCTGTTGTCGTTCGCGCTCGGATGTGAACATGTTTTGTTTGTCGTTCCGGTTTGAGCCGACACGTTTCAACGGTTTTTCGACTATTCAGATGGAAACCTCCGCCTTCATCGCGGAGTCATGGATCTAAAGGTTCGGTCGACGCATGAACAGATTTATCACCTTCCTTGTCTTCACCGGATCAGGTCTTCAGTTTTCTGCTGGTTTTCTGTCGCCGATCCATCTGTGGGACGCTGTCGAATTTTACACGCGGCGCACATAATGTGTTGGTCGATCTGCTGTTGTTTCGATGCCATCCTGATAACCACTTGACCAATTTTGCTAACGTTAACATTACACTATTTGCTAATTTCAGTCAGAGCTTCATCTTTTTTTATACGCACGCTAAAAAGTTACAAGCTTATCATTGAGTTTAATTTCTTTTTTCGAGTACAGTTTTTAGAACGTTTGTTGCTCTTAAAGACTGGACTCGGAAAAAATGAGACACATACAAATGATCACTAAAAATTCATTTTAAATCGGATACTTCTAAAATTTTCAGGGATTAAATAACTATATATTAACTATGTTTTGGCATAATTTATTTATTGAATTCCCTCCCTCAAGCTGAATGCTCGTACATTTCTCTTAACACAGCTCATGAGATCTTGGGTGAGGCTTTGTCCATCTGCCTTACACAATTTCTCCCAGTTTTTCTTCAAAGCTTCATCGGTTTTGAATGTTTTTCCGCTTTTCTTCAACTTCTTCTTCATTATCACCCACAATTTTTCGATCGGACGAAGTTCTGGTGTATTTGGCAGGTTCGCCTCCTTCGGGCCACATTAACGCCCTTCGCTTCGTACCAATCCATTACAGGCTTGGCGTAATTGCACGAAGCGAGATCCGGCAAGAACACCGTGGGACCACGGTGAGAGCGGAGGAAGGGCAGCAAGCACAAGCATTCCTCTCGATAAATCTGCCCGTTTATGGTGCCGGTTGTAACGTACGGCTTGCTGTACCGTCCGCACTCGCAGATTCTTTGCCACAACAGGCACTTCTTCGCGAATTTGTCCATCTTTCTCTTCCGGAACTTTTCCGGAACCTCCATGCGGGGCGTACCGACAAAAAACTCGAGGCCGGGGATTTGTTTGGTGTTTGCCTTGACATATGTCTCGTCGTCCATGACGAGACAGCCTGGCTTGACCAGTCATTCACGGTACAGCTTCCGCGCACGCAATTTGGCCACCGTGTTTTGCTTGTCAGTCTGGTTTGGCGCCTTCCTGACATTAAAAACACGTAGCCCAGCCCGCTTCATGGTCTGCTGGACGAACCACTTCGACGAATTGACCTTTTTGGCCACGTATCGGGTGGAAAGGTTCGGGTTATTCTTAAAGTACTGCCTTATCATCCGCGCCTTCTCTGGGTATTCCATTTTCGGTTTTCGGCCGCTTCCAGCGCGCCGCGCGATGGTCTTCGTCTCCTGGAACATCTTCACAACGCGGGACACGATGGAATGGTGGATTCCAAGCCTTTTGCCGATCCATCTGTGTGGCTGACCAGGATTATCGATTCCCTCCCGATATTACCCTGATCAAAACATTCACCCCTTTCGAAAATGTTGCAATATCTTTTTGTTTTTTTATCCTGGGGAAATCAGGTTTTTTGGTTTTTTTTTTCTAAAAAAAAAAGGGGGGAAAAAAAAAAAATTTTTTAAAAAAAAAAAAATTTTTTTTTTTGTCGTTTCCTTTTATTTTTTGTAAAAAATCTAAGAGTGAATTGCGGCATAGCCCGCTAGTATCACACCTGATGTTAGTGCCTTTATATAAACGTTCTACGACGTGGCTGTGAAAAAATGATAAGAAAATGTGATACTTTCACTACTGGTCAAATTCTTCGTCTGACATGCATCTCACCGTCGACAAGGTGACAAATTTGACCTACGAGAGGGATCTAATTTTTATTTATTTTTCAGTAACAATCCATTGGATGTATGATTTAAGTTTGAAATTTGAATAAAATAGCATTCTTGTCTATAATGGTATCTTAATTTTTCGTGTGCAAAATATTCTAAATATTAAATAAAATATAACTGGGTAAGACAGGGACCATCTGGGCACCCAAGTAAAACGATTTGGATAGGGAGCATGGGACTGCCTGCTCCCTATTGTTAACATTTCGCTGAACGATAAATTGATAAATAATTGATAAATTGATTACTAATTTATTTACTAAAGACCAATCGTTGATTGAAGAAATCATTATACAAGTTACAGGATAACAATACTTTCCTAGCCGAATTATTCCTTATCGTTTTGCAATTTTCGTAAGTAAACAAACAAACAATCCTACACACATAATTGCAAGCTGATACTAATACAACCACAATTAATGATTTTTTAACTACCAATATCAATAATAACAAATCATGCAAATGATCCTTTGTTGAACTTTAAGTGGACAACTGTCTATTAGCTAAATGAGTAAGTGGGAGTGTTATAAACACATTTAATTCCCTGACATTCGTAAAAGGTATTAATGAAAACTAAAATAATGAATCTTACGCCTCGTTATTGTAATATATCACTAATTCGTGAGATTTTAGTTTTAGCAGAGTGGATAATGAATTTCACCATTTCTTTATTGTACGCGTGCACATCCTTGGCTTACTGAATTGTATTGATAAGTCATAAAGAATTATAAATAAAGTAGATAAATATTGACTTTCCCAGAATATGCTTATGACTTAAAGATTCTTTTTTTTTCTTTTTCTTTTCATTACAGGTAATTTTTGGCTCTGTTCGTAAAATCAGGATTGGTTTTTGTTTAATGGCATGGTGGGGGGGGGAACCCCCTGCGGCGGTGGGGGGGGGGAAAAAAAAAAAAAAACTACTATTTTTTTTTTTTTTTTTAAAAAAAAAAAAAAAAAAAAAAACTATTTTTTCTGTTGTGGGGGGTGGGGTGTGAAAAAAAAAAAAAGACAGTGTTTCTCTCCCTTCCTTCCCTTAACAAATAAAAAAAACAAATTAAACAATATTAGAAAAAAAAAAAAAAAAAAAAAATTTATTTTATAATAAATACAATTTTTATTTTATATTTTTTTTTTTTTTTTTTTTTTTTTTTTATTTATATTTTTTTTTTTTTTTTTTTTGTTAATTTTTTTTTTTTTAATTTTTTTTTTATAAGGAGTGTATCGAAAATAAGCTATCCACAAACTTTCTTTCAAATTTTGTTGAAAACCGATATTTTATTCATACAAAAAATTGATCCTTTATTGTACGAGGTTAAACTTGAACATAATGAAGACCAGATGAAATTTAAGTTATTCCTTCACGAATTTTCGAACTTTGGATCGAATGCTCTTCATCAAGTTTCGGACAAGTGTTGGATCGCATGTTTTGGACGCTTGAGCCCAAATTTTTTTGAGCTCCTGCATGTTCCCAGCTGCCTTACCAGTCTTCTTGAAGACCCTCTTCACGATTGCCCAGTAACGTTCGATTTGTCGAAGCTGAGGGCAATTTGGTGGATTGATATTTTTCTCAACGAAATCTATACCCTTTTCCACAAGCCAATTGAGAGTGGTTTTGGCATAGTGAGCCGACGCTAAATCCGACCAAAACAGTGGAGATGTACTATGCTTCTTATATAAAGGCAACAATCTCTTCTGGAGACACTCAGATCGATAGATTTCCGCATTCATAGTTCCGGTAGTGTAAAAAATGGTTGACTTCAAACCTCAGGAACATATTGCTTGCCATACCAGTACCTTTCGACCGAATTTCTCCACTTGAATCGCCCTGTCCGCATCGCTCACATCCTCCCCAACGACGGCAGAAAAGTATTGTGGACCTGGAAGGGTTTTTGAGTCTTTCTTTACATAGGTCTCATCGTCCATCAAAACGCGTGCATCCGGACGCTGCAAAAGACGCGAATACAATGTCCGGGCCTTTGTTGCTGCTCGCTTCTTCTGTTCTGCACTTTGTTTCGAGATTTTCTGCTTCTTGTAGGTCTTCAGGTGGTTTCGCCTCTTGATACGCTGGATCATTCCGACACTCGTTCCTGCTTTTTTGGCCAAATCACGTATTGACATTGATTTGTTCTTCATGATTAGAGATACTACTTTCTGCTCCAGTTTCGGGTCGGAAGAACCGGGTTTTCTGCCTCTTCCTGGTAGCTCATCCAAAGAATAGTGTTCCCCAAACTTATTAATGATGGTTTTAACACTCGCATGATGAATTCCAAACCGCTTCGCCAATTTTCGCATAGTAATACCCTTCTCACTTTGCCATGTGTCCAGAACCTTAATTTTCACTTCCTTTTCAGTACGCGACATTTTGAAAACGCAGAATTTGAACCGCACAAACAAGTAAACAAAAGAAAGCTGACAGTCAAACGCACAGCATGCAGTGTTCAGAGCATAAAAAACCATCACAAATACATGCGTACAACGCAAATGTATGTGGATAGCTTATATTCGATACACTCCTTATGCCATATTATCATTGAAAGGTTTTTCATTGTCTGTACTCGGTTTGGATTATATACCAACTTTTTGGCCTAGAGTACAGAAAAAAATTTGTTGGTGGAAAATTTCTTTTTTTTTTGTTAATTTTTTTTAAACCTCTTTTTCGTATTTTTTTTTTGGGGCCCTTTTTTTTGTTATTTTTTTATAAGTGTGGGGGGGTTTTTTTTTTTTTGTTTTTGTATAGTAGGGGGGTTGTTGGGGGACGGGGGTGTAAAAAAAAGAGAAAGGGGGGGGGGGGTGGGTTGTGGTTAGGGGGGTGTGTCCCATAAAAAAAATTGCGAAAATCTTCATCAAAGTTCAAATACATTTTTCTTTATTTTATTTATGATTGAAAAACGATTTCATTCATTGCTACCATACGCAAAAAAAAATGAATTTTAACAGGCGCGTAAAATTTCTCCTCGTTTACTTTCAAGCCAAAGGAAGCGTAAACAACGAAATTGTTTGCAATCTTCCATACAACAGACTAGATTCAGGCGTTATCTGGCTTAAATGGACAAGAAATATCCCATTAATTTATGTCAAATCTAGCGTTTCCTTTATGTGCATTAGTTAACGCAGTAAATTACATGTTTTTCTCAAACTGCGTATAGTTTGGCGAATTCTTGATATGTCCTCCTCCAATCACAATTATCCTTATAATACACTCCAATCACAATTGCTCTTATAACTCCTCTAATATTGAAGCCCACGCCTTGGTGATGGAAGCTTGAAAAGAATCGACACTTGGTTGAGAGGAGGGGATGGTCGAGGGGAAATGTGGACTGCTTGCAGGTCAAATATCTTTCTTTATATCTGTTCTCCTTCATCCAGGTTTGATTCCGTTTATAGCTCCATTTTATTTGAAAACAAGATTCTCGTGTTCATCGAATTTTGCTTGAATCCACGGAAGCAGTTGATTCTTAAAATTGTCCATGTAGACTTCAGTCTTTACTTTTACACCTGCTTCTATGAAAACATCTTCAACCTATTCGACGGCACCACTCCAGAGACCATAACTCCATTGGGATGCTTGATGGTAAATTTAAATGTTTCATTCTGAACCATTCTCAGTCTTCAGGGGTAAAATAAACCTATCCGTTCGTGTATTGGATACCGGATCAAACCAAAAAAAAAAATTCTCATCTAAGAACACGATGATCGGCTGCTTTTCTTTCAACTGAGACAGCAATGGGATCTACAGGGCAAGCCGCAGTGCTTTGATTCATCCTGTTATCAAATGGTACTTCACCTTAGCCCTGGATGATGCTTTTAAGTCATCTTTGAACAATCGAAGCTTGGAGGATCTCGAGATATACGCTTATTTAGCCAACTTCCAGATTGACCTTACTGGATTTCGCTTCACTTTTTCCTTAACATTCGTTACTCGTTTTTCGTTGACAAGGTCCAAAATGAAGGGACCATTTCAAGTGGGAAACAGTTACCAGATGGCATCGGGATACAATCGCCGCAATTTGCCTTAAAGATTTTTTTTTGTTTCTGTATTATCGAGATTTTCAGCCTCGGGCTGGTTCATCTCCCGTCGTAGTCACTCAAACACCTCTTTTGGGTGTTTTTCGTAACTTGTCCGGGGGTGAGATTTGAACTCGTGACTTTGGCGTGAGAGGTATGGATGTTAACCACTACGCCGGGGTCGCCCCCTGCCTTTAAGATTTTTTTCACGAGAAGCCAAAAGGTATCCCCTATCTCCTTTGCGTTCATTTTACCGAGGCAGCGAATATTGTACAACTACTTTGCTTACATCACTTGACAGACGATGATCAAAGAAGCACACGCAAAACATACTTAAAAACTACCCAAAAATGAGTAAATAAAATTTTCGCATGGTTTTTTTTTGGGTCGTATTTGTGGCATTTTATTGTCACGACTAAAATGTCCCAGTAAAGGGTCACCTACAATAGATACGTTTGCGTTCCGTTGACGTAAATTTGTCAAAAAAAAACTTATGGGAAAACAGTCCAATTCACGCAAACGCATCCGCAACGTAAAACTAAGCACAGACATAAGACTCAGCACAAATTAAAAATAAGAATACGATCATGGGTTTTGATCAAGTTTAATATTTATTTAACTTTTTTGTTCTCTACCATTTTCTTCTGAAATTCAATGTGACATTTTCGAGATCCATGTAATCGTACGCCAAGGAGCGAACTTTTGATCTATAGTTACTAATTAGCTTCAGCACAGACAGTTTGCAAACGATTTTGGATACTTGTTAGCTTACACGAATTTTCGTTCCAGGTTTTGATTCACAGGGCCCGGTTTACATCCAAATGTTATCTTGTCCTGTAAGGAAGACTCCTCACCATACTTGCGAAGCGTGTTTTGAGCTGTTCCGATAAGTTACATTTTAGCAAACTGACTCAGTGAAACGTTGGAAATAGTGCACGATCTGTTTGCGCTTCGCCGGAAAAATGCTTCGTATTTTCATAAAAACTACAGGGTTCGGCCATTGAAGTGCGCCAATGAAACAAACAGATAATTTGATCAAAACAAAAACATTTTATTTTACAAATTCATTCAACTTCACTTAAAAACAAATCACTTTTTGAAAATTCACTGGTCAAGTTCAACTTGTTCACCCTTGAATATAATCACTCGCCGTAGACGATCGAGGAACACATCCTACGAGGCCCGCTGGTGCTCTTGTGGTATGTTATCACAGGCTGCCGCCAAATGTTGCTTGAGGACTTCCACACCTTCATGTTTTTTGGCCTCCAACATACTCCGGACAGCATAGTTCATAGGGTTCAACGAAGGGCGAACTGCTGTACGGTGAGGGTTTTCTCGTCATAAACACGATATTCTCCAACCTCCCTTCCGCGGCCCTCTTCAGCATCGCCTTCGCTCTTTTCACCCGTTCTTGTTTCAGCCTCACCGAATGGTCTTGAACCTTCTGGATCTTGTAGGGTTCAGTCTGTAGTTTATCATTCAGGATCCGATGGCGACTTCGATCCGATACGTTGAGATCTTCCACAAATTTAGTGGCACTTCGTCGAGGATTTCTCTTAAGGCTCCTCTTGACGATCTTCACCATGGCAGGTGTCACCACAGCTCGACGTCCCTCAGCATACTGTTTTTTGGTACTTCCGGTCTCAACAAAACATCTGCACACACGTAAATCGGACAGCTCACGAACTATGTCCTTCTGCCATTTTCCAGCTCGGAACAAGGCAACCACAGCACTACGTTTCTGTTCGAGATCCATTTTTTCGGATAACACTCTATTAAAAAAAAAAATAGTTGGGCTAACAATTGGCGAGTATGCCAATATACGTAGTTCTCTACGTTTCTTTACTCTATTGATAACAACGTGTGGATCGTGCTGAATTTTCGTTGCACTGATAATCCAACTTCAACACCCAATGGTGGTAAGAGTACTGCGTTTCAATATTTTGTACGTTGAACGGTTTCTTTAAAATTGAACTTTGAAGCTCTCTTAAAAATGATACATCAACATCACTCAGACTTCCATTGAGAAATAAAGATTTACAATTAAAAGGTTGTTTTTTAATTCTTCATAATTTAACACTCAATCATTTCTGCTGTATATCTTTTGAAACCATAGTAGGGTAAGTTGAAACATGTTTATAAATACAGTTTTTCTTGAAAATGTCAATGTTTATGCCTCGAAAACAAAAACGGAAGAATGCACGAAAGAGCATTCTAAAGTAAGGAACCACGCACGGAAAAGAATCCGTACCGAGAACTGCGAACTGCAGTCATGAATTCGATAACAAAATACACCGTGAACTGAATCACGTAATCATGAACTAAATAACGTTTAAAGGAAAAACCCTGAAAACGTAAACTAGTTCACGATCCGTTTTCATTTTCGGGAACTCTTTTTTTTCTGTGAGTGGACTGATAGGTGGGGGAGTCAGGTCGGCAAATGCTCACGATACATACAAATTTTTGAAAATTTATATTGATGATGGTCCACGCAAGAGGAGAAGGGGTCTAAAATCGCTCAAAACATGTCCACGCGTAGTATATGCCCGAATAGAGTCTGGGGCTTTTTTGATTTTTGATTTTTTCTATAGTTAAGATACATAACAACCCCCTTATTCTTTTGTCGATGTATCAATTTACATTAGATTCTATTGTGGCAACTTTTATTGTCATCTTATTGTCATGAACAATTTATTTAATTTTACATACTATTGATTCTATCGTATGGTTACAATACATGTAATTGTAAATCTGTGAGTTTTTTTTTCGGGCTGTCAATACAATGAAAACAAAACTACTTTTCTCAAAGAAAAGTGAACGCTAGATTGCAGCAATATGAAAACTATATTTGTTATCAAATTTGACAATTGTGAAGTGAAATCAAATTTTGATTTCAATTTGAAGTTGATATCAAAATAAGTTTTCGAATTGCTATCTCTATGATATTAAACTTTACTCGGGTGCACAGTCCCTATTGTTCAACCCATCCTGGCAAGACTTTATTATATCAGATGGACTTTCTTAAATGTTTGAGGAAGCGGATAAACTCAAGATATTTTATTGTTTTTAAATGTGTACGGAGAAAGGTCTACTATATTATTCAAGTTAGGTTGAATATTGACGTACTCTGGGTAAATGTTCCATATGGAATCATTCCATCATTTTAAGTTAAAATCATGACAAAAACTACAACAGATCGAATGTATTTAATCGAAACTACAAAAATTACAACATTAATTTATGCATTTTATGCAAATTGATGATTGTTCCGATATGTCTCGTGAGTTGAAAATGTCTGGAGCAAGTTGAAACTCTAAATTTGGTTCGAATAAACACCTATTAAGCTGGAATTTTCAATGGACTTACAATAACCAATCACAACTTACTCACCAAGTGCAAAAAAAACTATGGAAAATATTTAGTTGTCAACGTTTCAGGTGGAATTTAAATACAGTGAAAAAAAAATTGAAGATGAACTTACGCAGGAACGAAAACAAACAAAGCTGGGAGGCACACTCACCTGCTCAAAATAATCCTATATAACAGTCAAAGGATGCGTTTTGATATGTAAAGTCTACATAATGTCGAAAATAATCACAGTTATTACTAACTGCTGCTAGTAGATATGCCTTCCATTTCAACTTGCTGTACTTGGTGTACCTTATATTGAACACAAAAGTGAACTGGCAATGGGAAAAAATCTCATGGCATACTGTTTTCCACCGTAGATAACAAATTGTCGCTGGCACGGCCAATGGTTTTGCCATAGTTGTGGCATTTTTTATGCCGTTTAGAGTTCCGCTGATTGTTTGCTAATTATTGCATGAATATTGCGTTTATTGTATGGAGTCCAACTATAAGTATGGATGCTAGCCACACATACGCATAAATGGAAGATTTTTTTTTTCAACTGTTCAGATCTGTCCAGGCGTGGACTTTTACGTCATCTGATTACATTCGATTGCATTGTGATACGGATGCAATCTTCTATCACCCAATGGAAATCAATACTTGACATAAGACGAAGTCGCTTTATTTTATGTACATAACTACTGTATTTTTATTTTTATTTATCTGTTTGATCCTGATCTTCTCGGCATTCTGCTTGTTTTTACAAACGTTATGCACAACCTACAAATCATGTTTCAAACAATGATAAATGCTCTCTTATATCATATAGACGTGTCGTACACCCTGGACTTGATAAAAAAATATTTGCATGCATAATTCATGCACTGTGTTATCTCATTAACGGTCCGACAACTTTCATTTAGCTCAGGGGCATTGGTGTGGTTCAACATCTTTGAAGAAAGTTGATCGAAACTGGACATTATTTCATACGATAGTGGATGGGTTTAAGCTGCAGACAAGTAGTTTTTCTCATAGCCCCATCGAAGAGCCGCCGGTCAATAAGTGACGTGCAGCCTATCGTAATGAGAAAAATAAAACAGTTCAAACAACAGCTACCAGCTCTATGCCTTGTACCGTAGGTTTCTTGCTTTTGCCTAAACAAATTTGGAAGTGCATTCCCAATTGAAATTCCTCCTGCGGCTTGCTGACTGCCATAAAGTTTAATTCACATTCTGATTTTTTTTATTTACAGAACCATTTTTATTTTTAAGTTCGTATCAGTTGCTTCTGAGTTCTGTTACGCAATGCTGACTTCCCTTTGTCAAATACTTCTCCAAATCGTTGTCCCGAGTATGAGAAATAAATTTCCAATCTATCAATAGCTAATAGATCACTTGAAGACTTTTTTAGTTTAATGTAACAAAGCAATGCTTGAGCGTATGTATCATTTTGCTCTGGTAGGTATTTGTCAAATTTAGTATCGCCATGAAAAAAAGCTTTTTAGAATTTCGCCTCTTATTGACATATATTAGTATTCCCAAGCATAACAAACTAATTGAAGCTATCGATACGTAAGGTGGTAAGATTAGGTAGGTAAGACGAAACTTCATTATCTGATCAGCGCTGCTGACGGAATGGGAGATAATTATCTGCAATGATTTGATTCTTTTCCTGCTTGCCAGGCTTGAAAGGAAATCGAAAGTACTTCCTGGCCGCCTATGCACATCGGTACTTAAATGGTGTCAAACTTTCGCCCCAAGTGCCCCGTCGAATATTAACGTTTTTCCCATTAAGGCAATCCATCTTTCGATTCATGTTCATTCATTCCTGCAGCAAACTCTCATGCTAGCAGTCAACCGATGGAGCACAAGCCATATACCGCGTCATTTTCCTAAGCCGCGTAAGCACCAGAGGTCCGCTTTTCCCAACGAGATGAGTAATATGAAAATAATATACATTTAATTACACCACCATTAACGACCACACGGCGTGCTTCCGAACTGCAAGACGTAAATCGTTGCCATATTAAACGAAGAGAACTGGTCTCTACAGAAACGTCAAAGGCAGTTTGCAAAAAAAAACATGATCGATTACTACCTCAAATCTAGTAGCCGGTACTCGAAACAGGTGTTACCTGAAATAGTTGATCTTGCTCTCCGGTGAAATTTGTTAAACGGAAATTCCTCTTTGAGTACGAGAGACCGAATCTCCGTGTGCATCAACAAAACTCCTGGTCAAACATTAATCAACAGATAATATGACAAAACAAAATATGAGGTATGACGTAAAAGGAAACTGCTACTTCTCTTGTCAAGGTATTGAGACTGTAACCAGTTTGTTCGAAGAAAAAGATTGCCGCACAATATACAAATTCATGAATTGTTTGCAAAAAAAAAACAACTTATTTTTCTATTAGGGTAGGGGGATGTAATGTTAGCCTAGCTCATTCATTCGGCCTATGTACCAAACATGTCATTAATTCAGCGATAAACCACAAAATTAAGTTGCTATCGAGATGACCGATTAATACCGAGGCATTTGAGAGATTACTAATTAATTTAAAGTTGTTCAATTCCACGTAATTTTCAATTTCCTTAACTTTTAAGACTTCATCACTTTACTTGGATTGGCTGAACAGATCAAGAAATCCGGTGACCCAATGTTAGGGTTCTATGGCCGGTTGGATTAATAACATAGTAAAAATGTTTTTATTGGTAAAATTTTCAACGGAAAAGTGTGAGTTTGCGGTTGCATATTCTTCAAATGGATCATCTAAACACAATCCAAAGGAAAAAATATGTGTTTAGTCAATTAAAATGTATTTAATATTAAATGGTCGATAAATCAAATGTAAAAATCACATAAGTGATTCAAAGCAGTTTTAATTAAGTTTGCTTTGGGAAATTTTATGTTGGGTAAAGCGAATACAATGGGTAAAGCAATGCCTTAAATCATAAAATAAGTAAAAAAAAAACTATACTAATACCGCACTTATTGATAAATCTATCAAATGGGACGAAGTTGTACCTTGAATAGACCCAATTTGATGCTTATAGACCAATATTACATCGATATCCCTCGAATGTTTCTGACTTAATAATATGAGTTGTGTAATTTTTTGGTATACATACTACTAAAAGTCTTAAAAAACTCATTTAAGCAAGTGTATAACTAGTTGAACATCGCTTACAGCTAACATACTTTAGGAGTTATGATAAAAAATGTAATCGATAGTTGCATATTAGGCTGAGCTAAGGGACACATACCCTATTTGCAGACTCCTTTTATATTTATTAGGATTTTTTTTTATTTCAATGTTCCAATTAGGATTATATGAACGAGATCATAATATTGGCAGTAAACATAAAGCAGGCAAAGTTGAACAGACGTCCGTGGCTTACAAACCATGACACTTTCATAAGTACGCAAGTCAATGACAGCTGATAAACGTATGTAATTATGGTGAATAAATAATGTAGCCTTAGCTAATACATTTGTGAAATTGCAATTATCCGTACAGTGTAAATGTGTCTGAGAGGTGATGAATCCTTAGTTGCTGTATTTGTGAAACTATAATGTTCCATACAGTGACAAAAAATTGAATGGTAGTGTAGCGTAAACATTGATTTGAAAATTTGAACTGATGTTTCAGTTTTCGAAAGCTATGTTCAGATTTTGCAGTAGTAACATGATACAATGGTTTTATAAAAAAGTATCAACAAGAAAAACGGCATCAAAATAGCCTTGTATCATGTTAAAACTCTGTAGTTCGAACAAAGCCTGAACTATGCCTGAAGCAGCATTAGAAAAGGGCTTGATAGTAAAATGTAAACAAAATCACCAATAACAATTAAGAACTTAATAATCATGTATTTTAGCAAAGAATTTGTGTCAGCAAAACAATATATTGTAGTTGTAATATCCGAATCATCTAAAAACATTCTTTGCCAAAAAAGTACATTGAGCTCTTTTAACTTTTCACTAAAACTTTTAACAAATCCTGCGAAAATCATGACAATTCAATCAATTGCGATTTGTTGAAGGCTTTTTATGGTCATCTTCAGAAGGAACGCTTACATAAACTAAGATTATGTGATTAGATATGATCGTCCGATGGACTCTCGGCACTCATTCGTTGGTCAGGCCAAACGACATCCAGGGGAAACTTACCAATTCCATCAGCAAACGGAAATTGTAACCGAATCCTCCAGCCGAGGCGAATTCTACTAATAATACTGTAGAATATTGTATAGGTAGTTTTCACAAACCAATTCATACTGTATGCCATATTTTTAAATTCTTCGTGGTTGAAACTAGTTTTTTGGGATATTTCACGCGTAACAAATCATGTGTGTATATATAAGACGAATTCGCCTCGGTTTTTTTTTGCACCGATATTTCAGCATGATTAATATCGAGTGAAAAAAGAAATCCTTATGTTGGTGCGTCAACTTTGACGTCAGCAGTAGTCCAAACCACTTGATGGAAACAGTTAATATTTTTTCCACATTATGTCCTATATTTTTCAGGCTATGGCGAGATTTTTAATATGCTTCCTAAATCGTTCACAGAATTACGGATTTTTGAAATTGGTATGTCCAAAAACTGCTTTTTTCACATATGTTATGAAAACTTCAAATTTATAAACTTTATCAACATGAAATTTGGGTCACATAAGGTCTATACATTGGTTATAGTGTTGTCAAATTTTCAGCCAAAAATATTTATGATTGACAAAGTGCTGTTGATACACGCAGACAGTCAATTTGATCCTCAAATACCTTTAAAACCTTAGCTGAAATGTGATCTGTTCCTTCTCAGACAAAACTTCCATAGCAGCACAAACGTTGCAAATCAGATCAAGTAACTTCAATGTGACTCAATTAAGTCGCAATCAAGTTGCTGTATCCAAATCTGACAATTTTGTGTTGCTAGATTTTTCTCTTTTTTTTTTTGCAAGATAATTCCAATTAGTCAGTGGTTCCCTCGGCAGCAGAGCTCTTTTCATATAAAATTCGTTTCGATAAACAAGCAATTAAACCAACGAAGTGCAAATTCAATGCAAACTTCCATGCAAATTCAATGCAAACCTTTTTTTGGTTCTCTGTAATAGAATTTAAGTAGCGTATTGTAAATTTTTAGCTATTTTACGCCAGTCATCACAAGATGCGTTGTTTGTTTTGTACTACATTGGAAAAAAAAAAGTTGAATGTGTTCGCTTTTCAAGTTTTTTTTCTTTAGGTTTTCCCTTAAAGAAAAGTATAAAAAGCGGCATATTGTTAGCTGTATCTAAATCCTGCTTAAAACCAATTTAAGAGATAAATCGCCTCATGATACATAAAATTGAGATTCAGGTGTTGTTTAGGTATCCCAACTTTCAAATCAAGAAGTGTAACCGTTAATATTATCAGTAAACCTAAATAGCGGTGAATTCCATGATTTGCCATTAGGCAAGAATAAATCTACTCTTTTCTGTATATCTTGTTGGTATGTAATGAAATGTAATTCTAAATCGATTGTCTTGTAAATTTATATGTACTAAACACTTACAGATATAATTTAACTTCAAGTTTGATGTAATTTTACGGATGTTAATATACATCACACATAATGTAAAGATATGTTTGTTAGTTTACGTCGAATTACAGGTGAAAATATGCAACTTCACAACACATTAAATGTTCTTGTTGTTGATGTTTCTACAAAAGTTTTTTTTTTCATTACTTGATTATCGAGATTTTCAACCTCGAGCTGGTTTATCTCCCGTCATAGTAAATAGTTAACACCTCTTTGGATATTTTCGCAACTTGTCCGAGGGTGAGATTCGTGACTACGGCGTTAGAGGTATGGATGTTAACCACTACGCCGGGGTCACCCCCTTTTCTAGAATAGAATATGATGTAATTTCAATAATGTAAATTAACATTCATTTTTTTGTAAAATTGGTATGTAAACATGATGATATAAATTACTTTTGAGTAGTTGCGTTTGTAACCAAGCAATTCATTCTGGCAACAATCATGTATAAAAAATTACGGACTTATTCTGCTTGCTTAAAAAATGCAATTAAGAAATAAAACCATTCTTTGAAATTAATAGTTTTACACTAGACGTAATTGATCTCTGATCATGTAACATTAAGTTTCTTGTAACTGGAACAAACGCAACTCAACATAAGGTATGTTTGATTGAATTTATTTTCGTGGCACCGAACCAGCTGTGGCTGAAAGGCTGATCGTGTTTAAACTCATTCTTATGTTCAAAAGGGCACTGAACATTACATAACATTTTGATATTGTGTAGCGTCCTAGTCAAAGTTCCAAACAGAAGAATCATTTCAATTACCATTACCAGCCACATACATCTCCTGTCATTCATTTATTAATTTATTTCATCTTTGGCGTTTAATCCACACAGATAACATATGATACTTATTTCTATGCTTAAATATTGATCTGCTTAAAGTCAAACATGTCGAAAATATCATGTAAAAAAACTACAGAACTTATCTAGTAGATTATTAACACCATAAGGAAAACAATGCATTGGAGCCCACAGAAAGTACGAATTGCGAAGATAGAGGGCTGGATGGAGGATTCATTCATGGAAGTCGTCGTAATGCGAATCTGATGAAGCGTTTTTGTATGCTTTCGCTACGTGCTATGTGGGTAGCAAGAAACTGGCAGTGCCCAGTATAAGAACTACGTATTCCAGTAACACTGTATCTGTACTAGCATTTTCTTAACATTTCTGTTACTGTCAAAGATAATAGTTAGTGCAGACACATATGTTAGCTGTTAAAACGGATCCGTTCTGAAACATGCTTCAACAGAAATGTTAAACTTTCAAGCTGACGTTTTGAAAAAGAAACATGTAGAAGCAAAAAAATGCAGCAAATAAATCCAATTCACTGTGCTTGTGTTCAGACATGTCTTCGTTGCTCTGCACGCTGTAAATTTTAGGATTGTGTACTAAAATAGCTTTTAACTGGTGAAAATGTCTTGACTAGTATGTATGAGCAAAGTCCAGTATCGATAAAATGTCACCCGGCGTCTCCACTAGTATTTTCCTTTTTTTTTTGTTTTTTTTTCATGTTTTGGGAAATTCTTATGGACTGACTGAACACAGAGGCCTGCACTTGGTCATCGTGCACTGTTTTAGAGTGGGATCAGGGTCAAACTTTGAGAAAAGGCAGACTTCTGATCCCACTAAAACCCGTTTCCTTGTTTGACAATCGGAAAACTTTCGTAACTTGTACGCTTCTAACGTTCACTGTCCTCCGCGAGAGTGATGCCAATCGGGATCATTCCGGCAATGACGCATACTGCCTCCGATGAAATAGTTCGGTACGCACTCATGACTCACATGGCCATGAGCTTGAACGTACTGTTCAACTTTGCCCGGTTTCGCTTGGTCTCCAGCGCTGCGACTCAGGCTGGACATCCGTATCTTAGTATCGATGATGATACACTCGCCAGTAGACTCCGCTTACTACTTCTATGTCTTTAGCTATTCGGCATGATTCTGGCTACCGCATTGATGGCCTTCGTCGCCTTCCCACAGACATAATCTACGTGTCTGTTGAAATTTCGCCGGTCGTCGATCATCACAGCCAAATACCGCAGCACGCGCTTCGAGGCTATGGCAAGCCCTCCGATTTCTGCTGATTTTTGTTCGCTGTACCGCTTTGCAGTTGCTGACCATCAGCACCTCCGTTTTGTGGTGGGCTATCTGCAGCTTTGTCCCCTTCATTCAGTTTTCAATTATGCCGATTGCTTCGGTCGCCAGCATTTCCACTTCTTCCAGTGTTTTGCCTGTCACTGATAATACGATGTCATCTGCAAAGCCTACGATCACTACGCCTTTGGGAAGCTTCAGCGTCAGCACACCGTTGTACATACCGTTTCAAAGTGTTGGGCCAAGGATGGAACCTTGTGAAACTCCCGCCGCGATGTTCACCGATCTCCTCCCCACGGAGGTCTCGTAGATCAGCACCCGGTTCTGAAAGTAACTCTTCAGAATTCGTCACAGGTAATCAGGGACCCTCATTCTGTTCAGCGACTTGGCAATAGCCTGTCCGCGGGCACTATTGAAGGCGTTCTTAACGTCGATCGTTTCAACAGCGCAATATCGATCGCCTCGCCGCATCTGTTTGGACGCCTTTACGGCTGTCTCGACCACTGTCCGAATGGCATCCACCGTAGACTTCCCTTTCCGGAAACCGAATTGCATCCTCGATAGCCCGTGCTCACTCTTAGTCAATTTCGTCAGCCGGTTGAGGATGATTCTCTCCAGGAGTTTTCCAAGCGTATCCAATAGGAATATTGGCCTATACGATGCTGGATCCCCCGGAGGCTTTCCTGGCTTCGGCAACACTAATTTCTGTAGTTTCCTGGGCTTGGTTGCGTCGCATGCCCTTACTAACGTATTCGTCAGCTCGTCCGCGTTTCGGTTCGAGAGTTCGTTGTCGAACCGAAGTGCCTCAGCTAAGAGTTTCTTGTCGAAGACCTTTGTCTTCCACTTCCGCTCGCAACTATTTGTCCTTCGTATTACGACAGAATTTCGCTGGCCGATGCTATGCCGGATCGCCAGATGGTCGCTATGGGTATACTCCTCACACACTCTCCAGTTCATATTTATCATCAGTGACGGACTACAGAAGGTAACATCGATTATGGATTCGCGACCGTCCCTGCGAAAAGTGCTGGTGGAACCTACGTTTGATAGTACAACTTCCAGCTTTGCCAGAGCTTCTAGCAGGCTGCACCCTCTAGCGTTGGTACATCTACTGCCCCACTCAACAGCCCAAGCATTGAAGTCTCCTCTGATGACGACCGGTCTTCGTCCGATGAGCTTTTCAGTCAGTGCATCCAGCATCTGGTGGAAAGCATAGCAGCTGCATACAGACATCCCCTTGATTTTGGCGATCACAAACCCTTCGCATGAACTGGACACTACTTCCTGGATGGAGAATCTGCCCATCACTTGTATCGCAGCCATTACTGCTTTATCTGTTACCCAGTTTCCGTTATCGAGAGGAACACGATACGGTTTCGCAATGATTGACGTTTGATGATTGTGACGTCACACCTTGTTCCTGTTGTTGACTGCCACAACAGTTGCTGTGTTATGTCGCAATGATTGAGGTTTATTTGGGTTACATCTATTACTGCCAACCTTTTACCACAAAAGTTCAACTCAGTGGACGCAGTGGTTCTACGCCCCAACAAAACAAAATTACTGCCATCCTGCTGTCGTCCACTGAGTTGAACCACATGACGGGGGGCTACAAGGCACCTGTAGCCCCCCGTCATGTGGTCGTTTCCGTCCTCCTTTTTGCAAAGCATCTCGGTTGCTTTGTGCAGTCACTTGCAAAGTGACCCTTTCCTGCACAGATCAGATCTGTCAGAACCTTTGCAGTTCCTCGCCTGGTGAGCAAAACCCATGCACTTAAGGCATCTCTTTAATTCCTTTAGAACTCGAGGGACGACTCTCAGTGAGCGAACCGATCACCCAACTTTTACTCGACCCGACTCTAATAGCTTGTTGGTTGAAGCTGTCGGCAGACGTAACGCCACCGTACGCCTTCCTCAACCGGATTGTCATTGGTGCATCTCCAAGATCACAGTTCCCTTTCAACGCCCTCCTCAGCTCGTCTTCTGTTGCGATCTCGTCAAGATCCTTGCAGTCGATCACAGTCTCCTGTTAGAGAGCTCTAACTTTCGCCTGCTCACCAAGAGACTTTTCGACGAGCGTCTTGAAAGCTGTGCTCTTGATGGCAGGATCCTTCGTTAGTTCGAAGAGCATCTCACTTTTCTGGGTGCGCTTGGTTTTTACCACCTTCTCCCCTAGTTCCTTCAAATCCGGATCAGCTCTCCCTTTTTGGAGGTGTTCAACGTACGTCGTTCCACTTTTTACCTCAACAATTAGAGCGTCGCCCTTACCTCACCCCCGACGAGGCCTAGACATCTGCTTCTTCTTCTCTCCTGACGTTTTTACCTGCTGCTGATTTTTCTCCTTTTTGTCTTTCTGGTTACCGACAGTGCGCCATTCACTGCCTTCACCTTTCTCCTCGTCGTTTTTTGAGCTTTTTCAGTTCCTCCTTTCCTGGTGTGTCCCTTTTCCTTATCTCCCAGCGTGGATTCTGGGGTTCCTTTGGCGTCTGCAGTGCATCAACCGTTGCCTTTTGGCTGTCCTCAAAACCTTTTCGGCATTCTCTGCTCTCATCCTCAGTGCGTCCTGTTCACGTTTGGCTGCAATCACGGCCGATTTGACACGCGTCACCATCTCTTTGATTTCCTTGTGGACGTTGTGCCTGTATTTTACATAATCATAGAGTTCGTCGATCCAGTTTCTGACTACCTCCATCGCGTCTTTCTTCCCAACACTGTCCCCTCGAGTTGTGCTACTGCTGCGTTGCGGGGTGAACAGCTGGATCATGAACCCCTGTGACTTGCTACTGCTGGTACTTGCAGTGGCCTTCGCATTCGTCAGTGGTGACCTCTGTAGCTTTTCGCTTCTTGCGAACACAATCGCACCTCCGTCTCCGTTGTCTGTCGTTGCCATTGCCATCATCGTTTAATTTGTTTTGTTTTTTTTTTCTTTTTCATCTTTTTTGTTTTTTCCTCCGTTGTCCTCCATTTTGTTGGGTCCCCCTCCGAACCGCTATCTCCACACGTTGTAGATAGTCGCCTATCATGATTCCATGGTTATCTTTGAATCCGGGAGGCCATGCTAGGGTTGACCGGTCCTTCATGGGGACCGTGTTCAGAGCCGGATCGGCGTAAGTCAGTAATGTAACATCTGAGCCAACTACCCACCACTTAAGGTGACAAGCTTCGAACATATCCGGAGGCCTGCCAAGGTTTTACTGGGACGGGGGCAGCCGCACCATTAGCCCACTTCCCATTTCTGGAAGGTTCACTTTTCCATACTGAGGAAGCAGAATAGCCCGACTACCAGCCCTGCGCGTCAAGTCCAATCCGTTGATCCATGTCATATCCTTATTCGATGCTATGACCAGAATGCCGTAATTTAGGATCTCACTGGCTTTGATCCTAATGTGCCTGTTGGAGTGGGCGCTGGGAAATCCGAGCTCCCACCACGTTAACTGGCAGAGAGGGGGGTCGTTAAGCCCCTGAACGCGTCCTTGTAGTTCCTGCTGCCTCCCTTAACATATGACAAACAACCTGACATTTTTTCGATGCTGCGCTTAGCTCTAACAGATTTGTTAGGGAAGGTCCATTAATTATGTCACGCAGTAAGGTAAGAGGGAGGGGGGTTGGAAAAACGTGACAATCCATACAAAAAAATTTGACGGTCCATACAAAAAACGTGACAAAGGGGGGGGGATTATAAAAAGTCACTTTTTGTGTGACATAATTAATGGACGTTCCCTTATCACATTTATATCTAATTAAAACAATTGCCATACACGATGCTGAAATTTACAGTGTGTAGAGCAACGATAGAGTCTCTGAAAACAAGTTGAATGAATTGAAAATGTGTGCAGTATAATTTTGGATTTCGCCATGTTTATTTAAAAAAAAAAAGTCTGCTCTAGCAACATCTACCTAAGATGCACGTTACTAGAATCAAAAACTGGTTGCCATCAACCAACAAATTGCATCGCCACGTCGAATTTTTGAAGGATAAGATACTACAAGAATTAGAGTCATTTGGCATTTGGAATCTTCGTAGTTTCTTAGATTAATGCCTTAAAATAATTGATTAGAGATTCAAATCGGCAATGATCGTGACCATTTCTGTATTCTAGTGACATACATCTTAAGGGAAGCCAGCTTCTCATTAACATCCTAATAAATGCTACGAAATAACCTGCTCAAGAGTCGATTTAAATTTATTAAACCGGTTTACACGGTGTTCAATAAGTTCGGATACACTTTCAAAATTTGTTAAAAAAATGAAAACATGTTTTTTTATTTTTTGGATTTATGTTATTGAAAGCTATGTTTACAAGGAACGTTTACAACATTTCTCTTGGAATGACCCCCCCTTTGTACTCCTTAACGAGCTTCAAACGTTTCTCAAACGCGTCGCAGGCGGCACGCACGGACTGCATGGGCATTTCGTCCCAGATTTTGAGAATTACCGTCTTGAAATGATCCAAAGTGCTGACCTTGTATTCGTTCAGCTTCGCCATCATATAGGACCAAACAAAAAAGTCGAGAGGATTCAAGTCCGGGGAGCTGGGAGGCCACAAAGTTTTGTCCAGAAAGTCGGTTAAATTGTCCCGACACCAGGCTTGAACCACATTTGCCGTATGGGCTGGTGCACCGTCCTGCTGGAACACGTAGTGCTCATCGCCGTAGAGGCTTCGGAGACTGGGGGCAACAACCTTTTCCAAAACCTCAGTTTTGTAGTACGCCGCGTTGATTTTGACGTTTTTTTTTTCAATAAACACCAAGGGTAGCTTACCACGTTTGCATACTGCCCCCCAAACCATCACCGACGCGGCACTTTGGAACCGAGGGATGTTTATATTGGATTCAGGAATGCTGTCCCTCGATGGCGCCCACACCCGGTCATTTTGCACATTGTGCGGCTGCTGCAGCACGAACAGTTTCTCGTCCGAAAAAACAAACTCCTGACCAGCGTGCCGAGAGAGGATCCTCTTAGCTCGATCCAACCGCTTTTTGCTGGTAGCCTCCGAAACGCCATGGACCTTACGTTTTTTGTAAGGCCTGAAACCAAGGTCCTTGGTGAGTATGGTGTGAGCGGTTCCAATGGAAACGTTGAGATCTGCAGCCGTTTTCCGGATTGAGCGGTTCTTTTTGCGCCGAATTCGCTCCCTCACGATCTTGATGACCCGTGGCGTCCTCGCTGAACGCGGCCGACCGGATCTCGCACGGTCATTGGTCGATGACGTCTCCCGGTATCGCCTGATGGTCGTGTAGACAAAGTTCCGCTTGACCCCATGCGATTTCAGCAGCCGGAATATATCGCCGGGTCGCTCACCGTTCAAAAAACGCTTAATTACGAAGTCCCGATACTCTTTCATCGCGCGTAACAAACAAACAACAACTAACAGAATGTCAACACCGCGCACATTCGGTAGCGTATGAATGAAGCTCAAGCTGACACCAATACCAATGCAGAATATGTACATGGCGCATACCTACGCAATGATGAAAACTTGTATTCGAACTTATTGAACACCGTGTAAATCAACAAATGCTATTTGTATCAATCGCAAAGTGTCACCCAGGACTGGCAATCCTATCCTATTACTAGCATTTAACAGTATGCATCATATCACGGGCCCGTCTGACGTTTGTTGCTACGGGTACGAACGCCAGTATTGTTTACAAACAATTAATCTCTTGACGTTAGGATGTACGAGATGTTGGCTACAGGAAAATGACTGTCCGTTAAGTCTCTGGGTTTACTCATTAAGAGCATTTCGCCTCGTTCTAGGACAGTGCCACTGTCGCATCGCATCCCTTCTCTTTGCTTTTGTTGGATTGACTACATTACCCAGTCTAAGCCAACAAGCGTCATCGTGTTTCAGCTGGCAGTATTTTGTGATCATATGAATCGTAAGGGGTGAGGTAAGAACTTGTGAGGACTGCGGGTTGGTCGCGCTGTCGTTCCTGGTTGTCAACTGACCACTTGCACACCTATCTAATGGGCAGTGCTATGCCGCTATAAGAACTGAATAACGCATCAATCGGTACTTTTTTAATAACTCTTCCCAAAACCGTTAGACCATTTTGTAGCGTTTTGAGCTCTTTTTACAAGTATTCATTATATTGCAATGAGATAAACAATAATGGATTATTTTCAGAAGTAGATAGATGAGCTCTGAAGATTTGTTCCTGTAATAGTATGTTTTTCAGTTTTTAATTCCATATAAACTTCAAACTTCAGATGTCAAAAAAGTCTACCAGTTGACGTTAGATTTTGCATAGTAATTTAGGACCTAAAAGAAAGCTTAATCGGAAAGTTTCTCGGAGTGAGGAAAAAAAACTTTTTAAATTTTTCTCCGTTCAATCATTTTCAATCCTAATCAACATACAGGGAGTGTACTTCACGTGGCAAGTGGTACAAAAAGTTAAACATAAACAGATTGCACATTCTTCATATGGTAGATGCTACAAAAATTCATCCGTTGCTGCCAGATAATAATGTGCTATTAATTAATACCGCATAATAAAAGAAAATGATTCTTGTCTACAGGAGTAGACTTTTCAGGAATGGGAAAAATTTCTTTATTCCTTGAATTGTCATGAACCGATTTGTTTGATCACATTAAATATTGGAGATGTTGTGTCACCCCAATATGTGACTGATCTTGCAAAATCACCAATTTCCACGCAACATAAAACAAGCCAGATTTTGATAGGAACGCTCCACAATACAGTGAATGCTCTCGATTTCCCAAATTTTGAAATGACACCCGGTGTAGAAAGGTTCTATGGTAAAACAAACCCCGCGTATCATAACAGGGTTGATAAGGATAACAGAAAACAAGCAACAAAACACGCAACAAATTCCACTCTAACCATTACGAAATACCGGAAGCAGTGAATAGTACTCATCATCGGTTGTTAATAAAAATTAATTCCTCCAGCCCGCTAGCAACGGTTCGGAATACGGCTAAAATCATCCGTGGTCCCAGTTAGTAGAGTGTGACATCGTGCAGCAGCAATTGAACCTTCTTGAACACAAATAGGAACATCAAGCAGTCGGGTGTAGAAACAGTAAAACAAACAACCGAGACCGAGAGAAACGAGAAGCTCGGAAAAACAAAATTAGCAACAAGACCATTTCTGACTATTTGTCTGTGTGCTTTAATTTCCTAACTGCAATTGCATCTGCCCGAGTGCGCATAAAACCACGATTGATGGTTAAGTCAAGACCACGCGCTGTTGAGGACGGAGAGACGAGGAAAATCCGAATGCACATGCATTGCTCTTTTAGCGTCTTCACCGAAGTGTTGGCGGCCTTATACCTCATTCCAAACATTATTAGATCGGATTGGCCTGCTATCCTCCATCCCAGGAAGGGATGCCTCCGCCAAAGAAGTTACATAATAGCGGTAATAACGGGCACGACGATGGCGGCTCATTCCGTAATAACATCTACCACGATAATAATATGGTGCAACGGGTCGAGTAGTTCTCTCGTGAGGGTTTTGGAGTAATCATCTTCCATGCCAGGCCTGTTCCCGGCGTTCTTTTTTTTTGCGGGTGGATCGTGACATGAAGATGGTCGACGGGTTCAACTCGGTAATATCTTTTTTTACGACGTCATTTGGCACGTGAAAGGGAAATGATCCATGGTAGTAATGTAGGAAAATAGAAGCCAAACTGAAATTTACTGTTAGTCAAAATTCAAGGTCAAGGCTTTATCACAGTACTTAGATTACATAGAATATGTCAAAAATATGAATAAACCAAATAGGTTGGCTTAACAAATTAGTTTTAAACAATCAATGAATCCACGTTTTAAATGTTTAATCTACAGGTGACTTTTAAGTTCATTTAACTTCTCTTGAGTACCGTTAAAAAACTATAATCACTCCGCAAGTGGATGATTATTTTGTTGTAATTCCTTGTAACACTATTGAATTTAAAAGAAGTCAAATATTTAAAAAATGCACCTGAGTCATTATTCACAAACAAAATAAGCGTTTAAACATTCATAGTTTGTTCTTATAAAGTTCAACCTTCCGCGTGCTGGACCACTTAGAATCTAAACACAAGAAACCAGGTGTGTCTCGGAATTGATGTGACGTCAGAAAGAATGTATTTTAAAATGTATACAAAATAAAGTAATTTTATTGTACTTTCATAATAAAATTAAAAGTTACTCCGAAGGCGCGCGTTCGGATGAGCTTGCAGAAATTTTTAATTTCTACCAGCAACTGCCACACATGGAGGTCAACCTCACCCAAGTAACATTGCTAACACCATCCTGCTTTATTATGTTTTATTCAAGTTTCATGAAAGCCACTTGAAATCAATTTGGTTTTATTATGGCTCCAAGAGGTGCCAATAGGTTTTATATTTTAGTCAGGTTTATGAGAACCTACACAGCTTGTTTACAACGATCTTAAAACCTTGTTTCCCAAATTCCTTTTACTCTTATCAGAGGTTTTATTTCGACTTTATCAACTCGTAAAATGCTGTATTGAAATTCCGTTTTTGGACTCATTGATATTATCTTATTATGGTCAGTTGAAAAAGCATTTTAAAACCATGTTGCCTCCAGTAAATGCATTAAACGGCAAATTGGCATTGAAGAAAGTCACCATAAGACCAAATAGTTATATAATAGTCTTTGCGTAGAAAAATTGGCTTTATGGCAAAACTGTGATTTTGTTCCAATCGCCATATTGAAATATAAGAAATAATTGAAATGTGGAAAAATAAATGCATCAAATTTTCAATGGTATGCAAATAAATTGTAGATCGGAGATCTATTTCGGCATTCTTTAAGATAATCTCATCTTATTCCAAGCACTTTTCCAGAAATTTATGATTAATTTATCGAATGTATTTGTTTTAATTTGATTTACGTTTTTGTAAATTCGCATAATTTCCGAGGCGCATTAATGTTTGGCTCTTATCGCGCCAATATTCACCATAAATATAAATGCGCATATAATTTGGAGCATAATACGCTGTAGAAAACACAATTTGTTTTGGATATTTTGCTATCAAACAAAATTTCCCGCAACACTAGACCTTTTTTTCTGCTAAATTAATCAGAAGAGCAGAGAATCGAACAAAGCAGAACAACAAAAAACAACCTCGATTTCACAGTGAAGTTTGACAGCTGTGGCCATTTGGCCGCATTCTGGTTTTCATGGCAGCCAATAGGTTTTATGAAGATTCTCAAGTGGTCATAGCATTTTTCACAAGAACACTTTCAAAATCTTTATGTTCTTATGAAGGTTTTATTAACTTATTTTCACAACCGTCTATACAGTGGGCCATTTTGTACAAATTTCGGCTTTAAAGAAGCATAGAGGAGGTGTTGGTAGACAAAACAGTTTTGATTGTAGTTTTATCAACAAAGCCGGGAGAAGTGTTATTCGGCTGGAATAAAACTAAAATTGTTACTTGGGCAGTGACTATTCGTTTTTTTTTTTTCAATAGCGAGCCATCAGTGCAGCGTTCCTTTAACTTCCCCTTGATATTTGCCCAATATTTTTCGATTGGGCGGAATTACGGTCAGTAGTGGGTGGATTTATATCGTTGTTGACGAGATCCACCTTATTGTCGCGGTTCCACTGTCCCCTGTCGGTCCCAGTTATAGTGGCAGCTCCCAAATCTGTTCTAAACCTCAGATGACCTTTGTGAGCACTAATGCAAGCCGAAGTAGCACCGAAAACGTGCATATAAAATTTATATTCTCCATATTCAGTTGATCTATAAATGTGAAATTAGGCTAGTTCAGTCATGTAGGTGTTCGTTTCATGCAATTCGAACCTAGATTGACTTATTTGACTTATTGATTTGCCATATATGTATATGATATTTTTCCTAGCTAGGGTATTTTTGTTTACGTCTGACATCTAGTTTGAATATTATGTTGTTTAAATGCAGCAACACAATTTTTCCGAATTTTAAGAAAAAAAACATATGCAATGAATGTCAATTGCCAAACAACAAAACTAGTCAGTATTAGAACACGACACTGAAGAAGGCTGCACATTGTAGACGAAATACGCGTTTCTGTCAAGATAAGCAATAAAGGTAGTTGGAATTAAATGGAAATTACTAATCATTCTTCTTATTTTCTAGTTACAGGTATTCCACTAAACAGCTCACACTCCCCATAATTAGTCAGGAATGTTTTTTTCGTATCGCATTGGACGTGGAAAGACCAAATAAGTAGTTATGTAACATTTTAGTTTACCCACTGAAACATTCAAGAACCTAATTCAGTTACGCCAGAATGATGAAAAAATTTACATTGCTGTATCCAGTTCCTTGTACGATCAAATACTTGAATCGGTGCAAATTTCAGTTTCTGATGATGCATCATCAGAAACTGAAGCCAAGTAATGGACCAATCAGCAAAGTTTAGCATATTCTTTTAATTTAAATCCATTCTTGTTGCCTGAATTATTTTATACTAGAATGTCCCCTATCACGTTGGTGATCATTTAAATAATGATGGTTAGGTTGAGGATGATTACAATGGCTCCATTTCTTAAATCTTCAATGTTGAAAATGTCAAGTGGTGAAAATACCGATCTAGTAGGTTAGAGTTCATAGTTCGATGCTGGTTTATGAATACTTTTTAACGAACAACGAATACGAACAAAAATTTGTTCAACTGGACAAAAATGTTTGGCCGTTATCAAACTTAAATTATGTTTTTATAGTCTCCATCATCAGCGCTTTTCAATTCTATTGTAATATTTTAAATGATTTTTAATCGCCGGAATAGTAACATAATAATTTATTTAATTAAAGCTAAAATGCATACAATTTAACATTTCGTGATACTTGGGAGTTAGTATACATTTTTCCAGACAATCTTTCCCATACAGCTTCGAGTTCTTCATTTTGTTGTTGGTGAAAAGCATTGGTTTGCGTCCGCAGATGCAAATTCATTACCATATCATCAGTTTCCGGGTGAGTTTGCAGTCGAAATAAACTTAAATTTGCTGGAGACATCATCACGGGCTGTTGCCAGATAAAACCTTTAATACAAGAACCTGCCTGAAATTTATGTTGACATACTATAAGTGTCACCTTTCTTGAGAAGGCATCCTGTCATGCGCCAGAACTAAATTCTGCTTTATCGTCCTGATTGTTCTTTGGAGGCACGGAACGAACGGTAACCTGTTCGCAGATCATTTCTTCAGAGGGTACTACCGCAAACAAAGTTTCAGATTCAATCAGTGCAACTTGATTAATATTTTGAGGTTCGATGTAATATTCAGTTATTTTTTGCCAGTCACCAATAGATGCGCTTGTGTTTTTTTTTTTTTTTATATTTCGTTGAATAAAATATTGACCGTGTTCTATTTTTAAGTTTTGTCTAATTGTGTTCTTTTATCAATTTTTCTATTGCGTGCCAGGTTGTACCATGTCATAAACGGACAGGAGCGTCGAATAAATGTTGTCGAGAGAAACTCGACGAAATAGTAATATAATTCAATCAATATACAACCAATCACTGACAATGCTTTTTCCACGCGAACTGCCGAATAGGTTAACTTCTTCAAATATCACATTCTCACAGCCATGAAGGGGTCCTCAGATTGACGACGCGAATCGAGAGCAACCTTTGAAGGTTTGCAAAAAGCACTCGCCGACTAATCTGACACCGTCTCGAATGAATAGCAGCCGCGCAAGAAAAACGTGATAATCTTGTCCTACCCTTTCGTATCTAGATCATCCTCTGCTGAGCGGAAAAAAATGTGGCAAAAAGTAGAACATCTTTTAAAATAAATAGATGATCATCTTTCGCTGATCACTAAATCTAAATTGCACGAAAATGTCAATCGTTCCGAGATTGATTCACACTTGTATATAATTCCATCTAGGTATCTTTTTTTTCCTCCAAACAACCCCCCCAAAAAAATTATTTTGTTGTTTTTTTTTTTTTTTTTTTTTTTTTCCTTGTTTGGGGGGGGGAGGGGCCGGCTCCAACAGCACAAAAAAAAAAGGGGATTTTCATACAAGCAGGCGGCCAAAATATTTTCATAATTTTTCGAGATTTTATGAGTTTTCTGTAGTTGACCAAAATACATTATTAATGCACATTTCTAAACATTTCACGATCAAGTTTTGAAAAGGGCTTAACTTTTGTTGATTTAAAATAACCTATAATATCAAGAAAGTTTCAATTTGTTTTCCTGTAGTTTATTTTTCAGTTTTCTGCAGTTTGATTGATTAAAATATACTGTCAATAGAATTAAACAAACATTTTATTTCCAGTTTATGAAAAAGGCTAAACTCATTCATTTAAAATAGCTGATAATATCTGGCAAACTTCCATGATTTTTCAAGATTTTTGTAGTATTTTGTAGTTGATATGATAAAAAGATATTGTTTATGGTAATTTTAAGACATTTTACAGTCTGGTATTGAAAAAGGCTTTACTCAATCTTGATTTTAAATTGCTGTTACATTTAGAGCCTTTTTTCAAAAATATAAAATGCTGAAAATCATTCACATTTTGTAACAAAGATAAAACTATTTGATTTGACAAGGCATTTTTTTAAAGTTAAACAGAAAAGTTTTACAACTTCTTGTAGAAATATGTTTATTTATTAAAAATAGATTTTTAAATTTGTTATGCAAGATAATAACAAATATTAATATTGAAAATTCGCTAACATCATTCTGTTTCATTAAAATCACCAACAAATTCTTCTTCATTTTCATCAACAGTATTCAGTAGTTCTTCCAATGCATTACAGTTAGAAGTATCTGCCATTATCTGTCTGTAGAGTCTTCGAATATGATAAGACTTTTCGTCTGGATAACCCTGAAATATCTTTTTCTGCCGCCTTTTGGCAATCCAAATTGAGCTAATGTATGGGTCTGATTCATTCAGGGCGCGAATGAAGACATCATGTAAATGATCATTTTCGAGCATGATGGGTTCGGAATTTTTATGGTTATATAACTGTTAAAAGCCTGCTCATAAAGCTTAATAAAAGAGTAAAATAGAATACACTTCTGGCCTCAAAATTTTCCACAGTATCCGAAAATTAAAAAAAAACACTTTATTTTCATTGGTCGCAAGGGTCGGATCAAATCGCTATAAAACTTGTTAGTTTAGACCAGGGCTGGTAAATGTCATTTTCAATGAAAAATGACCAACGATTTTAACCGAATTACGTCTGAAAATCTCATCGGGCGAGAAAATGATGACGAAGATTTTGTTCTAAATCTCATCGATTTTTTCGTCATGACAGCACGTGATAGTGTTTTGGTCATCACTATTACCAGCACATTAATTGATATAACTGTAAGTTTCATCACAAAACTTCAAAAAAAATTTCCACTCTATCGATTACATATTATTACTTGGCTAATTTCAAGAAAGTTTCTTAGAAATTTGTAAAACAAAATCGTATGAGAAAAAAACTCAAGACTGCACGATGGTGTAAGATTGACAGAGAAGCTTATGATAATTCATTTCGTCTCGTGACAGTGAGATGGCCTGTTTTTTCATCGTCACATGATGGTCGTGAGATTTACCAGCTCTGGTTTAGACTTAGAACTTGAGCTAGAACCAGTTTTTAGCCTGGGGCTATGCGAGACAAAAAAGTTGCCCTCAACGGAAACGCGACGCGAGTACGGACACAACACTTATAGTTCTTACAAACGAAAAAGGACTTTAAAATTTACCTTTTTATCCGACCGGTTTCGAGCATGATGCAGCTCATCGGCGGGGAGATGTCCAACCCTTGGACATCTCCCCGTCGATGAGCTGTATCATGCTCGAAACCGGTCGGATAAAAAGGTAAATTTTAAAGTCCTTTTTCGTTTGTAAGAACTATAAGTGTTGTGTCCGTACTCGCGTCGCGTTTCCGTTGAGTGTAATGCTGTTCTTACGTTAGCACAAAAATCATAAATATGAGTGAAAAAAGTTGCCGGTCAACAAAATTGAAATCTCATATATATTTTTAATTTCTTCTTCTTTTTTTTTTAAATTATTTTTCATGCCTTTTTCATTTATTTTACAGAATCTGTTTTTAAAAAGGCTTGCTTTACTACCTTTCCAATTTATTTTTGAAACCTATAATAATTAGTAAATATCGATTAAAAGTTATGTGTTGTTCAGCGACCAAAACTACATTTTTAGGCTTTTTTCAACTTCGACCTTCAATATATTTGAAACTACATCAGCTAGCAGCTGAACTTGAGATTTTTCTTAGTTCATATGTGTACTATTGGTAGAAAATTCCAAAACAAGGATCGGTTTTGTCCGCCTCATATCTTATAGTGCAGCAGAAGTACCTGCAATTTGTTGTTGTTTGGGTTGAATGGATTCTATCGTTTTATATCTTAGTTTGAGCGTATCGATATGGGGCCGAGTTGCAATGAGACAAGCCGTTTTGGGACTTTAAAGTTTGCAAGGCATTCCGCGTATAACACCGTAGTTACTTTAACGATTACATTTTATTCTCCTATGCAATATCACGTGTATAACAGGGCTAGCAGCAGGTTTTTTGTTAGAGACTTGGTCACCATTTAAATGCTAGTCTCTAAATAGTATCTACTTTTTGTTAAAGGTCTCTTAAATCTCTTTTTTTAAACAAAAAGGAATTCCCACTCACCCTCTAGTTATTACATTCGTATTTTAGTGCGTTTTATGACATTGCATTCAAGAATTACTAAAAAAAACCGCTCTCCATTCAATCGTTTTAGATGAAGGCCTGTTGAACTTTTCTGAGGGGAAAAATCAACACAAACCCCTTTCAAAAAAAGCTTGAAAAAAGAACACAGTCAGATTTTTCAAAGATATACAAAACAAATACTAGTGCAACTGGGGGGAACTGGCGGAAAATTGACTCAAAAACAGACTACACCTTCTCAAAAGAAGGAAAAATATTGTTCAATGTTTAGTGAGTGAGCCGTCTATTGCTTCGTTTAGGGTCTAAGTCTATTGTTGTATCTGTTTTGGCCAGTCACCACAAGATGCGCCAGTATTTGTTTCGTGTTCCATTGATTACATTGTTCAATATGTAGTCTTCCAAGCGTTTTGTTGTACGATTGACTGGTAAGTGCAACTCTTCGGTATTCTCGAAATTTGTAACAGCAAGTGCGTCGACGAAATTTTGCGTCCGAGGCGTCGGCGAAGTTATTGTGATTCGTAGCATTGTAATAGAGACAATTACATATTCCATCTAGATCCCAAATTCGTAGATTGCAGACACTCGTAAGAATGAATACAGAAAATAACATCGGCTTACCAACATAGAGCACGGTTACATCTTTCAAGACAAACCCTTATCTACGGAGGTGAGGACAATCGCGATCAATGACGACAATCGTTTCATAACATTGAACAGAGGCTCAGCTCTACCTATAACAGGCATACATATATTTATACGATCCGTCGATCGACCAGTGGTGCTGCATATTGCAGACGAGTCTGCACGATTTCTTGTCCCCTTCGACTGGAATTCTCGGTACTTGACGATGCACACAGAAAAAACTAAGATGATTATTAAATTGGCGTTGTTTGGGTACTACTGCGAGCTTATTAAACTATGTGTGAGCTTATTGTTTTGTGCTATATGTCGTCAAATTTTAAATAATTGATACCGGTAATTTTCATATATTTTAACGGTGCAAGGCAGTTCAAAATATCAACACAATCTCTTTCGCATACTATTCTTACTCACACGATCCACACCTGGTTTCAGATTCAATGTCTTCATTGTTTGGCGAAAAAAAAAAACGCTGAGCGCACGATTCTTCTCCGTGGCAGGTTTTGGTTCTAATTTGTTTTATGGGTGTGACAATTTAATGATTCTGTAATGTTGGGCTGAGATAGCATCAGCAGAACCATTAGTGGGAATTTTTGTGCACATTATTCGCACACGATATGACGGGCGACACACAGACAGGGTGCGCCACGAAACAACATTAACTGATGGTACCTACATCATATTAATTACAATAGTTAGTTATTCAACATTATTAAAGCTAAGAGCAAAAAAATGCAGTGCTTTAGTGATTTTGATTACGCGAGAAGAACTAATCTGAACACTGTTTGGCTCTCCGCAAAACACAAGCTACAAAACTGGTCTAACACTTCACTATTCGTTTTAATTGCATTTAGACACGGATATAAGATATCAAAAGGAAACGGTTTAGCTGTGAAAAATGTTCTCATTACGCAGCGTTCACCGGGGATAGCATTAAATTCTAAACATCAGGAATGGCTGATTAAATAAAGTGCATCCAAGTCGATTTGCTATTCCGTTCGTTTGTTCCATCAAATATCATTTCTTCTTAAAATGAATGGTCAAGACGAGTTTGGATCTTTAAGATCATGTTTGTGCATCCGGCTGAAACGACACGAACAATTTATTCTTTATGGCCTCACATATTGCTTTTCTAATGGTTTTTCAATCTCGCCTACACAGCCTGGATCGATGGAAGGTCCGCTGCTACGCTCTAGTGGGGCATAACTTGAAACTACCGCTGCCACGCCGCACTGATCGTCAACAAGTGCAGGTTGGACTTAAAGATCAAGACCGAGCATCTGAGCAAGCATTGATACCGTTACCTTTTACTTACGAGCCCTTTCTATCTTTCATTCATACGCAGCACGTAATTAGTTCTTGTTATCAATGTTGAAAGCATATCTTTTTTGAAAAAAAAAATAGATGTTGTAAAACAAATTTATATGATGTGTCCTAGAGTAGCCCGGAAGATCACTGTTTTGGGAAGATGCTGAGATGATTAAATCTGCCGATTATATTTCTATTAAATCGTTCTGTGGTATTGTTGACGTACCTCTTGTTTTTTTGTACATCATACAATTTTTTTTGGTTGCTCTAGCCCCACAAATCCCTGGTTGCTTTACATTTTCTACGAATCGACATCGATACGTATATAAAATACATGTATCATAAATGATTGACGATATAAAGGGTGTACCGTTTAAAATCCGCACACACTTTGCTCTAACTTTTGATCCGTTCGGTAAAATTAATTGAAATTTTACGTAGGCTTATTTTAATGTGTATTGTTTATTGATAATAATTTGTCCGAACCATACTATGATTTTAGTAGGGCTAACTGTGTACTTATTAAAGAAAAATTGAATTGTATTGACTGGCAAACTGTATTACGTGATAATGATGTAGGTCAAGCAGGATGCGTGTACTAAATTGTGTATGATATTTTCGAACAAACAGTGCCTATGAAACAAATAAAAATCTAGTTTCAAATCCCCAGTATGGTATAATAGACTGGTTACTAATCTCAAAAATAGGAAAAAAAAGCTCATAAAGCATACAAAAACAAAATAAAAATGATGAAAACCTTTCGATTTATCTGGCCATATGCAATCAACTGAGTTTAGAATTAAAAAAATGCATATCAAGAGCATAAAACCCCGATTGAGCATACTATTAAGTCAGACCCTAAATCTTTGTTTGGCTATGATGAAGAAAAACGTAAGGCTAAGAACTTTCGGTCAAAAATGCATTTAGACAACAGGATCGGTAACACAACAAATGACATTAGCAACTTATTTGCTGATTTCTTCCAGGACATCTATACTTCTAATGACAATAATGAGCGTGACTTGCAATATTTCTCTTTCCTCCCCGGGCCAATGACGGACAATTCTGTTGATAATTTATCTGTTAGGGAAATCTTACATGCTCTTGAAACTTTGGATGCTTCAAAGGGTACTTGACTAGACGGCTTACCACCTATATTTTTAAAATCTTTTTCAAAGGAGCTAGTTAAACCTTTATTTTGGCTGTTTAATTCATCATTGGAGTCCAGCGTTCTTCCTGCTATTTGGAAGGAATTTTTTTCGATCCCAATTTTTAAGAATGGAAAAAAAAATCTGATACTAAAAATGATCGTGGGGTTCCTATATTATCAAGCATTCCGAAACTTTTTGAATCTATCATAAATGATAATATATTTGCGCAGGTGAAGACTTTAATTTCTAATACTCAACATGGTTTTGTTCAAGGACGATCAACAGCCACTAATTTGATGCAATTTGTAACTTTTTCTTTGAACGTTATGGATGAAGGAAATTATGTTAAAGCGCTGTATACCGATTTTAGAAAAGCATTTGACAGAGTTAATATTCCACTGTTGCTTTTTAAATTATCCCAGTTGGGACTCAATCCTGGGCTACTAAAATGGATTGAGTCTTACTTAACTCAGAGAACGCAAAGAGTAAGATTTGAGGGGAAACTTTCAACAATTGTGAACCTCACATCGGACGTGCCACAAGGGTCTCATCTTGGTCCATTATTATTTATTTTATTCATCAATGATATAGAACACATTTTGCGTTTCCTTCGTGTTTCAATGTTTGCAGATGACATGAAACTTTTCATGGAGATATGTGAGACATCTGACCTTGAATTATTTCAACATTATTTTGGTGTGAAAAAATTTTTTTGGAACTTAATGTAAAAAATGCAACTCCATTTCGTTTACCAGAAAACACAGAATATTGCAAAAATCTATTACACTCGGCCAGAAAACTGTTGCAAGATGCAGTCAAATTATGTGTTATTCTAGATTTTAAATGAATTTTTGTCGAGCATTATAATAATATCATTTATAAAGGGGGCGTTTTTTAAAAGGTTTAACTTGAACTTTAATGATCCATACACAATCAAAACGCTGTATATAACATATGTGAGACCCCTTCTTGATCAAATACACATGTAAGCCGTATAGAGTCAGTTCAAAAACAATTTTTGTTATTTGCCTCACGAAAGTAAGGTTGGACGACTTTACCGATGCCGTCTTATGAGTCACGATGTATGTTGATTATTTTAGATGGGCTGAAAAAGAGAAGAGATTTCGCAATGATAGCTTTCCTGAATGATGTTATTATGCAGAGAGTAAACACACAATGTATATTAGAGAACGATCACAAACGTGTGGTTGGGGCCTTTAAACGGAAACCGAACGCCTCAGTTCGAGATGTGGCTAAAAAGTTTCAGTTGAGCAAGACTTTCGTGCAGAATACCAAAACTCGATCTAGGCTACGTACGTTTAAGGTTCAGAAGTCCCCAAACCATGACGAGAAACAGAATACGGTCGCAAAAAGCCGTGCCTGGAAGTTGTACGACCAGAGGTTAACGAAACCACAATTTTGCGTAATGGATGACGAGACATATGTGAAGGCGGATTTCAACCAGATTCCAGGAAAGCTGTATGTGACTGCCAAGGATAAGTGTGATTTTCCCGAGAACCTCCGGACACAGAAGATGTCCAAGTTTGCCAAGAAGTTCTTAATTTGGCAAGCGATTTGTACTTGCGGAAAGCGGAGTACACCTTTTGTTACCGCCAGCACCATGAATGGACAGGTGTATTTGGAAAAGTGTCTCCAAAAGCGACTTCTCCCTTTCCTGAAAGCTCACGACGGTCCGACGATCTTCTGGCCGGATTTGGCATCATGCCACTACACGAAGGACGTGCTAGAGTGGTATAAGGCGAATGATGTCGATTTCATGCCGAATGATCTGAACCCCCCAAACACTCCGGAACTGCGCCCAATAGAAAAATACTGGGCCATTATGAAGAAACATCTTTTAAAACGACCTAAAATGGTGAAGAATGTAGAAGAAATGAAGAAAGCTAGGATTAATATGCAAAAAAGTGTCGATTCTGAGGTTTTGCAGAACCTTATATCTGGGGTTAAGGCCAAGGTACGCGCATTCGCATGTAAAGGCGAAATAAATTAAATGAATGATGCCAAAACTAATTTTAATTATTTATTTTTACTGCCTGAAAATTTGGTGATAATCGGATAAAAACTCGAATTTTGAAAATGAATTTTGTGTGTGTGGATTTGAAACGGTACGCCCTTTATGTTCGTTAATATGAAATCTTAGTAACAATGTTGTTGATTTCTTACGTGACTTGTTTAGTTGAAGCCTAAAACCGCAATTGATGTGATGTGATGTGATGTGATAAGAATCCACCATCAGTGCAAGAATTACCTATGTCTGCAGGACTATCCTCAGCAGGTTGCCCCGAGAGAATAGCCTACATGATGGCTTGTTGTAGCAGGGCCAGTCGATCTCAATGAAAGAATGAAAGTTTTTTTTAAATATTTTTCATATAGAAAAAGGGAGGAAAACAAATTTGGCGAAGAGAGTGTGATTTTTTGGGGTGGTGTGATTTTATACGTAATATTTTGTGGGGTAATAAGCCCGTGGGGGGGTGAAGTATATTTTTTTTGGGGGGGTATTTTATTTTTTTGTGGGGGAAAAAAATTGGGTGTTGTTTAATGGGGTGGGAATTTGGCACTTTTCGCGACAGTCGCAACGCGCTTTTTTTTTTTTTAAATTGTGCCCCAGTATAGTAAACAAAGACGTAGTCCTACGGCAAAAGTCTGGTTTGCAGAACTCGTTTATAAAATATTGCCAGTGCCTCAACCCACCAGCCGTTGCATCCAGTGAAAGCTCCAAGTATGGTGTGAAGATCGCCAAATTGCTTCCGATTCAGGTCAACTACACTGAACCTTATCATCCTCCTTTTATCGGATGAATCCTCCGTCGGATATCGAAACATTGAAATCGCAAATGCAGGCGGAGGACGATTTTCTAGAAACTAGATGATTATCCTTCTAATGTTGAACAACTAATAATACGCAAAGTGAATTGACCTCCCGTTCAATGGATTTGGATGAACGCTGTATGAAAAATCGTCATCCCAAAGTGGAATGCGTATTGTATTAGAAAAGCTCTATAACGCAAATCATTTGAAATGAGGATGACAAACATTCCATTTTACATCATTCGCTAAAAACCTATCAATCGCTTTCAGAACTGGTACCATCACGAATAAAGGATCGAAATCCGCTCGTTTCCTACGGAATCACGGAAAAATATTTCCTGACTCCTTCTATGTTTGTGCTCCCGTTGAAATCTTTGCTCAACGGTTGAGAAAGTGTAATGTGAATTAAATGTCGTTGAATTGTTTAAAATTATTCATAAATCGCTAATGATCTACACAGTTTTGAAACAAACATCATATTAAAATTGGTTGGTTGTCATACGAAACATGGATGATCGTCATACGGTCTAACCATAAGACAATCATCCGATTTCCGAATGCTATTCGTTAAAGGGCGCAAACGAATTACTTTTCAGACGATCTTGGGATGATGTTTGGGTTCAGTGTATGATCTTCTTATTGACGAAGGAAACTTGTAAAAATGCTAGGTGCTGACCTTGAGTACTGAGTACAGAATTGAGGACTATTGGAACCAGTTGTTTACTAATAAAACGTCTGTAGGTGAGCCTAAATATCCTCAGGTGATTAAGGTTGTGAAAACAGCTTCACATGGCAAAGGCTCAAAAAAGGAATTGAGAAGCAAGATATGTCAGAAGTAATTCTAGCACAGGCTATGCTGGAAGGCGTTTCAACCGTGCGTATAGACCCGTCGTCGCAAAAAAAAACCAAGCGCAGGAGGTTGTGAAGAAATGTCGCTTGATTACAGGCTTATTTACAAAAAAAAAAACAAAAAGTGATTCTGCGCCGCAATATTATTCATTTTTGCAAACTGGGGTGATCACTTAGTTCATTTTTACTGTACTTATACAACAAATGTATAAAAGATTAAAAAAATACTAAAATTTGGAAATCACTTTTTAGTCACTATTTGGTCACTATTTGGTCACTATTTGTGTTGTTTTAGTCACTAAAGTCACTATTATTTATCGATAAATCCGCTACCACCCCTGCTATAAGCTCGATTTCCAGGCTTGGGCACGGATCGACTGGTGGAGTCAATGGCTTATCATATAACGCCGTTACATTGGCAGATAACGATTTCAGCTCTTCTATAATGTCCAATATATGCATTGGATTCTGTGCATGGGAGACATTGTGAAACTCGAGAGTTCTTTTACCTCTCCGCTCAAACCTGTTGCTTAGTTAGCAATTGGAATTCAAAATTCAGTGCAATAAGTACTTGGCACGAAATGCAACATGGCAACACATACGACTGTACGTCGATCTTTTTATCTTTTTTACGAAGGGAGTTACGTTGAACAGGTACTCCCACGCAGGCGGCATGAAATGCCCTCGTGCATCCGATGCGGGACCACAATACGGTTTCGACGGTGGAATCAGTTGAGCAAACTTCGCAGCTCATATTGAATATAGTAACACGAAAGCACAAACAAAACAAAACAAAAAACGTATGAAAAAAAAAACAACGCGAGTCGCACGTTGCTAGGGGCGAACAAAAAACACATCTATACTGATTGCCGATTGACGAAACACCATGATCAGTTGCTTTTTTAGATTCTCACCAACTTCAGCGACGATCGTGGATTGAGAATCGAAAAACATCCTGATAGTATCAATTCAGGCGCCATATCAAAGCATTGATTTCTACAGAATGCAACTATGCTATATACAAAGTCAGATTTTAAGACATCCTCCCTAAATGCGGGGAAATAGAGACATCCTTGTTAGTGTGGCAATCGTGTTTCCGCCGTTTTTGCGCATTTGATGAGACCTGGTATCAAATTTGGCTGGTGTGGATTTGATTCACTTAGACCTATAGATTTCAGAGCTTGACACAATATTGTAAATTCCTGTTCAATTTCATGCACATAATTGAAACGTCACAAAACATACAATACAACTTTCAAAAATGTGTTAAGTCCTGAGGCATTTCATACACTTTTTCAAGTATTGTATGCAAAAACCAGTCGTTCATAGCAATATTAATTACAAGTAGCTACTTCGTGCCATTTAGCCATTTAGCTCCCACATACTGACGCAATCGACTCGAGTAGTCCCCTATGGCAGATCTACCATACACCGACGGAGAGTTGCCCGACGTTGGGTACTCCCCCTAGACCGACGACACGCTACTCCTCTCAATCACTCGTTCCTTGAGTCTCCCGCAATTTTTGCTGTAGAGCCGACTTTATTTGCGTTATGACTCCGTTCATCGCATTCCACGCACTATCGTCACGACACATTCTATAGATGGTGTTAACTGAGCTGGTATCTGCCCCGATGATGGCTAACATCTCACTTTGCAACTAGCCGAATCGTGGGTAGTCAAAGATCACGTGCTCCGGTGTCTCGTAGACGTCTGCGTACTCCGGACAGAAGGGTGACGCTGCGTGTCCGAATCGATGCAAGTATTGCCTGAAGCAACCGTGGCCAAACAGAAACTGCGTAAGGTGGAAGTTTACCTCTCCATGCTTCTTTTTCATCCAGATTGACAGATCTGGTTTGAGCTGATGCGTCCATCGCCCGTTCTTTACAGTGTCCCTTTCTCACTTCACAAGCTTCCGAACTCCTCTGATATTCCTCCGTTGATAACACTCACTGTCCTTCGCCAGAGTAGCCATTTGGGATCATTCCGGCAATGACGCATACTGCTTCAGATGATATTGTTCTGTGCACACTCACACTCATCGCATGGCCATGAGCCTGAAATTACTGTTTAACGGCGCCCAGCGCTGTAACCCAGGGTGGACCTCCGTATCTCATTATCGATGATGATACACTAGCTAGTAGACGCTGCTTAGTGCGGCTAATCCGTTGGTAATCGGCATGATTCTGGCTACCGCTTTGATGGTCTTTACCGCCTTCTCGCAGGCATAATTTTAATTTAAGTTATTTTTTTTTATTCTCCAAGCACGGAGTAATGAATTATGATGATATTTAGAAGGAAATATTGTTATAACACTATAGGCTTTTAGGAATGGACAGTAATCTACGTGGTAGTGGAAATTTACTCAAGCATCACAAAACCACCATAATTGTTAACAGCGACTTAATTGTGACTTAGTTGAGTAGCATTGGAGTAACATCAACGGTGTTGCAACAAGTGTGCTGCTAGGGTAGTTGATCGTCGCTCATCACACCCAGATACTTCAGCACGCGCTTCGAGGCTATGGTTCAACAGCACCTTCGTTATGTAGTGGGCTATCTGCAGCTTCCCCCTGCATTCAATTTTCAATTAGGCCAACGGTCACCAGCATTTCCGTTTCTTCCGGTGTCTCGCCGATCATTGACAATACGATGTCGTCAACAAAGCAAACGATCACTACGCTTTTGGGCAGCATCAGCGTCAGCTCTCCGTTGTATATCCCGTTCCAAAGCCAAGGATGGAGCCTTGCGGAACTCCCGCCATGATGTTCACCGATTTTTGCCTCACGGAGGTCTCGTAGATCAGCACCCGGTTCTGAAAGTAACTCTTCTGAATTCTCCACAGGTAATCAGGGACCCTTATTCTGTGCAGCTACTCGGGAATAGCATCTCAGCTGGTGCTATTGAAGCGTCGATCGTTACACCGGCGCAATATCAATCACCTCTCTACTTTTGTTTGGACGACTTTTCGGCTGTCCCGACCATTGTTCGAATTGCGTGCATCGTAGATTTTCCTTTCTTGAAACCGAATTGCATCTTCGATAGCCGTATTTGCTCTTCGTAAATTGTGTTAGGATGATCCTCTCCAGGAGTTTCCCGAGCGTATCTAGTAGGCACATTCGCCAATACTATGCTGGATCCCTCAGAGGCTTTCCTTGCTTCAGCAGCAACACTAGCTTCTGTATTTTCCACCTGCCCGGAACGTCTTCTGGACTTCTGCAGCACATCCCTTAACATATCCGGAAACGCCTGAATCGCCACTTTCAAAACCACGTTGGGGATTCCGCCAGGTCCAGGTGCCCTCTTCACCTTAAGTCTTCTCGCAACTGCCACGAGTTCCTCGTTCGAGACTTGCGTGCCCTTAGCTCTCAGGAACTTGAGATCTCGTTTTTTTTATTTGCAGAAATAAGAGTTTACGAGTTTAAGAGTTTCTCGGAAACTTTGGTAAAATATTTTCCTATGTTCCTTGTTTTAGGGCCGAGTTAGATCAGTTTTCGAGTTAGCATTTATATACAATTTAAAATTTCTCAAAAAGGTTGTCTTCATATTGTTTTTTTTTTAACATCTAAAGACAAAATATGCCAAGCTTAGCATATAGTAGGAGAGGCCAATGAAGCCAGCTCGCCTGAAGAAGAAACAAACTTCTAGAATTTGAATGGTTTCTAGTAATTATTCCTCACGAATATGAATTGCCTTTTTATTGACCACTTCTACTAATGTTTCAGATGAGAATATCTAATTTTTTTTTTAATTTCTCATATTATTTCAAGTGACATGATTCACAGGGGTATTTGTTGAAATTGTATGAACATGTAAAAATTTATTCAAGTCAGTACGAAACAAAAATTGAAGGTGTCGGATTCGACTTTTTAAGTAAAGTTTCAAAACGACGGGAAATTGACGGGAAATGACGGGATTTCTTTAATACATTGTTTTAATACCATGCATCTACTATGATGTGATATATTTTTTCATTTTTCGCAGTGTTATTGCATTTAGAAATATGTTCTAATCTAAATATAATAATTGATGAATATTATCCTTGCAATTATTGATCTATTTGGCAAAATGAAATTTGTGAAAATATCACATGTATCCTCTCCATGCCCAGAACAATGAAAACAAAGGCCCAAAAGTCTTTCCGAAGATACCGACAAGTCGTGTCAGCCAATTACACGGCTGTACTTGAACGAAGTAAGTGTTCTTTTTGAATTTCAATTTTCAGCACTGCAATTATATTAATTGCCAATTTCGCCTGTCTGCGTGTGCGATGCTAGCTGATTCCTTCTCTATACATTCGAAATAAAGTGTTTAAGGCAGAAATCGTGCGCGTAATTGCTCCTTGATTCCCCGCTCGTCTGAGAGGAGAAAAGCAAACGGGACCAAACGCGCAGATGGCATATAACTGATTACGATGAAGCGGTTATTCTAAATATATTTTTAGAGTCACAATAATTCTCAAGGAGATTTGAAGCATTGCGGAACCAGCATTATTGTTCACCTTTTTGAAGTGAAACATTCTCAGTAATCCTTTTCCACATTCCAAAGTATAATGTTTACGCATGGTTTAATGATAAGTTTAAACTATTCTCAAAATGTCATGGCAATATGTCAGAGAGGCGGTCAGGAAAATTGGAACTTCTTGCAGAACGCCTCTCCAGCTGCCGAGTGCAAAAAAGCAGACAAGTAAAATGTTAAAGATTCATGTCGCAATCATCTGGTGCTGGTACAAATGTTTACGGTACGGTCGATTCTTCGTTCTTTCCTCATTCCACCAGCCAAACAACGCTACGCCTCGCCACGTTCGCATGCTCAAGTGTCAGTGTCATGTAAAGGCTGGAATTGTCGGTTGAAGGTGGCCTGAAGCAACCTGCTGCATTCGTTTTGGCCGTTTTTCGCCTTTACTAGTAGCTTTTCAGAAACATACGTTGGTATAATTATCAAGCATTTTCAAATCGGTCAAACGAATGCTATGTGTGCAAAGAATCGCCTCTAGCTGTCAACAATGCAATGACCCGTTCATTGACCTGTACGCAGTCTGAAATTCTGGGTGGTTCTTTCAAATTGACCGTAATCCATGGAGCAACGGTCTAAAGAGTGTGAAATTGTTTGATATCTACGTTGCGGGAGGCCATTAGGCTAAAGGTAGGAATCATGCAGAAAATCAACGGTGTTTTTTCACCGCTGTTATCAATGATCAAACATCTCGCTAGTTTCAAGTGCGTTCACCGGTTTGTTTAGGCAGCATCCGCCAGAGCCTAGCAGCAGCCGAGCGTGCTTTCTACGATAGCTGTTATGATGGGGAAGTTTTCTAACCAAACCTGTCATCATAGAGCGACCGCTCCCGTCAGAATAATAAAAAGCAGTAAGATATGAGACACATGGCGAGATTTGAAAAGCAGACGAGCTCGATCGCATACAATCTGACCGGAAAACTTGTCTAGATTATAATAGGACAGTAAAAATATCATTTATCAATAGTTCTTTCAATCCTACCAAAATATAATCAGTATTTTCAAGGTCTCCGTGCTTGTCGATGAAAACAATTAATTTTTTTGTTTGTCTTAGCGAAAAACAAACACTCCATTTTCCTAGCCTAATCCAAAGGTATGAGGAAGAGCATAGTTGGTCATCTTCCGTCGTCGGTATTTGCAGGTCTGAATGCTATCTGAAAGAGCAGCTTAATATAAAACTCAGCAAGAAATCTGTACAAGCGAACACGTTTACCGCTATTCGATGGAGACCACGCGTTCCTCTCACGTTATGTGACGAAACTGGTCATCTCATACTGCAAACAAACCTCAACCCAAAGACCCGGTAGGCGAATGCCTAAGCGGAGACAAGAAATCTAGAAAATCAATTTTCTATTTTCTCCCTTCTGATTGCGTTCGCCTGGTATGGGGGACTGCGAGATTCCTCCGTTAAGTGTGATCTCTCGATTGGTTGCAACTTACGGAAAGTATGGACAGGATGACCCCGTCGAACACATGTTTTGCGATTTTGCAATCGATCCGGCAGACACGACGGTGGTGGGATTATTTTCTCATCTCTCATCCTGATCCATTTTCACAGGTGAATCCAATTTATTGGTTGGTTAACTTCAATTGCGCCTTCATTCAACCGACGATTGCGATCAGTTGGTCTCATCTGATCGCCCCCGCTGCTACCCAACTTCATCGAAAAGCAAACGGTCCAGGCAATGCGTGAAGTCATCCTCTCTTGATTTGTGGGCTGACCTATGGGCTTTGTTGCGCAACCACCACCAAGTACGCTGTGCAGGTTCAATTTATAAATTTAATCAGCGAACGTTGATCTCCGCGGTGGGCTTGCTTTTCAGTTGTTTGTGGTGCCGCCACCGCCGCCTCAAATGCCGTTTTTGCTGCTTGATCGATGGTAGACCTGCTGTAGGGCAAAAGATTGCAGGAAGATGACGCGCACACATATGTATATGGAAGCGTGCGAGAGAGGACGATCTCAGACGTAACGGCGACCGTTTGTGGCTCAGAGTTCGAATGGTTTACAATACATTTCTGAACAGCTGTTGGATAATCGATTTTCAAGGACTTTCGAAACAGTTATGACTGTCGTTCAATCTAGATGGCAAAATGGTTGAAAATCATAGTAATTAATAACCATCCATACAAAGCTTCTAGTCATAAATTAATAAAGTATTATTATGCGACCGCAAATTTTAATTCAGTTCAAGAGTCTACTCAGTTGCATGAGAACTCAGTGTAGTAGAAAGTGTAGTTACTCAACAGATGAGTGACTCCACTTTACACTTACGGCCGTGTACGAAAAAAATTTGTGACCGAGGAAAAATAAGTCACAGTTAAACTTTTCTCATTCTATGCTATTATTATTTCGCATCGCCTATGGCTTTCACAATCTCTCTCACTTTCAATCTTCGATCGGCCAACACCATCTCGTGAGTTTTTGCAATTGTTTTTATTGTAGAGTCTGGGCGTCTAGAACGTTCGGACTTCGAGCGATGATGATGTTTCCGCAAAAAAAAATTATCAATTAGGGACTGTTCATAAACCACGCAGACTTTTATGGGGGGAGGGGGGGTTTGACCAAAGTCTACGCTCCATACAAAATTTCAAAAAATTGTATGGAGAAAAGTCTACGAGGGGGAAGGGGGGGTTTGAGATTTTCCAAAATGAGTACGTGGTTTATGAACATTCCCTTAGCACATGAAATTCACTTTTTTCCATACACAGGAAAAAGCTGAATTTTCAATGTGATATAAATATTGATGCGTGTAAAATTTTAATAATTCCACATTCTACCGCAACTTTAAGAAGTAATTCTATGAAAGATGGGCTTTTGCATACAACATTGAAGACAAGGTTTGAAATATCTCAGAACATGAAAATTTTCATTATGTAAACTTTGTTGTTATTTGACGCTACATATATATGTATCATATTGAACAGAAATGTACACTACTTTTTCGAACTGTGTAGTCTGCTATCAACGGCTCACAAACACAAACGCAGCTTTTAACATGAGTAAACTGACAAATGCCTGTTTTCCTTTGAGTTAAAAGGCGGGAAATTCAAAAAGTCAATTACTTATTTACCCGCCTTTGTATGAAACTATTTTAGGAATAAGGAATAAGAATTTCGTTCTAGAGTGACGCGATTTTTACAAAGAAAAAATATTGATTGCTTGGAAAATTGACTGTTGATCAAAGCCTCGGGATTCTTAAGACGAAACGATCCTGCGTCCCGGGTCCTTGAAAAGATGAAATGCCACTTGGCATTTTTGAAGTGATAAATCTCAGCTATTGTTGTCATTTCATACGTTAAATTTATTTAACCATGTTTGCTGCGTCGCAGAAAGCATGCGGATGAAGTTTATTATTATTTATGTGGGTGCCAATGGAATGAATGGGAAAAATTTGGCCATTGAGTTTTAAAAAAGGTACTGCTCAAAAGTTTCGTCTCCTCAAAAAAAGTCCCCGTGCAAAATTTGAGCTCAAGCGGACTTCGTTAAGTGGACCCCAAAGCGGTCGAGTTTTGACTTTTTTGACTCATGAAAAATCTCCTAAGGAGGGGTGTTTGTGATGCCAATGTCTTAGAAATGCATGAAACTTTTTTTTTAAATCGACCTTATTTTTAAATCGAGTTGGGGGAGTGAATTGAATTTGACTTGAAGAATTTGAATTCAATTGCTGAGATATGCATGGCAATAGTATTGAAAAATATCCTATATCATCGTTGGTTGTGATATTTCATTAGTGTTGGTTCACTTATTTTCGATTACGGTGGTGCTTTATGTAAAAAAATGTATTAAAAAAAACATCAAAAAAATTAGAATTTAATTGGAATATTGAAGATAACAGTACTGAAACATTTCTCATAAAATCGTTACCCATTGTCTAAATTTAAAATGTGATATTTCATTAGAGTGACTCACTTTTTTTACCATAAAGGTGGTCATTTTTGTCGAAAATTTAAAAGAATGCAAAAAATTCAGAATTTGAATGGAATATTGAAAACAATAATATTTTTGGAACACGACGTTGCAACATTATTGTCTATTATATCGTAAAATCTATTAGGAATTCAAGAAACTAAATTCGTCTGCAAAAGCACAATGAGCTGAAAGCATCATTCAAGCTACAGGTTAACTCAACAATTCACTGGGATTCAAAGCTGCTTCCTAGTATATTATCGTCTTAAGCCATTACCAAAACTGAACAATTGGCTATAGTTGAATCTGGTGATGGCCTCCGTAAGTTGATAGTTGTTCCCCCCATCCAAATATCAACAGGAATACAAGAAGCAGAAGCGGTGTAAGGAGTGTATCGAATATAAGCTATCCACATACATTTGCGTTGCACGCATGTATTTGTGATGGTTTTTTATGCTCTGAACACTGCATGCTGTGCGTTTGACTGTCAGCTTTCTTTTGTTTGCTTGTTTGTGCGGTTAGAATTCTGCGTTTTCAAAATGTCACGTATTGAAAAGGAAGTGAAAATTAAGGTTCTGGACACATGGCTAAGTGAGAAGGGTATTACTATGCGAAAATTGGCGAAGCGGTTTGGAATTCATCATGAGAGTGTTAAAACCATCATTAATAAGTTTGGGGAACACTATTCTTTGGATGAGCTACCAGGGAGAGGCAGAAAACCCGGTTCTTCCAACCCGAAACTGGAGCAGAAAGTGGTATCTCTAATCATGAAGAACAAATCAATGTCAATACGTGATTTGGCCAAAAAAGCAGGAACGAGTGTCGGAATGATCCAGCGTATCAAGAGGCGAAACCACCTGAAGACCTACAAGAAGCAGAAAATCTCGAAACAAAGTGCAGAACAGAAGAAGCGAGCAGCAACAAGGGCCCGGAAATTGTATTCGCGTCTTTTGCAGCGTCCGGATGCATGCGTTTTGATGGACGATGAGACCTATGTAAAGGAGGACTCAAAAACCCTTCCAGGTCCACAATACTTTACTGCCGTCGTTGGGGAGGATGTGAGCGATGCGGACAGGTCGATTCAAGTGGAGAAATTCGGTCGAAAGGTACTGGTATGGCAAGCAATATGTTCCTGTGGTTTGAAGTCAACCATTTTTTACACTACCGGAACTATAAATGCGGAAATCTATCGATCTGAGTGTCTCCAGAAGAGATTGTTGCCTTTATATAAGAAGCATAGTACACCTCCACTGTTTTGGCCGGATTTAGCGTCGGCTCACTATGCCAAAACCACTCTCAATTGGCTTGCGGAAAAGGGTATAGATTTCGTTGAGAAAAATATCAATCCACCAAATTGCCCTCAGCTTCGACCCATCGAACGTTACTGGGCAATCGTGAAGAGGGTCTTCAAGAAGACTGGTAAGGCAGCTGGGAACATGCAGGAGTTCAAAAAAATTTGGGCTCAAGCGTCCAAAAAATGCGATGCAACACTTGTCCGGAACTTGATGAAGAGCATTCCATCCAGAGTTCGAAAATTCGTGAAGGAATAACTTAAATTTCATCCGATCTTCATTATGTTCAAGTTTTACCTCGTACAATAAAGGATCATTTTTTTGTATGAATAAAATATCGGTTTTCAACAAAATTTGAAAGAAAGTTTGTGGATAGCTTATTTTCGATACACTCCTTATTATGCAGTTGTCGATTAGGGGTCTTGAAGACAGGTAATTTATACTGCCTTCAATCTTATTATTTATAATTTTTAAATTATACCGTTATTCTGTTTTTTATGATCATGTAATTGTACACTACCATACACTACCAAAATCACCAAATGTTGAAATATTTTGAAATAAATTCAGACAGAAAGGCACCACTTAGAAAAGAGTTCATACCAATCTGGTGTGAATAATACATTCGTTATTCGTCAATAACAGACAACGAGAGGGTGACCCTATACTAATTTTTCGAGCGACAACTAAAACAACAACATCATTGCGATGATTATCGCGAAGTTTTTCAGCTTACGGTTGTATTTTTGGGTGGAAAAATTAATCAATATTTTCAAATTAGAGCTCCTGGTGCTTTCCATAATGCAAGAAAGATGGCAAAAATGATTTAATCTTTAAAAATGTCCCTTTACCTGTTTGCAACTGAACATCAATCAGCACTATTTAATGTATTCATTGTGAAAGTATTTAAGAAACTGGTTTCTTTCTTCGTGTGCTGCAGTGTGCAAACAATGATCTTAATTTGATAAAATGTACGAGGCTGTTGACGAAGAAGTTGCCAAATCAGTTCATAAAGAGTTCTTGCATAATCCACAGCATTGTGTTTGTTTGACGAAAAGTTTGAAAAATAATTATTATTCAAGCCTCACATACATCAGGTAAATACTTTGTTTAATTTGTTGTGCGGAGAATATTATTTTTTTACCAATAGTTTGATGTTGAGGTATTCAAAAAAATGTACCCGTTTAATCCATAATCGAATCAAAAGACGTTTCAACAATGGAAACTGTTGGAATTTTATATTACATAGTGGAATTGCCAATGTAACCGTTCGCACACTATCTTCCGAGATTTTCGCAAACGCAGTGGCTTAACCGCCACTCTCGACTAAAAATTCTGAAGCATGAGCGCAATCTCCAAGGAGGGTTTGAATGGTCGTTGTACTCATCTAAATACCGCGCTCTGATTAACGAAAAGGCCGAACTTGCGCGGGAGGGGATCGACGGATCCGGTACTCTACCAGAATCCAAATCCTTCATTTCAAATTCAATCCACTCCCTTAACTCAAAAATTGTCCAAGTCCCAGATAGGCGATTTTTTTTTCGAGATAACACTAGATCTCGACGTCCGTAAACTCAATCAAACTTCGTCCCACTTGGGAGTTTTTTTTATGGATACAAATAGTCAAACTTTGACCGCTTTAACCGACTTAACGAAGCCGATTGAGCTCAAATTTTGCATGGGAACTTTTTTCGAGGACACAATTTTTTTGAGAACTACCCTTTTTTGAAATTCGAAAAGTCGATTTTCATTGGCACCATATTGTTTATCTTCCAGAAGCTGATAAACAAAACCCTAAAAATGCGATCCTGTCTAGTGAGTCGAATGTATAAAAGACTCGGTACTCCGGGCCACAGATCAAAAGTCGACTTTCCAAGCGATCTGTATGCCCTTCTTTTGTAAGGAGGGTTGAAAGGATGAATACGCATATTGGAATAAATCATAACGGTCATTATAATGACTTAACGTAAAATCGTCTGAATTTCTATACTTGAAATTTACATAAAAGTAGTCACCACCAAAACTAAAAAAAAACTGCACCTTTTTCTAATCAACTTAAATAATCTTATTCAATTTCAATTCAATTCAATTTCAATTTCAAGTATTAAAACTTTTTTCTTGAAACTTTTTCTCATTATTTTTCATTTTCTTTCATCAAAAAAAATTTGAAATCGGTTCAGTGGTTCAAAAGTTATAATTCTTTGACAAATATATTTTATTTTATATAATATTTTCTAAAATTTCGTTTTATAGACCACCCAATTTCGAAATGACTAAAATATATACTGGCACTAATTAATGAACATTCAACATTCAAAATTCACATAATTGCTACTAAATTATTAATCACTGTGCTAACGAAAAAATAACAATTAGCACTAGAACAACTTAAAATAGCAATAAAAAAATGATAATTCACTTTCAATAATTCAAAAGTGACCGGTAAAACTTTCAAATAAAGCAATGGCAATAAGTACAAACGCAATAATAAGCTGATAGTTTTTCGTCATTATATACGTTCTAGCGCTATACATGTGACAAAAGTCATCAAATCTTTCCAATTGAAACCAAACAAATTATTTTAATATTTTTTTTTATTTTTTATTTTTTATTGCGATTTGTTTGGTTTCAATTGGAAAGATTTGAAAGATTTGAAGACTTTTGTCACATGTATAGCGCTAGAACTCATTATTATGACAGTAAACTATCAGCTTATTATTGCGTTTATACTAATTGCCATTGCTTTATTTGAAAGTTTTACCGGCCACCTTAGAATTATTGAAAGTGAATTATCAATTGTTTTTGCTATTTTAAGTTTTGCTAGTGCGAATTGTAATTTTTTAGTTGGCACCGTTTTCAATAATTTAGTGGTGATTCCACATATTTTTATTGTTATTTTTACCATTTTTATTGATGTTTGATTACCCTGCCATTTCAAAATGAGTCACCTTAATGACAAAATGAACAATTCGAGTGATATATTTTCCGAAAATCAACAATTCTAGCCAATATTGCGAAATTATAAGATCCACTTCATCTTTTTGTTATCAAATTTTACGGATGTTCCGGAACTTCCGGAAGATCATGCAATGGTCAGATTCTTCTTTAGCATTTCAAGCTTATTGCTATCACAATTAGCTTATTGCTTGCTCTCAACTCAGTTTTCTAAATGCACTTCCACAGTTATTAATTGAGAGCTTTCGATGCCAAGTACCATTTTTGCATTAGTATGATTGTGTGGCAACTACAATCATACGCTATGCCCAGGGAGTCGAGAAATTTTTCTTTACGAAAAATTCCTAGACCAGACCGGGAATCGAACCCAGCCACCTCCAGCATGGTATTGCTTTATAGCTGCGTCTTTACCGACTGAGCTACGGGAGGACCCATCTGCAATGGTGAGATAGAACCATAAGTTGTTCTCCGTAGCGCTTTACTTCTTACTTTTTATGAAGATATGGTTTTGAAAAAAAATTGTATTGCTTTAAGACAGGCATAATGAATTTACTATTTCATCGGTTGTTCCGGAAATTCCAAGGGGCTTAATGAATCACCTCTTAAAACAAAACCTACAACGAACAACCCCTAAAATATTTTGTCAAAATAACACAGCGAATGAAAACAAAAACAAAGATTCTACTACCGAAAAGTGCAAGAATGTATTGTAAGGTGCAAGGTGCACGCTGTACTTGGGACTAATGGGGTTGCCAGCAGTGAGCCAATTTAAAATCGCTAATTTCCTATTGTTGGTTGTACGTTGTCGGATATAAAAATATTTCAACACAATAAAAAAAACCAGCTAAGGCTATGACTTAACTTATTTCTCAACACCAATAAGATATCAGGAAATAATCGTTACAATCTTCAACAAGTGAAATGCAAAAAAAGGCCTAGCGCAAATCAATCACATCGATTCCAATGAATGTCATTATTTGCGGTTTACATTGCATAGGGATTGGATAAACAGTAACTGGTCATGAACGCAACCGATTTTTCTCATGAAGCAAATAACGAATCCTGAAAGAGAAGTAATCAATCCTAAGACGCATATTCACTCGAAAACAGAGGGCAAAAAACAAAAAAATCTGTACATAATTTATAACCAATAACCATATACACTGCAACCATAATTGTCGATGAAAGTTATGAAATTGGCCTACAAGAAGAGTGGTGGTTTTTGCTGACCACAGTGAGTGCAGTATCTTCCATATCCACCGCGGATATGATGATCGCGTTCGGTTTCTGATGCTTTCTCAATCCGAAAACTTCGACGACCACAACGACGATGACGAATGGATTGGGCACTGTTTGCCCTGCGGGTTAACCTTCTTTTGCCATCGTCATCGTCATCTTGCAGGAAAGTAAATTTCGCTCCGCTGAAATTCCCAAGTGAATCAGGTGATATAACAACGGCAATGCTTATTCTGTTGGCCGTCATTTCATTTTTCTATTTGGAATGCTGATCAGGCTCTTAAACTCTTCCGATAGAATTACGACACTTTTATTTTTTCTGGCCTAAATGCAATGTTAAGCAATGTTAAATGTTCTACACTCAGAGATACTACTAATCGTAAACAGTTTAAAAAGTATTATCATTCACAGGACTTGCACGTAGCACAGTATAAAAAAAAATACGAACGTTCCATGAACAGTATTGGAAGAAACATTTGCAACCAGTACATAAATACCAAGAAATTCAACCTAGAACATTCAATCTGAAAAAAAATGTGTGCGTTCAACAACACTACTCTTTTGAGTTTTTTTTACAACAAAAAAAAATAAAAAAATAAAAAATCAGTGCATAAAAATCCCAACAAATGCAGCGGTTTTTTCGGTCCATTGGCTCCTTTCTGCGTCCGGATTATGGAAGATTCATAAAAAACCAATTTTCAACATACTTCTTCAGCAAACTTCGAACACTTCGCTAGTTTCGCCAATTCTCGAAACGAAAGCTTTTCTCAACACCATTTGTGCAAAATTAATCTGCGTGTTCACAGGGTTGATGCGACCCATTTTTTTTTTTTTATAATTTGTATCTATTTTGACAGTTATCAGGTATGTACTTTATTAAATGACCTTTCTTTAATAGTAAGTGCTACCAGTAACACATTAAACGTGCTCAGTTTATAATCATCAATCGTTAAGTTTTGTGACCACATTTAGGGCGGCCAACTGAATTGGCAAAGTTAAAACTTTAAAATATTCGTATCTGTTCAGATCTTTTCAGTGTATTCAATCGTTGAGTGGCGTAAAATGACAAAACATATAATAATGGATTGAATATTCATCAGCGTTGATTTTATTTTTTTAATGTGTCCATGAGCGTCAAGAGCACTCATGCATTGGTAGCACGTTAATTGATAAATTTTTGAGCGAACCATTCTTTTGATAAATGTTCTCGTTCACACGATAGACAATATTTATAATCTTTTCAAGTAAATTGACAATCATAAACAATCATAAAGATCATCACCAGCATAATATAAACGTTTGTTTGTCGGTCACTCATAGAAAGCGACTTCCCTTAGGGCACAAAATATCACCCAAAAATCGACAATTTACCCATCAATCGGTAAGCATTTAACGAAACTTCTTTAACTAAAGGGGTTATTGCTTTCTCATGGCAACAGGTCTAACATATCTGGTCGCAGTTGAAGTAGAAAATTGTCGAAACCTCCGCACCGAAAGAAACCAGAAGACTGTCGATCGAACAACCAAATGACACACCAATTTATGCAAATTGCCATTTTCGCGATCGGCCACAGAGTTTTGTTTGTGTCTTCCCTTGACAGCTACCTGTGCTGAAGTTTCTGCATCCACAACGACAGTGGCTCAAGTGTAGCTCTCGTCCATATGCCCCGAAGGCAATCAAAATGGGACCGCAACTGAGCATGTTGTCTTTTGGATGCCGTAGATTCTAAGGAGAGCCGATCTGCGTTGCTACGATGATGATGGTAAAGTCACTCGAAGGGACCCGCGACGACAAACAAATCTCCGCTGGCGATAAATTTACGCGATCTCAAACACGGATGGACAGCTGAACCGACTACCGCCATTGAGCAGCTGGCTGCAGGGCAACGAGTATCCGTCGATATCATCTCTACCTTGCCATCGGTCGTAATGATGGGGCTCTGTCAAGTCAAGATCGGGTCAGTGTGTCCGCTGGCACAAATTGTGACAATGTGACGTGCCTTAGATTATCACTGCCTGTCGTCGGTGGGGAAATTTACAGCTTGCTGGATTTTAGAATGGGCAAGAACAGTTACTTGACCACGGTCTCCACAGTCTGCATGTGTCGGTACCTCGAAGCTTGTAGCAGGTTTTACAGAAAGGCCGATCGACTGCCGACGCACGACTTGTTAACATTTATGCAACCGACATACATTTATCCTCAAATTGGCCCACATAAATCATTTAATCATAAAATGTTCAAGGTATACGATAGGCAAGTTTGAAAAACAGTATAACCATTGTTTATGGTTCTTCTTCTGCTTCCTACGCCAACCTTACTGACATTCGGTGTCTTCATTTTGGGCTGCAAGAATGTGCCCCGGGAATTTCTCACATTATTATTCATGAGCAGTAGTCACAGTCCATTCCGTTGTCCCTTGGAGATATTTTTACCTCCAACTTGCGTGATGAACTAATTTCAGCCAACCAAGAGGAGCTCTCGTTTTTTGATGACAGTGAGAAGATCTGTGTGAGTGCTGGATGCTCCAAAGGGCGCACCGCCGTGTTAAATTTGTTATTATGACAAATTTGTATCTGTAGGAGTCGACTGGGGAATACCGCCATCCGAGGTAAGATGGTAACCAACTGGACTATTAAAAAATGAATTGCACCAGTATTATTTGTATCCTTAATTAGCTCATTCACTAAAGGCGCATCTTCGAAGTAACACCACGAAGGAGGTTGCTGAGTTCAATTCTTGATGTGGCCTAGGAATTTGTCAGGAAATAAAGTTTTTCGACTCCCTGGGCATAGGTTTCCTCAATTAATAACTGTGGATGTGCATTTAGAACACTATTTTGAACAATCGTGATATCACTGCAATGCCAAGAAAGTGGAAGTTGTACTTATAAATAGAGGTGTCTATAGATGCAACGTCATAAACGAATTATGAAACAAACTTTCTGTTTGGCAGCAAAAGCCGATTTGTTGTTTTGTACGTTGATCATGTTGAATTGGTATGTAAATTGGTAAATTTTAAAATGTAAGTTTTGGACGAATCACAAAAGCAATGTTTGATAACGGATAACGTGGCCAATGGGGGGGGGTGTGTTTTTTATTTCAAAAAATAAATAAAAAAAAAACACCTAGGAGGGAAAAAAAAATAAAAAAAATTTGGGGAAGAAAAAAAACCTCTATCGGGCCGCGGGCGGAAAAGAAAAGGGGGGGAGCACAGGAGAAAAAAATAAAGGGGGGGGGAAAAAAAAAAATAAATAATATAATGCACAACAAAAAAAAAAAAAAAAATATAAAATTAAATATTAATAGCAAAAAGAAAAAGAAAAGAGAGCGAAATCACCATAATAAAAAAAAATAGAATAAAAAAAATAAAAAAAAAAAACAAAAAAAAAAAAAAACAGGGTGGCCACAGAACCGGGAAAACCGGGAATTACCCGGGAATTCTAAAAAACCGGGAATTTATGTTCACATGATTATTCATCATTTAGATTGTCTGTGATTATCATCAACCTCTAGGTATTCCGTGTTTCTTAGCGTGTTCATTCATAACGATCCGTGAAATTTTGGAGTGTGTCAATTGATTTACCTTTTATAAAGGCTGGTTTACAGTTCTGGAAAAGCGTCACGGGATTTGGGCGCCTGTGTGTTTAAAATGGAGCCGGGATTTGGATTCCCGTGGCGGGAATTAAGTCTACACAAAAATTACAGTTTTCCTGAAGTGTAAACCCAACCGCGGGATTTTCTCCGAGAAATAAAATTCATCTCTACACACTTCTTCCTGGACGGGAACAAATCATTCCGAATTGTTTCTGTGCGGTTTTTGCAAGTTTGAATTCGAACAAAAAAATTAAATATCAGAAGAAGAGCTGAGTTCCGAAACAGTTTTTTCTCGACATTGATGTACTCGATGATTTTGATGGTTTTGACAGTCACGATAAATTTAATGAACAGCTAACCCAGGAAGAAATATTGGTTGCAGCAAATATAGAGCTCTTGCCAAAAAAAAAAAAAAAAAAAACGCGTGGTCATAACGAACAAGGATATTAACATGCAATTTGCGAAGAAATTTTGAAACCAAATTACAAACAAGGAGTATTCCAAAAAGATTTCTAAAGATGCTATTTGGCAACAAATCAGTTGTTTTTTTTTTCATTGTCCCCGAATAAATCTGCCAGTGTCCAGGAGTTCCGGATATACTGGGATTCTTTGAGGAAAACGAACAGGTAAAAAACATACATCGTTAAAGTAAAGTTTAATAAAATATTTCCTAAATTTCTAGAATTTATTTCGAAATTCAATGCATTCTGAAAGAAAAAAAACTTTCCGAATGTAAACAATATGCAGAACCTAATACGCAAAACTAACTTGTCATTGAGTGTGGAGAAATATGGAGAAGCGTCAACTGGAAAATTTCTGAGCCAAATCCCGTTCAAAATCCCGTGATGCCTTTCCCGAACTGTAAACCAGCCTTAAGGCCACATTTCAACTATTTTATTTGCGAATTAACACTCATGGTATTTCGACAGCCGTTTTTTTTTTTCAAATTATAAGAGGCGCGATACCAGTGGAGCATTACCACAATAACCGAAAACGGTTTTAAATCAAATTGTACAACTGGTTTGTTGCCAAATAGCGTATTTAGCTATCTTGTTGGAATTCTCCTTTCTTGTTATTTGGTACAAGCAAGGATGTGTCCAAATTTCTTCACAAAGCGCAAGTATCAATCTCGTTATCCTGTTTTGTCGTTTTGGCTACGCGTTTTTTTTTTTTTTTTTTTTGAGCAGGGGCTCTATTTTTTCTTCGTCCAATATACTGAATGTCAAAACCATCAAATCTTCGAGCACTTCAAAATCGAAAAAAAAACTGTTTCGGAACTCGGCTCTCCTTTTGACCTTTTTTTTCTATTCGAATTCAAACTTGCAAAATCCACACGACAACAAATCGAAATGTTTTGTTTCCGCCGAAAAAGGCTCCATTTAAAACACACAGGCGCACAAATCCCGTGACGCTTGTGCAGACCTGGAAACCAGTCTCAAACCGGGGAATTTTTAACATTTGGTCCGAGAAAACCGGGAAAAAACCGGGAATTTGAAAATGAAAATTGTGTGGCCACCCGTTATATGGTGTTTTTGTTTGTGTTAAGAAAAAAAAAACTGACAGCGTTACCAGTTGCTTTGTGGCATTTCGTGTCCGCCGGATAGAAATGATCCGGCATTTACAACATTCTTTCCCATCCGGCGAAAGGCGAGAGTGTTGAACGGAAGCCTGGTTCTGGTCGGCTGATAGTGCTGCGCAAGCGTAAAGTGCAACAGAAGCTGACGACCGAGGGCAAGGTGGTCTCATCGTTTCACGACTTCGAGTAGAGAGGTTGGCGGAACCGGCCAAACTATGAAAAAGTACCTGGGTAAGATGGACATTGTCACGTGGAAGCGTCAGTCGAGGCCATATCAAAGCAGCAAGCAATCACCCAGAAGAAGCGGCTGAAGGTGTTGACGAAAAACATCTTTCCAGCTAAGCGTGACGGCTTGTGAATAATGGATTACTTGATGCTGGACAACAACGACTGGCAGGCGACCGAGTCCATTACGTCCCCCATCAAGGAGGTAACGTTGATGTCAAATATATCTCCCACACCATGCTCCCGAACCATGTCCTTCCGTGGTTGACGATCAGCGAGAAGGGTATATCCAAGCCGTTTCGGAAATTGCGGTGAACGGGGAGATATGCAGTACGAAGTACCTGCCGGAAGTTGCACTTTCATCAAGAAGTACCACGTGAAGGAGGGAGTGCTCTTTTAGATGGACGTGGCCTCAGCCCATTATGCCTTGAGATTACTGAAGAAAATGGACGGGCAGAAGATACATGCCGCTAACCCTCCCAACGTCCTCCAGCTGCGACCGATAGATTTGTTTTGAGCGGAGTATCTACTCCAATAGTTCTCCGTTTATTCATTCGATTATATTGCCGTAATCGTTAGTAAATATAAGTAAGCTATATACAGAACAAAAAGTACAGCTCTATTAGTTAGTTTACTGTAGCCATGGCAAAAGCGGTGAAGCAACTACGTTCAATGGTTTGTAATTACCGCCGGTTGCACTCCGGAGCGAAGAAGTCCATAATCGTGGCGCATTTTGTGTCGGCCGGATATAGCCGTTCGGCCATATATAAGCTCCTGGCGCTCCTGCAGAAAGGTGAGAGCATCAAGCTTATGCCTGGTTTTCCATCGTACGGTTTAGCGTGACCGAAAGGTACAGCAACCGCTGAAGCGGAACACGGAAAGCAAGCTGGTAAAATCCTTCCGTGCCTTAGGTCCGGACCGGCCATTCGTTCGAAAAGTGTTTAACCAACATCAAGAGGAATAGGAGTCGAGGCCGTCACTGTCGGAAGCGCAAGCGGTCACACAAAAACACCGGCTGAAGGTGCTCGTCTCCCCTGCAAAGCGCAACGTGGCTGTGAGCATGGACGACAAGACGTACCCGACCGTCGACGTATAGTATATCTCCCACACGAAGTTCCCTAAAATAATACCTCTTGTGGCAGACAATCAGTGGGAATGTCAAAGCTTCTCTCTTTTTCTTCGGGACTTGTGGTCAGCGGGGAGGTGTGCAGTACGAAATGCTTACTATATGCAGTGGCCTTCATTATGGAACACCATCCCAAGGACGATGTCGTGTTCTGACCGGATCTGCCCTCGGCATATAACGCAAAGCGGTCGCTGGAGGAGATAGATCGTTTGATCCCAGTTGTTCTCTAGAACACTAAGGTACATTCAAAATATATGATACATTGGTGGCAGCAAGCAGATGGTACACCTTTTCATAAATGCTAACGGAACACGGTTAAAGGGAGACTTGTTTGCCACTCATGAGATCAGGTGGCCGTTGTTATTTCAACGTAGATTTCAATTTTCGGAAACCCTTTGTTTGCCAAGGAAGATGTGATACTTTTTGGTAGAAACTTTTTAAAATGTGCTTGTCAATGACATATGCCAAAACGTGTGAAAAAGTTGGTTGTCAGAATGCTAGACAGCAAGTCAAAAATACTATTATGATTGGTTTTCCGGGAATCATATGAGACAGTTGTAGAAATGCGATAATTAGAGGACGAAAATGAGGAACTAGCTTTACCAGTAGAGACGAAGTCGTAGAGATAAATGGAGCAGTTTCAAGGCCGCTTACAAAACAAAATTCTAAGCTCCGGAAATCGTTCGGGAATCATGGCAAGTCTCGGTTAGTACAATAAAATCCTACACATTTTACACAAGACTTATTTGAAGTTTAATTAACGCTAAGGAATGCAAACAAAGTTTTCAGACTAAATTAAGCGTGTCGAAACGGAAACAGACGCAACCCGACAAAAGGTATGTTTGACTGAATTGATTTTCTCGTCTCTTTTGACTGGTTCTTATGTCCTGGGGCTGTTCACAAATATCGGTCTCAAGGCACCAAAATTTACATGATATTTTGTAAGTGTGGAGCAACGATCTGATACTGCCAGCTGACAGTCGTCAACGTCAAAATTCGTTCCACCGATATCTTGCAAGACGACCAGCGCTGAGTACGAGGAAGCAGGATAATAACAAACAATGTCTTATCTGCAGGCCAGAATGGGTAGACTAATGATTCTTCCATGAAATTTAGATTCACATTTACATCGCATACCGCTAATGTAAGCGAACATAATGTTAACCATTCTCAATGGTGACGTTACATAAGTGAAACATTATATAGAAATGTGATTTGGAGCCTGTGTTACGCAATTATTATTCGGACTATCTACATTAAAGCGGTGAAAGGCTGGATCTTCTTATTATTCTTTGCTTTTCAATCTTATTGTTTTCACTATTAACTTATTGCTTGCTCTCAACTTAGTGTACTAAATGCTGGTGCCATTTTTGCATTAGTATGGTTGTGTGGCAAGTACAATTATACCCTATGCCCAGAGAGTCGAGAAATTTTCCTAAACGAAAATTTTCTAGACCAAACCGGGAATCGCACCCAGCCACCTCCAGCATGGTGTTGCTTTGTAGCTGCGCCCTTGCTGACTGAGCTTAGGGAGGTCCCCAAAAGCAGGATCCAAATCACAATAAAAATTTATTAAATATTTCTTCGCTAGCTTGTCAAAAGTTGACACTAGCTTTCTGTGAAGCCCAACAGTAAAAATATGGAGGACTGATATTTCATCACTTTGGCAAGCAAGTCAATAGTATACAAAACTAACAACCTTTCAAATCTGGTAAATATTCACAAAGGGAAGATGTACCTAAATTAATCTCATCACTTTGCAATTCATCCTACTTGAAATAAAACGATATACACGTGACAGGATTAGTTATGTTTGTTGTAGTTTTTTAACGTCAGCAAACATTATTAGAAAACGAAACCGATCCTTCAACTGCCCAATTGTTTGATTAATCGTAGGATGAATATAGGAACAATGAGATTAATATGGGGGCGGTTTCCCTACTTGTTAACTTATGCTGGTCCAATTAGGACCGCACCAACGTCAACAAAATTTTACCATTTGTCTGTTCAGTTGAAAACAATTGAGAAGCTTGTTGGTTCTGTTTTTATTTCGACTTTCACTATAACATCATGCATTGCATTCATGAACACGGCCTTAAGTATTAGGTTATTTACTTGTGTTAAATATTTTTTGGATAGAAAATTGTTCCTCATTTCCTTTTTCATAACTAATCATATTTCCCATTAAGTGAGACGATTTTGAAATAACGAACTTTGTTTTATTCGATTGGAACGAATTTTGACGTTTTGATTGATTATGACAGTCGTCCATAATTCTATTGTACAGTTTAATATTTTCTACTTGTATACAAATTTTGAAATTTCGATTGGAGCTCCATAATTTCAGTCGTACTTTTACTGTACGGTTTAACTGTTTTTTTATTGATGGTACTAACCATACAATAAACTAATTCCTGAATTTTGTAAGAGGTGTAATAATATAAGATTTTGTCCCGACCTATCCCGTAGAGTTTTTGAACGTGATGGACTGGGGGTGTATCCATGAATGAAGGACACCATTTATTTTCCATGCGAGTAAAAAATCCGTAAGATTATGATTAAAAGAAGACATGATTAAAATAAGGAAAATCCGTCTAGTTCAGCAACAAATATGCAAACTCCGTAAATGTTGTGCACGGATCAATATTCGAGCAAAAAACGATTATTTCCGTCTAGTTACGAGAAAGTTTGCAGTTCTGGTTACAAAACTACGGCAAATGATTGTTAAACAAATGTAATGAGCTAAGAAGAATAAGAAGAAGAAGAATAAGAACAAGAAGAAGAAGAATGAGATCAGATGTTCCGTGACGAAGAATTTCAATTTACATCATTCAATTATTTATGTGCTAACTAAAAACATGCAGTGAATTTAATGAATGCTGGATCATAGTCGTTTTCTACTACAAAAAAGGCGGCCACGTTAATGATTATTTGCCCACCACTATTCACGAAATGTGAGAGCATTTCAACGTTCACTATCTACAATGTATTTATCTAGACCATAAACGCAGCTGGCAACGACCAAAACCAAAAGGGCTCCTCCATGTAAAAAAAAACAACATGAAACTTTTTCACCAAACCATTGTTTGCTTATTATGCGCCTTTTGGATTAACCACTTACACCTATTCTTTTTTCAAGCTATTCCTATAGCTTACCCATGAAAATAAAAGCAAGTGGGGGTGATAGAACAGTCCGTTTCATTTTGACGGCGACACAGAGATGAATAAATTACATGACCCCGCGGCGCACAGTGCGTTGAATGTTTGGAAAGAAGGGACAAAATCGAAACAGGAGGATTAGGTGTAGGTGTTATGTGTCAAATGTTATTGATTATAATGCAGGCAGGAACTTGCATAAGTGACACATGACATTTGCATAATCGCAGAAATGTCTCAACCTCATTTTTTTATTTAACGTCAAAAAACTTTAACATCTTTGGACAATTGGACAATTTGTTCAATTGTATACCAAGTGCTGTTTGCATAGAAAATACTTGTTATCATTAACTCGAAAAGCTTATAAGTCACATAAACTGAAGTTTTTCTTTATATATATATATGTAACTTAAGATAAGTTATACAATTGTAAGAGCTTGTTTATGCTTTGAGCAAATGGAATACAGAGATATTTCGTTCCTATCATCGCAGGTAGCTCACTTCAAAAATCATCGGATTGCTCAAAGCAGTGCACATTTATTAAGTGTAGAAGTGTCATCTACAATCACGAGACTTGTTGTTATTGTGGAGCAAGCAAGAGCAGAAAAATCACTAGTAGTGTTGCGCTGTATGACAAATACACTAAATTTTTGAATGGTACTTTGAGATACTGTTAAGTAATATAGAATTGAAATTTAAATGACTTTTCTCTTGACATGCAAAAAAGCGTTTACTAATATTTCACAATAAATGTAATGTGACAGAATGATAATTTCTACTACTTCAATTGATGTCGTTTAGATGTTTCCTTAGAAACTTAGAAACTAAGCTTCTCCGGTTGTTTAGATGCGTTCACATAGTAACTAATACCCATACTTTAAACATATATAAACCACAATGCTTACTGAATTTAACCGAATTTTCAAGTTGGGTTTTTGATTTTTGTCAATGTGACGCAGCACTGTGCGACGTCTAAAGTAAACAAGAAGGTAGTTTTTGTTGGACTATTTAAATTAATAATTCATCTAGCCGCGCTATTTATAGACTAGCATCCAAAACAAGTTACCACTAACCATGTATTCGCCTTGGTAGATCTCACAGTCTGAATACAATGTAAGAAAATTGACTACTCCCGTGGGTAGTTTATGTCGTCAACATACAGTCGGGTCTCCTATAGTACGGTGGGTGATTCTAATCACCCACACGAATTTATTGGCTGTGTTGCAATTTTGGGTAGGTAACAAGTTTTTCTAAATTGGTTGCAGCACAGCGGAGAAATCAGGGTAGGTGGAAGGTAGACTCCAAGAGGGATCTGACTGTAGATGAAATACTTAAATACGTAGAGGAAAGGGTAAAATGTAGTGACTTTTTTGCTAGTTTTCTAATTGGTTAAATTGTGTGGTTCTTCCACTAACAATTTTGCAAATATCGCTTCAAAACTAAACTGTTCATATCTGATATGAAATCTATTGGCTTAATTGAAGCTGTTGGACGAAGATAAAAACTGATATGCATTTCTCAGTTCAGTGGAAAAAATGGATCAATTCAAGTTCTATCAAAGGTAGCAAGCTTAGTAGAGCTAGAGCTTATTTTTTGAATTTGATCAGGGACACGAATTCCCAAGTGGGAAAATGATTAAATAATAAATCAAAAAAGAAATTTCGCAACTTTTAAGATGGTGCATGGGGGCTAATCTAATCTAATCTAATCTCACACTAACGCAGCCAATTATTGAAAGCATCCTGGAAAATGACGTCTTCTTGAATGCATAGTTTTTCTTGTCACCGGCCAGGCCAATTGCGTAGCATGTACCGCAGAGAGGATTCCAAGAAATAGAGCGATTCCAGAAAGGGTGTCTGAAATCGCTCTACTACTTCGAATCAAGGGAAGGAAGAAAGCGTGGACCTCCCGTACCAAACGCCTCCATATAGAGTAAAATAATGTGATAATTTGTATTTATCGTTGGGAGCATGGATGCTAGAAAGATTAGTTTATGCTCCTTTTGCCTGTGGGTGGACTTTTGGCATTTGAACCAAAAGTCTGGCAATAATTTGCCAAGGTTATAGCGCCTTATCTCGCTCACTGAAATTTAGATTGAAATTTAAAATTTACAGAATAATACACTGTGCTTCCACTAAAGGGTGTCCACGATGAAATTGCCACACTATGAAATTGCTCTAACTTTTTAACCGTTGGGTAGAATTTAATGAAAATTTGGGTGGATTTAGTTCATAGTGCATTATTTACATCCTGCAAGTTTTAAAGTCCTGTGATCAAAACTCGCGGAAATGGAGTCGAAAGAACAGCTCGTGCGTGATAAAATCTTGCGCATTCATCACGAGAACAAGGATCTCTCGCATCGTTCCATCGCTAAAACGTTGGGAATCGCGAATTCCACGGTGTCGCGAGTGATTAAGCGGTTCGAGGAACGGTTGACCACCGATCGGAAGCCCAGAAGTGAAGGAAAAAGTATTCCGTACAACACCAAAAATCACAACCGCGTAGTTGGGGCCTTCAACCGAAATCCGAACGCCTCCGTTCGGGATGTGGCTAAGAAGCTGCACCTAAGCTGAAGTTTTGTCTAGAAGGCCAAAACTAAGGCTGGGCTTCAAACGTTCAAGGTACAAAAGGCCCCTAATCGCGACGAGGAGCAGAACAAGTCCGCCAAAACCCGTGCCTGGAAGTTGTACCTCAACATGCTGACGAAAGTTGAATGCTGCATCATGGACGACGAAACATATGTGAAGGCCGACTTCAAACAGATCCCCGGCAACCTGTTTTTCACGGCCAAGGATAAGTTCAGCGTTCCGGAGCATGTCCGCACTCAGAAGATGTCCAAATTTGCGAAGAAATTCCTGGTTTGGCAAGCCATCTGCACGTGCGGGAAGCGGAGTGCACCTTTCGTGACCCAGGACACGATGAACGGACAGGTGTACATAAAAGAGTGCCTCCAGAAGCGGCTGCTTCCTCTCCTGAAGGCCCACAACGTCCCAACAATCTTCTGGCCGGATTTGGCCTCATGCCACTACTCCAAGGACGTGCTGAAGTGGTATGCGGACAATAAGGTCAATTTCGTGCCGAAAATGTTCAACCCTCCCAACACTCCGGAGCCCCATCGAGAAGTACTGGGCGATTATGAAGCAGCACCTTCTTAAACGACCTAAGGTAGTGAAGACAGTCGAGGAACTGAAGAAAGTATGGGTTTACATGCAAAAAACGGTTGATTCACAGGTTGTGCAGAATCTTATGGCCGGGGTTAAGGCCAAGGTGTGGGCATTTGCGTATGGACTGTAAATAAAATACGAGTAAAATGGTAAAATGAAGTTTAATAGTTATTTCTCAATCCCTGAAAATTTGATGGCAATCGGATGAAAACTCGAATTTTGCGAATCAATTTTGTGTGTGGCAATTTCATCGTGGACACCCTTTATATACAAGCTCATCGATTTAGCACCACCCGGGGGAGACTTGGTCCTATACCCAATGATTTCATTATCTCCAATCCGCTCAACCAATCGCAATGTTTTGTGATATAGTGGACGGATTATTATAATTTGAGATAACTCAATGCAGACGTCTTCCAAATTCGGCAGATCGACAGGCAATCGGTGGAGACCCACCTGGTACCTCATAGCAATATGCTTAGAGGCGGACCGGAAGATTTGATGAGCTACCATAGCGATGCCAGCTTCATTTAAAATAATTTCAAATCGTATTTACCTAGATAAAACAGTATGTATTACCGAATATCAATTTCTTTAACAAGTTTTAGCTATAAAGCTAGCTAAATAATATTCAATATCGTTAATAGTGTGAAAAATTTCGTTTAATCATTGTTCAAAATCCGAATTTACTCACTGAGACTAAACACCTGTGCCAAGCTTGTGTACTCACATTCTCTACAAAAAAATATCTTGGCCATTCGAATCAATCTTCATAAACAACGGCATTTCTAAAGTCTATAATTTGAAACAATCTCCATCTGTTCTTCTCCTCCCAAGACGTAACATCATGCCTGTAGTTCTCTGCAAACTCTGCTTCTCTCTGAAGTTGGTTTCTAGGTCAATCGCTAAAGGTTAAGCCTTCGTTTTGAGCTATTAATCAATTAAAAGTAATTGCCAGCGACAGAGCCCACCTCCCTGATTCGATTGGGACAGTTTCAGTTAAAAAAGAGAACGCAAACAAATTCACTTGTGCTTGTGCTTACTGAGTCCAGCGGGTTTAAATACATCCGACGTGTTGGTGTAAATAAAATATGAAACCATAATAAAACGTTTAATTTACTATGAATTCATCCGGAATACAAGCAAATTAAACCAAATAAACCATAAAAGGGGATCTTTAAGCTTAAGCACCAAAAAGCACGCGTTCGATTCCACAGAAATACTTAAAAACCGTTACCATTGCATTTTGGTAATAATGTCCCAAAGAGGAATTTGAATGCTCTTCTCTCTTTTTCTGGCTCAGCTTTCGTTTTGTGCAAGCCCTACTTTGCTTCATGTTCGCTGTGTTGAACATAACCTAAAAGATCGAATAAGTTATAGCGTCAATAAATATTTTACCAAATAAAGACTTTAACATAAATATTGTCGCCCATCAAGTGAGCGAAAGAAAATGATTTCTTTTACTTTCAAGAAGCACAGATCTTCCCCAAATTTATTTGTCTTATCTTCCCTTCAATTATGACCAATTTATTAACACCACTCATTTACCAATACTGGCTTGTGGCACAGGCAAATATCCTATGTTGTTTTTTTTCTGTACAACTCAACCTCTCGAATTCTTATTTATGACAGTTATAATTAATTTTCTATATTTATTGTTTTCTTTCAGCGATGGCAGCGGCGGTGGTTTGTGTTGTACGACGACGGAGAGCTCACATATTCTGTGGACGAACACGTAAGTATCGCTTTCAGTGGATCGAATCATCAAATTGAAATGCAGACAATGAATAAAAAATAATAATAAAAAAATGTTGCAGCTGTCGAAAGCTTCTGATAACATATTCTTTTCTAATTCAAACAAATTCACAACCATGCTTCATAAAAATCATTCCACCTGAGAACATGTTTTTAGAGTAATAAATTCATTGAAGACCATGAAAAAGTACCAGTAACACAAATTCATTGTTTTATTCCATATTTGAAAAAAAAAATTGTTGTAATGGATGGATTGTGAACCAATCGTCGAAAGGCTATAAAAGAATTACTGACTTCACTTGAAAACCCATTCACTTATTATGACATTTTTAAACTAAACATGTCTTCTAATCTAATCTAACACCAACATAGCCAGCTCTTGTGCGTAATTTGTGTTGCTTTTACCCAAATTTTTGTGGGTTCATATCTTTTGGCACAAAATTGACTTCGTTAGCTCGGTACTACTCCAAAACGTTTCGAGCGTAGGCCAAACCAGAGATGATCCTTTGTGCTTCCTTATCAATGGCTTGAGACGATTCTTAAGGCACTCTTCCGTGTATATCGCACCGTTGATTGTTTCGGAAGTGATGAAGGGATTGCTTATTTCACCACATTCGCAAATCGCTTTCCAGAACTTCTTTGCAAATTTTAATAAATTGTTCTTTCGAGAATCCTCTGGAACATCGAACTTAGCCTTGGCAACGAAATATTCTTGCCCAGGAAGTAGCACAAGTTCCGTTTATGGTAATTTCTATTTGTTTGGTCGTTGGAAGCATATATTTTAGAATGGTTAAGGGGAAGCTTTTTACAACGTTTTTGACTCATTTTAAAGATTCTTTCTCGTCAAAGGGAAAGCAGAACAAGTTCGAGTTTTTGACATTCTAAAAATCATACTCCAGGATTGCATTAAAATTGTTATTGCCTTATGAACTCCCCCTATGACCCTCCCTCCCAGATCCTTGGAGTTAGCCTTGCTGGATTAGAATTTGGTCTATTGCTGCTCCAAAAAGATTGACAGTTGTACGTTCATCTCTAGCCGAACAATCGTTTATGTAAAATTCGATTCCATGCATGTTTTATGCAGAACATGCGTTAGCTGGGATATATGATAATTTTTTATGTTATCTTTAATTAGAACTGAAAATGTGCAGATGTTCATCTCTCTGCTTATTTCTGATCTAGCTGAATCTACCTTCACAAACGAGCATTAGACTGATTCCACGCCAAATCGGTCGGTCACCAAACTCAACTATCTTCGATTTTGATGAAACTTGGTACACGTCTTCGGTATGTTGAAAAAAAAAAATCCACTGGTGTTAAGATTATTTGGATTCAAGAGTAACTTTTGAGATGGGTGTATGTTTTTTTTCCAACATTTTACTTCGTAGTTCGTAGTTCGTAGTTCAAAAACCATTACATTTAGAAAAAAACTTTATATGGGGGAGTTGTAGAGAACTAAAAAGGCTTTGTAAAAAAAATGTACACTGAAAAAAAAAATTGTTTTCATAAAGAAAAATCGAAAATAAATACTAAAAATCAAATATAAAAAAAAACATATTTTTAATATTTTTCAAATTTGTTCTGTGGAAATTTGAGAAAAAAAGACACGTTTTGAAAAAAATTCTAGGATGGACGCTCTTATAATAAAAAAGTTTTCCGAAGAGCGAACTTTGGTGCATATTTCAAATTTTGGTTATTCATTATTATAAATGAAAATTAATTATACAATATGATTTTGGAGATCATTAAAAACAATAATGATAATAATGACAAATCACCTGAACGCAACCGTTTTAGAGATTTTTCGGATTTTATTTCAATAGCATGAAAAAACATAAGAAAATTCGCTCTTTTCTTAAGTTAATCGAGATTTCCACCAGAAATGATAAATTTTCCAAGATCTTCATATTATAACGTTCACATTACTCTAATGTCCTCTTTTCTTTTGATATCAGGATGATAAGAAGACTCATTTGAAAAGAACAAGATAAATAGCACTATTGTTTTAATATTGCAATCAATATATTTATAATTGTTTTATGGCTGTATCGGTCGGGCCGCTCAGAGAATGAAGGGAGCGAATTTGCTAAAGCGATGAAAGTAACAGCGAGATAGATGTCGCAGGGGCGACAAATGTGAAATGGACAGATGATGAAATTATGCGGAGGGTCATATAGAAGAAGCATATTAATCGAACTGCTGACTATTTTGCCAAGCTCCAACGATGTTAGAGGTCGGGTGTAGTGTGTGAAAACTACACTCCGAACAGTTCGGTGATGTAGCGATGAAAGTAACACATATTGTTTAAGGTAGGTAGACAAATAGCAGCTATAACGTATGTCAGGTATATCTTCTCATAAAAAAACAGCTAATGTACGCTGCCTGTAAACTACCAGAGATGTTTTATACCTGCATTTCCAAAGGTAATATATATGCTCATACATAGTCGCATTCATCAGTAAAATCTATCTGAGTGAATTGAAAATGGAGTTTAACATGAAGAAGTGTTGTATGCCGTTTCCCACTAAACGGTGCTCAAAAAACCTTCGTAAATTAACCGAACAAAATGTCAAAAAACTCAAGTTTATGGGCAAAACACATTTGGACACTTCTTTGATGATTTGGATTTGGGTGTAAGAGGGAACAGGGGTGGGGGGGCATATGGCAAAGGGGAGGTGGGGCTATGGCGGGGTGGCGCCATAATATTGAGCTATTTAACAAGGGCGTAGCTGGAATCAACGTTTCGCCAATATCGGCTAAAAAGTTCCTGAACGTAAATTATGCCCGCAAAAAGTTCAAAAGATGTTTCAAGCGGCATTCGGACACACATATTTGGGGATCAAGCGAAGGAGGATGACCTGGAACAATTGAAAGTGAAAGCAGCCGAATATGACGAAATAATCGCGCAGCTAAAGGACCGGTATGCTGATCCCAGAAACTTCGAGGGACGATCAAGTAAGGATACTTTCGGTTTTACCACAATCTTGGACAAATCAAAGAGTAATGGCAGAATTTGGAATAACAAACAAGTACATCGTATCACAAGCTAAATTCCTTGCAAAGCACGAAGGTGTTTTAGCTGCCCCTAACGACTGGGTCGGACACTGAACGCAGCCATAAATAAACAAACTTTTCAATGTTATGTTAGTACTGAGATTACGTTAGACACCCCTGGTAGTATCGACTACGTTGTTTTGGGGGGGAGGGTAGGTGGGTGCATACTCAAACACGCCTTTCTGTAGTTTGTTCATTAAGAGAAGCTTTCATTAAATTTCAAGAGATGCATCAAAATGCTGTTGGGTTTAGCTCTTTTGCAGCACTAAGACCAAAGCATTGCAAATTGGCAGCACAGGTTCTCATAACATTTGTGTTTGCACCATTCATGAGAACATTAACTTGATGCTTCATGGTCTTAGAAAATATTCATTCGAGAATGATTATAAATTGTGTTTTGAAGAAATATTATGTAGCTCATCAACTAGAACTAAAAAATGTTACCTCCGTGAATGCGAACGATGTCCAGGCTTTTCAGATTTTGAGAGTAGTTTAACAGACAAATTAGAAAAACGTGGTTTAGTTGAAATATCTTTTGAGCAATGGATTTCAACTGATAGATGTAGTTTAGAGACACTTGTTAAACCAATTGATGAATTTATTGCTTATTTTTGTGAAAAGTTGGAACAATTAGTATCCCACGATTTTGTCAAATCTCAGCAGTCTAGTTTCTTGAGAGATTATAAAAGTTGTCTTAAAGACGGCGCAGTAATAATAATTTGTGATTTTTCTGAAAATTATTCATTTGTTTTTCAAGATGCTGTTCAAAGTAGTTATTGGAGTAATGAGCAAGCCACTATTCACCCTTTTGTCATTTATTACACGGAATCTGGAATACTTAAAAATATCAGTTTCATTGTTATCTCAGAAGTGTTGAAACATGATACGATTGCGGTGCAGGTGTTTATTTCAAAACTAATAAGCTTTTTGCAAACAAAAATTAAAGTAAAGAAAGCTACGTTTATGTCTGACGGGGCAGCATCCCAATATAAAAATAGGAAGAACTTTGCAAGCCTTTGTAAGTTTAAAAAGAAATACAATATTGATGCTGAATGGCATTTTTTCGCAACATCCCACGGTAAGGGACCTTGCGATGCAATTGGTGGTACATTAAAACGAATGGCAAGATATGCAAGCCTTGCTGTACAACATGAACACCCTATAAAAAGTGCATTAGAGTTATTCGAATGGGCGAACCAAAAAAGTGATGATTGTTTAACAAAAATGTCGTTTTGTTATGTATCACATGAAGAGTATGAACAGGGGGTAGCAGAATGGAATGAAATTTACCGACAGACTAAAACGATTGCAGGTACACAAAAGTACCACTCATTCGTTCCAATTTCAGAAAACGAAGTTTTTGTAAAACTGTTTTCGAATGACGAAGAAGGCAGGATTCATAATATATATAAAAGCAATCAATAGTTTATATAATGTTTATGTAATATTATCAATGACCGAGACTAATAAATGGTATATATAAATATAAATCCAACCATAATTCATTATTTTTGTCTTATAACTTTAAGTGAAGCTTTTTCAATCGACGAGCTGTTAAGAGTAAGTAAGAGGCACATACATGTGTTTTAAAAAGGCTAAAAACACAAGAGAAACAATCGTTAGCTATTGTTGTTTTAATATCACGAGTAATTTATGAAAAGGGCGTATTTTTTGAGGTTTTGAAATTTTATTGAAAGAAAATCAGAAATATCTTGAAAACGGTTGCGTTTACGTGGTTTATCATTATTATCATTATTGTTTGTAATGATCTCCAAAACCATATTGTAACATCAAAATTTATTTATAAGAATGAATAACCAAAATTTGAAATATACACCAAAGTTCGCTATTTGAAAAACTTTTTTATTATAAGAGCGTCCATCCTAGAGTTTTTTTTAAAACGTGTCTTTTTTCCTCAAATTTCCATACAACAAATTAAAAAAATATTAAAAATATGTTTTTTTAGATATTTTATTTTTAGTAATTATTTTTGATTTTTCTTGATGAAAAAAAAATTTTTTTTCTGTGTATATTTTTTAAGAAAGGTTTTTTAGTTCCCTACAATTCCCTTATATAAAGTTTTTCTCTAAATGTAATGGTTTTTGAACTACGATTTTTCAAGTAAAATGTTGGAAAAAACACATACGCCCATCTCAAAAGTTACTCTTGAACCCAAATTATCTTAACACCAGTGGAATTTTTTTTTCCAACGTACCGAACTCATGTGCCAAGTTTCATCCAAATCAATGATGATCGGGTATGATTTTTGGGATTTCCGGCACATTCTGGATGGAATCCCTCTTAAATCTGCGAAAGAACAGTAATTAAATGGTAATCAATAATGATGCATTCATCGAATCACTAACTCGACTGAAAGAGGTTATAGTCGTGCCATTAAATGTGAAATAATTTGGAAAATATAGGAGTTTTAGAACTATTTCATAATAACTGATGAAAACAGTCAACCCTGATTAAACCGTTCCCTACCCTATTGGAAAACGATCGCTTAGTAACTAGATATGATTAAAAGCCTTCAAACAAAAAAGGCTGTGCTCATGCACCTCTCTTCTTCTTCAGGGCTTTGATCGCTAGCGCCCTCCTGCTGCTAGAGGCCCATTAACGACTCATCGAGACGTGTACCGATGCGGAGAAGATGGAACCCTTATGGAACACTTGTTCCTGATCTACACACCGACGTTTCTGGACCGCTGGTCTTCTCTCAATTTGTACTGCTGTTTTGACAACTTAAAACTGGCTTGCTATTGTTAGCTCTTAGCTCCTATACGTTTCCTGAGCCATTTAGTTTCCACACTCGACACAATCGACTTGAGTCAATTGTGAATTCACCCTATCCTCGAGCAATCACTGACGGTGCATCTACATTATGCGAAAGGTTCCCCACCAGTGGAATTTCTCCCGAAACCGAGCCGTGGTGAGCCATGTCACTCGTATCTCCGCTGCAGGCGACTCGAGCAGTCCCCGATAGCAGATCTATCCTACACTGACGGAAAAATTCCCGGAGCAAGAACATCCCCCGAGACCGACGATCTTCATCGAGCGGCTAGATCTTCACATATTTTCGCTGCAAAGCCGACATGATTTGCGTAATGACTCCGTTAATAACGTTCCACGTAACACATTCTATGGACGACGTTGTCGGGACTGGTTGCTGCCCCACTGATGATAATCATCGCGCTTCGCGTTAAGCCAAACCGTGAGCAGTCCTAAACCTTGTGGTCCAATGTCATTTCGACGTCTGCGTATTTCTGACAGAGAGGAGACACCGCATGTCTGAATCTTAGCAGATACTTCCTGTAGCAGCCATTACTTGACAGGAACTGCGTCAAGTGTCAGTTAATCTTGCCATGTTTTCTGTTCATCCAGCACGACAGAACGGGTATCAGCCTGTGTGTTCACCTGCCGTTTTCCGTCGTATTCAACTCTTGCTGCCACTTCACCATCGACACCACTCGCGCGATCTTCCGAACTCTTTTGATTGCCGCCCGCTTGTAGCACTCGCTGTCCTCCGCTAGGGTAATGCTGATAGATATCATTCCGGCAATAACGAATACTACTTCCGATTAGATGGTCCTGTAAGCCATAGCCATGAGAAGATATGTCATGTTCAAATTCATTCGGTTCTGCTTGATTTCCAGCGTCAAAATGCAGGCTGGACCCCCATACCTCAGTATCGATGAGGAAACACTAGCCAGGAGACGCTTCTTGCTGCTTTCCACTGTTATTCAGCATGATTCTACCCTAATGATTCTAACCCTAATAAAAAATCAGATCGAAAGGGGGCGACCCCGGCGTAGTGGTTAACTTCCATACCTCTCACGCCAAAGTCACGAGTTCAAATCTCACCCCCGGACAAGTTACGAAAAATACCCAATGAGGTGAGGTGAGTGACTACACGACGGGAGATGAGACAGAAGAAAAAAATCACATCGAAAATACGGAAGCAAATAGGCGTAGCCAGGATTTCAAATAGTGAGGAGGGGGGGGGGAGTTCAAACAATTATTTTTAAGGAGGGAGAGATGGAGAGATGGAGAGAGGGACAGAGAGAGAGTGAGAGATAATTATACCGTATACAAACAGTGGTTGCACAGACTGAACACTTTACATAATACAACGGACAACACAACGCTCGGTGCACCACTAGAGTAGGGACATTTTCAAGTTCGACCGGCTGAGCGGGAATCGAGCCCTCACTTTGTGACAATGCGGGTGGATTATCTTCTCTACTGTCACCCAATGTATTTTACAATACCCGTTCGATTCTGGCAACAAAATTAAACAGTTCTAGGATATTTCAGGAACTAAAAAAAAAAAAGATTTTAAAACCTTTTGGAACATTGCCAACATTAAACGGCTACTGTAATGTGTCGATTTATTCACTTTACTGAAAATGTACTTTTCCTCCACGACCCTCTCACCCACACTGAAAATTAAATTTCGTTTATGTTACGAAATCGAAGGTAGGACTAGCACATCTATTCGTTGTGTTCTACAACGAAATTGATTGGTACTGTTTAAGAAGCCACTTCGTATTCAATTGAAAAATTGGTTGGTACTATGAAATTCGTATTCAAGCATTTGTTGACACAGAATGAGGATTAGTTCATTGTACGAAAACAATACAGAGTTCACGAATATTTTGTTATCAATAAAAAAGAACGTCTCTCTGGTGGTTGCATGATTGACTGACAGATCTTTTATATCGTCTCAGTATGTAATTGAAAATAAAAAAAAACCGCAAACCATGAGGAGTTGTTCAGCATTTTTTAATTTATTTTTGACATGAGGTTCGACCCTGTGTTTTGAGAATAGCTGTTATTGAAGGGTATTTTGGAGTTTTTATTTAATAATTTTTTTTTTATTTTATCTGATATTATCGAAACATGAAAATTAAGAATAGCTTTTCAAACCGAAGTCAGTCGCAAGTGAAAGCAAGCGACAAGCTAAATTGTTGATACTTGCATTCTTAATACACGAATCATTAGCAAACAATTTAGCTAATTTTATTCATCAATGACGAAAAGAAATTTATATGCGTTCTAACTACTACTCCTCGATATTTTGAATATAGTTCAGATACACTGGTGCATCTGCGTTTTGAAATTTGAACCAATTTATCTTATATGATCCAAGTGAAACACGACCTCTCGAATCGTCGTATCTAACATGGTGTATGTAGCAATCATGGTATCGTGTCGTCGTATCAAGTTGAGTGTATCTGAGCAGTATGAAACCTAAACGGTGTATCATTGAATTACATTAAAATGGTTGACCGGTCGAAACACTACCCTACGCTCCTCCCTATCTGCATCGGATCTAGCCCTTTGCACGTGTCTTCTGGCTCTGAGACAAGTGCCACGAAGCGTACTTAGCACCTCGTTCTACCAGACAAGACGTCGGCTATTGACAGGTTCCAGCTTCCTCGTCATGGTACTCTTTCGTCCTTACGTCTGCTCGCTCTACATCCGCGCTGCTGGAGGATTCCGTTGACCGATGCTGTAGCGGATCGCCTGATGGTCGCTTTGGAAATACCCCTCGCACACTCACCAGTTTATATTCATCACCAACGTCGGACTGCAGAAAGTGACGTGGATTATGGATTTCCGGCCATTTTTGCCAAAACTGCTGATGGTACTTTTGTTGAACAACTTAATTTCCAGCTTTGCCGTCTCCTCCAATGATTACTGGTTGTCGCCCGATCAGCTCTTCAGAAATTCCATCCAGCATTTCGTGAAACTGCTCCACCGTCGTCCATCTCAGGGGTGCGTAGCAAATACATTGAAGACACCATTGATTTTGGCGATCACGGAACATTTATATCAGTTCGAAACTATTTCTTAAATGGGATATCTGCCCATAACCAGTATTGCCGCCATTCTTGATCCATTCGTCAACCGAATACCATTATCGGGAGGAATGTTGACAAAAGCTTCGTCGTATGTTTTGAAAACCCCGGGATTTCCTTTGATCGACCTCAATACCTTCCGGTTCATGGTAACGAACCAGCCCAAGTGGATGAAAGTTACCTAAATATATATTTAAAAAAAACCTTCTAGTTCAGCTGCCTTAAACCTTCCGGGTCACAATTTTGCGATCACGGAACCGCTTTAGAACATCCTCCACGTAGCTGTGTAGTCTATTTAGAATAAACCACGTCGGGTGTTTGGCATGGGTGTACAGGATCAATTTTCTTTTCTCATCTTCCTTATTACACAACTTTTCGAATACTGAACGCAAAGAGAAGGAAGAAAATTATCGATTCAAGCGTGATAAACCAAATGTATCACACATTCACAGCATTCTGTGAAGACAGCTTCGGAGCAGCCGTCGGTCCAAAAGGTTTGACAATTGGCGTCTTCTGTATTTTTTTAAATTGTTTTGCAACATAATCATACGTATTCTGTTCTTGTAGTTTCCTGTTCTGTATGTGTGTTAGTCAAGAGATGCCATAGTATACAAATTCACCACAATTTAAAACTTTCCAAGACACAAGTCCAATGATCGTCGAAAGAGATGTAGCTTTCAATATTGCAATACAATCCTAATACAAACCTAATCCATGTGCTTGTCGGGCTTCCAAAAGAGCGGTCCTCATTGTCCCATACTGTCCCATAGATGATGAGAAATTCAGCAATTTTCTCTCTGAGTATATCTTCGAACAGTTACATTTGCTTAACTATCCGCCCATCCTCCAATGTGTCATTGTCGACAGTATCAACCTTGTCTTCTTTTCTGTTTGGCAGACGTTTTGATTCTCTCGATAACTGTCCAAATTGTATGATTTAAACGATTTTTGATGGTTTGAGGACTATCGTTTTGAAGTGTTTCCAAGTGTATCTAACAGGAATATAGACCTACGATACCTAAGATATTCTATTGGCTTTCCAGATTTCAGAAACAACACTAGCTTCTGTATTTTCCATCTCTCTGGGAACTGACCATCGTTAAACCATCTCCGCGGTTTTCACTCATATTTAATTCACTTGTATTGGTACACGCACTCTTGCCTTAGCCGGGTTGCGTTCGATTCCCGATCTGGTCTAGGAATGTTTCGTATAGAAATTTGTTCGACTCGCTGGGCATAGAGTATGTTTGTACTGGCTTCACATTCATACTCCAGCCACTTCGGGAATGCCTCAAGGGAGTTATTTCGGGCCTCTGATCTTCTTGCTGTACTTCAATGATGGGAACCAAGCCCTCGTAGGCCCCTGTCTTTCGTATGCCGATGATCTGAAGATCTCTCTACAAATCCAGTCTATCACTCCTACAACATCAGCTTCAAATCATTGCTCATTGGTGCAGCCTCAACCATCTGGTGGTTAATCCGGAGAAGTGTTCGGTGATCACTTTCTCTAGAAAAAAGGAGCCGATTCTCTTCGACTATAGGCTTCAAGGCACGGTAATCAAACGTGCGTCTTACGTCAAAGATCTAGGAGTTATTCTGGATTCTTGGTTGACGTACAAGTTTCACATCTCGTACATCGTGGACAAGGCGTCAAGAGCTCTAGGCTTTATTTTTCGGATGGCTAAAGACTTCTCCGATATTTACTGCTTGAAGTCCCTTTATTGCTCTTTGGTGCGATTGATTCTGGAGTATTGCTCTACCGTCTTGAATCCCTGCTATATGAATGGCGGGAATAGAGTTGAATCTGTTCAACGCAGGTTTTTATGCTTCGCTTTGAGAAGGTTGTTTTGGAGAGACCCGTTTCGTATGCCGAGTTACGAGAGTCGTTGTCGATCTTGCACCGCTTCGATTTCGTCGTGACACATCCAGGGCTCTCTTTGTTGCAGACATTTTACAAGGCCGAATCGATTGCAGTGCCATCCTGGAGCAGATTAATATTAACGTTCAACCAAGAGCATTGCGCAATAGCGTAATGCTGAGGGTGCCAATTCGCCGAAACAATTACAACAGCGTGTTATTAATAGAGTCTCGACCATGTTCGACTACCATGTCCCTCGGCAAACGCTGCACAAACGCTTGACGTCATATTTTTCTGAGCTGTAGACCTTTATGAACAAGTGTGTTGTGGTTTGATATTTAAGGTCAAGTTTATTGTACTCGTCATATTTTTAATACCACCATTGGAGCTTTATTGAGCTTGTTGGTGCTGACTAAATAAATAAATAAATAAATACTGATGCAAAAATGGTATTTGACGCCGAAAGCTCTAAATTAATAATTATGAAAGTGCACTCAGAACACTAAGTTTCGAAGCAGCCGAAGTATAAGTTGGTTTTTAAAAGCACTAAGCTTAAAATAACAAGAAGGGAGCTCATCATACATCATATTTTAAAATTCAGCTTCTGAGGAGAAATATGTGCCAGGAATGTAACCTTTAACCTTTACTTCAAACATTAATGAATTATAAAATTATAAATTATTCTTATGATTAGATGGAGAAATTTGCTATTAATTTTGAAAATAAATTAGAATTTTATTAATTATACAAAATGACTGTTCTTATATTTACCCTACGCTGAGTCTAAAGATTGGATAGATCGTTTTTTTCGTAATGATGTTTGCTTACGTTTAATAACAAAGACAAACATCACAAATCCACATAAAGAGCATAAATCCCTTAATTTTGGGTAGGATAAATTGTGAGTGATGAGATTAAAGGGCGATACGGTCAAAATTTTGTCAATATCAACTTGACGTATTTCTTTCAATTTTGCAATTAAAAAACCTGAACACCCCTCATTTTGAAGGTGTGTGTGTGTAGAATGTTGCTCCTATTTTGATTTTGGAATTCACTCTTCAGTTGTCAAAATGCCGTCCAAGCAAGAAGAGCAGCGCATCGCGAAAATCCGAGCTACTCGCACGCAAAGTTGGCAAAATCGCTAAAAGTTGCCAAATCAACCGTTACAAATGTAATTAAAGTGTTTGGGGAACGTTTGTCGACAGCCAGGAAGTCTGGATCGGGGGGAAATCGAAAACCGGAAGCCGCTGAGACGACAAAGAGAGTTGCCGGTAGTTTCAAGCGAAACCCTAACCTATCTCTCCGAGATGCCGCAAATAAGCTGGGTGTATCGTCTACAACCGTGCATCGAGCCAAAAAACAAGCCGGACTATCGACTTACAAGAAGGTAGTGACTCCAAATCGCGATGATAAACAAAATACGACGGCCAAAGCGCGATCCCGGAGGCTGTACACGACGATGCTGACGAAGTTTGACTGCGTGGTAATGGACGACGAAACCTACGTCAAAGCCGACTACAAGCAGCTTCCGGGACAGGAGTTTTATACGGCAAAAGGAAGGGGAAAGGTAGCAGATATTTTCAAGCACACGAAACTGTCAAAGTTCGCAAAGAAATATCTGGTTTGGCAAGCCATCTGTACCTGTGGCTTGAAAAGCAGCATTTTCATAGCTTCCGGGACTGTCAACCAAGAAATTTACGTGAAAGAGTGTTTGAATAAACGTCTGCTGCCTTTCCTGAAGAAACACGGTTGTTCCGTACTGTTTTGGCCGGATTTGGCATCTTGCCATTACGGTAAAAAGGCCATGGAGTGGTACGCCGCCAACAACGTGCAGGTGGTTCCCAAGGACAAGAACCCTCCCAACACGCCAGAGCTCCGCCCAATTGAGAAATACTGGGCTATTGTCAAGCGGAACCTAAAGAAGACCAAAAAACTGCTAAGGACGAGCAGCAGTTCAAGGCAAACTGGCTTTCTGCGGCGAAGAAGGTGGACAAGGTGGCTATACAAAATCTGATGGCAGGGGTCAAGCGTAAGGCCCGGCAATTCAGATTTGGAAAAGCGGAAGCCTAACTGAATATTTTTCCTGAATTTTATACTAATTGAACTTGAAAAAGAAATTTAATTTGATTTTTTAAATAAACGATTTCACCGATTTACACGCGTTTTCCCTTGACCAAATTTTGACCGTATCACCCTTTATTATAGGGATATCTTTCCAATTTTACAACATTCTCGAAAAGAAAAGTTATTTTTAGCTAGTTTCAAAAAAATCAAATCTCTAAAAATGAGCACCTTCTAATCCGGTGTTTAGTTCTTAGCAAACAAACTACTATAAGTAAAACCGAAAATTCCACAGTTAACAGATTAACTCAATTTCACCACCCCCAATTCTTATTACAGCCAGAAACAATTCCTCAAGCCATAATTGACATGACCAAGGTACTGGAGGTAACCACAGCCGAAGATGTTACTAGTCATCCTCACTCAATTGCCATTACCGCACCGGAGCGAGTCACATTCGTGAAAGGAACGTGTCCCGAGGAAACCAAATGGTGGTTCAACGTACTTTCGACCTTCCCAAAATCTAAGGTGAGCAAAATCAAACTTTCTTCAAACGCTATCTGTATTACAATATTTCTTCGAATACATTTTTTCAGGGTCGACATAAAAGAAATGCAACATTTCCCGGTGGCCAAGCAACTACCATCCTGCAGTCGCAACGTAAGTAATTGTCTATGCTGACTTAGTGTATCTCTGCAGACTAGAAGTGAAGTGAGAATTTATTTGACGCAAATTTCGGCCGTTGCCTGAATTTATATGTTGTACAGCTTAACTTTTGAATCGTAGAATGATTGGAGCATGGCATTTTGATATGCTTCTATGACAAGGTTTTATTAAATATTTAATCCAATGGCCAATGTAAAAGATCAACACTCAGCGGTAGGTCTGCTAGTAATCACCTCTACCCACTCGAGCCATATAAAATCGATGGCAATCATCAGCTTCCAAGAGGTAATCAGCAATCGTCAGAGCCTCACTCACATACAGTCGATTTCTGTTCAGTGTAGCAAAGAAGCTGTATAATGCACGGCCGGGTGCATCGCTGGTCCAGACTGCAATCAAAGTGCGAACGAACAAAACATCAACGTCGAGAATTGCTTACAAGTACATTCTGCTCGTATGCTGTTATAATTGAAATGAAACCCGTTATGCAATCAATAATAACTAATGATCCGAGCAAACGTTCGCGGCAAGCAATTCGCTGGTATTATTTCCAGTCCAATTGCAATATCGTCACTGTGACGTGAACATTGAGTTTTGAGTCCGTAAAGCCACTCCTCGTAAATTTCATCAAATCGATTTGGAATTCCTGACAGCTCTGCTGCATTGCTCATCTTTCTTTGAGCCACTAAACCTCCTTTCGAACCGGGTCTCTTTAAAGAGAGGCCTGTCGTGTACCTTCCTCATTCCAGATGCAAATTTATTCATAATTTCACAGAAATTGCTCGAATAGAACAAATTTCTCATTTTACCAAGAATCTATTGCTAAGTACCGCTACGCCTTAGAACAAAAATGCCAATAGTAATTGCTTTTCTTTTTCATTTCGTGCTTCTTCCTCGGAACCAACTCTAAACAACTCCATCAGCCGTTCGGAATCGGCACAATTCGTACCACAAAGACATGCTGCCATCACCGGTGGGTAATCTGGAGGCTCTAAAGGCGCCTTGCTCCTGGAATCCCGCGGCCACGATTGCATCCGACGAGAACAATCTAAATGCAAATAATGAAAATAACAGCATCGCCACCACAGGCAGCAGTATCGGTGGCAGTAATAACAACAGCAACATCAACAGCAGTAGCTGCAACGTGAATGCCAAAGGTAGGTTACGATCGATCTCTGCTGAATTATTGTAAAGGATGCTGGGTTCGTTTAAAGGCGTGTGAACAAAGGAGGAATATATGATGTTCACTGATTCGAAGTTGTAGGTGGTTTTAAGTTTCTTTTTTTTTTTCTTGAATAGGTTTTTTTCAGCTGGGCATCATGAACGGCTGTCTTTTATCACGCAGTAGTGTATAATAAGGGCCAAAATTTTTCGCTAAACAATCAGTTGCATAATGCATACGATGTTTTAGAGTTGCAAAACTACTACATTATGCAACGCTTTTGGGTCTTTGAAAGTCGAAGGAATAGTGGAACCAGAACTTTCTTGACGACGCACACTAACGAACATATCGCCGTGTAAAGTTGTTTGTTGTTTCCCTCTGATACTATCCTAGAAAAGTATGCAATCAGACCTGTCAAACCAAGTTTGACAGCAGTTTGTTATTCATTTTCCACGGATTTCTTGTTTTGACTTGTTATGAAACTTGAAAACCTACTTGGGTCAGAAAGTTTTTACCAGTACATGTTGGAATCCATATGCAGTGATTTACTAACACATATAACGATATAGCGACAATAAAACTCAATTTTGTTCGTCATTGCACAACTGTTTTACTATTTTAATACGATATGGAATAATTTCACCAGAACAAGTTCCTACTATATACTTTCCCTAAGACTTTTTGCAAATGTTTCTGAATGACCTCATCTATTTGAACAGAGGAATCAGCACAGTTGGCATTGAAAGCGTACTACTTGTATCGGCCAGTTCTTTAAAAATCGGGAACTTTGTACATTGATGACAGAAAAAATGATTGCAAAATGTTTGTAAATGTTTGAAGTGACGCTACCGAATATGCGCAATTTTTTAATAACTTTTGATTTTATGCGAACCTCTTTATGTTTTGAAACTAATTTTGTTGCAAACTGATTTACTGATCCCACACTAGTAAATAATAATTATATAACAACAAAACCTTCTGTTCCACGCTTTTCAATTCTACTAGCCAATGTTCATTTGTGCATACATTTGGGTTACTTCCCCCTGAGATTGCACATGTGACGAAAGAGTATAAACAGCCATTTATGTTTGGTCAGCAGAACAATTATTTAGTTCATTACGGATAATTGTCGTTGCAAGGTCTTGTCCGTAATTGATGCAATGAACCAACACTGCGCAGCAAACATGAAACTAGGGAGAAAAAAGTATTCACGTAAATGACACTTGCCCTGTTGACTAGTCCAAGGTGTTGATTCTACTGACCTTGCACTCAATGAAGTAAAATATTCAACTTCGGCTGATTGAGTTTGTCTTAAGAAACACGTGAATTAATGATTTCTCTGTCTCGTTGATATCCATTTAGTGTTGGCGTTCGTAATGCAGTTGACATAGTTGCACAGTCATAAATTTTTATAGAAATAATAAGGTTCTCAGTTGAAATGTGTTTTTACCCAGCATTCCATTTTCTGCATTCATTGTTGAATAAAACATTTACTTCGACATAAATCATTATCGGGCAGATGTATGGATAAAAAAAATATTTTTGGACATTGTTAGGAATTTAAGTGCGCCATCTGCCAGGATAAAAATCAAGAAATTTTGCAATCGCACACCTTTTGGTTTTGAAAGACCGGCATAATCGGGTGAGGAAAGTTGGTGCTGTTTCATTGATTTTGTTTTGCCAATAGTTTTTACCCCCTATAGTACGGCGATTGGTTACATCCACCCGTTCTCATTTATCGGCTGTCTTGCAACTTAATACTCTGATTTTCGGAAGGTCATACATTTATCATAGATCCTAACTGTATACAAAAAACGGCTCAATTGGTTGCAGGTCAGCCGGGAAATCAGGATTGAGATGCTACCGCGCAGCTGGCTGGCACGGCTGAGATACTACAGGAAACCTCACTGTACATTCATGATAACTGAAAGTTACCATGACTGCAAAAAGTTTAATAATACTCAATAGTGCAAAGGGACTAAGATTTTTCTCAGTATAAAAGCATGCTTATTGGTATTTTATATTTGAATATTTTTTTTTTTAAGTTTATATACCTATGACATTAAAGAGACTGTTCCTGCAGAAATAGGGAAATAAAATTCTCACCCGCTGGGTAGCTCCGTTTTTGTTTTAATCTTGTTCGGCTCAATTTTAACTTAATCTGAATGTTTGTGCATATCGTTCATGCATTATCATGTCGGGCTTCTGCGAACACTCGCCATCATGTGGTGAACACCATCCGTTTATTTGGGGCTGGTAATATACAATTTGAAAATGTATGAGATTTCAAAATTAAATTCAATATTACCTAAACGAACAAACTCACAATATTAAAACTTGAACGATAAGGTTTCTAAAATTATTGATCATGTCTTGTCGAGTTTTTTTACACAAAAAGTGATTGTGGTAAAGAATCTTACGATTTTCTGGTTATCCCATGTCATCGTTTGCTTTGAAGCATAAGTGCTAGCTTAGATGGCTGAGTAGCACTTGTTATTTATTAGTTTCGAATCGAATAAAAATCCATCGTATGCCATGCAAAAAATAGCAAATTCTATTTTTTAGGATAAATTTCGCTGTGTATTTGAAACATGAACGGGTGTTCATCGACTAAAACCATTTACAGCATGTCCCTCAAAAAAATGCTAAAATTCATACCTCAGTTTCAAATAAGATTTTTTTTTCATAGAAAATGATAACAAAAATCATAATTTAATTTAAGGAATCGTTTATTAAGCCTTTCATGATTACATTACTCAATATGTCCATCATTTTTCTCGATTACCTTCTCCAAACGGGGGTGTAATCGAGAGCATACCTTCTCAATGTATGAGTCAGTCATCGAGTTCCATGCCTTGGTAATGGAAGTTTTCAGAGCGCCAACACTGGGGTGAGAACGTTCACAGGCCTTAGCCTGAACATATGCCCATATTGAGTAATCCAACGGATTCAAGTCCGGGCTGGTAGCAGGCCAAATGTCCACGTTTTCCTTCAGCCACGCTTGAGTCCTTTTTGAGGTATGGCACGGTGTTCCGTCCTGTTGGAAAATGACGTGTGTGCTCCAAAGTTGGCCTTCATCCATGGCAGAACGTTGTCCTTCAAAATGTTCATGTAAACCTCGGTATTAACTTTTAATCCAGCTTTGATAAATACTGGAGGCATTTTCGAGTCAATGGACGCAACTGCCCCAAAAACCACGACTCCGGCCGGATGTTTGGTTGTAAACTTGAATTTCACGTTCTCTGGAACATCCTCAATCTTCTTCGGCGAAATAAACCTGTCTGTGCGTGTGTTAGATACGGGATCAATGGTGAACATTTTCTCATCGGAGAATACGATGATGGTATGCTTTTTTTTTTAATGCTGACACCAAACGTTTCGAGCGCTCCAGCCGTAGTTGTTTGATTCGGTCCGTTACAAGTTGGCGCTTTACTCTTGCCCTGGACGAACATTTCAGTTTAGTTTCAGGTAGTTTTTGAAATATCGGCTTCCTTAGCCAATTTCCAGATCTATCTGATTTCGGCTCACTTTGTCTCTCACTGATCTGATGACCTTCGGTGTGCGGGCGGACCGTGGACGGCCACTTCCCGGCTTCCGTGGACGTGGTCCATCAAAGAGTGAACGTTGGATACGGTAAACGGTAGCCAGGTTTAAAGCTACCCAAAAATAAGTATTGAAAACATTCGAATTTTTTTATGGGAAATGCTGTACTACAAGCCACCATCGTTCAAATTATGCTAAATCTGAGCCATTAAATCAGATGATGGCAACATACAATATGCATTGCGAAAACGTTTACTTTACAACGACAAAATATAAATTGAAGCAATACTTTAATGATATTTGATAAAAAGCTGCACAAAAATGTACTAGAATACAAGCCAATTAATGTTACAAATATATTTATATAAATTTAAGTGACAAACATGTAAAAATAACTGTTACTAAAGGTCTACACGTGATTCACGTCAAATAAAGAAAGAAAGAATGAAAGAAATTCTTACGTGGACTCAGACCACTGACGCGACAAAGTTACAAAAAATATTTCCGGACATACTTTATACGTCTCGTTAAGTGTGTTACCGGAAAATGGAATGTTAGCAGGAAGGAATGGACCATGGGATACGCCAGATAAGCATTACGGGTGATCAAAGAAATTGAAAAAAAAGTTTAAATTTGATTGATGAAACGAAAAACGTTTAAATTTGATGATGAATCTTTAGTTTCGTAAATAAAAACGCATAACAACAACAACAACAACAACAACAACAACAACAACAACAACAAGGAACCCAGTGTGATAATATTTAACATAAAAAAATGGTTAAAAATGGTTGAAAATTGCTAAAACTTGTTAAAAAAAACTTCAACTATAAAGCTTGTGAAGAAAAATATTAGCAAGCAGGGGAAACCCAAAGTACTGTCCATAAAGAACGATTGCAGCATATCTCTTGGAATGACTCCCCCTTTGAATTTCTTCCAGCTTCACTGGTTTTTCAACGCGTCACAAGCGGCACGCATGGACTTCTTTGGGATTTCGTCCCAGGTTTTGAAAATGACTTTCTTGAACTGATCCAAATTGCTGATTGTGTGATCCTTCGATTTTGACATCATGTCGCAACAAACAAAAAAGATGGATTTATATCTGAGGATCTGGGAAGCCACATATTTTTGTCCAGGAAATCCGTCAAATTGTCCCGACATCTGGCTTGAATCACATTCACTGTGTAGGCTGGCGCATCGACCTGCTGGAACACATAGTAGATAATAATTCATAGAGCTCTCGTAGACTTGCAGCAACACATTTCTCCAAAACCTCCGCTGTGTAGTGTGCAGCGTTGATTTTTAATTATTATTTTTTTTTCAATGAATACAAAAGCAAGCTTACCTCGCTTGCAAACTGCCCCCCAATCCATCACTGACGCTGCACTTTGGAATCGAGGAATGATGATTTGAGATGCAGGAATTCTTGCCTTGTTGTCGCCCATAATCTATCATTTTGCGTATTGTGAGACTGCTCCAGCCTAAAGAGTATCTCGTCCAAAAATTGAAGTCGTGGCCAGCGTGCCGTAAGAGAGTCAACTTGGCTTTATCGAACCTCCAGTGTGCCTTGAGGGTATCCACTTGGCACTTTCAAACCTCTTTTTTTCCGAGACGCCATAGACTTTACGTTTTTTGTTAGCCTTACATCTAAGGTCCTTGCGAGAATGGTGTGGACGTTCACGTGGAAATGTCGAGATGAGCATCTAGTTTCCGTATTTCCGTAATTTTTGCGCCGGATCCGCACCCGGTCCGTTGCGTCCTTGCTGAACGTGGCCGAACTGATCTCACACGGTCCGCAATCGTAGAAGTCTTCTGTTACCTCTTGATGGTCGTATACACAAAGTTCCGCTTAACACCAAGAGAATTCAGACGTCTGAATATGTCACCGTTCAAAAAGGGTTCACTGCGATTTCCCGATCCATTGCGCGTAATAACCAAAAACTGATAGACAATCAACACCACGCATACACGTTATTGTATACATAAAGCTAAAGCCGACACTATTACATGTACATACCATGTATATCTACACAATCATGAGAAGAAAGATTAGTAATTTCCATTTAATTCCAACTACCTTTATTGCTGATCTTGACAGATTGCTACCGAACAATGTTTACATGAACGCATTTTATGATTTTTTACATCATGTTTTGCTCGATCCCTCCAAACAAAGCCATTTTTCCGATTACAACCGACTGCCGAAGTGATTCCAATGGCGTTTCTATTTATTCTGCTGGAAGATTAAATGGCTTGCCGGAATAGCCGATAGGAAGCAGTATTGGATTTTCAACAATATCTTTATTTTTAAATTGAGCCAGTAATTAAATTTAAAATTTATTTTTGGCAGCCACATTCCGTTTCCTGAGAAAATGAGTGTAGAAAGTGAAGGTGATGTGCAAGTTTTAGCTAGAATGACGATATATACATCTCAACCCTAACCCAAAAAGATGATTAAGAAAACATCGCGCATGTTTGAATGTATGATTACAAACATGCATCCCTAACTGTACGTTCCGTTTGATATTGAATAGTCAATGGAATTATTAATTCTTAAAAAGTTAAATGATACTTCTTTTTTTCTGTCCCAACCCATTAGCACTAACTATTCCTGCATTTATAGGCGCAATAAAGTGGGAATTTATCTATTTGTGGAAATCTTGGCTGATTCCACTTATTTATGAGTTTTTCATCTGCCTCTAACACACGTCTGACGTTTTTGTTTGTTTGCGTTTATTTGCTCCTGTTGCTCTATCAATTACAACCGACAGAATTATCTAATGTTCTTTTAATAAAGCACATAACTTCACAAGTGAAGGTAGCTTTCGTCGGCAGCTCCTGTTTCATGCGGCAATCGTCCCATTTAAACTGCGTGTTGAACAGTTGTTCTGTTGTATGCAATACAAAAGCAGCTTCATTTTCGTGCGTGTGATTTATTTACATAATAACAGTTAGTATGACATAATCCATCCACGACTAGATGAAACTTAATTAAAAGATATTGGTGAATGAAGCTAAAAGATCAAGTTATAATGCTCGTATGAATATATTCAGTGGATGAAGTTTTTTATTGGTAAACATATACTATATTAAAGATTAAAAAAAAATAGGTCACCGAGAATAGTCGACATTGCCTATAGAGGTTCCAACCCGGGATATCCCGGGGTCTTGAAAAATTCGGGATTTCCCGAACCCCAGGATAAGATTTTTCACCGTCCCGAAAATCCCGGGATTCCCGGGACACACATTTCTTACATATTTTTTCGCTTTAATACTTCCCAATAAATTACAGTGTACCGTTTACGCGCATTCAATATAACCCATACAACGCCAACATACATATTTACTGTACCTACATCGATGTTATACATCATTCATGAAAATGCATCATTCCTTTTTTGTTGGTTGAGTAGGCATTCGCATTTTTGCCTACACATTTAACACACACACGCGCGCGCGCCAATACGACGCAAGCTGTCATTTCCATTCAAAACATTGTTTTCATTCACTGATTACTGCTTCTGTGTTCATTGAATAATTTCGGATTGCCGTTACATCAAAGTAAGTAGTAATACAAAATGTGTGCTAATGTAGCCTTACATCCAATTATTTTAAAGGCATGGCTGAAATTTGGAAACACTTCGATAGAATTGCGGATGACAAAGAAAAAGCACGATGTCGGAAGTGCCAGCAAATTTTGTCGTGCAAGGGCTCTTCGACTTGCTCCGGCACATGAAGAACAAACACGACATGGATTCCAAACCCCCCACAAATCCTAGTGAGTCTGCTGCGAAAGTTAAATCATCCACACCGAATATCCCAATGAAACAAGTATCGATGCTCAAGTTCGTTAAGCGTCAGTCACTGGCGGAAATTGTAGCTCGAGTGGCAGCAGAGGACGGATTTTCGATCAATGCAATCACCAACAGTAAGTTCATCAGACAATCGATGGCAGATCGTGGATATTCTCTGCCAACGTCGAATACATCCGTCATGAAGCTGGTCGCCGAATACTATGGATACGCTCAGCAGCAAATGCGGGATGAAATAGTGAAGCGTATCGATAGCGGTGAACTGATTAGTCTCACTTTGGACGAGTGGACAAGTCTAAGCAACAAGCGCTACTTAAACGTGAATGCCCATTTCGCTGACGGATCATTCTACAACCTGGGTCTCGGCAAAATTCGTGGATCACTACCTGCCGAAAAGGTTTTGGAAATGGTCAAGGATATGGTCCGGGAATTCGGTATTAAGCATGGAAACATTGTAGCATCAACGACTGACGAAGCTCGAGTGATGACGAAGTTTGGAAGATTGTCGGATTACCTTCATCAGCAGTGTTACAACCATGCGATTCACTTGGGGGTTTGCGATGTCCTGTACAAGGATCAGCCACCGCTACCAATTGAAAATGAGGATTCAGATAGCGACGATTCGGATAGTGATAACTACGATGATGAAGTTGGTTCTTCGAGTAAATATATGGGAATGTTCATGTTCATATTAAACAAAACGCATTGGTCAGTGAACAAGCGAACGGTGCAGTTCGTTCGGTCCGCTCTCTGTTGCTATGGAAGCTTTTCACGAGTTGTTTCAATTCTTCAGTATTGTTATTTTTCGCGATCGCGTGTGAAATCGAGTCTTGGTTTTGAAGAAGAAAAAGTTGTGTGTTAAGCAGTGCAACAACGTCAATAATTGCAATTATCAATATTGCCACGATCTAAAAGCCATACAGCTCCGCATCTATACGGCACGCACACCAGCAGTCCATCGTGTGTGGCGTGCATTCGGCCATCCACCAACTACCACCGACCAAAAACATCATCATTATCGTCATCATTATCATCATCGTTCAGCTCCACGTCTAGCCGGTACACGCGGCCACACATCGTCGCTCGACAGCAGCAGCACATTCGTCGCCTGGCTGCAGCAGATCAGTGATACATTAAAGATAAGTTAAGTTAAGTTTTTTTTTTGTGTGAGAGTGTGTGAGAGTGTGTGAGAGAGTGTGCTTAGCTTTAGTTTGTTTATCTGTGATTGATTGTATATAATTGCGTTATTGGTTGAGCGTTAAAGCTCCCACAAGCGAGCCATGGATGATTTGTCGGATGACGAATCATCTATGGCGCGAAATGATGAGGTAGCTCATAGAGTTTCCAGATCACGTGCATATCCAGATAGTTCAGCTGGTCCATGGGTTGTTTACTTCCAGCCCAAAACGAAACCTCTAAACGTTTATCAGATCAGTAATGATCTGACGAAACGATTCTCGGCCGTGACCGAGATAATTAAAGTCAGGCCAAATAAACTTCGGGTCGTTGTGTCCAACCTCAAACAAGCTAATGAAATTGCTGTCTCCCAGCTCTTTACACTAGAATATAGAGTGTATATCCCAGCTCGGGGTATTGAAATTGAAGGTGTGGTCACCGAAACAAGTCTGACCCCTGAGATCCTGCTAAAGCAGGGGGTTGGTCGATTCAAGAACCCTCTGCTATCTCCAGTGAAGATACTGGATGTCCGCCAACTAGGCACAGTATCGACCAATAAGGGTGAAAAAAAGTTTACACCGTCATACTTGTTTCGTGTGACCTTCTCTGGCTCAGCCCTCCCTCAATACGTCGAGTTGGGAAAACTTCGACTACCTGTGCGGTTGTTTGTACCTCGGGTCATGATCTGCCAAAAACGCAAGCAGATGGGACATACGACCTCCCATTGCGGCAATAAGGCACGCTGCTCCAACTGCGGGGAGAAATATGAGGATGGCGCCGGTGCAGACAGCACACCTAAATGCGCTTTCTGCAAGGGAACTCCTCCTCATGCTCTCTCATCGTGCCCGGCGTACAAACAACACGGGGAAAAATTAGAACGCTCGCTAAAACAGCGTTCCAGGCAATCTTTCGCCGAAATGGTGAAAAAAGCCTCCCCATCACCCAATGCCAATACAAATCCCTTTGCTCCTCTGTCAGATGACGAGTCTGACTTTGATTTGGCTGAAGAGGGAACATCAGTCAGTTTTCCGGAAGGTGCCCCACGGAAGCGAAGACGCGTCCGCCCACGGAAAATTGCTGAACCGGAGCCCAAAATCAGCTTGCCAATTTCAAGAAAAGGTGGAAAAAAGGAAAATCCAATTCCACCTGGTTTTCGTACCACTAACTACACCCAGGACTTTCCATCTCTTCCGGGGACATCCAAAACCCCTGATGCCCCGATTTTAAGAACAGAAGCCCCTTCCTCGACTGGGCTGTTCTCATTTGATAACATTGTCGAAGGTATCTTCAAGTACTTCGAAATTTCTGACCCTCTCAAAAGCATTGTTTTGGCAATGCTTCCAACAGTGAAGACTTTTTTGAAGCAATTGACAATTAAGTGGCCCCTCCTTGCAGCTATCATTTCCATCGATGGATAATTTTCCAAATGAGGTCGGGGATTTGATCACTGTTCTACAGTGGAATTGTCGAAGTTTGATTCCTAAATTGGAATCATTCAAATTTTTAACTCACAATACCGGTTGTGATGCATTCGCTCTTTGTGAAACATGGCTCTCTCCCGAAATCGATCTTCCGTTCCATGATTTCAATATTATTCGTCTTGATCGTGAGGATTCACGTGGAGGAGGAGTACTTTTGGGGATCAAAAAGTGCTACTACTTCTATATAGTGAATTTTCCTCCAATTCCAGGTATTGAAGTTGTCGCATGTCAGGCGGTTATTAAAAATAAAAGCCTTTGCTTTGCTTCCGTTTATATTCCTCCTAGAGCCTCAATAAACCAAAAACAACTTTCAGATATTTGTTCGGTTCTTCCTGCTCCGCGGTTGATCATGGGAGATTTTAACTCTCATGGTACAGGCTGGGGAGAACTGTACGACGACAACCGGTCTTCCTTGTTATATGACCTCTGTGACAACTTCAATATGACAGTTCTTAACAATGGAGAAGTAACACGTTTGGCTGGTCCATCCTCAATTGGCAGTAGATTAGACCTCACACTTTGTTCGAATTCATTATCGTTGGATTGCACATGGAATGTGATTCAAGATCCCCACGGTAGTGATCACTTGCCCATACAAATTTCGATTGCCACCGGGTTCAATCCGTCGGAATCCATCAACGTCGCGTATGATCTAACCCGTTACATCGATTGGACAAAGTTCAGGACAGCAGTAGATGAAACCGTAACGACGGTAGAAGAGCTTCCACCGCTGGAGGAATATAACTTCCTCTCCAACCTGATCTTAGACAGCGCGCTTCAAGCTCAAACTCGACCAGTTCCAGGAACGTCATTTCGCAGGAAACCTCCTTCTTCATGGTGGGATCAGCAATGCACCGAGGTTTACCGAAAAAAGTCCTACGCGGTTAAAGTTTTCCGTAGACGTGGAACACCTGAGCACTTCGAAGCATACACGGCTCTCGAACGCGAACTTAAGAGCCTCATCAAGGCCAAGTAACGCGGATAATGGCGAAGATTCGTGGACGGGCTATCGCGCGAGACGTCGATGAGTACTCTTTGGAACACGGCGTGAAGACTGCGTAACCGAACTACGAACAACGAGAGCGAGGAGTACTCGGACCAATGGATCCTCAAGTTCGCGCGAAAAGTTTGTCCAGATTCTGTGCCGGCACGGATCAATCCTCGCAAAACCGAGAATTCTATAGATGAGAACAGCCAACCTTTTTCAATGGTAGAACTCTCTCTCGCGCTCCTTTTGTGTGGCAAAACGGCTCCAGGAGCTGATAAAATCAAGTTCAACTTGCTTGAGAACCTTCCAGACGTCGCGAAGAAGCGCATGTTGAATTTGTTTAATCAGTTTCTGGAGCTCAACATTGTACCGGATGATTGGAGGCGGGTGAGAGTTATCGCCATTCAAAAACCTGGCAAACCCGCGTCCGACCACAACTCCTATCGACCCATCGCGATGTTATCTTGTATTCGAAAGTTGTTGGAGAAAATGATCCTTTTCCGCCTGGACAAATGGGTTGAGACGAACAACCTGCTTTCAGATACTCAATATGGTTTCCGTAGGGTTAAGGGAACGAACGACTGTCTCGCGTTGCTTTCTACAGATATTCAGTTAGCTTTTGCTAAAAAAGAGCAAATGGCTTCTGTATTCTTGGACATAAAGGGGGCTTTTGATTCAGTATCTGTTGAAGTTCTTTCAGATAAACTCCACGCTTGTGGCTTTTCTCTCATTCCATGTCCTTTAAATATCTTGGGGTCTGGTTCGATTCTAAGTGCACCTGGAGATCCCACATTGAGTATCTGAAGCGAAAATGCCAGCAAAGGATCATTTTTTTCTGCACAATAACTGGAACCTGGTGGGGAGCGGATCCACAAGATCTTCTAACGTTGTACCGGACAACGATTTTGTCGGTTATGGAATACGGTAGTTTTTGTTTTCAGTCGGCGGCTCGGTCGCATATCATTAAACTGGAACGTATTCAGTATCGGTGTCTTCGTATCGCGTTAGGTTGTATGCACTCGACTCATACGATGAGTCTGGAAGTGCTGGCTGACATGTTGCCACTCTCGGATCGATTTTCAGAATTATCTCTCCGGCTCCTCACCAGGTGTGAAGTTATGAACCCCCAGGTAATCGAAAACTTTGAGAAGCTTCTCGAGTTGAATCCTCAAACTCGCTTCATGACTTTGTACCATTGGTACATAACACAGGATGTCGGCCCTTCGCCGAATATTCCCAATCGTGTTTGCTTCTCCGACTTCGGCAGTTCGGTTCATTTTGATTTATCTATGAAGCAAGAGCTTCGTGGAATTCCAGAGCATCATCGTCCTATGATTGCTCCTGTGATATTTTCTACAAAGTTTGGCCAAGTTAATTCCACTAAATCGTTCTTCACTGACGGATCATTGATAGAGGAGTCAGCAGGCTTTGGTATATACAATGAAATTTATAGCGCCAATCGTAAACTTCAAGCTCCTTGTTCCGTATATGTCGCCGAATTAGCGGCACACTTTACGCTAGAAATCGTTGCCTCACTAACACCGGATCAGTACTTCATTTTCACGGATAGTCTCAGTTCTATAGAAGCTATTCGCTCTTTGCGGCCGGTAAAGCACTCCTCGTATTTTCTCATGAAAATACAGGAGCTTCTAAGTGCTTTATCTTCGCGTTATTTTATCATCACCTTTGTATGGGTCCCTTCTCATTGTTCAATTCTGGGCAATGAGAAAGCGGACTCGCTTGCAAAGGTGGGCGCTATAGAAGGCGATATTTATGATCGACAAATCGCCTTCAATGAATTTTTACTATTTGTCGTCAACAGTCACTCGTCAGCTGGCAGTATAAATGGAGTAAAGGAGATTTGGGGCGATGGCAACATTCAATCATCCCAAAGGTGTCGAAGAAATCTTGGTTTAGGGGGATGGATGTGGGACGAGACTTCATTCGTGTCATGTCTCGCCTCATGTCCAATCATTATTCTTTGAACGCTCATTTATACCGGGTTGGGATGAGCGACAGCAATCTCTGTGAGTGTGGACAAGGCTATCAGGACGCAGATCACGTTATTTGGTCTTGTGTTGAGCATCGTGGAGTCAGATTGGAGCTTAATGATTCCCTTCGGGCTCGAGGTAGACAACCCAATGTGCCAATTCGAGATATTTTGGCTTTGCGTGATTTGGAGTATATGCAATTAATTTATGTGTTTTTGACTAACATTAGCATTAGATTCTAGTTAGTTTAACCTGTATGTTTACTTTAAGTTTTTTTTTTCTTTTTTTTATCTGTGTTTGTGTGTTTTTTTTTCTTTTTCAAAAAATGTTCAAGTTAAAAGAAATCCATACATTGTATAGTTATAAGTGTTAAGACAATTTAGAATTTAAAATTAATGTGTTATGTAAACCATACTTTAAATTCCCACCCATCTTCCCATCCGTAATTTGTAATTCCTATTAACCTCGAGACGGCCGCGAGTAATCGGTTCTATCCCCCTAACTTTAGTTTTAAGATAAATGATGTATAAAAATATGAAAACTTGGCTCTGTAAAGTTGATTCGATTTAGCCTGTAAGAATAAATGATTAATAAAAAAATAAAAAACATTAAAGAAAAAAGTTAATTTTTTTTAAATAAAGTTTGTCACGGGGGGGGAAAAAATGAAAAGGGGGAAAAATTTTTGAAGGGGGGGGGAATTAAAAAAAAAAAAAAATAAACCACTTCAACTGTGTGTGGACGTCAAAACTCGTTGGAAACGACCTCTTCGATGCAATCACGAAAAGAATCAACGGCGCCGAAAGGAAATAATAACAGCGCTGAAGTTCCTTCAAGGTCTTCCGTTGTCAACGCAAGTGCCAACAGAAGTGGAAAGCTCATCGAAAACGCAAATGATTAAGTTCATCAAGGAACTGGGAGTTCGATTGTTGCAAGACTGCCAAAGACAGACCGATGATGATGCTGCCGAGTTGAATGCTGGATTGTCCTGTATGCATGACAATTCAGGATGGACACCATCGAGCATGCGTGACGAACTGGAATCGGCTATAAAGGAATATGCCAACCCGTCCCAGACTGATTCGGCAATGATTGATTTTTCAAAAGTAATTGCGAAAGAGCTGTCACTTTTTGAGCTACATGGTAAGTTGAGCCCGAAACTTGAAATCAATCAAACCGACCGATAGCGAGCGCATCTTTTTGATCTCCGGAAATTTCTGTTCTAAAAAGCGAACCTCACTGTCCGATGAAAGCATTAATAACATTTGCTTCTTAAGTCGTATTTTCAGAGAACGAATTCAAATTGATAAGGCAAGTTACTTGATTTGAACCATTGATTTTTTTTATTTTGATGAATAAAACATATTCCTAACCACAAAATTGCGTTTTTAAGCACATTGAAAAATTTCCCGGGATTCCGGGATTACCCGGGACAAGCAACAAATTTTATCCCGAATCCCGGGACAACAAATTGGTCGGGATATGGAACCTCTAATTGCCGAGCGTAAGGAGTAAATTTGATTGAAAATCGAATGAAAACATTGATTGTGTGTAAATCCACAGCAGGGAATAGCAAACTAACACGACATGCATAGGTATGATATAAATGATCCACTGAGTGGTTTTATGAGGTTTGATTCGAAAAGATTTTTTGGCGTTTTGAATGTGACGCAAGAGAATCTTAAGCATGAAATTCGCTCGCCAAGCACAAGAGTTAATCGTTATTTGGTAGCTTAGTAAATGAGGTTTAAGAATGATTTTCCAAACACTGCTTATGAGGCAACATGGTCAACAATCACAGATTGACGATTGATCAATGCTGAATTAATTACTTCACATCCTTGCCATCATTGACAGCTCAAGTAAATTAATTTCTTTTCGAAATTCTAGATTCTGTCAACTATTAACTGGTTTGTCCGTCCCTTTCTCGCCTGAAGACCTAACATACCCAGCAAAAACAGAGAACAACTAATTTGTAAACGAACGCAGTTAATATACGACAAATAGTTAATTAATGCAGTTCACTCTTCGTAATTAAACAGTGCAAAGCCGCGCTCAGCACGTTGTGGAAGTCCTAGCCAGAGCAAGTTCATACGATCATTCTGAGAAATGGCACATTCCACCAGTAGTTGTCTGCTAAATGAATTTAAATTGCTCCCGATCGGATCACATCGTTTCGAATCGAACTGCAGTAACTACCGATGGTAACAGAGAAAGAGCGCCGCCACGATCAATGATATTCAATTAATCAATGGAAATAATAGTAATATTTCAATTGACGATTAAATAATTCAAAACACAGCAGACTAGAAGCAGTAAGGAGCTCTGCTCCCAGTTAAAACTGCAATGAACAAGTCACGAATCGACCTACGCGTAAAAAGATCTTCTAAGCTGTAGAAACCAACAAAAATAAAGAGTCCCTTCGTTCATGAAATGAAAATGAAAACATTTCGAACGAATGCAGTTGGTATTTAAAAAATAACAACACTGATGAAAGTGGAATCATTTAGAGCTTCTGCTCGATGGAAGTCGAACCAGCCTCCATTTGCCAGCAGCATAACTAAACGATGGTTGTGGTCTTTTGTAAACCCGTTTAAGGTAATACCATCCCGAGCTTTTGTACCATAAAATTTTCAAAGTATAAAAATCTAATATCAATTTTTTAATCAAATATTTTTACAAGAAATTTCAAATATGAATTGAAAAAATGTCTCTCAAAATCAACCATGATGACTCGGGTACGTTTGATTGTTACACCTTAATCCGCCCGGTTGAGCCAGCGTGGAGTGGAGCGAACGCATTTAGATGTGAAAAATTTATAAATAATGATGCTCGAGATGGTCAATAATTATTGCTTTCTGTTGCCTCTGTTTTTATCGTTGTTTTCCATTTGTTGCTCGTCTGTAGCATATTTTTCCTCCCTGTTAGACATCATCGATCTGTAGTTATTTAATTTTTCAGTTAGCGTTCGTTGACTTAGCCTTTGTACGGGTTAATAATTTGTTCGTTCAAGAAATTGACGATGATTGGCTCTGTGCTTTCGATGGCTCTTGTAATGAAGGGAAATCATTTTGTCACTGTAGCAACAAAGTTTCTTCACGCTTTTAAAGTAGGTAGATTCTAAACCAATTATCAAAAAAGCGTAGATGACTAGTTTCAAGGCTAAATCAAAGCCGAACAAATACTACCAGTATGTGATTTGAGACGCGTCACGATTCTTCGTCAATGTATGTTCTATGTTTTGATCAAATAATTTTATCTTTGATTTAAAGTATACAGCAGTTCCGATAATTGAATCGTGATTTAAGTTAATTTTCCACGGTCATTATGTTTAAAAAGGGAACCCAATGCCCCTAGAATTATTGATTAATCTATAAAGTATTTATCCAATTGAGTTTTTTGGTTTGAGTGGCTAAGGGACATACCTCTTAAAACAATAATAGCTATAATGGCCAAATCTTATCTCCCACCCACGTTTTTAAAAGCGTAGTTGTCTATGGCTCTAGGTTGATTAGCTTTTATCTGTAAACTAAGGCAAAGTAAACGTTCTTTTACGTTCGTGCTAGCAATTAAACTTGAGATAGATCTGCCCTAATTAATACTAACTCTAGAGAAACAAGTCTGAAGGACTCACTCATGCAATAAAATTACGCCATCTGGTAAGAGTAGTTTTTGATAGAGTTTAAATCTATCAACTAATCTGTTGATCTGATACGCCCTAATGATGATGTGCTTTTCCTTAACTGCACTTACCTCCTCTTCCAATTAATCTATATATTCATTCAAAAATTCATATATTTTTTACTTGTAGCAGAATAACATAAAAATAACGGTAGTAGCAATATTATAACGCTTCAAGAATACAACAATAGTCACGTTTACTTAAAAATGGCCATTGCTTCACATTATTTCTGTACTTAAAATTTAAATTTTCTCATTAACCTTGTTTATAATGATTGATTGGTGTGTTTCCCATTTCTTAATTTTAACATTTGTTAACAAGAAATAACCAGTTTGCTGAAGAGTTTTTAAGTTAGAATCAGTTTTTCAACATTGTTGCAAAATGTAATCGTCCCATTCAAAATTATGCTCAAATGTATACCTAACTCTCGGCATTCTCTGCACTTGAGAAATTGTCCCATAAGTTTCACTGGAAAAACATGTAAGCTTATAATATTCAAAATAATCTGTGTGGTACATGGCATTATTCACATTAATTGCAGAACATGTTGAAAGTTATACAATAAGCACTGTAACTCAGATGATGTGTTGATGGAAATATTTCTGGTCAAGTGAAATATTTTTACTTCTACATAAATTTATAATGTGAATTTTTTTGAGTGGCGTTTCAAAATATTGTGGCTGACGAGTTTTTGTTTGAATTTTAATGTGCCGTTTTTTGCAAATGATTACAAGTAAGTCGTTTCATTTGTAGCTATAAAAAAATGCACGCGAAATTATGAATTTCATTTTTTTTATATTCGCACTCGAAAACCTGGCCGAAGATCAACAAGGGAAGGGAATTCGATAGAAATTTTTCAAAATATGTCATGTTTCGGGCCCTTGCGTTTAGGTTTCAAATCTGGGTCTCATTCCCGATCTCGAATTGGAAGAAAATGTTCGATTCGAGCATTTGATTTATGCTCGAAGAGAATATTTTTTTTCGATTCTAATCTCAGTCCTTTAGAGTGTGATTTTAAATAAACGTTAGGCGAAACAAATGTCTCATTATTTCTACGAATCCAAAAAGAAACACTTAAAAATCAAAACATCAAACCCAATCATTTTGTAAGCTATGTACTATTTTATTGAAATTTAAATGAAATTATAATAAAATTAGACAAGAATGTTCCGAGATCCATCCGAGCTACTATCGTTAATTAACGTGATTCTCACAACTCTTAACGTGAGCGAGATTAAAAAGTTTCCATGATCTTAAAATTACTTAAGCGTGAATATTTTTGACTTAGTGTGAACATTATTATAATAGAATGGAAAGCAAAAGTATAGTATTGTTAGTTCCGTAAGAAAATGGCAATGTGGAAATTATGAATAAAGCCTGTCCACGTTAAATTTTGGACACCAAAATAATAGCCGCAAAAAAAACAGATAATTCAACAAAACAGATTGTTTATTTCACATTAAAAGAGTTATATCTACATTAGAAACAGTTCAAGACGAGCACGGCAGCAGATCTGGTGAAGGACAAGAAGACATGGAATCTCTTCAAGTGTCGATCAAACGTCTTGGCACTGGATACGGTAATGATGTCGAATGTGACAATCTGTTTTATTTAAAAAAAAACAATTAAACGTGCTGGACTATACATATACAAAGTTCAGATGACACGGAACCAGAGCGAGAAGCAGAACAAGGTGGCCAAAGCCCGCGCAAAAAGTTTTACCCGCGATGAGTCACGAAATCAAGGTGCTGTTTATGCATGATAAAACGTATATCAAGGCCGACACCAATCTGATGCCGCGATAGGGATTCTACTTCATCAATTCCAGGTTGGTCGTTTTCTAGACCTTCCGGAAGAAGAAACTGTCAAAAAAAACGTGCCTTGTCCGGCAGGCGATCCGTGTATGTGGCAAAATGAGCTAGTATTGCATCACATATGGCACCATCAGCAAACAAATGTACAAGATAAATGCCTTCAGAAGCGTCTCCTACTGTTTCTGAAGTCCCACGGAGGCCAGACTCTGTTTGACCAGATTTGGCATCCTGCCATTGCGCGTGACTAGCCGTTAGTTATTTTAAAAAACCACAGTTTTGTTTTTGTACCTATATAGATCAACCTTCCCAAACGTCGAGACTTGGTCCATTCGAGAAACAGTTTACCATCATGAGTCATGAAGAGTTTAATGAAGGCAAACTTTGCAAACCTCTAAGTCGTTAGAAAATTATCTGGATTTGAAAGAACAGGGATTGAAACTATCGAAAAACGTTGGTCCTAATATTGCCCAAAATCTAATGAGCAGTGGTAAGGTCCTGATGAATAGAAAGGCAAACAAATTCAATAAAGTAATGATGTTTAAACATAACCATAGTATGGACATAACCATAGTTTGAAGAGAATCCGACTCAAACAGAATTTTCGGAGACTATTTTCACGTGTATAATTTTTTTCGAATACGCATACTCAGATGATTGAAACCAACTATGTGCTAATAACAGTTAACATTCAAACTGATGTGCTGTTAATGTCGTCTAATTTGGAAATAATAACGATGATGTGAACTCAGCTTGAACAACCAACTGGCAAATAGCAGATTATTTCATTGATCGTTGCGCCTTACCGGATAATTGCTGCATACTGGTTCACACAAAACAGCAGTTTAAAGTTCTGTTCAGTTAAAATCCGGAATCACTTATTGTGTTGCAGCGGCACGGAAAGTGACCGCCGCAAGAATTCTTTAACAGCGGTAACCTAGGCGCCCACTATCTGTGGAATAAATTTCACAGTGTTTCGTGCAGTGAGTTAAAAGTTATTCCAGATGGAAGCCGAGAGGAGAGAAAAAAATTCTGCACACCCACGTTGATAATCCAACGTGGTCCGCAATAAAAATCGCAAAAACGTTGAAAACGTCAAATCAACTGTGTATGATGTGCTCAAACGTTTCAGGGTGCGAAAGAGCGTGGATCGAGTGCCTCAATGTAAGCGTCGTAGTGGAACATATGACCGCAAGCTGAACCAGAAGGTGTTGAGAACCGTCAGAGCAAACCCTGGACTTATCACTTGAAGCTGATAGGAAAACTTCAAGATGATTCATGTCGATTCTGTAACATGGATAGAGAAGACTCGGAACACTTGTTATGCCACTGCCCGGCAATTTTCAATAATAGGCTGAAGTTCTTTAACAAAGGGCTACTAGAACCCCTTGAGATTTGGAGAACAAATCCCAGTACGGTAGTACACTTTATTCGGAGCGTTATACCGTCCTGGGACAATGCTTTAGGTCAGACTTTGACGATCACTTCTATCAATAGTGATGCGTCATGCTGAAAATAACTAAAGCAACAACAAAAAGGGGATATGTCACAATAGATCTAAAAATTTGTCGCAGTGACGAAAATACCCGACACGGAATAGATCAGATAATGAAATCGCACAAAAATACGCTGCTGCTCGCAGTACCGTTCGAAGAATTCGTTTGCGAGCAGGATATCGTTCTTATCGAGCCAGCAAGCAACTAAACAGAACGTAGAAGCAAAGTTTCGTCACCAAAACTCGAGCTCGGAAATTGTACCAGCAGGTTTTGACGAAGTACCAAGGATGCCTGCTCATCAACGATGAAACCTACATCAAAATGGATCTCGGACAGCTTCCTGACCAAAAATTCTACATGGCAATGGCACGAGGAGATGTTCCTGCGAAGTTTAAGTTTGCTTTTATCGACAAATTTGCCAAAAAACTGATGATTTGGCAAGGGATATGCAGCTGCGGAGCAAAGACCAAAGTGTTCGTGATGAATAAGACGATGGACTCGAAGCTGTACAAGGAAAAATTCCTCAAAAACCGCGTACTACCTTTCATTAAAGCTCATAAAGGTCCCGTGAAGTTTTGGCCAGATTTGGCGAGTTGCCACTACAGCCGGGCAGTCATTCAGTGGTACCGCGATAACAACGTAGATTTCATCGATAAAAACATAAATCCACCCAACTGCCCGCAGGTCCGGCCCATCGAGAGAATTTGGGCAATAATGTAGCGGAAGCTTAAGAAAAGTGGAAAAACGGCTCGGGACGCGACTCAGATGACCAAAATGTGGAACAAATGTGCCAAGGATGTTGACTCCGGAGGTGTGCAGCGATTGTTGGGAGGAATAAAGAAGAAAGTGCGTATTTTCATTAGGAACGAAGAGAAATGATTTGTATTGATATGTTTTCCTTAAGCTATAGTGAATTACCTTTGTTTTGATATATTAAACTTATTTGTACGTCAATCCGTTACCGAGATACAGATGATTTTATTATTCTGGATTCTAAATGGACATAGCTTTATGTTGCTCCTCATCGTTGCGCCATACCGTCTAGTTGCAAATCCAACATTAGCTGCCTATCAACCAGCTAGTTGCCAATCCAATGCATTCCTTATATGGTTATGGGATGTAATGGCCTATGTACCAAACATGTCATAAATGCAGCGAAAATGGACAAAATTATGTTATCATCATGATAATCAATTCACTTGAAAGCAGTTGATACATTATTCTTCGATTTAAAGTTGTACACTTTCGTGAGATTCTCGATTTCCATTTTTTTTCTTGCCACAATAACTTCACTGGTTAAGCTGAACAGATAACCTTCTCTATTTTCAAATGACCTTAATTTAGCAAAATTGTACCAATATACCTTGTAATATTCGCAAGACATACAGAAAAAAGTCACACGTTATAAATTAACTGATCATATAAAAAAAATGAGAGGGATTTGTCAAGAAAACCGTATACTCAATTCGAAGGACATATATGTTTTCTATGTTCCTGACTATGACGTTTTACAGTATTATTTTTAGTATTGGTAGAATTTTTGATGTGTTTAACTAGGTTTTTTTTTCGAACGGGTCATCTAAACAAGATAATACGCAAAAAAATGGTGTAAGGGTAATTCATATGTTTTGACCATCGAGTGGCCGATCGGCCTTAAGTCAAAATCATCTTAGTGTTTTAGAGTTATTGTTTCTGAAATTGTGTAAAATTTTCCGATTGATAAAGACAACGTTGCTAACCATGCAATCACAAAAAATAAATAAAAAGTGTATCGAAAAGTAGTAAGCAACATTAATTTTCGAATAAAAGAGTGAAAAAAGATCGGTTTTCGTTTTGTGCGAAAAAAATGACCTTTTGTTGCATTTCACTGTACAATTAAATTAAATCTTCGTTTCTGTTAAAACGCTCGCACCTTGGACTTGACATTCTTCATTAAATTCTGCATTAAATGTTGCTTTTGTGACTTTCCTGGTGGCTGCTGTCCAGTTTTTGTGAAACTCCTGCATGTTTTGGGACACTGTACCCTTCTTCTAAAAGTGCCACTTGACGATCGCCCAATACCGTTCAATTGGCCGAAGATCCAGACAGTTCGGCAGATTGATGTTCTTGTATCACCAATTGTATAATATTGTTTGCCAACCGCTGTAGAACCATTTTGGCGTAGTAGGCCAAATCCGGCCATAAGAGAGAAATAGCCCTATGCTTTCTGTACAGTGTCAGCAATTTCTTCTTCAAACATTTTTCCTCGTACACCTTGGCGTTAATTGTATCCTTCGTAAAAAAAATTAGCGAACGCAAACCACAGGTACAAATCGCTTGCCAGGTATGCGCCTTCAGTCCTTACTTTTCCATCGCCACGGTGGTGTCGGCGTCATCCAGGTCCTGGTCCACCGATTTCATATGATACTGCGGTCTGGGCAGCGCTCACGAATCTTCCTTAGCGTAGGTTTCGTCGTCGTCAGGATGCACCCGTCTTTGTGCTCCAGAATCTGTTTATACAGTTTTCGCGTTCTTGTTTTGGCCCGAGCTTGCTGCTCCAGGGATTTTTTCGGCACCTTCTTGTTTTTTTTTTCTTACATTTTCAGGGAGTTCCGAGCTTTGATCCGTTGAATCATCCCGATTCGTATGTTGAATTGCTTGGCCAAATCCCGTGTCGACGCCGATGAGGTTTTCCTTATGTACTCAACCACTTTCAAGTCCCAGCCGGGCTGGCTGGGACCCGGTTTCCTACCGGATCGGGGCAAATCTTTCACGGAAAGGGTCTCACCGAACTTTTAGATTACATTGTTGACACTGGTGTGGTCCACTTTCACACGTATTGCAATTTGGTTGTACTTGACATCCTTTTCCGAGCACCAAATGTGCAGAACTTTCTTTCGCGTGTTCAAATCAATTCGTCTCATCTTTGAAACGATCCACTGTACCGAAACCAATCGATTGCACAACTTTTATTGACATCTAAATAAACATGTCACCGCAAAACACAATAAAAAAAATTAAGCCATTTTAGAGTAATTACTCTTTCAATGTTGCTAACTACTTTGCGATGCACTCTTTCATAAGTAAAAATCCATCCAAAGACAGCCTTCGATAAGAAACCAGCTGATGAGACGAAGTTGCGTCCACGAATTGACCCAATATGGGACCTATATACCGACATTACATCCATATCCCGTCTTAATAAATTTAGCTGTTTATTTTATTTTTTATTCAGATCAACAAGCATCGTGTTGAGCATGTCGAGGCAAGCAAAAAACTGGTTGAATACCGTTTGCAGCTCAGTCACACTATGAGTTGAATAATGCAGCTGTTCAAGATTATAAACTTTCGTTAGAATTCCGAGTTTTAGTTTTCATAATTGCACCCCTGTAAAATAAGTATTGACGTTCTCCTAGCAAAAAAAAAACATGTCACTACGCAAAGTATTGAAACACGGTATTTAAATATTACTAGAAAAGAATTTCAATTGTATGATTGGAAATAACCTTCCGATGTTAACAAATCACCAACATTGTAGGTCAAGTGAATCTTTTTGCATCACACCTCAAGTACATTGTAGAAACAAGCGACGTACGCGCCATCACCTGTCTTCGAATGTTTAACTTTACTCAATATTGCATAATAGGCCCTTACTCGTCCAGCCGGAAAACAGTCATTTTCACGCTGTTTGACTTTGCGCAACAGCACTAAACTATCGCCTTTCCCATAAAGCATCGTAGCGCTGGCTGCCGCTGGAATGAATGTCACTGTGACCACCGTCACGTTGTTTTTGTACATTATGTTGCTTATAAGCTGACGGCACAGCCGTTCGAATAGCATCGCTGAAGAAGGTAATCGGTTACGAAAGAAGAAAGCGACAAATTTTCACTTTTTAATTAAATTCAAACCGAAGTTCACCGGCCATTCAGTTCCTCTCGGAAACCTGAACCGTGCCTCCGGAAAAGGAAAACAGAGAAGCAAACAAGCCTCAGCTTAAGTCCACCGCTAAATATGAGCAGAACAAAAAGTTACAACAAGCGCGTTGTAATTTATCATCTTAGCCGGTTTCCTTCCGCAAGTTACGCGTGCGTGTGGCTCCTTCTTTGGCACTTTTCCACAATTTTTATAGTAAGCAAGCATTATATCTGGCATGCTGGGCAGGGATGTAATAAAACTTCATCTTTCCAAGCATGTCAACCAGCTCAATAGAAGAGAGGAAAAGACAACCCTGTTGCTACAGCCCTCGTCGATTGAACACGGCTCAGGTTAACTGCATGAACAAGACACACAAAAATTGCCCCGCGGTCTAGACCTTGCCGTGCTGGTCATGAACTGGTAGAAGATGAATGCATTTTCCTCAGTAGGTATTATTTATTCATAGTCATAGAACGTTATTTTAAAGCTCATGATTTCATCTGGTGGCCATGCTGCAGCGAAGAAGCGAATGAAACAATGTTGCATCTTTTACTCCATCGGAATCTGCATGGATTGTGTCTTTCTCACACTCGTCGCTGCGTAATACAGCATGTCTGATCAATTTTACAGCTTCGATGAATATGATTTTATTGTTCTTACAGAGAAATTAAGCCATTGTATCAATTTTCTAAGATGATGCGAGAAGATGCTTTAATCAAAGGCATGTGACATGACTGTGAACACTATTGAGTCATTCCATACAATTGTAGCCATTGAGCTATCTACTCCATTATCTTGTAGTTCTTCCTCGTACATCTATCCGCCGTATACTTACTTCCCTTATAGATTCACCGGACACCATTATTACTGAGCACCATAAATTTTCCGGACACCGCCAAGAAGCGTACAAAATAAAAAAAAAGGGAGAAAAGCCCCCTGGAGAGAGGGGGGGGTGTTAAATTTTGGGTGTTTATAAATTTTTTTTTTTAAAAATTTTTTCTTTGGTTTCGGGGGGTGTGTGGCGGGGGGAGGAGTGGGGGCCGGAAGGGGGTGGGGGTAATTAAAGAAGATAACCTTCTGATGGGGGGAAAGTGGTTGTTGGAGGGAAAAAAATATATTTTTTTTGTTTTTTTTTTTTTTTTTTTTAGGGGGCGTGTTTTTTTTTATGTACTTGTTGGTTGGTGGTGGTGTATATAGCTCGGGAGGGTGGTGGTGTTTTTTTTTTGTGTGGTTGTGGTGCACTATCTTGTTTTTTTAGGGGGGGGGGTATAGGGTAACGGGATGTAATGTCAGCCTAGCTCCTTCATTCGGCCTATGTACCAAAAATGTCATTAATTCGCCGATAATCAACAAAATTATATTCCTATTAGGATGACCGATTCATTTCAAAGCAGTTGAGACATTATTAATCAATTAATAGTTGCTCACTTCCGCGTAATTTTCGATTTCCTCAACTTTTTAGACAATATGACTTTACTGGTTAAGCTGAACAGATTAACTACACGATCTTTGAATGATCTTAATTTGCAGAAATTGAACCTATAAACCGAATAATACAGCCAAGATGTACAGAAAATAGTCACACGTTATAAACTAACAGGTCACATAGGTAAAATAACAATGATTTAACAAGAAAACCATAGACCCAATGTTAGGAACATATTTTTTTCCACGTTCCCAACTATGGCCTGTTATATGGAAAGCGTAGTAAAAATGTTGTTATTGATAAAATTTACAATAAAACTGTTTGAGTTTCGATTGAAAGTTTTCCAAATGGGTCATCTTAACACAAACTAAAGGAACAAAATCTGTGTAGAGTGAATTATAATGTTTTGATTATCAAATGGTCGCTAAATCATATGTGAAAATCACTTAAGTGTTTCTTAGCAGTTTTAGTATAGTTTGATTTATGAAATTGTTTGTTGGGTAGAACGAATACAGCTGGAAGCGCATTGAATCAGAAAATCAGAAAAAAAATCGTACGAAGACAACATTTAATAACAAATCTGTCGAATGGGACGAACTTGCATCCATGAATAGACCCAATTTGGCGCTTATAGACATTACATCCATATCCCTCGAAAGTTTCTGACTTTATAAAATAAGTTGTGTAACTTTTCGTGATACATACTACCAAATGGCATATTGAACATATCCAAACAAGTGTATAACTAGTTAAATATCGCTTCCAGCTCAAATACTTTACGAGTTATAGTAAAAAATGTAATCGATTGTTGCATATTAGGCTGAGTCAAGGGACACATACCCTATGTGCTTTTGAGGCTTATTTCTATAGTTGTAAACTTTCTTCACTAAATTATAAGCCACGCTGCATTTTTTTGTATTTGTATTAAAAAACCGGGCCGTCACAAAAAACCTCAATTTCTTGCCACAATCGATATGGCACCACTTCTGCTGTGTTGTTGATGGGCAGCAGGGTAAATGCACCCTTCTTTTTGAGGAAATGCTCCTTAAACTTTGGAAAAATGCTCCTTAGATGCGTTTTCCCGGTATAATGCAATAGGAGGTATTAACATTCTGGTTAGCGCTTGCCGGTTGTTTTGACGGGTCTTAAGTTTCTTCAAGATTGTATAGCGGAGCTTCGCTCCGCAATCTTCTAAGGAGTTTTGACGTGTTTATTAATCTCATAATAACTTAAGACCCGTCAAAACAATACAATCTTGAAGAAACTTAAGACCTGTCAAAAGTCGACCACATATGGCTGTTCAGCAACAATCTGCGCTTCTACGGTGGGAATTGGCTACATCGTTACGGGTTTTGCATCAGGCTGCGCCACAGGTATCTTCGTAACTTCTGATGGCGCATATGATTAATCCGAAAACACATTACGGCTGCAAGGCCATATTCCAGATGTTCTAAATCCAGATATAGCGACACTCGTGTTGGCGGTCTTTACAAATGCCGTTGCCATCAACTCGGCGACATCGTACACAGATAGAAAGAAACATTTAATTTTCTGCGTTATCTAATGCACTTAAAGGGAATGCTAGATTTGGCAGAAAATAATGGGACATATATATAAAAAAACCCCGAAAACCCGGCCGAGGGGGGGGGGAAAAAAAAGAAGGGGGGGGGGGGGGAGAAAAAAAAATAGTGGCGGGGGGGGAGGGGGGGGGGGCGCGGGCGTTAATATTTTTTTTTTTTGTGTATATGGGGGGGAGGGGGAGGGGGGGGGGGGGCAGGGCTGGCAAATGTAATTTTCAATGAAAAATGACCAGCGATTTTTACCGAATTTCGTCTGAAAATCTCATCGGGCGAGAAAACGATGACGAAGATTTTCTTCTAAATCTCATCGATTTTTTCGTCATGACTGCACGTGATACACGTTTTGGTCATCGCTATTACCAGCACATTTATTGATATAATTGTAAGTTACATCACAAAACTTCAAATAAAATTTCCACTCTATCGATTACATATTATTGCTTGGCTAATTTCAAGTAAGTTAATTAGAAATTTGTGAAACAAAATCGTATGAGTAAAAAATCTCATGACTGCATGATGGTGTGAGATTGACAAGAAAGCTTATGATAGTTCATTTCGTCTCGTGACAGTGAGATGGCCTGTTTTTTCATCGTCACATGATGGCCGTGAGATTTACCAGCTCTGGTCCGGAGGCTGCATTTTGTTGCTGCAATGAGTAGGTAATACCTTGTGATCAAAAAGTTCCGGTAATTTGAAAAAAAAAACGAATTTAATTAATTTTTAATTGTTTGCCAAAGACGCCAGAGAGGCAACAAACACACCGCGACAACACAAATTTGGGGGGAGGAGGGGGGCCCGGTGACGCGGGGGGGAGGGGGAGAAAGAAGTCGCACGGGGCAAGGTCTGGTGAATATGGTGCTTGTTTGATGGTATTGGTGGAGTTCTTGGCCAAAAATTCACAAATAGTGAGCGCGGTGTGTGATGGAGCGTTATCGTGGTGTAAAATCCACGAATTATTGCGCCACAATTCTGGCCTCTTCTTTCGAATTGCCTCACGCAAACGTCTCATAACTTGTAAATAATACTCTTTGTTAACCGTTCGACCTTCTGGAAGGAATTCAGAATGGACGACACCGCGAAAATCAAAGAAAACGGTCAGTAAAACTTTAATTTTGGAGCGACTTTGTCGTGATTTTTTTGGTTTCGGCTCATCTTCGGCGCGCCATTCGGACGATTGTTGACTTGTGAGCATATCAAATTCATATACCCACGTTTCATCACCAGTTATGATGCGTTCCATAAATGTGGGATCGCTATCTGCGTTCGCAATCATCTGTTTAGCGACCTCAACTCGATGCTGTTTTTGCAAAAAATTCAGCTCTTTTGGAACAAGTCGTGCTTCAATGCGTTTCATGCCCAGAATTTCCGTCAAAATGTGTTCGGTCGATCCAAATGAGATATCAAGGAGTGCAGCTATCTCCCGAATGCTAATTGAGCGGTTTTCCATAACTAAATTCTTCACGGAAGCGATGTTTTCATCGGTAGTTGAGGTCGATGGTCGTCCAGAACGCGGCATGTCACTCACGCTTTCACGGCCTTCTTTAAAGTCTTTGTGCCAAACAAATGTACGATTTTGTGACATAGAGTCCTCACCAAAGGCTTTTTGCAACATTCTGAGCGTTTCCGCTGCAGAAAATCCGTTTGCAACACAAAATTTCACACAAACGCGTTGTTCGAATTTTTTATCCATGGTAAAAATCGCCGAGCGTCTATTTTTCGACTAACAAAAGCAGTTGTCAAAACAAAACTAATGGATAATTTGCTCTCACACTTTGACAGAATATCAGAACTAGTGTTGCCATCTTACACTAAAAAGATTTTACCGAAAAAATAAAGGCGGCCTTTTTAAATTGAAAATTACCGGAACTTTTTGATCACAAAGTACAAGAACTGTCACAAAGTTCATCTGCACTTTTTCGGCCAATGTAATTTTTTTCGTGTGGCTGCTGTATCTATCCACGATGAGCAAAACTGGTGATTCTTGACATGGTTTGGAGTATTCCAAGAAGTGGTCAAACCATTCAAGCAACACCTCTAAAGTCTGGTATCCTGACGCGTTACACCGGAGTTTCGTCCCATCTGGAGCCCCTTTTTAATCTGAGCTTCAAATGGTGAGTTGACAACTTCGAAGGTTGACAACCTAAAAGCAAAAAACTTTAAGAGCATGTTTTGAGGTAATTTGTTCAATAGCATACCCTACTAGTTCCGGTTTCATCCGTGTTGAATATTTGAGCATGAGAAAATCCTTTTTCCTTCAGTATACCTTTATATATAGTAGGTCGAAGTACGCATAAACTGTTGGTTTATTAAACCCACGAGCGCGCGCAGTAGAAGTGGCCTCTGGTTTTCAGAACTTTATTTCGGGGTTTCGTTTCTGGAATCCGAAAAGCTTTAACCCTTTCTTAACCTTATTGAAAGGATGAGCAACAGAGTTTTTTTTTTCAGCCAGCTCAAATGCTAGTTTAAGCACATTCTTTTGTGTTATACCATAAACCCAACTTTTCAAATCAAGCAGATGCCGCATATTCTTACGTTCCTGTTCTGCAGTGAAAATAGTCTCTTTCGGCTCCATACGCAAAGGCATTTCCGGAGCTGCAATCCGTCTAATCAATGTGCTCCTAGGGATTCCGTATTTGGCCGCTGTAGCATTAACGAAAATTCCACATTCTTCTTCATGTTTGGGCACAGCCAGCTGGGCAGCAGTCCACTTTTGACGATTAGATTTCCGTTTGGCACGAGTCATTTCTGAGGAATAAAATAAACAAAACCATCATAACCTCTTCACTATTTGTTTTACCCACACTAGCAGCTGTCTATTTCACCCCGTCAGTCCGTTGATTTTTTTGAAACTTCAGGTATTTTCACGCACGTATAAATATACCTGTAATTTTTGCGCTCATGTTATTAATTTTGCTTACATGCTAAATAACCGAAATATGTCCAGTGCCGAGCACATTTTGAAATCAGATGACACAAAATTCTTAGTTCCGAAGACGCAAAAAATAACATCCGCAAAAAAGAGTTGCTTTTGATTTTCAGTTTTTGTTTACGTTTTCTTCATTTGACAGTTCCCGAATATTATAGGGTGGCTTAAATATCGTAGAATATCATGAAAATCGGGTGCCCAAAAACAAATATGAAAATCAATTGTTAATTGTTCAATTAATCATATGTCTGTCTTACCCACACTGGGTAAGAATAGTTCCCCTATGCTCAGATGGGATTTCAGCTTCAGTGATTCTAGATTGTAACGTGGTGGGCGTCTTTAGCAAATTTTGTTTATAAAAGAAAGTTGTTGGTGCACTTTGACCATTAAAAGTTGATAGACTGAATTGATGTTTGTGTCACGATGGATCCTGATAACGAGAACATAAGAAAAGTGCTTTCCATAGATCTTAACGTGTCCGATTTGTGATTCGGTCTGTTTTTGATGATATAATGTGGTAGGAGACTAAATATGGCCATATTATTTTATACGGTGAAATTTATGAGCCATAGTCCGTTTAAGTTCGCGCTAAACTTTCTTTAACTGGTCTTAATTCCTCGTCTTACCCAACTTGAGCATAGAGATCCACGATAACGTGCGCATAAAAACTTCTTTTGAGTATGATTTTGCACATTTTTTTGTTTCGATTTGGCCATCACGCGTTTTCGGTATTTCGGCCAAAATTTACAAAGCTGTATTGTGAAAAATAAACAATGCCTGCAATTAATCCTGTATTTTACAAACTCGAGAATAATATACTTTTATTTTCTAAAGTTACTGAAGAAAAAATATTCCAAAAATTGATCCATGCCTTAGTTCGAGTGATAAAAAAAATCAGTTTGAACTGCCAAAATAAATGAGCCATAATGACAATAACTATGATCTGTCAAATTCTGAAGAAACGTGAGTTCATTAAATAACGTTTTTTAAGTGTTCAGTTTGGGAATAGTTTTTATCCTCATAAGCTGTCTTGTTAAATCGTTAAAACTTGACTGATAAAAACAAAAATCTAACACGTTTGTTACAGAAATATTCAATATATGCCATCGTTTTTCTTTTTCTTATAGCCTAAGGGTGCGTGAAACCGGTTATTCTTGATTGGTATTTCAAGATTATTGCACATCAGATTCAGGTTATTGACTGCTTATTCAGTCTTCTCGATGCATATCCATTTTCCATTCTTGAATCTTTGGCAGCATTCTGATTAAAAAAAAAAAACAGATTAGACCTGTAGATCAAAGCCACCCTAGCAACACAGTTGTTGAAAATCGGTTAAAAATACTTCAATTTGACTCTATTAAGTCATAATAAAGTTTCTGCAATCAATAATGACGGTTTTGTGTTGCTTAATAACCTACTGAATGATTTTGTTTTGTAGACCAATAATAGTTTTAATGAATTGGCGTTTTAAAATAAGGTCAGTGGAAGGCTCAGAGATTTGTAGTTTACAAAGTTGTAAAAAAAGTATTGAAATTATAAGAAAAATTCTCAGCTCCTTAAAGCAAAGAACACCAGGTATTGATTCTCCAGTGTTCGTACGACCTAACTTTGAAAAGAAATAATTTTATTGTTTGCGTAGACATATGGCAAAATCCATGTACTATTCTTCTATCAATATAGAAATTAATTTCTAGTATGGAAAATTATGATGGGGTAATTAGAAAATTTTGATCGTGTGTTAATGTATTTACAAGTGATGTAGTTTTTCCGTGGCAAAAATATGTGGAAAAACCCTCGCAAGTGGTCAACATGAGCATATAGGTACAGACAAAATCTGCCAACATATACACAGATACAATTATTTTGCAATTTTCAATCTATTTTCATGCACATAAAATGAGCATGCAAATAACTTTAAAATCACATGAGTTTTCAAATTTACACGACTTGGAAATCCTTGTAATATTAACTCAATTTATTTTTACTTTATCTACTTCACATGACCGTATCGTTGATATTACATGCAAGCTTATTTTACACGATGGAAGAAGAGATACACATGATGAGAGAGAATTTGTTGACTTATAAGTTTATCACTAATTTGATAGTACACAAATGCAAAACCTGGGTTTCAAGAGACAAGAATAATCGTAAGGAACCAAAAATATTAAATGTCAAAATATCTTATTATTGATTGATCGGAACCCTTTTATTGAGAAAACTTTCAGACTGGGGTTGTGGTTCATCAAAATATGTATTCATCGTAAATTAAGACAAATGCAAAGCGTTCAAAACTCGTTAGTTTCATCTTTATTGGGTAACCTGTGTTGAAAACTGAAATATGGTGTAGCTTCAAAACTTTCTGAATAAATTTAACTTGAGTAGATTCCCGATGTGGAGAAATCCGAATAACCAATGATCCGATGCTGAATTTGAAAACGGCAATGAAGTAAAACTGATTCACTCGGTTGCAATTGACATACATCAGATTTTTTACATGATCATGTGAATTCGTATGATTATACATTGGAAATCGAGTGCACTGTGATGTAATACTTTGGGAACGTGTACTAATGTACGTTTCAATGAAAATACATTCATGTTTATATGTTTATCAATTCCCCAGCTTTGTGCGTGATTTTACATTTAAAATCAAACGAAGCAATGGATTATATCGATATATTTTTAGTATTCAAACGTTTTAATTCGCATGTAACTTGCATTATTTTTTGCTGTGCATACAAAGCATCTTGATCATACGTCGTAGCGGGCGCGCACAGAGACAGCACAATTATCATACAATTGATTAATGAGCGTTATCTGATACAACACGGCTTATTGCTATCGGTCTTGATTTTCTTCTTCGCTCTTTGACGCGCGACCTGAAATCGTGGAAGTTGAGGCACAGCTTCTTTTGTAGAGCCACCAGGAACTTCAACGAACATAACGGAAAACAAAGTTGCACGACAGCAGAGGCGGCAGCTCAACGACCACAATGAGCATATTTTGCACGGCCAAGAACTTCATAGAACTCCAACTTCATAGAGATTTACCTTTCTCCCGTTTCTTGTCACGCCATTGCCATTCTCCGCAGCATAAGAACGTTCCACATCCCGTCCTCACTTTTCTCGTTGGTTATTATTGTTGTTGGTTTATTTAGCCAGTTATTAGCATACAATGTTTCACGCCACAATTGGAGATGAAGTCTATAATTTAGTGATGGTATTTTTCATGTTCAATTCTGCGCCTCCCTACCAGAAGAGAAGCACCCACTGTACTGTAGGTTGCGTGTCGGGCTCCATTTCAGATTTTCCTGAGTATATCGTTTATCTGGTCACATATTCCATAGCCACAGTGAGTGTGGAAACGAAATAAGAACCGCGACTTGCCAGATCCAATTTGTTAGGTATCATCTCAGGGGCCGCGCAGAGCCTGTATCCAACGAGCCTTTGATAGCATTTTCGCCGCCAAGAAAAAAGCGAAATTCGAACGAATAATTGAAAAATGATTACGGACCACCTCTTTCGTCCTTTTATCTCACGTACGGGGCAAAATGGCATTGGACTGTTGTTCAATGCAACAATGTTTTAAAACAATGCAAACGGATGCAACGAACAAAATAACCTTATCAATGTATGTTGCCAATTCTTCAATGCTGTTTGTCGTGTGTATGATTTTACTTCAGTAAATAAGTTTCTATAATGCGCATTAGAAATCAAAACGTACACAGTTCGAATGAAGCATGTAAAGTTATGATGACCTGAATGTAACAAATTGACCTCTATCATAATTAATAGAAATTTCTGGATGATATTAAATTTACACCACTGAAAAAAGTATGCCTTAAACTTACATGTCTTTTGTTTTAAGGACCTATAAATTTAAAACATGCTGTAATTTGCTGCTCTCATATTTTTAGGTTTGTGTTTTTTTCCAAATTAAAAGAAATTCCTTATCGATTTCAATTGTTTTCTTTTTATTGAACTTTTTGAAAATGCTCATGCTTCCACTATTTCTTGGATGTCAGTTACGTGATATTCTCGAAGAAGTATTGAAAAGAAGACCAAACATAGTTTCGTTCTTGTGAACTATAAATCGTTGTCGTTTCCGTCTTCTGACTCTCCTTTCTTTCATAGCAGGTATGTTTTTAGAGTTTTTTTTACGGCTTAATACTTTAATAGAATAACTTTTCTCGAGGTGATTACAAAACAACCAATAACATTAGTGTTTGCATTGTTCGACTGAACAAATCATGGTATTTTGACTAGTAACAAACGACAATTTTTCACTGAATTACCACAGTCCAACACGATTCTTTTAACATTTATGAAATCAACATGTTTGCACTCTGCGAACGAAACTTGCACATACGCAATATGGCGGCAGTAGTTTTTTTTGTTCTGATATGATAAGCTGCACGGTGGCTATGAATTGTGTTGCGGTCATGTAAATTTCAAATGTTTAAAGCAAAAATTTATATGTACTTATCAGCCAGCTACAACGATAAATTATAACTCGAATAGTATCCTAACTATGATCTAATTTTCAGTGCAGTCAATTTTTCCTGCTGTTTACGATATAATTTATTGAAAAATGCAATCAACCTTTAATTATGTCAACATGTTTTCAGTGAAGGTTAAAATCACGATATAAGTAATTCTCATATATTTTTTCTGTGTAATTGAATAAGACTTCTAACTAACTGAGACTTCAATAGACTATATTGCATCACACAAAATAATTTGCATCACACAAAATAATTTGACAAATCAGCGGGAAAAATAAGTTTACCATCTTTATTCAATTCAACTTTGTTCAAGTTGAAGTTATGTACAACCATGACAATCCATGGTGAAAGAAGTTATTGACAGAAGGTTCGTGATTGTACAACGCTTCAGCATATATCCATGATCTTTGCTCCCTGCAAAATACCAGCTCCAGAACGAATAGTTCACACAATTTAGAGGCACACAACCCCGAAATTTCACGATAGTTGGCAGCGTTTCGTCTGTCTCTCCTTTTTTGCACGGGAAACATGTACGCTTCCTCCCATAGCGATGGGAACCTACCGGCCGTCAATAGGTCTAGTGGTGAAGTCAACAAAGCAATACAATGTTTTGAAAAGAAATATGGGATATATTTCGGCCCAGTGTTGGACCTCTTCAACTTGTCAGCGTTATCTACAGAAATTGCGTTGAAATACCGGCCAGACAAAGGAATGTTATTGGAGGCAACTTTGGCTTGTTGTGGCAAAAAAAAACATCTTTATGGAGAAAGGCAACAGAAGTCAAAAGCTGAATCAGCGACCTCGCCATTCCGAGCAATGGAGAAAAGTTGACCATTCTCCATGCGTTGATCTTTAATATGTCACCAGAACACCTTAGGATTATGTTTGAGTTTACTCTAGAGTTTGCGTTGATAGGAAGTGGAGAAGCGCCAATCCTGCTGCTTACCTTGATAATTGAGCCTCACGAACGGTCCCGTGACGAAATTAACGGGTGTCTCATTCCACCCGTCTTTATCAAACAATGCGCCCAGTCGCTGTGTGTCGCAGCAATTTTCAACCGATCCTTGATCGAAGGAGTATTTACTTGGAAGCTGGCATCAATTATTCCAATCCACAAGGCTGGAAAAACACATTGCGTGGAGAACTATCGACCGATATCTATTTTGAACTACCTAGCCTACAACACAAGTTGTACATGTTAATTCAAATCAAACATTCCGGTGACGTACCATGTCTGCCATGTGTGGGATGTGTAGGATGTTTGCTAGGAAAATTAACGAAAGCCTATGTAATCATGCTGCAAAGAAAATGATAAAGTTGGATGCCAGCAGCTCCTGTATTTGTAAAAACCAACCCTAAAATTATTTATTCAGCTTGACCATTGCAGATTTTTGAAAGGGCAAGAGGGGGAGGGAGTGGACCAGAACACATGTCATATCAATTTAAAAAAATATATTTGGGCAAAGAACCACAAAGGACACAAATCATGTCACACACCGTTAGTTCACACCTAGGATAGAACCCATTTTTCAAAGCCAAACAAGCTGGGGAAAATATTGAAATCTTTTTCATTTGTTAAGTTATTTCGTTCGTACCTTTTCTCACTCGGCTCACGAACCTCACTTGCTTTTCAGTGTTTTTTTCTCGAGCGCTCTCAAGAGCGCTCAACTATGTTCAAGCCAGAGTAAAGTGTGGTTACATGCTCGTATCGCCTAGCTCTTTGCGGGATATAACTACGACTACGTCTTACGGAAAAGGGAGGGTGTCCAAATGAAAAGTTGAAACAGTTTTTAACGCTAATAACTCATTTATCAATCGATGGACTTTCTAGATGTTCAGGAACATTTTTGCGACTGTCAATTCAATCATTAAACATTATCATTCAACAATTGTAAACTAATGAAAATAACACAAATAAAAGATGATTACATTTTGCATTCTAAATTCAATAAATGCAAAGTATTTTCCTATCACAGATTTCAAATATAAGCAACAAGTTAAAATATTTGCTAGTAATTGTATCGATAATTGGTCGTCGCAATTTCTCAATCCACCTCTGAAAAAAATCCAGAAAACATTAAATACAACATTTCATTTGGTGTTATATGTTGCGTTTACATGTTCACTATTTCATATTATATTTATGCTCTTTATTACCAACTCAATCTCATGTTTGCTCTCTTTATACTCTACTTTCATGTGACTCACAATTGCACTAAACACCGAACACTACTCAATTATTAAATCTGCACTGAATTATCCACGCCACCCCTCGAAACTGCACAATATCCCTGCAATGGCAATCACACTACCAATTACCGGTCGAACCCAACAACAGTATATAGCGATCAACCCGTTTCATCGAAATCGCCACCCACCAGAGATAAATTACATCCCGAAGGAAAAGCTCAGGCACGTATCAGGAACCGCAATCGATCATCGTTGGATGCAACCGACTCAGGTAAGTGCCTTGCTCTCATCTGTTAGCCGCTTATCCTTTACGAACACATTCAGCTCTTCTGCACATACGATCACGCCTGCCTACCTACCCCCAACACAAGGTTCGTACATTATAATCCCCGAACGTACCGCTCTCGGTGTTCTTATTGGTTCCCTTTGTTTACCTACGTTTTCATTGCTGCCCGCACTTTGCAATGCTTTTTATCACGATAGCATCAAATTTAATTTGTCATGATCAACTTCGTTTCCCACCTCTACACTTTGTCCCTACGCCCTACATCGCCTTGTGGGGATGAGGATTATGACCTGTCTGTTCAAAGTCACCCAACCTGTGTAGATTCGAGTTAAGTTGAGTGTCTCTGACTGTAGGATCGGGAGAGCGGTAATGACAAGTCGAACCAGGATCGTTGAAGCGCATGAGCTGTTAAGAAATTAATGTAATGGAAAAGCAACATCTCACATATTATTCGTTCATATCAGAGCAATCGCTCATTCCAGCTCTCTGCTAAGCTGTTTGGAATAGTTGGTTTTTTTTTGTCTTGACATCCATGTTTATAGTGACTTTACAACTCCTTAAAGTTTATACGTGGATTATTTTGTAAAAATCATGTGTTTTGGTCAAATCATCTATAATTTAACAAATAAGCTGCTTCTTAGACTGTTTGTTTACGGAAATAAAAATGACCAATAATACGAGTCAATCAAAATAACAATACATTGCAAGACTTCAAAAATTATAAAGGTTGCTCGACATTGTCGTTTAACATGACAAGACCGTGTAAACTGAAGACGCCACTCTTCCCATATTCGCATTACATTCAGTCACGAATTGACTTTTTGTCGGTTTGCATCTCTTTCTGTTTTGGGGCACTTAATTTTACATGGAATCTTTGTTTACGTCCCTTGGGGTAGATCAATGTTGAATTACATCTCGTGTAAAATTGATAATTTCTAAGTGTGTAGTGTATTTATCTAAATCTATGTTCATACACTCAGTGAAAAAGCCTAACATTCTGTTTAAAATCGACACTGTGCGGCGGTAGAAGTCAAAAGTCCATGTTGCGTAATATCAAAGTAGTAATCGTGAATCATTACTCCCATGGATGAGCGAACTATCAACTGCCCCCAAGGAGCAACTGAAACTATGTTTAACCTGTCGCAACGGGCTATTCGTTGGATTACCTAATGATCCGCCCGATCTTCGCAGCATAGTATGGGATAGACCTGAACGTCAGTCACGGAGATGGCATTTAATTTTATTTATACTAACACAATTTGCCTCTGGACGTTCTATATTAACGTGACGAGAGAGAACGGACATTGTTTCGATGGATCGGTCCATCGATCGGTCGGTACGGTTTCCGTATAATTTTCCACCATGCGTGAAACGTTGCAGTTTCTTCAAGGTGCGGACTACTCAGACTGAAACGACGCAAGGCAAAAAATGAAACCAATTTAAAAGTGTTGCATGAAGACAAGAGGAAGTCACAATAAACGACAAGACAGATCATCCTCGCAGACCAAATGCGTCATCTGCAAAATGGATTTGCCATAAAGTATATTATTTATAAAATTCATTAATTTTAATTAAATTTTAACCGTGATTAGCATTACATGCACGGTTTGTTGGCTTCACGAGAGCAAGCCTTTGGCGATACTTTACGAACAGTATATCCTGCAATGGATGATGCGACTTTGTCGTCAGTGGTTGAGTAAACTACAATCCATTACACGTTTCGTCCCGTCAATCAACATGGGTTAATGAGATACAAGAATAAAATAATTGGTTATCGCTTTCAGACAACCTTCATCGAGATAATTTTAACTTCATTCAGTTTAATTTTTTTGACGTACGACTACGTCTGAAATTTCAATACTTATAAGAGGCCCGTTTCAAATTAAGGTTGAATAATATGCGTGATGCTTTGGTCGTTAATAAAATAATTTATGCACCATTCGATTGGAAATGTGGTCACCAATATTGTATGTGCATTCAATCTAACACCCACTGTCTGGCAATGATAATATGGAACATATATGTGTGCAACAAATCCTTTAAGTACTCATTGAAAGCAGCTTTAATCTGGAAGATAGAAGATAACAGCGCTATTGTAGATCCAGCACTCAATTTCAGAATGTCTAGAGAGTTATTCCCATTCCGAGGTTACTTTCACATGCAATGAGCCCCGTTTGTAAACATTCTCGTAAAGATTAACATTATATTTCAATTAACAACCCTAAATGTAAGGACTGAACCAAGATAAGTTAAACACATATTTTTCTTTCAAATCATATCAAAAATGATATTTTATTTAAAAAAACAATAGAGCATTTATTCCACGAGATTGAACTTGAATATTATTATAAGGACTAGATGAAATGAATGTTTTCCGAATTTAGCTCGAACAATTTTCATCAAGTTCCGGACATAACATTTTTTTTTTTGTTTTGGCCATTTTTTATATTTTTTTATTTTAATTTTGAATTTGATGAATTTCATAGCGTCTTGCGAATTTTAACAAAACTACACCTTTTTCACTTAGCCATGTGTTCAAAACCTGAATTTTCACTTCATTTTCAATCAGAGACATTTTGGAAACGAAGAGTCTAAACTGTGCCAACAAGTAAACAAACGAAAGATGGCGTTCAATCAAAACCACATTAAAACCATCCTAAATACGTGATTCATTCTATTAACGTAATAGAAAATACGTGCGTTCAACGCAAATGTATGTGGAAAGCTTATTTTTGGTACATATTGGTCTTAGATATCCCGGTTTAGTTCTTGTTATGAAGCGGTAGACCGATTACAATTCTCCATCATACATATTACAAGAACGAATTTGATACCGTTGATATTTATTGGTTATAGTCAAGTTCTATTTAAGAAAATAAGTATTTTCAGTTACGCATTAATATGTTTTTTCTTTGTTTCGTATGTACGAGATTTTCAGCCTTAGCCCTATTCGTCAAGCAAGGAAGACGACCCGGATCCTACATTTTATCAAATTCAAGAGATTACCATTTGTATGTACTCTAGCACATAGTACCAGAGATATAGATAGAGATTTGCAAATTTGGGTTTAAAGTCATTATTTTTTTCGATCACAGACCACAGATGTCCAATGTTTTCCATATTTGTAATTAAAACAAAACAAATATAATAATATTCTAACTTTATCTAGCGTTTCAGGTCAACCAAAATTAAATCAGGTCAGAACTCACATTTTTAGAGCAAATCAAATTTCCGAAAAAAAAATCACTCGTGGGACATTACTGTGACTTTTTAGGCGCAATCCCAAAGGACAAAAAAATTAATGAAAATTGAATTGTGTTTTTATTTATTTATTTATTTGTTGCTATAATTCCAACTGACTCAACATCTTATTGTAATGTAATGCGGAAAAGCCATGTGGCTTAAAACTTGCAACTGTTAAGTCTTTTGGAAACTGCTCTCAAGGCGCCACCACCACGATATTTGGTGCTATTTGTACGATTACGATCATTCCGTAAAACTGTGAACTGATCTAAATATAATAAATTTGATTATTGAGCCGGGTTTCGGTTAGAACTATTACGTCGAAGTTGAACTCCAAGGCAGCTAAGAAAAAGTCGTCTATTTTCGTTCGGAGACCACGAACATTCTGGTAATAAGTCAGTGGTCCGTGAAGCAAAGCAGGCATACAATGAGAGTGACTGGAATCGAAGGGCGAATCTGGTCTGGCTGGGCAAATAATAGAGTAGTAATTGCCTGAAGAAGCGTTTTGGAAGACCCTCTCCCCACCCAGCATTCGGCTAACACTAGTTGTTTCTTGTGGTGCTGCTTCCAAATTTCCTTGAAATATGCTGGAATCGGAGAGCGAATCAGGTCTTGTCGGGCTAGTAGGAAAGTCCTACTTACCTGTAGTTGCATTTTAGAAGACCCTTTCCCCACACCCACACGTAGAGCCGGGAGGGCTTTAAGTCGCTGGCGGGAATGGCTCAACTACGATGGGGGGCTCGAGGGCTTCTATAATGCTAAGTTCAGTGCGTCCCGTTGTTTGGCTTAAAAACCATGCGTGTAAAGGTGCGTCCAAAAATGTTGGAAATATGCTGGAATCGGAGAGCGAATCAGGTGTTGTCGGGCTAACAGCAAAATCGTACTTGCCTGCAGTAGCGTTTTGGAAGACCCTCTCCCTACACCCCCACGTAGGGTTGGGACGGCTGCAGATCGCTGGCTGGAGTGGCATGACTGCGGTGGGGAGATCGAAGGCTTCCATTACACTGAATTCGGTGCGTCCTGATGTAAAAACAGGTGGTTGAATGTCATATCGTAGAGCATCAAATCGTTTTCCTTTGTAATTAATTAACGCTGCATTACAGCTACCGGTGGTGTACCGGTTGTAGTCCTCAGGAATATAGCGGAGGGTTTCCGAAATTTTTGTGTTGTATATTCCTCAAACTCACGGAACATTATGCCTTCTGGCCATGTCGAAGGGTCAAGTGCGTTTGTCTTCAGGGAAGGGTCCAAACCAAATTTTGAAGGAGATGAAGGTCATTTGCTTTTGGCCACCAGTTTGATAACCTCTGGGTCCTGGGTCATATCAAGGTTTACTCGAAAAGCCAAAAATTCGTCGTTGGTGACGTCAGGACGTATTTGAGACAAATAGAGCCAACAAATTTTTCACTGGTTGAGCGGTGATTAAAACGGACACTGCATTCTGATCAACCTGCTTGGAACCAGATTTACAAATTAGATCCGCGAGGTCGTTTGGCAGCTCGAGTTTGTCCGGTTTGGGGCCATTGCCTGATCGTTGGTGATTGCATACACGGTGCGGGCTTATGCGACAACAGCTTTATTTCCGGATGTAAGCTACTGATTGCCTCAGTGAGAGACACCAACGGAGATTTTTCATCAGCCGCCTTAGTAATAGAACGGAGATGTGAATTTTCAAATAGCTCAGCACATTTATCGCACATCCAATACAAGTTTTTGCGATGCGACGTTAAATAGCCTTAAAGTGCCCGTGACACATTCGAACATGTCATGTGGAACATGCCGCCGCAGTATTCTCGGCATGTGACAAATTCTATGCCAGTGATCGCTTCATAGCACTTAGCGCAATTTTTCTCTTCGTCCAACGTGGTTTTCGGAAATCGCCTTTAAGTATGCACACGTAATACAGCGACAACAGTACAATGGGGACGGAAATTTACTCAAAGCAATAGCAATAGTGTCGATTATTTGCCAGAAGACAATAGGTAGAGCATCACCAAACGTGAAGCGATGAAACTGCAAATGGCACGGCAAATACAATTAAAGATCGATATTATCCACAGTTCGACACCAAACGATCCATTATTTCACTTCGTTCAAACCCAAAAACGGATCGCTGATATGCAGTCAACAAATAAAATCAAACACGTATTGAAAACACTAATTAAACGGTAAAATCGTAAGCTCAAAATAAAGCACAACTAGCACAATTTTGTTCAATACACACATGCCATTGCAAAAATTATGCCTTGTTCAGACTACACAGTTATAACATGTTATTATATAATAATTTTCAACAAAAGAAACGTCATCAAGATAGACTTATTAATAACTGCTTAACCTGGTCAGGCATGTTAGTTGAGGATAAAACTAATAAATTTGCTTATAGTGTCCGTTTGGGCACTTTTTTTTATAAATTACTGTTGCGCCTCTAGTCGTCATAGCAAGAAACAAATGGCAGCGTTTTGATCCGGATGGATTGTTCATTCAGTGGTAAAATTGTAATTTGTACAATGCAGTTACTCCTAACATCGTCGTTATTAGAACAACAAAAATAAGATGACATGCCTTATTTCGAAAATCGATTTATAAGCATATATATTCACCGTAATTGTAAAATTAACGTTCTTTTACATTAAAATTGAAACCCTCTTCAAGGGTATCAGAATGATTATCAATTGGGGGAATAAACGCTCTCTTCTCTTACTTGATAATCAATTCGAGTTCTAAAGTAATTATTTATCTTGTACAAAATAACAAAAGCTAAATGTTACTGTCTGAGAGAGCGTCAAACATGGTTTTTTTTTTCGAAAAATTATTAATCTACTATCTCTGTTTTATGTTTGTCAAATATTCCTGCCAACTTTGGACTCCTGAACTGCTGATAATTGAATAGTGACAAACAAAGCAAAAAGATTCTGTAAAAAGAAGTATTTTGGCAAACCGTCGATCGATTTTTGTTATTTTTCGATTGTGTCGGTAACAGCTATTAAACTCGCCAACTGATTCAATGTATTTAGTCCGAACTGGTTTGTTTTGTAGCAGGATAACAGATTTACACTCATTGAGTAGTGCAACAAATGTGACACAGCCAGCCTCGATTATGAAATGACTACCGTACTTTGTTCTAAGTGATGACTCCTGAAAATGAGGTGTTGTCGTTATTTTTGATTCTGAAAAGTTGAAATGAAACACTGATCTTTTGTTCTTTCATAATTTCATTGCAGTAATTGTTCAATGTGCTCTCTATTTTCTTGGATGCATTACCTAGCCCTTTTTCTGGTCTCTTACAAAAGATCGACATCGTTTGGTTTTTAATTATTAGAGATATTTCTCAGCTTTCCTATGGAAGTGATAATTTTATGGTAAGCAGAATACACTTCCAGCTACAACTAATTTAAGATCAGCATGTATCAAAACATTGAAAGTTCAGTAACTCAGTATTTGAACTAAGGAGCTTAACACCCTGTACACAATTTTCTGTTCTTTTTATCATCAATCACTTGGCAGACGGTAATCCATTTATATCGGGCGCCATCAAGATGTTTAACCTCACTTAAGGGCTTACACTGAAGCATTCTCGACGGCAGCCATTACCTCAAAATTTAGAATTGATATAACTAAGAATCTGTACTAGGTATTGAATATTTCATCACATCAGTTTGTACGCTTACTAGCTGTGAGCAATCTGATGGAGTTCGATTCGATGTTCGTTCACTAAAAATCGAGATATATAAATTTGAAATAGCGAGGAAAGTTTGCGAGGGCCCGATAAAAGATAGTAAAAAAATACATGGAGCAGCATTTCACCTTAAGTTTTTTTTTGAATTTCTCAATAACAAAGTCCTATCTTGTTGAGTGAATTTCGCAAACTTTTCTCGTCTGCTTTCGTTAATTACATCACGGTATAAAATTATAAGTTTTTTGAGAGAAAAGGGAGAAAAAAGAAGAAAAAATAAGGGTTTTTATGTTAGTCTCTTATATCAGTCCAGTTGGTGCAAAATCACTACCATCTTTTTTCGTAATATCATGAAAGTTGGTGATCTTAAAAATAACCAGAGATTGTCTTATCCATAGAACGGCCGAGTGCCACCATTACATCATGTATTGTGCACTGTTCAACGCTGAGCAAGAAGCCAAAGGTGTGATTCTGAAGGAAGATATGATTCGCTTCGACTTTGTGTTAGCAACCTGGCGTTTTTTTTTTCTTCTTTATAACCAGCTGTAGAGTACAACTTATGGATTATATTATTCTAAAGAAAAATTCCACTGAACGAAATTCGGTTCCCATGTACAGACAACCAGCAAAGCTTCGAATTCCACATGTTGTCACGTTTCATTCTCAAATTTAAAGTCGTATCGCATAACACCTTGCACTTTTGTTTATCGAAACCAGTAACAAATAAGGAAACCAATCAATCTAAGGTATGCTTTATTGCTTGGTTTTCATAAAAAAAATGCATTTCGTCAAAGCTAAATTTAATTCAAAAGTTGAAAATTAACCGAAGATTTATGTATTTTTTCTCCTCTATTTCGGTTGCTTACAGCCTAGGCTGGTTCGCCGCAGCCTTAAGTATAATATTTGTGTTATTATTATTATTTGCAGTTAAAATGACTAACATATAAAAATTATTATTTATATTAAGTACAATAATAATTACTATTTTTGGCAGTTCAATCTATTGTTTTGATAAATATAAAAGGCATGGAAAGTATTTTCATTGAGAGACAAACGCTAAGCAGAAAACTAATAACTCCGACTTGCAGACAAAAGGCAATGGATAATCTTTATGTAAGAACCTTTTTGAAAAAATTTCTTTTTTTTTAAAAAAAAAAAGTGGGGGTGGTGGGGGGGGGAAGTTTAATTTTTTTTTTTTTTTTTGTTTGTTTTTTTTTTTTTTTTTTTTTTTTTTTTGTGGTGATATATATTTTTTTTTTTTTTATATTTTTTTTTTTTTTTTTTCTTTTTTTTTTTGTTTTTTTTGGGGGTTTTTGGGGGGTCGGGGGGTGGGGGGGTTGGGGCTTCCCATAAGGTCTGTACTCGAAAAGAATGCACCATTTTTATCCGTGTGTAACTTTTTTGTCCGTGGGTAAAAATCTGGGTATAACTAGTTTGAGAGTGAATTGTTTACATGTGCAAAATTTCATAACAATCGGTTCAGTGGTTATTGAGATGTTATCGAAACAAGAAGAAAATCGCCGGAGAATTTTGCGCGCCGTCATGGAAAATCCCACTGCGACCATGAGATGGATCGGAAGACAACTGGGAATCACCCATACAACTGTGTCTCGGGTGGTAAAATCGTTTAAGGAGTACCAGACGACCGAGCGGCGGGCTGGAAGTGGAAGAAAAAGACAGCTGACCCTGTGAAGGCCCGGAAGGTGTTGGATTATTTCAAGTGCAATCCGAACCTTTCGATTCGCGACGCGGCTCTGAAGGCAAAGTGTTCCTCCTGGTTCGTTTAACAAACCATGAAACGAGCTGGGCTTCGTGTATTCAAGGTCCGCAAGGCACCGAACCGGCGTGATCAACAAAACACGGCAGCCAAATTAACGAAACCGCTGTGTGTGGTTATGGATGACGAAACCTGCATCAAAGCAGACGCAAAGCAGATACCGGGGCTGGCGTTCTACGTTGCCAAATCACGGTTTGATGTTCCGGAAGACACAAGGAAGAAGAAAGTGGACAAATTCGCCAAAAAATACTTGCTCTGGAAGGCCATATGCCAATGCGGTAAACTGAGTAAACCGTACATCACAACGGGTACCATCAACGTCTGTTGCCCTTCCTGTGGTCCCACGGAGGCGAGACATTATTTTGGCCGTACCTGGCATCATGTCATTACGCGCGATCGACGTTGGATTGGTACAGAGACAATAACGTTGTTTTGGACCAAAAACCGCCAACCCCCCCCCAGAGATTCGTCCGGTGGAAAGATTTTGGGCCATAATGAAGGCCAAAGTTCGACAATCGTCCAAGGTGTTTAAAAACGAGCTGGAGTTGAAGAAAGAATGGATGAAAGTGACCAAAAAGGTCGGCTCCACCATTGAACAAAATATAATGAGGGGTCTAAGGGAAAGGTGCGGGCTTTCAGTGATGGAAAAGAAATTGAATAAAGTAATTATGCTGAAACATAATCCATATGTATTAGTTCATTTTCTGAAAGTTTCAAGAAAATCCGACTTAAAATAAATTTTTGGCGAACACTTTTGTCCGGTTCATTTTTTTCGAGTACAGGCCTTACGTCTCTCACATGCATATTGCTTGCCTCCTCTTGGGATGAACCACACGGCGAGATACTTTAACTCAATTTTGAATCGTTTTTGACTCACTTTCGTCAAAAGTGGAGTCACTCATATTTGAGTAAATGTGACTGGGATTGACAAGGCGACATATCTAAGACACCGATTTAAATCAGATCGATGTTCTAGATGTGTCGATTTGTCAATCACAGTCACATTTACTCATATATGAGTATGAGTATGAGTTCTGACGAAAGTGAGTCAAAAATGATTCAAAATTGAGTTAAATAAGTTACCTGCCTAGCCCCTTCCAAACGATGATGTGACCCATTAACCGTTAGCCACGAGTAATTGGCACCCCACTTTTACTAAAATCAATAATAAAACATTTTTACAATAATTACAATATTAAATATCGGCTCCACAAAGTGTTACACACACCTGAGCCTAACAAATAAACGAACTGATTAAAAAAACATTTACTGCTATGCTGCGAAAAAATAAAGTTATTTTACAGCGCTCATTTCCAATAATCTGCACTAAACTGTTTTTTTTTCATGAGTTATATTCGCCGGCTGTAACAACCCAAGGGGGGTAGCCTAAGGCAGTCGAAGGATTTGTTGACTGGACAAGGGTTCGTGGAGTCGCCAGTCCCTTGTCATGCGAAGACACGCGGCTTTCTGGCCGTAGTCTTCCAAAGGTCCTCACTGAGATCGGCTGACCCTGCTACAAGAAGCCATCACGTAGGCTATTCTCTCAGAACAACCTGCGGAGAATAGTCCTGCAGCCATAGGTAATCCTTGTACTGATGGTGGGTTCTTATCACACATCACACATCACACCAAATGAAACTAGTGGGCCCCGACTCATACATAATCGTTGTGTACGCTGAGCCAAACTTTTATCGTCTCCTTTTGTGTCGTGATCCGTATCGGTCGGTGAAGCGCATTTGACAGTGTAGTAAATTACGCCTGTATGTTCGCAAGGCAAACAAAGAATGTGATTTATTCAGTGACACCCAAAATCGGAAAGCCCTGGTCTCCACTTACGCGCCATGCAAGGGAACATCCACTAGCATGTGAAGAGGCAATGTTAGCTAGTGCCCGGCGAGACTCCTCAAGGCGAGTCCTGCAAAAACAAACTAAACCGATTACCAATCGTACCGCAACCAACGCTTACCAATTAGGACCTTTAGATTTCATAGACAACGGGGAACCCAAAAGATTTATCGCACTAACTAAAATTTTAATTATCAGACCTTTTTCTCACTCACGACAACTAATGGCTGGATTGAATTTTCATAATTACTGTATTCGGGTTTGAGAGGATTAAAATCGGCTCTTCTTTTCCGACCAGATTCCACAATAATTGTCCAGACTCGGTTTCGTTCTTATTGCTCCGTTTGAGCGATAGTTGCCGACCTCTGTTCTATCTGAGCCTTGGTGCATTCTGGCTTTCTATTTATAAATAGTACGGAAAGATCAAACCTTGTGCTTCTCGGTGGGCTGCAGCCATGTAGATCGATGATGATGATGCTGTCAGTGGTGCATGTCTCGGATATGGCGGTTATTTCTTCGAGACGGTAGCCACCACACGTGTACACGTTTGGACTTTCTCCTTTAGCGGCCCCCCTGTAATACTCGTTCGTTTGAGTGCTGCTTCGAGGCCGAATTCGGGATGGATCCGGCAATTGGCGACCGGTATGCACTTCTCGGAAGAGTGGCGACTTCCGAAGGCCCGTAGATGCGCTGGGAAATATAACTGATCCGTAAAAGAGACATAGCTAGAAGCTGGCGAGTCTTCGGACCTTCCCAGAAACCGCGTTGCGTACGCGATCCCCTACACCTACCCGGACGCAACATCTTTGCTTGAAGGATATTAGGTCCTTCATGTAAAAAATAACGCACCAATTTACAATGTTGTTTTTTTCACTTTGGTCTTTCATGAGCGAATAGAATAGCTAAGAACTATCTTATTTTAGGTTAGGCTACATTCCATACAATTTTTCAGAAAAAACTCACTACGCTCAACCGCTATAGATTTTTTTAGACAATTTCCCGATACTGGAATACAAATTTAGTCGGTTGGATTAGGCTAACTTATAACAATGGTTTTCTTGATAAAAGAGGAGTCAGTAAAACTTTTCTACTGACTAGCAGATGCAAACTAATAACTTTCCACTAGACTTAGGAACGACATCCAATCACTGCGCCGATCGAATCGAGAAAGAACTGTTACTAAAGATGGCCTACATCTTAAAGTACTACGCAATGCGAGGATCGCTACTAATACTATTACTTCAAAATGGTGCATATAACTTTTTTGGTTTTAAAACATTGGCTGCGATCAAATCAGAGCGATGTGTCTTGCTTCGCAATCAGATTAAAATGAGTGTTTTTAATTCTCGCCACCCCACAGAGGTTCCTCCAGAGGACAAAAATCTAAAAAACTTTTTTCTTGCTAGAGTAAAACTGATTACACCTGCATATTGTAGAATAAATTTACTATCCAACGGCGTATAACACAACTCGATTATTGTGAGGACCATGCTCATTTCAGCCACTTGAAGTAGCATTGTTTGTGAATGGTTATTTTCACCACGCAGGCTAGTCGCAACGTTTACTTTTAGTGATATTTTGAGTTTTCTAACTGTTTTAAATGACATTTTTATCATTGATCTACAAAACCAAGGTAAGATAAAAGTGTTTTCGAGATGTGCAGTGGATTTCAAGCATTTTTATAAACACACGCAATGGATGAATGTTGCGTTTTTTTTTACGATAATTTCATGCATATCTTTAAACTAGTTGAAAAACAACTATGATCCCAAACGATTCCACGGCTGACTCACATATCATTGTTTCATGATGGTCTTGAGGAATCAAAATCAACTTGTTGCAGCTGCCCGTTTTTGCCCGTACAGTTCACAGACGATTTTTTCTATGCGCATGATGGTGAATAACAGTGCGTTTGGTATTGCATTGATTCTTATAATAATGATTTAATTTCAGCAACCGTTATTAATTGTTTGTTTGCAAGGATGTATATTTTCGAAATATGGAATTCTATTAGCGGATTCGATGCTGACAAGGCACGCCATGTTATGGACGTTGTAATAAGCAATTTTGATGTAGAAAACTTCGAAAACATTAATGATTTGCGATCGCGTATTTTTTACCTTTGTAAGCAAATTGCTGTATACTGGTAAAAGGCAAATAGAACAAAATCTAATATGCTTTCAAAGTATTCGGATTGGCTGAAATTAATAGAGAAAATTGATTTGAGAAAAACAACAGCACAGGAAAAAGAGCAAGTTAGCAGTAAACGAGGTAGACCAAAAAGTGACTTTGGAGAATGTAGCAAACGAGCTAAAAGGAGAAGGTATGTGTGCAACATCCATATAACACTAGTTTACAAAATAAATCAAAATTGATGAACTTTATAATTTGACTAATGTTCCTAATGTGAAATTTTATGCAGAATTCAAAAATGCCGTCAAAACAAATTAAATTAGACCAGTTTTCGAGATATGGATAAAAGTTGATTTTTTAATAAATGAACAAAAACACATTTACTTAAAATAGAATATCTGATCTTTTGAACATTAAAATATTCTAGGAGTAATAGTTTCGACGCTATTTATAAGAATATATAATTTTTACGATTGTTTTTTGGAGATTTGAAAAAAAAATTGTGCTAAACATATGATTAATACCAAAATAACGTCAACAAAAAAATATATTGCATATGTAGCATAAGTTCAAAGAAAAAACAAAGAAAATTAGGGCTCAATGGTGAAAATCAGTTGAAAAATGAGGAAGTTATGCTGGTTTTTGGAAAAAAGTGCAGAAATGCGGGGGGAAACAGAAATTCGAAAGAAATACGCCCATCTCTCTCTCTCTCTCTCTCACACACACACACACACACACACACCGTTTTTTTATTGTAATTTTTTAGCAGTATAGGCAAATTTCTTTAAAATAAGTTTATTAAAACTTTAAAATGGTTCAAACTTGAGCTTCGTCGTTTATTCGTCGTTTTGGTTTCTCTAACTAGAAACCAACAGTAGTCACCCAGCATTGATTCGTCCCAAAAGCCTTGATATCGTCGTTCTATTTGCTTCATTTGTTGGTGGAATCGTTCACCGTGCTCATCACTTTCGTCGCCAAGGTTCGGTGGGAAGAAATCCAAATGTGAGTGGAGGAAATGGATTTTCAATGACATGTTCACACATATAGTCATGAAGAGCAAGGAGTTATAAACTATGTACATGAAACATGGATAAATTGATAAGTTATTTTTTAGATTTAATATTACCTATTTTCTTATGGTTTTCCAGCAAATTCTCAATAACTTCAACATGATCCGCACTTTAAGTGTTTCCTAGAAAATTCGTAACAACCAGTCGAAATGATTTCCACGCTTCTTGCTCATCAGGAGCCAAAACTGTGAAGAAATGTTTGTCTTCAATCATTTTTTTTATTTGAGGACCCACGAAAACACCTTCCTTAATCTTTGCATCCGATATGTTTGGGAATACGGATTTCAGATATTCAAATGCAGGTCCATTCTTTCCCAACGCTTTTACAAAATTCTTGAAGAGTCAGTTTTATATGTAACGGTCGGAGAATAATTTGATCTTTATCAACGAGAGGAACACATTTCACGTTTTCTTTTCCAAAAATCAAACTTGTCCTCTTTGGCCAGTCTTTTTGAACGTAACGCTCCTTACGTGCTCGGCTGTCCCATTTACAGAGAAAGCACATGTATTTTGTGCACCCTGTTGTAACCCAGTAAACATGGCAACAACCTTAAGATCGGAGCAAATCTTCCAAGAGTGTTGCTTATAATTTATCAAATTCAGCAGCAGTGCCATTGATTCATACGATTCCTTCATATTAACAGCATGAGCCAGTGGTATCGAGGGTTTCCTGTTTCGGCCATACCAAATCACGTACCAAATCATTGAGTTCTGCTTGGGAAAATAATGATGGTTTTGTTTCAAATTCTGTGTCACTTTGATCTCGTTACAAGAGTTATCGAATTAGATCAAGCAACAATAGCCGGGCTGATAGGAGATAACGAATCGAGGAACATCGTATTGATTGGCAAGTGGGGTGTTGATGGTAGTACAGGAAACAGCGAGTATAAGCAATCCTTCAGTGACTCGTCGGTAGATGATGGAAGTTTATTCGTTACGTCTTACGTTCCACTCCAGTTGAAGTTGTCATCGAATGTTACTGCTGATGATAAAATTATATGGAAAAATCTTCGCCCTTCATCTACACGATTTTGCAGGCCTTTGCGATTCCAATTTGCCAGAGAGACAAATAGTGTATCTATACGAGAGGAGGTATATTTTAAACAACAAATAGAAAATTTGATTTTAACTAAAGTAACTAGAAACAATCAAGAATATTCTGTTCAGCATATACTGCAACTGGCGATGGTTGACGGCAAGGTACGTATAAAACGTTACTCGATTCATAGCTATATTTATAGTAGATATTTTCTCTGTATTTAAGGTCTGCAATGCTCTAAGCGACTCATCATCCTGCAGGTGCTTTTTGTGTGGTGCTACCCCAAAAGAAATGAACCGAATCGAAAAAAAAAGTTAATGAAGATACGTTTCAGTTCGGATTATCTACTCTCCACTCGTGGATCCGTTTTTTTTTTAATATTTTATTCATTTATCGTATCGCCTTGAATTTAAGAGATGGTAAGCTAGAACACAAGATGAAAAGTATTCGCTAGAAGGAAGAAAACGTAATATTCAAAAAGAATTCAGATTAAAATTAGGGCTAATTATTGACAAACCTCGAAGCGGTGGAAGTGGCACATCAAATGATGGAAAATGGCGAGGAAATTTTTCAAAAACTCGGAATTATCAGCTGAATAACCGGATTGAACAAAGAACTAATTGACAGATGTGGGGTGATGTTACAATGTTTAGCATCAGGATGCAATATAAGATTAGAAGAATTCAAAGCCTATTCATTAAATACAGCTCAATTTCTGGTAAAGGAGTACGGTTGGTACTATATGCCTCCCTCTATTCATAAAATTCTTATTCACGGATCGGAAGTCATTGAGCATGCTTTGTTATCTATCGGAAAACTATCTGAGGGAGCTGCTGAGTCGAACAACAAATTTGTGAAAGTGTTTAGAAGGAACAACACAAGGAAAATGTCTAGAGTGATAACAAATACGGACTCCTAATTAATTCGGATCTTCTTATAACTGGACTAAAAAACACTTCAATTCAGGAAAAAACCACCTGCAGTAAAAGCATTAGTTTTTTTAAGTTTTAAGATGTGTGTAAGGATTGTTATTTTTTTCTTAAATATGTAGAAGTAATATGTTTCGTGTGAGTGCTGATTTTATACAAAATGTATGTATACAAAATAAATAAATTTTAACTGCAAAATTCTATTAAAATAACCATAAAACATAATATAATATGACAATCCAATCTTACTATCCTTTCTATGCATAACGGTGTTTAAGAAAGAAAAAATATGACTAGTAAGATTCATTAACACTGCAAGATGGATAGATATGATAATTTTTCAATCAAATTTGAGTTTAGTGGCCATTTATTTATTAAAATGGCAACACTTCATAAGGAAATGTCCATGAAATGTATTTATGGCCGCCGTCCTTCTATGGTGGAACCTATGGGTGCACCCATGGCGCTGTAATATTAAAAGCGGGCACACCATGCAAAAACATTTCTGACAATAATGGTTCTATCTGGGTACAATCGTTAACTCGTAAAGCACGCAGTCGATATACCGTATAGCGATTTTATTTGAAAGATTTGACAGTACTGCCCACCTGGGTCGCACTTGGGCACTTTCAGATGCTTACACTTGTCTATAGTCAATACAGTCGGTACAGCCGATGACTGGTAATCACGCAACGGATGAATATACTGGCACAAAACACAGTGATTTCCTCCTCGATTAAGCTTATGGAAACATTAAAATTCACTGGTTCGACCAGATGTAATAACCCAATGCGTCATAAAGATGAACTTAAGAATTACATTTTATATCAATTTTATAACAAGATACAATGTCACTTTTCGAGTTTAGAGAAGCTTGTCTGTAGTTTCAACATAATATGATTTCTTCACATTTTAGCTTTCCGCTCTTTTCAAATTTTAGTTTAGAGTTTTAAGTTTTGTCATTGGAGCTGACCTCAGTTTTAGTCTGTAGGGTGGAAATACGTAGAAAACTTAAAATTTCATGAATCTCTGTAAGTTATTTTCGTTGTCCGAATGTGCCCCATGACTGTCCGAAATCCGGACAAAAATGTAATATTCTGAAACGCAAATAAACAACTCATAATTCCATAAACGAACACCTGTAACACATTCATATGATGCTTCGATGTTCCAATGACAACTAGGATGAATTCAGGTTTTTTTGCGACGTTCACAAAAAAAATAAAAAAAAAAAAAAAAAAAAAAAAAAAAGTTTTTAAAACCCCCCCTCTCCTCTTATATTTTTTTTTTTTTTATTTTTTTTTTTTTTTTTTTATTTTTTTTTTTTTTTTTGGTGTTGGGCTTTTTTGTGTGGGGGGGGGGTGGTGTGGGGGGGTGGGGGGGGGGGGGGGGGGGTTTTTTCCCCGGTTCCGCGCCTTTTCTATATTATAGTTTTTTTTTATTATTTATTTCTTATTTTGTGATGAGATTTTCATGATGATGATGACAATGCGAACTACCATCTAATGTAGCAAGTCAACTGCCTATAGCACTGGACTGTTTTAATTAAACGATTTGATCAAGGTTGTACTGTGGTAAATGTTTCATCATGTTCCTGTATGAAGGGCCAAAAACGTATTGTGGGCCCGTAAGCAGATACACTTACGCGCAACCCAAAGCTCCAGGGGTCTAGAGAAAATCGCCTTCCAGAAACAAGTTCGCAGAAACCACATCAAAATCTAGCCCTCGCCTAGTAAAAAGTCCCACTAGATAGGGAGAAGAGCCCGCCCTTTATTCACAAAATGTTAACAACAGGAAGTTGGCAGTCCTACTCTTCGGGTGCTCTGATGGTCCCTCCCTTCATCCCAACATATGGTGTTATATAAATATATATATGAAAAATTCAGAGACATGAATATAATTTTCTTACCTTGATTTTTAAATCATCTTACCTTGAAAATGAAAATGCTGAAAATAAGTAAAATTGGTTAGAGTTATATACCGTTCCCTACTTACTGCTTCAACTTCCCTGCGATGTAGCGTCCAGATTGTTGGCTCGGTCTTTCTGCCTTTGAAGAGCTAACTTTAGTAGCTCATATCGAGACTCGCAATGTTTCATATGAAAAAACCGTTCGCGTCCATGGGATAGGGAAGAGAACAGGAGAAAGGAGAAAAGCATTAGTAATTGGTAACATGCTATGCGCATTTGAGATTTTCATGGTGATATTCTCACAACGGCCGTTCAGAATGGTTCGACGGATGCATATGAGAGATCATTCCCGATGAGTTTCCTCTCGTTTACTCAATTCCATCACGTTTAGTTATAGAAGACAAAAACACTTTACTACGTGCTACATTTGGGAATTTCAGGGCAATGATCTCCCATCGCATCTTCAAGTGATCATTACAAGCTGTTCATTTGGTTTAGGCACTTTTGAACGTTAATGTGGCATCTTATGCACACATGAAATCTGCCGCGACCAAGCCGGCAGAACGCGACCATACCCCTTTCTGAACCGAAGGGCAGGGCTAAAAAAAGGACTTTTTCATAACCTTACACTCCACAATAGGCAATCCCATAAATCATCAATGCCAGGAAAAAATCATGGCGTCCAACCCTAAAATGAAAGATAAACATATTAAAAGCATTTTTGTAGAACACATTAACTTTTCCATAAACTGAAACAAAGGTACACTTACCGACGAATTTAAAGTAAGTTTTCCTCTTGTTCAATTGTAAGCCGAAGCAAGCGTTAACAACGGAATTGTTTGCAATCTTTCCCACGCAACAGACCTGATTTAAGCGATATTTGGCTTAAATTTACATTAAACATCCAAGGAATTTATGCTATACACCAAAATAACAAATTAAAATATAATATAAATTAATGTAACATAATTTAATTTTATTTTCTTGATTTCATCTAATTTATAATTTATATTGTTGAAGAAGGTTTGTTAATGTTTTTTTGAACACTAAGTGAAAACACTACAACGGCTGGCTACAACGCTACAGAAGCTCAGATGAAAAAAACGCAATTGGAGCTCAACTGTTTGATGAAAATGTGCGGTTGTAGATCGCCCACGTGAACCTCCTTATAGTCTTTTGGGTAAAGTTGAACACCTAAATTGTACGGCGTTGGCGTACTAGACCCGACTCAACCTCATAATGTTAGTCCCGTATGGTCTTTGTAAACGAGCGAGCATGTAGGTCCTCCAGGAAGCACTTATTCTGGCATTGCCAAAAATAGTAACGGAACTCTAAAAGGACCTCTTAAAACTTAAGGGTTTTGATACTCAGGGCCAAGAAACTACAATAAATATAATAATGTCAAATTTTTTGCAAAAGCATCATTTTTGTGGCAGAATAAAGTGCTCACATGCCATATTTTTTGTATTGAGTGTACCTCGCTCTGTATTTGATTCTTAACTGTCACAGTTTGAGTTACCTACCATTAAGTATCGTTACTCTTTCTGTTGTTTCAGTTCGACGCGGTTTTTATACCCTTTGAACGCTACAAAATGGATTCCAAGCAAATTGCCGTATCTGTACGTAAACTCATTGGGAAGGAAAGCAAATACCTATGCGGAAAACTGCTGGTGTTAGTTATTTTGGTGTATATAAAATTTAGAAAAGTTACTAGAAATCGGATTGGTGGCGGATAACGCGGGTGGAAACGGCTCACAACACCGCGTGAAGATGCAAATATTGTCCGCCGAACTAGGAAAAATCCAACTATTACTAGTCGAGTCATCAAGGAAAGCAGAGTCATATCAGAATGTACAGTGCGCTCCAGGGTACAAAAATCGGGCTTAAATAGCAAGCTGGCAGTGGAACCGAGTGAAGCGACTCGCGTTTGCAAAACAGTTCGCGGAAAAGCCTGTTGTGCTTTGGAAACAAGTTCTATGGACCGACGAAAGCAAGTTCGATCTTTTCGGAACGAAAGGACGTTCCAAAGTCTGGGTAAAATCGGGTGAACGACTGATAGATCGAACATACAGAAAAACTATTGTGGGCTACATAATAGGGGTCTTTTGCTTGGTTGGAAAATCGATGGCATAATGATGATTGATAGCTACATCAGAAACGAAAACTTGTTTAAAGTCGGGCTTGATGACAATTTCATATTCCAACAGGATAATGACCCGAAGCACTAGGCTCGGAAAACCATGACTTTTTCCCGTGGATGTCGCATAAAGGGTTTGATGAGCCTCCGCAATTATCAGATTTGAACCCAATTGAGAACTTGTTGTCGATTCTCGATCAGCAAGTTGACAAAAGCGTTGTTACCAACAAAAACAGGCTCTTTGGGTCCCCTGAACGTGCCTGGCAAAATATCGATGAAAACAATCTTAAACATCTGGTTGAAAGCATGCCTTGTCGCTTACAAGCAGTCATCAAAGCTTAAAGACTCAGTTTGGAAGAAAAAAATTTCGCATGAGCACTTTATTTTTGCCACACTATAAAAAAAGTGTAAATAATGTTCTTCCTATAATAAAATAAATTTATATATAATCAAAATTTTCCATTTCTCATTTCGAAACAAGACTCATACTGAACCATTATTTCAAATATACCAATATTGTACCACCGCAAAGTCTTATGTAGTAAGAAGATTAAACTAATTTAACGGTTTGGCCTTATTGAAAAGCATCATAAAATGGGTTGATTTTTCAAGACATCTCATAAATTGGTTATCATATAATTCTATCATATCTGTTCGATATTAAAAGATTACAAAACTAGCCACTAGTTATTACCATGGTTAACCTGAAAATATTTTAATAATTTGAACCCTCAAGTAATTATTACAATTTCCCAAAAGACATTCCTCTCCCAATTTATCAACAGTATCGTACCTTTATTTCTACCAGCCTAATCATAACACCAACATAGAAATTTTTCTTCCGTTGCGTTCTCTCGACAAACCTAAGAAACAAATAACGCATTAATCTCGCCTCGCACTAGCTGCTTGCCTCATCGACGCGTCGTCGTCATCGTTGTCGGCGTTGCTCGCCATCTCAGAGAATCCAGAGGTGCGTGATGTGAACGTTTTTATGCCTTCATGGCGAAAAACTAGCATGAATAAAAGGGAAAAAAATGTGCACATTCATCATCACGAACGTTTCTTTGCTATATTTATGATAATAACTGAGATGATGATAGCTCGTTTGCATCAAATATGCACCTCTTCTGGGGCTGGCTGACTTGATTTTGCTGTTTGCCCTATGGCCCTGTCGATCCCTCCGACCCATCCCATTCCTTTTACGCAAGTGGACAGCACAGATAATGTAAATGCAGTTTGCCGTGAAGAGGTACAGCGAGAGAGTTACACCGACCTTGAAATAGATCTTTATTCTTGGATCCAATTACCAGCCAAAGAACACAAAAATGTGGGAATCAGTGACGATATGTCTGTAGTTCTATCCCTGTGCATATTTTTTGCATTTTTTTCTCTCTATACTGAAACTGCACGCCTCCCTGCCTAGCGCTCCCCGCCTGCCATGGCTCCCAATCACGACTAAACCAGAAGGCTTCTGATAAGGTTCCCACGCGTGTGGCTCCTCTTATGGCATAATTTGCACTTGGGTAAAAAAGAGGTTATCAACTGTCAGAGGTCACTTGGCAAGTAGTTGAGATAGCCGTTGGGCAGATAGATCGATTGACCAATTTTAAATATATAAATAAATATATATATATATATATTCTGAGACGGCAGGCCTCGACTGACAGTTTCGCATCAAAATGTCTATTTTGATACTTCTTCTCCGTTTGGCCGGTTCCACCAACCTCTCGGCTTAAAGCGCGGAACGACTAGGTCACCTTGCCATTGGTCTTCCTCTTCATCTTCTGTTGCACTTTACAGTTGCGCAGCACTGTCGGGGAGACTAAAACAAGGCTTCCGTTCGACGCTCTCGCCTTTCACCAGAAGGGAGAGGATGTTGTAAATACCGTATCCGATATATCCGGCGCATACGAAATTTCTCACGATGTCCAACTTCTTTGCTTCGATGTGGAGATAGCAGTATGAACAAACCATCGAGTGTAGTTGCTTGACTGTCCAGGTAACCAATAAGCAGTTCCAAACCGTCTTAACGGCAATAAGCAATAAAGTCGCCTTAAATTGCAACATAAATGCCGCTTTTGGCCCAATATACGGCTGCTTTACTGCAATGCTATGATAATCTTCATTAATGCTATTTCGCATTCTAAATGCTTACTACAGGCTACAAGCATTTAGATAGCATTTGAAATTCAACTTTACAACGGATCGCATGCAAGAGGCTGATGTAATGCTAATATAATGCTTGTAGCACCTGAAATGCAGATTTAGGGTTGATTTACTGCTTATGCTAATGCTTATTAGTTACCTAGGTGTTTTCGCTATGGCCGCTGCAAATCAACAGGGTTGCTACAATTGGCGATCCATAGGTAGGTTCACCACTAGTTAGCAGGATAATCGCATAAAAAAATCACTAAAACAGACCATTTTTTAGTAAATACGTTAGATAACTATAATCTTCAGCAAAGTTGCTGCAAAATAGCCTTATCCCAAAAAACATGTGCTACAAGTTCACCATACGTATTGTTTTGCAATTTGGCTTGTGAAAAGAGTTTCCGTCTAACGAGTCATATTTATACTAAACGGCCCATGCGAGTTCTGATCTTTTATATATGTTTTTTTATAATACAGATTAAAATTGATTTAGGTTTCTAAACGGGTATTTAGATTTATTGTGGAGCAACAAATTGTTGAAACTTTGTTAAAAGTTCAACACACTTTCTTATTCGCAAACTTGGCACACTGATGTCATTTGACTGAAAACACATTGAACCACCGCACATTAGCCTATGAAAAAACGGGATTCGACGGGAGAGCATTGTAGCTCTTGAACTGAAGTAACGTAGTATGAGCATGAGCATGAGCATGATTGACCGCCCGAGGTTGCTACTCCGTTATTGCCAGATCGGCTGTTATTACCCAGAAAGCCAACAGATGATGCTTGGGACTAGCATACATCCTCAACGTGTAAAAACTGGTGATCGCAAACTTAGACAATACCGGCGCCGGCCTCGCCCAAATGCAGGTCAAGTAAGGAATGTGTAGGAATATGTTGACGTGATACTCGCTTTGTAGAAAACCGAAAAATCCTCTGCACTTTCACGAGAAATCACTGGGATGTTGGCTGAAATGGTTCACCACCTGATACAATTCCCACCTATCTTTGTCTGTCGTTCTAGTCCCAGTTACAGTCTTGCCATTTGTGGTCTACTTTGCTCTTGAACTGAAGTTACGTTGCATATATTAGGTCAAATTGACCCTTTACCTTACTTACTAATTCACCTTTTTCGGAACGATGGCACACATACCTACCCCAATCATTATCCTTGAGCTAACAAATTAATTCACCTTTTTCGGCACGATGGCACACATATACCTACCTCAATCATTATAGGTAGTGGAAATTCGCGATTTCGCGGAAGCCTGGAAATCCTTTAAATTAAATTTTAGCCACGAAATGTAAAAAATTTCGCGAAATTCAGTTAATTTAGCCTCACTGCACAAGCCATGTGCTAGAAAGAGCACCTTATTGCTCATTGCATTCTTCGCTTGGATACTACAACGCAGCTGTTATGTATTGCTCGTATCTGTCAGAGCATAAGATCGCGCCGTTGTGGCAAGTTCGCATTTGATCCTCCTATTTGCTAAGCGGAGACGGAGATTTTTGCGAAATCAAGAAAGTAGTGAAAATATCGTGTGCAGACCTTGTGTATCCGAAGGGAAACGAATGGTGGTCAGTTGTTTTGTTCATGTTGGAATGTAACCCTTGACAATTCACGGAAAAATACGATCGATAAACATCTAATTTCTCAAAATCACGCTAAAAGAACAACGAAAGGAGCAGAAAGATGAGGAGGCGCAAAAGCCAAAAAACAAGCAAGCATCGTCGATTTTGAGCTGGTCGAAGCCTTCAATTCCGCTAACATTCCTCTTAAAAAGTTGGATCACCCAAAACTACGTGAGTATTTGCAAAAAAAATATAAAGAACCTGGGACAACTCCCTAATTCAGCCAGCCTGCGAATGGATTACCTCCCCAAAGTGATCGATTTGAAACAAGAAGAGTTCAAGGCTCGGGCTACAGTTGCTGCTTCGATAGTAGTTGTTACTGACGTAGCCAGTGACTCTCAAGATCGCTTTGTCCTCCATGTATTTTTTGTTCTGCCAGTAATGCGCTCTGATCAAGAAATGATGGAAGCTGTCACTGTTGACATCATTTACTTGGATTATGTCAACAATACAACTGATTCCCAAAGCGTCATCATAACGCTCCATAAATACAATGTTGATTTCATCATTGTTACTACCTTCGTAACGGATAATGCGGGCTACTACCGAATAGCATTCACATGATCTGCAATACTCACATTATGGGTTTGATCGTTGAAGTTTGGAGAAAAATGTTCCCCAGTTCCCCAGTTTACTTACTCGGCCTCGAGAAAATGTCGCTTTAAGGTATGTCTTCCGAACTAGCCAGGGTTGATAAAGAAAATGTACCGTTACCCCCTACACCGGTCGTTACAAGATGGAATAGTTAGCTAAATGCTGTGGTAACAACCACACTAACTAACTAACTACCAAAAATTCATCGGAAATGAGCTCGAAGTATTAGCTGCCACAAATGCATTGACTGAGCTGACGGAATTGCTCCACGACCGAGAAATAAAAGAAAAGATTGTTTTCATTAATCAAACCACATCTAACCTGGTTGAGCTTTTGATTTAGTTCAAATGTCGTTATGTATCCTACAACAAAATCATGGATTTGCTTTCAGGTATTTAAGATTTTATTTTGTTCTCGTGTTAACTTGAAAAAATAAACATTATTTTCAAACAAATCCAAGACCTTGACGGCAACGATGCGTTGAATAATAATTAAGCAATACTACTGCCAACCGGGTTTGAAGTTTCTAAGATCGGTCCGATTACAGGACCAAGCAAGTTTTTTTTCTGTTGATATTCGATGGGATTCCAAAATGTGCAGGCAACAAATCAACGATACAGGATGAACTATCAGCCTATAAAAATGCCATTAAGGAAATACCGGACAATGTCGATCCGCTCAAGTTTTGGTTTGCAAATCCTACTGAACTTTCTGAACAGTTATCAATAAGTTAACTTTCTGAACTTCAATAGCCATGTGGTGATCCCACTAAAGGTTCCGAAAGCCCTGGGATACGTTGTAAAGTTTCCATTGCAGCAGATACCTACCAAGGGACATAACACTGTTCTTAGAATTTTCAGCATATATTCCAGCAAAATTACGTTGCAATAGAAATCTTTCTTTCGAGCGGTATATCCCAGTGCACAGAATTGTATGAACATTTCAAAAATGATCATGCCATCTTCCTGAACTTCAAATAAACGTGTATTTTTCTATAACCCGCAATTATTTCAACAACATAGTAGGTCTGGAAAGTTGATATTTTTCAAAATATATTAGAAAAACTAATTTCTGGTTTATGATTTTTCAGATGACTCATGCCTCGTAATATAGAAGAGTTCGGTGAAAGTTATGTTCAACAAAGTATTCAAGCTTCCTAGGCTCTGCACCTTCGCTAAAAATTTGTTTTTTATCTCTGAAATCGAATTAAACAAAATCAAAACATACAGTATTATTTAAGATATTTGGCGTTTAAAAAGATATTTAAAAAAAACATGGCCGAAGTTCACAAGAAAATGTCTAGAAAACGGTTCCTCTAATATTTGTTGTGTTATTTATGTACTACATCTAATTTAGCTCTCTGGACTCCTGTGAACTGGTATAACGGAAATGCAAGGAAATAATTCAACCCCTTTATAAGCTCTTCTCAGAGGATTCCGTTAAAAGGATCGAACAGAATTGAAAAATGATGCATTTTCATGTATGGTTTCAATAACTTTCATTTTTTCCCATTCCTATAGCGTTATTGCAATGATTTAATTGAATTTCTTCAATTAAAATGCTATTAATAAATATGTTAATTCGAAAACATGCTTCTATATTGATCACACAAAACCTGTCAGATTAAAACACCCACTTCCACTCTTTGGTGCCGGTCTAGACTTGATTTGTTTTCGCTAGAGGGAAACCTCTTACTACACTATATAGTAAGTGTGTACTGCCTGCATAGCTCAAGGAAAGAATCGATTAATATTGAAATTGTGCTATTGGTTGTCTACCTTCTCTGTATCAACGGACGCATACTCTACATATCGCAACTTAATTGTCTAATCCTAGGCTGAATATACTGCTCGTGAATTGTAAAACGATAGAACTGCTAGTCTTTATTTATACCGTACGAAGTAATAAATAACTGTTGTATACTCTTAACAAAACAAACATTAATTGAAATATGAGCTTGCAGAAACCGCGATTTTTTTCCGCCTTCTGATTTCTGGCTGATTTGCTAGCCTCTGGTCGTTTCTTCGGCAACAGCTATAAATCACCCAGTTGATCATTATCTGGCAGTCAGTCCTCTGCTGTTGTTGTGGTTTGATCGGTTTGTACACCTGAATTTTATTAATCGATGTTCAATTGAATACAGGAAAGAAAAAAAAGAATAAGAATCAGTTGAATACTGGAAAGAAAAAAAGAATAAAGAATAAGACTACAAAGAGCACACTTTCATTAACCCCAAAATAAGATTCACACCGAACTGAAAAAAAAACTTCCTATTAAGTATAATTAATTTTTACCAATTTACTTCTCAACTGCGTTAACGTAAAATCATTGATGCTAAGAAAGTTTTAGATCCATCAACTTCAGAACGAACTTTCCAATTGAATTCATAAATTTCCTTTGAAAGACAATCTAAATATTAATCGAAATATTAAGTTAGTTTTCCTTGCAGCGAATATGTGAAATACATTTTCAGTGAATTTGATGATACTTTTTCATGAATGTACTAAAAATGATGCAACACTTAAGCTATATAAGTTTTTTTTTAAGTCAATTTCAAGATAGGTCAGAGAAACATTTCGAAGAAAATCAGATATAGGCAAAATTTGAGAATTTTCAAGTTTTATGAGATATTTTTTTCCACACATCTTCACTCGATTTGATTTTTACTTTTATAGTTAGTAGCCAACCATAGAGGTTCACTCTTGTATGTATGTATGTATGTATGTATGTATGTATGTATGTATGTATGTATGTATGTATGTATGTATGTATGTATGTATGTATGTATGTATGTATGTATGTATGTATGTATGTATGTATGTATGTATGTATGTATGTATGTATGTATGTATGTATGTATGTATGTATGTATGTATGTATGTATGTATGTATGTATGTATGTATGTATGTATGTATGTATGTATGTATGTATGTATGTATGTATGTATGTATGTATGTATGTATGTATGTATGTATGTATGTATGTATGTATGTATGTATGTATGTATGTATGTATGTATGTATGTATGTATGTATGTATGTATGTATGTATGTATGTATGTATGTATGTATGTATGTATGTATGGTAGCCATCCCTTCGAGCGCTTGGCTTGCATGCAGCCCCACATATTAGCAGGATCAAATTGAGCCACCGATCTGAATTCACAGTATCACTGTATGAAGGGCCAAAAACGGAAGGGTGGACCCGTAAGCAGAGACACTCACGTGAAATCCACGGGAAATTAAGAATCGCCTTCCAACGATCCAACAATCCAACAAATCGAATAACTCAATTCGCAATACTTATTAAGCTTTCTACAGCATGGCTTGTTAAGAAGGGCACGTCACGCTCACTGAAACAGTTGGAGTAGAACTCGCAGCATCACAATCGAATCGGTAGGAAAAAGAAAATAACAATGCTCGTTACCTCCTAAACTCAGGCAATCAATCAAACCATCGTCCAGTTTCAGCTTGAATGATACCGTGATGCTTTCTCCCAACCCAGTATTTAATGTAAATAATATGTCATAATATGCAACAAATGTAGTATGTAATAGAACAATGATATATACAAGAATATTTAATTAAAATATATCATAGTTGGAATTCGTCATATGGTTATAAATAAAATAACATGATGATATAATTAAAATAGTAATAATAAGTATATGATAATAATATGCAGCTTGGTGCTTCTTTACAGCTCAATCAGTGGCAGACGAATGTAATTCTGGAATTTGAGGGTCATAATAAAACATATAACATTTAATTATACATGAAACAATAAAAAATAAAAATTTTTTTATGACATTTTTTTGTAATAAGCGCAAAAAAAAGAACATTTTTTTATTTTAAAAAAAAAAAAAAAAAATCCAATGTATATATATTATTTTGTTGTATAATAAAATATATTTTTTTTGTCCTGTTATATCTTTTTTTTTGTATTAGAGAAGAAAATATTTTATATATTAGGTGTGCAACTAAGTTCTCGCTGTTTTTTGGTGAAAAAGGAACTTTATTTTGAAAATAAAGGTTACAAACGAATTATTCAAAGTATTGCCCATCACTAGCTACGACTTTTTTCCATCTTTCTGGTAGAACGTGAATACCATTTCGATAGAACTGTTCGTCCTTTGATGCTATCCAAGAATCAAGCCATTTTGAGATGTCATCATATGAGTGGAATTGCTGACCAGTGAGACCATGTGCCATCGAACGGAACAAGTAATAATCGGACGGTGCAATATCAGGAGAATATGGCGGGTGGGGTAGGACTTCCCATTTCAACGTTTCCAAGTAGGTTTTCACGGGTTTCGCAACGTGAGGTCGAGCCTTGTCATGCTGAAGAATCACTTTTTGTGTCTGTGCTCGTATTGTGGCCGTTTTTCGTGCAGTGCTCGGCTCAATCGCATCAATTGAGTTCGATACCGTTCCCCGGTAATGGTTTCGTTTGGTTTCAACAGCTCATAATAAATAACACCAACCTGGTCCCATCAAATACACAGCATAACCTTCGCAGCGTGAATATTCGGCCTAGGCGACGATGTTGAAGCATGCCCGGGCAGTCCCCATGAATGTTTCCGTTTTGGGTTACTGTAATGAATCCATTTTTCGTCACCCGTCACAATGCGATGTAGAATACTCTTCCTTTTTTGCCGCTGGAGCAGTTGTTCACAGACGAAAAAATGACGCTCAACATCTCTTGGCTTCAAATCGTAAGGAACCCAAGTTCCTTGCTTTTGAATCATTCCCAACGCATGCAATCGCTTAGAAACGGCTTGGCGGGAAACTCCTAATCCTGAACCAAGCTCTTCTTGCGTTTGACACGGATCCTCATCGAGCAATGCCTCCAATTCAGAGTCTTCGACGTTTTTTTTGCCTTCCTTCACGCGGACGATCATCAACACTGAAATCACCGTTTTTGAAGCGACGAAACCAATCATGACACGTTGTTTCACTCAGAGCAGCATCACCGTAAACTTTTTGGAGCTCTCGATGTGCTTCAGCCGCCGTTTTCTTCGAATGAAAGAAGAAAATCAGCACTTCCCGCAAATGACGATTATTTGGCGCGAAATCAGACATCTTCAAACAACCAAAATATATAACACTAAACCAAAATCACTGATTTGGTAAAGCGGTTTGTTTAACATATGTCTGAGCTTGGTTTATGACGCTTGAGATTTACAACATTCGACCAGCACTTACTACTGGCGCCATCTATTGCTAAACAGCGGGAACTTAGTTGCGCACCTAATAATAATTATTATTTTCCTAATGCTATATACCTCTATACATCTCAACTGAAATGTTAAGGTCATACCATGCGATTAGATAAATGGTTGTAAATAAAATAATATGATGAAATAATTGAAATAATGATAGGCATATTACAAAAGTATGCAGCTTGGTGCCTCTTTACAGCTCAATCATTTGCAGATAATGGTTACTCTGGAATGTGAAGGTTATTTCTCAATTAAATGAAGTATAAATATCCATAAGACATTTAATTATATATTAAACCTTCCAAAATATGTATGTATTCATGACATATATATGGATATACATAATCAGCCAAATTGAAGAACATTTAAAATGTTAATAATATCCAATGATCTAAATTAATAGAAGAACACCATAAGATACAATGTAATAAAATATTCCTAGGAACTTTTTCAATAGGCCGAATCTAACAATGAGAGATTCTCTCCTGTCTCGTTCTCTTTCATTTATAACAGCGCCATTATAAAACTTTCGAGGGATTCTTTAGTACAGATCGAAACACAACAGTGCTGGCTAGCATACTCTACAAATATTAGAATGAAAAACGCAAAGGTGATTGGAATATGAATGAAAGAGAAAAGTAATCAAAGAGAGTCTCTCAATGTAAGATTCGTCCTAATGAAAAAAGTCCCTAGATCTATACCATCTGGAATCAGCTTCCTTGTAACCTTGAAGCAGATAAAATTTTATTATTATTATTTATTTTTTTAATAATATACAATGATTTTAATATACAATGATAATATGATGAAAGTAGTACGGTGTTTCAATGACATACTAAATAATGTACATATAATAATAAAATGCAGCTATTTGCCTCTTCCGCTGCGGTGTTAGATGATTGAAACTCTGAAATAACGAAAATTTCCAACGTGATATAATGAAAGAAAGTTGCTCACCTGGCAACCTAGTGAAATATCAAGGCAAATTTAAGCAAACAATAAGGCGAATTAAATTTCCTATGAGTATGATTACTGCTCAAAACCGGTAACTTTATAAAACCAAAATAAAAAAAATTAAAATATAAAAAGGAAATTTGAATAACTCTTGTTTCCTACTGGGCCCGTAAATGATTCTTGATGTTTGTCAAATAGAAAATGTAGGATCATAAAGAGTGTTAGTTTTTTAATTATTATTTTTTGATTGAATGAAGAAGGAAAAGACATTTTTTTTGTAGAATTTGTCGTCCATGATCCTTTAAAAAAAACGTTAAAAACCATCGAATCTTTTCATATACATAACGTGAGTTAGGTGGGAAGCTGAAATGCCAATAACAATTTTATTTGTTATGTCAGCATGTCTACAGATTGTGGTCCTGCTCCAATTGTATACGGACTTGCATTACCATAGCCACGAGAGAAAAAATAATTTAAAATTAATATACAACACTTGGGAATTCCATGGATGATCTGAAATTAGGACCGTACGACCGTATAAAGAATACTTCCATTTTTCGCGGTAGGGTAAGATTTCAGCATGCTTCCTTACCGGGGTTCCACCTAAGGTATAGTACGTGATTCAGCGTTTCTACTCAGCCGCTAAATACCAGGACATACGCTGTTTGAGCCGCACCTCCTTGGTGGACAGACGGTCGGCACGCACCTCCTCAATCTAGCTGAAGTCAGAAGGACAACAGTGCCTAGGCTGCACTACCAGCTAAGTACGCAACCCTTAGCTGGCGTTTTTGTCATCTCTTGACCCGTGGAAGCATGAGGTAGAGACTTGTGAGGATCAGAGCTAAGTTGCGGGGATGCACGCTCCTTCCCAGTTGTCGACTCACCATTTTGAGGTTCACTCTTCTACAAAAAGAATAGTTATCCGCAAATCACCATTCTTAGTTGAACTCCTTGAAAAAATCTTTTCTTGACATTTTCAGATCGATTCACACTTGACGTGAGATAAAAACCCAAGTTTCAGGTAGTCGAATGCGTTTTCATTTACATATTGGCGATATTAAATTCCTAGGGAAATTTAAAAAATATGGTGAACATCCATGTTTTACTTTTTTTGTTTATTTAGCTCAACTGCTAGTGAAAAATAGGCTTAGCTCAAGTAACAAACTCTGTTACGTAAGTTTATTAAATTTATTCTAGTACCTTTTAGAAGTGAACAAAATTTGAATAACTATCTTCAGTTGGAGCTACAATCTATCTATCTATCAACTATCAATATTAATTGACATTGTATGAGAGCAGCGAGGAGTATATGATTATTGTATAAATATGTGTGCAAAACTGGTTAGATTACAGACATGCACGGATTGGACCAAACCCGGTCCATCGAACGAAAAAGGGTCAACCAAATCAAAGAACGAGATCGCGAAGTGTTGAAGGAAATGTTACCTAAACCTGATTACTATTAAAACGATCGGCTCATTGTCCTTTTTTTTCTAGCAGCACTGCGACCTGCAGCATGACTTGCAGCCTTTAGTTTAGCCTGTTTGCGCAAAGCAACCACGTTGTGTGCCGGCGTTCACTCAGCATGGAGAAAAGCCATGCGCAAAGAACTACTCTAAAGAGCTTTTCAGCAAGTATTTGCAAAACACTCATTCGAATTCTATAACGAAAAACATAAGGCAAAATGAAGCAACAAGAATACAAAAATGAAATTTCATCAATGTATTGGTTTTTTAAGATGATTACTGATTACATACACACCTAGATAAAATTCATAAGGTTATTTATGAGCTTATTAAAGGTCGTCCATCAATGACGTAGCATTTTAGGGGAGAGGGGGGGTCTAGTGGATTTGTGACAATATGCTACGAGGCGGAGGAGACAATAATGAAAATGGCCATTTAGAAGTATCACCTCGAAAAATCTTGAAGTTTGATACCCATATTGATATGGTTCCGGACATTTTCCAAATTGGCTACTTCCCCCAGGGGCTCCTGGAACCTACTACAGAGTGGTCATGGCAGCTGCTGGTTCTAAAATGCATTTAGAAGTATCACCTCGAAAAATCTTGAAGTTTGATACCCATATTGATATGGTTCCGGACATTTTCCAAATTGGCCACTTCCCCCGGGGCACCTGGAACCTACTACAGAGTGTTCAGAGCAACTGATCGTCCTGAATATGCTCCCTGAAGCACCTCCATGAGAAATCTTGATGTTTTGGTGATACATATACACATGATTGGAAGGATATACATGATTGACCATAGTATCCGGAACCAGTTTTACGGAAATGGCCATATTTCGGAAGTGTTTCAACGGATCTTAGTGCAACCGCCGGCATTCAATTTTCAATGAGTTCTAGTTTCTAGGATATTTATATATATATATATATATATATATATATATATATATATATATATATATATATATATATATATATATATATATATATATATATATATATATATATATATATATATATATATATATATATATATATATATATATATATATATATATATATATATATATAAAGTTGCGGTTCGGAAATCCAAAAGTTTCGTCTTTGGAGGCACTAACAACAAGTTGGGTATGTGTCGCTTAACTCAGCCTAATATGCAACGGTCGATTACATTTTTTTATTATTACTCATAAAGTATTTGAACTTTTAGCGATATTTACCTAGTTATATACTTGTTTAGACATGTTTCATAAGATGTTTGGAAGAATGTATCACGAAAAGTTACCCAATAGATGTTATATCGGTCTATAAGCAGCAAATTGGGTCGATTCGTGGATGCAACTTCGTCCCATTTGCTATATTTATTGTTAAATGCAGTCTGCGAACAGGTTTTTGTCTGATTTTCTGATTTAAGACTTTGTCAGCTATATTCGCTTTACCAAACACAAAACGTCACAAAACAAACTAAAATAAAACAGCCTTGGAGAACTTAAGTGATTTTCACATATATCGATTCGCATATCGATAATGAAAACATAATTCACACTACACAGATTTTGTTCCTCTTGTGTTTAGATGAGCCATTTGAAAAATATACAACCACAAACACATATCTTTCCATTAAAATTTTGTCAATAACAACATTTTTACTGCATTATTAACAGGCAACACTTGGGAAGGTAGAAAAAAAACATGTCCATAACATTGGGTCTACGGTTTGCTTGTAAAATCATTGTTATTTTATCTATGTAAACAATTAATTAATAACGTGTAACTATTATCTGTACATCCAGGCTGCATTACTCGGTTAATCAGTTTAATTTAGCCAAGTTTAGATCATTAGAAAATCGTGGAGAAAATCTGTTCAACTAACAAGTGAAATCATGGTGTCTAAAAAGTTAAGGAAAGTTATTACATCCCGTTATCCTATGTATATGAGAAAGAATCTGTGCAGAAGCGGTTGCTCCCGTTTAAAAGATGCCATGACTCTTCAGCTCTATTTTGGCCTGATTTGACCTCCTGCCACTATGCAAAATCCGTCCAGGAATAGTATAGCTAAGCATAGCTTAGCTTAACTTACTGGACGTATCTATGGTTGCTACTCCGTGATTGATCAGAATCAGTGAAATTGCACAATGAATCAACTGGGCTGGGAGTAACCGACCATTCTCACTGTACACGTTTCAGCGATTCAATTTCTTTAATAATCAATAACGGCGCCGGCTACGTTCTTGAAATCAGGTGGGAATAGGGAAGGAATGTTAGCGTGACCATTGCTGTTTAGGGACCGTATTTACCTCTGCATCCCCACAACGGTCACAGGAAGAAGGTTTATTTTATGTTAGTAGGGTAGGGCTCGATGGATCAGGATTCACCTTGATAAATAATGTGATCACCTTTATGACTCATAATCATTAGTGAACTCCCGCCGCCGAACAATAGATAACCAAAACTATACGAAACGCGCCATGCCCAATAGCAAATTAGTGCGCAATAAAGCATCGACACAACCGTTCACAGCGGATGCTCGAAGTAAACTCTTTTTTTTACACCTGCATTCTACAAACTATTTTACTACTGTAACTTATATCTGCATCAATCAAGTAGAAGCCTCTAAAAAACAATCTATGCTAATCTATTTAAAACTACGATTGAGGGATTTGGTAAAAATAAGAGTCCGTAGTTGCATGTCGTGCCTTCTGGCTACTTTATATTTTTATTGATGTCCAAGCTCATCGGTTTAGCACCAACCGGGGGAGACTTAGTCCTATACCCAATGTTCTTCAAATAAACAAACCCTCATCAATGGATGGAGGATTCACAACACGAATACAGGGATCTCCGGAAGAACATGGTTAAGAAATCGGCTTTAACTTATCGGCAGTTCTCTCTCACACAGCTTTCACCTTTTTTATTTGTATGAAATTAGAGACAAACCTAAACTATCCACTATAGAAAATCAGCACAATTCATTAAAAAAAAAACTAAAAAGGCAGTGAGTGCCTTGCCCAGAGCTGGCAAATCTCACGGCCATCATGTGACGATGAAAAAACAGGCCATCTTACTGTCACGAAACGAAATGAACTATCATAAGCTTTCTTGTCAATCTCACACCATCATGCAGTCATGAGATTTTTTCTCATACGATTTTGTTTCACAAATTTCTAATTAACTTACTTGAAATTAGCCAAGTAATAAAATGTAATCGATAGAGTGGAAATTTTATTTGAAGTTTTGTGATGAAACTTTCAATAATATCAATAAATGTGCTAGTAATAGCGATGACCTAAACACTATCACGTGCAGTCACGACGAAAAAAAAATGTCGAGGAAAATCTTCGTCATCGTTTTCTAGAGGAATTTTTTTAGAGGAAAATCTTCGTCATCGTTTTCTCGCCCGATGAGATTTTCAGACGTAATTCGGTAAAAATCATTGGTCACTTTTCATTGAAAATGACATTTGCCAGCCCTGGCCTTGCCTACTGCGCCTTCTGAGGGATTCCTTTAAAATGTAAACGCATTTGCATCATAAGAGCCTATGAAAAATGAACTAACTCATCTTCCGACGACGACAGACAGAGGCGCTATGGCGTTGAACTTGTTTTGAGCTTGGTTCTGAGCTCACTTTGGCCAGCAATAAATGCACTTTACCGGTATGTGCACCATGAGTTTTATAATGATGTTAACAAGTGGAATAAAGCATAATTTACGTGCTATACACGATTGTACGTGCCTTTTATTGGCTTGTTAAAGCCATGTCCCCTTGCTAGATATTGCGCCCTCCCTTTTGCTCTAGATAGAACTAGAAGGCGCAACCCAATGACCATATAAAATTAGTGCCGCGATTCTACGCTCTTGATTGCACCTAGTTAACAAGCAGAAGTGCATTGCATGCTGGCTGTTGACTTTAATTTGCTCAGAAAAAGATGAACATCATCATGGTACCGCCAAATGTGACTGAAGTATTTATACAGATGATTCCTGGTGTTTTAAGATCTGAAATCTTATCAAAATGATAAGACAGCAAGGCGTATTTAGTTCTTAATAATTTATACAGCTTTGCTAGCGCTGCAAATGCCACAATGTTTTGCACCTACTATTTTTAAATAATTCAGTTGTTCCGTCACGTTTGCGGATATGTGGCAATCCAAGTTGTGGCCTAGGGCGCATGCATTAAATCACCTGCGTACATGTGACTTTCGCCGATAGAGATCGAAACAGACAGGTTCGAGAAATGACTTCAACACAGTTGTGGAGTGGTTGAAACAACATATGACCGTACTGCTACGGTAGCACGTAGCATATCACCACCGTTGCCATGGTAGTTTTGTAATGACTCGTGAATAAAATATTGACAGCGGGTGAAACTCTGCTTTGAAGAAACATTATTTATAATTGTACCGTATATTCTACATTTATTACTTTAAGTCCATATTTTATTGGCGATAATAGCAGGTCCGGCAGAAATCAATCTTGAGTAGCAGCCGTTTTATCTCAAAATAACCATTAGTCCTCTGAAATAGCATTGCGTTTAATCACGGCTTTTTTTTTTTGTTAAATCATCACGACAGCTGTTTCTGAACATTGGAGATTGATTTGCACTTTACTTCCTGCTATGCTTGCAATAATTAATAGGTTGACCTTAACAGCAGCCTATGGTGTCGGTTGCTGACTTCTTCCGTCAACCTGCCTGCAGAAGGAAGCTTGCTTTTGAAACGACAACATCCATATAGTGACTGTGCCTAGTGCCTCGCTACTAGTTGCCATACATGGTAAAGCTCCGTGCAGTGCTGAAAGCGTGTGGAGCAGTTCAACAAACTTTGTCACTGTTAACAAACATTCGATTAACATGTTCTGTAAGTCGCCAGTAAGTTCACACATTGTTAAAAAAAAATAAAATATTTGATGTTCTATGTAGCTCTTACACTTCCAATGGTTCAATTTACCATACACATCACGGTGAGGGCTATGAACGGTTCGCTGGATTGGTATGATGGCCTTGTGAGCAATAGGGAGCGAAATATGTTGTCTCAGTACGGGGGAAACGATGCACGATCAACCTACTCTCAGTGCACGGCAACATTCTTGTCTGCTCATGAAGGGTGCTGCCGTTTATGATTTTTGTTTAAGGTGCCGCAGCAAAAAGTGAAGTGGATATTGCGCGGTGCATTCTCTCGGTTTCTTTTGGCAATCCGCGTAGCTCTAAGGGAGCATTTTGGGGCAAACGATTTTCATTTCGGCCGGCAGCGAAGGGACGCTCTACAATATGAGTCGGAATAACTACTTGTATGAATCATGTTTAATTGAGTGATTTACTGCGATTATTAGTAGGCCAATAGTTTAAAGACAGTTCAGTCATTTATGTCCACTTGCTCACTAGGGTAAACTTCTACACTCAACAATCATAGAAATAATGAAAATTAAGTACATGAGCTGTATTTGATAAATGATTTATATTTTGTGTCATGTAAATCAATCGACCGAATTTTATGTATTTGCGCATGCACATGCGCAATATTTTTTGTCATTTAAAAATAATTACAATATGATCTTTGTGATGCAAAATAATGTCTTGTAATTTCTGAAAAGCTGAAAAGCTGAAATGTGCTGAGCTGAAAAATAGGAAATGTGGATTTAATTTTATAAGTTATAAGACGTAAAACTACATGACCACAAGTTGAAATATAAACGCATATTTTCCTTCATTGATAATTTACGATAAAATAATACTTTATTAGTGACTGATTTTATCTTTATTTATGACAGTCCTACGTCTTTGTTTTCTATACTGGGGTGCAATTTAAAAAAAAACCTATTGCGGACGTCACAAAAAGCTGTCAGGTTTTGGACGTTAATCTCAGTCATTTCTCCAAACATTTTCAGAATGTTTGCTTCAATCTACGCGTCAATTCCAATATTGACAACTATTGATTTTAAACTATTGAAAATAACGTAAACGTAAGGTGAGGTCTTATAATTTCGTTTAGCAGAGTAAATTTACTAAATGCCAAGTATTTTTCCTATCACAGACTTCAAATGTAAGTAAGGGAGATCTCATATGCAGCAGTGAACGATATAAAAGGGGTACACCTTCGAAAAAGGCTTCATTCGCTCGACAGCCTTGGAGTTAATCAGAGCGACAATGAGCCAGTGTTAAATTGGTGATAAGAACACTGGAAAGTGGTCTGGTGAGCAACCATTGGCCAGAAGGCTGATGGCTCTATCGCCTTTGGATAGGCAACCGTTGTTAGGCAGCCATTGGTTATGCAGTCGGTTAACCAAGCCAGTCAATGGTGAATTTGTAGCCAGCCATGTTTGGGTAAGGCGGTTGAGTGTAAAAAATGCATAAACTAGCAACATTTACATGACTCAGTTACTAGTAATTAGCAGATAATTGATTTCAATTATCACGAAATATTGAAACAAATGATTATAACATTCATTACACATTGCTACGTAACCTTTGCGTATAACCTCATTGGGCTGTCCCTTGTAGTTTTAAACATCTACACTCTAAAAAATAATGAAAATGACATAAGCTGTATTTGATAAAATATTTAAATTTTGTGTCATGTAAATCAATATATGATTCAATATTCTGTGCAAATAGATGCAAATCCAAAAGTTATGGACACTTAAAAGCAACGCAATTCGATGCGAAATAATGTCTTGTATGCAATATCACATCAAGAGCTGAATAATAGATCATGCGGATTTAATTTTAAAGGTTAAAACACTTAAAATTACACGACCGTGAACTAAAATATAAATGCGCAACTTATTTGTATGCCTTCTATTGCCAGTATAGAAGTTTTCAACAGCACACAAATATGCATTGGCCGGCATTGACAACGCACGCTACAGAACACCTTTGTTTTTCTCCGATGATAATTCCAGCCAGAGTAGTGACAAGTATTATTTTATGATTGTAACATTTAATATTCCTATTTGAAAACAATTAACAGTTTTTTAGTGTATTTTTTCAACATTTTTTAACACAATTTGTTTAGGCCTGCCTTCATGTTGATGATAGGAGAAATCTTTGGTGGACTGCTATTAAGGAGATTCTCTTGAAGAATGCATCATACAGTACAATAGCAACTGCTAGCTTTAGTAATACTCAGTAGATTTATAATATTAAGATTCGTTTATGAAATAGAAAGAAAAAATCTAAAGAAATAAGTATTGTGACTAAAATGTACGTCATGGCATGTAAAAGTAAGTGTTCGGTTTTTGGTTCTTGTAAATTTGAAAGAGGACGTAATGTTGGGTCTTGCCGCATCGTTTAGGTGCAACTGAAAAGACCTAATTTTAAATGAAATTTTCTAAATGTGTATATTTTGTAGGAGCTTTTCTAAAATAATTCATGAATACGGTTTATTGGTTTACAAGGTGGGACATTAGATTTAAATCAATAATCGTTTATGTTATCAATAGGCTCTCTCTGTAGGAGTACTAATGATTATGAATTATTTCAAATATATCCTAAATCTACATAAATAGATGTTGTGACCTAAAATTTCGTGTAGAGTTTTGTCTTTAAGTATTTTTAAGTCTAAGTCTCACTCTCCGCTTCGTTTGGCTACATCTAAAAATACCTAAATTTACATGACATTCTCTAATTGTGAATCGCTTTGACGGTGCGTCAGTGTATAATCAAATGATGGAATTCTTAACTAAATTCTACACTCTGCCATCACAGGAATAAAGTAATAGCCCACAGTTCAGAAGGCTATTATTGGGACTAGTCTGCTAGAATAGTTCTTTGGTTTGGAAAATAAACATCTTAACGGGGAGGACTATCCATCAATATTTTTTTTCCTCTGTTCAGGACTCTTCCATACCCAGGTAACCAATAAGCAGTTCCAAAGTGTCTTTACGGCAGCCTATCAAGCAATAAAGTCGCCTTAAATGCAACATAAATGCCACTTTTGGCCCGATATACGGCTGCTTTACTGCAATGCTATGATAATGCTTCATTAATGCTATTTTGCATTCGAAATGCTTATTACAGGCTACAAGCATTTAAATAGCATTTGAAATGCCACTATACAACACACAGCATTCAAGATGCTGATATAATGCTAATATAATGCTTGTAGCATCTGAAATGCAGATTTAGGGTTGATTTACTGTATATGCTAATGCTTATTGGTTACCTGGGTATTGTTGTATATCCTGTATCCTTTGTTTAGTGCATTTCGAGTTACTTCATCACTATTGATAAATGATGAAGTATTCGGTGTTACAGTTGTCATTGTTTGTTTTGTTGGCAATGGACCGAGTTTTATTGAACGTTTCCGCAATTGAAACCCTTTGAATAGTGAGAGCACTCAACAAAGGCGCGCCCCTTTATCAGTCAAATCCGGATTCATAGAAAACATTGACCCTGCAGCAGAACCCTAGTCCTAACCAATTCGAACTATAGAAAATCACATAAGAAAGAGAATCCACATAAATGAAGACTAACCATGTTTTCCTTATTCCAAGCTTATCCTCGGTGGCTCAATCCGAGTACTGTCACTTTACACAAGACATAAAATGTAAGACCTTCCCCACCGGTGGGTTCGTATCTGGGTAATATTTTGATGACTGAGAGCATTCCTATTTTTATTTAGCCACCCACTTTCGCACCATTAGTTCATAAAAAGTTAACACAATAATGTAGAATAGAAATACGATGAAATCAATAAAATTGAAATAAATTACATCTTATTCGTGTTCTGTAGTTCTTTACAAACAAAGAGATCTGAATTGCATTTTCTGCTAATTTTATCGCATGGATATGCACGTGAATTCAATTGAAAAAAAAAACAAGAAGAAAAAATAAAGTTCTCATCGCGCAATCGCAGCCCTCAGATATGGAAATGTAACATTGGAGCTTTCTTAAATAAGCTCTGAGTCAAAATAAGTAGATAATAAAAATAGCCTTATGCCATTTATTCACCGCATAAAAAAAAAATTCAGATTTAAAGCACGCTTCAACAATTACATCATCAAAACGATAGAAAATGAAAATACGCAAACTCTAGTGACACGTGAACCAATCAGAAGATCTCAAGCAGGGATACTAAAAAACGCGAGTCGTTTCGCGGATTCGTCATTCAAAAAACGATCGCGAAGAAGTACAGTCCCACTAAGGAAGGGAGCAAACAAAGTAGCCGCGTAGAATTCTACAGTAGAGCCAAGCAGCACTCATCGGCCGCAGTTAGAGCTTTTAAGAGTTGTCTCTTACTGCAGTACCGCTCTACACTGATAGCAGCCACAACATTGCAACGCGAGCTGTGCAGCCACTCGCTTGCCGACCAGAAGCTACAACCGCCAACCACAACGACTGGAGCCATCGAATCGAAGAGAGAAACCACCCAGCCTACAACCAGCCACCGATGGCCACAGTAGTGAGAGTTTTTAAAGAGTTTTCTCTCACTTCTCACTACAGGGCCGCTCTACTGTGGTAGCAGCCGCTTCAACAGAAAAACAAACCGCGTTGCCGACTAGTTCCCGCGTGAGAGTTTCTCTCATCGAAGTAAGTCAGCATACGAAGTTTGATTATTCTGGCTGATAAAAGTTCGTCAAGATGGCGAGCAAGACCCCCGTTTACGACAAATAAGACTAAAATTTATTCTCGCATCGGTTTCGTTTCGCTAAATATTTCGTACACTGTATAGTTTGAATACTCTTCCGTACAGGTTTTCGACGTTCTGGTTTGTCCCAAAGATTGAATCTTGGGAAACATCCAGGCTAGCCCTGCAAAGCACTCCGTTGTCTTGTTGCGTCCAATTCCTTCCACGGGGTTTTGATGCACTAATTTTTCACAACATATCACAATAAACGTGAAAATAACACTTTAAAAACAAATCGGAAACACTAAAATTGAAATGAAAGTCTTCCAGATGAAGATGTTGTTTTAACGTTTCAACTTTTTTTGCTTATTTTCCTTCAAATAGCAACGCTCGGCGCGGTTGGGTCGGGTTGTCAAATTTACGACTGCTCACCGACTGCTCACCGAGCGAGCAAATTGTCATTTTCCAACCACCGCACAGTGGGCATAATCGGTCTGTAATCGGACTTGTTTCAAATCCGCTAGTATTTATACATGAACTGATGCTTTTCTATAGGAAAAAACGCCAGTAAATCGATTGCCACTGATTTCATCCTGTGCAGAGCATGGGAAGTGGCTTATTTTATTTTTTTCGGTGTGTTTTTCAGTGTTTACTCCAATAACTACATTCGCCGCTGTATTTTTTCCTTGAAAAGGGACATATCTTACGTAGAAAACACTGCAGTGTACTGGGAATCAAATAGTGCCGGCTATGAATGTTAATAGTTTTCAGCTAATATAGTTTATAAAACACATAATTAGGCCCTTTCGGGCCTGTACGTAAAAGAACATTGTTTGAATTTAACAATCACTGTCATCACTGGTTTCGGACTCAGAGTCTGTGGCATCTTCGGATTCATCGCTGGATTCGGATTCATCACTGGCATCACTGGTTTCGGATTCAGAGTCTGTGGCATCTTCGGATTCATCGGTCTCGCTGTCCGTGTTCTGCATGCCTGTATTCTGTATTCTCGGCGGAATAAAATTTCATTTTTCGCATAAATCCTTCACTTTCTTGAGATGGCTTGACATTTCGGCGTTTTGATATTGCTTCCATGTGAGCCATTTTCGGGTCAGACCACGCTTACGACATGTGTATAATGTCCGTCAAATTGTCCTCGAGTGAAGTTTTCCGCGCAAGATATAGCCGGGCATGTTTATAGCGTTTATGACAACGTTCTCCTGATTGCTTGTCGATGAATCTAAGTGGGTACGGCTGGAATTGAAACTAATACATTAGATATTTGTATTGCTTTTGTTATATAAATTGCTTCCAGTTCTAATTTGTATACTTACTAATCGCTCAATCAATTCCGGCAAATGACTATACTTGTAAAGAGATGGAGGAAGACGTATCACAAAATCAAATTCCTTAGTCACAAGATTCTTGATGTCGTTGCAGAGATCTTTAAACTTTTGTGCATCTAATATGTTCGACGACAGTGTCAAACAGCTAATCAGTCGAATTTTCTCCACAAATTCTTTGTCGATTTCCAGGATCCGAGCAAAAGTGTCTGGATCACTCAAAAAACGGCGAGCCATGTTGCCATTGTTACTACTGCCGCTTCCTCCAATCTTCGGACGGATTTTAAATGCTCCTTCTAACGCATCAGAGATTTCGCGGACTTTGCCTCTCACAAACGGATCCGACTGAGCTAGGTATTTGTCTCCCTGTTTACCGACCTTTTTCTGTGCCGCAACGCGAATCAGTCAAGCTACAACATTCAGCCGTGAATGGAAGTAGGAAGGCCCAACTTGCAGATCAGCACCAGGAACACACAAAGGACAGACGTGTGTGTTACGGTTGTCCACGATAGCATCGGCCGCTTTTCCATCCATCTACCATGGCATAGAATGCGCTAGCGTTAACGCGGACTTTTCCGTTCTGCTTATTCATGAAACAAATAAAATGTGGTTAATGAAATGTTCTTAAATATTTTGTGTAGACATGTATGTACCAATGAATCGATAACGATGGGTCGACTGTTTATCTCCTCAACCTCACCATAGAGTGCTCTACACATCATCTTAGTGCGTTCTTCAGTTTCTTTCGCCCAGGTCATCGATCTTGCATGGCAAAAGGTGTCCGACTGTGGATTCGGATTGATCCACAGCTTTTGGTCATTTCCAGTTACCAACATCAACGGCATAGCATGCTCCAAAAGAAGCGAATTATCCTGCTTCAGTATTGAGTTCTGGTTGTAATGCGAGAACCCAGTAGCAGAGTCCACCCCGGCGGAAATATACAGTATGGACGATTTTTCGACCCCGGCACAGCATAAAACTGACACCATTCGATTTCTCAGAGTTTTTCACATAATATATGTCCCTTTTCAAGCAAAACATACAGCGGCAATTGTGGTTATGTATGATGTATGATATGTACTACCACCCATTGTAGCACGGAAACTAAGTCCGACAGCAATGGGCTCTCCTCTCTGTTAGACTTGATCAAGCTTTAATAACCACTGATTATCCTAATCATACCGTTGTATGAAGGGCCAAAAAGGGGTTGGGTGGATCGATATGCAACATCACTTATACGTATCCACAGGGATATAAAGAATCTCCTTCCAACAACAAAACTGAACAATTGGTCAAAAGAGCAAGCTATCTAACATTAGGATGCCCCAATGGGCGGGGAGAAGAGCCCGCCCTCTATTCACAAACTGTTAGCAATGGGGAGTTGGCATTCCCACTCTCCCCATCCAGAGTGCTTCAATCGGGTGCCCTGATGGTCCCTCCCATTCCCATGAAATATTTATATAATGGTGTATATATTTATGTGAATGAAAAATACTACAGGCATTCGTATCTATAATATATGATCTTCATTGAATCATTCGGTTGATCCTGAAATGCAAGAAATGTTGTAAAATGTTAAAGTGTAGAGTTCTGTGGTTCGCGCTTAAGCACGTTTTCGTTCGTTTTCAGCGATAGCAGCATTTCACCAAAAATTTGATTTGAAGTATCCTGAAAAAGTTTATTAAATCTATTAAAATTTTACATAACTAACATTTATACATTTTAATTTACTGTTGCCATGGTAACTATTTGCTACTTGATGCTGATTTTATAATAGCAATCCGCTTTTATTTTTGCTGACCTAATAGTTATTGCTACCGAGTTAGGAATGGGAAGATTTAAGTGGAAGGGAGTTAAAGATAAATGGGCAAAAAACAATAAGTAATGTTTTAATCATCTTTGAAGTAAAATCAATAAAACAATATTACCAAGTATAATGATATTGTGAGTTATGATCAAGTAATGACAAAGGTTGAAATGTAAAATCAAACACTAGCCAAATGGCACACAGCGCTGCATGAATCAGATCAGCTCAGAATTGGTAAAAAGTCCATTTGTAAACCGGAAATGTAAAATACATTCAGCAATAAGTGCAAAAGCCTACCACAGATTCCGTAATTTTCAAAAGCCTACCACAGCTGTAATTTTCTGCGTTATATACTGGACATAGGGTACGGGACGGGTTTTAAGCAGTTTAGTCAGCCCCTAAGACATTTGATGAAGCTGTATGTAATCTATAATTAGAACTGCCAATATTTATACATTAATCCCTCTGCTTACGTCTGGTCTATTGGAACATACCTACAGCAACGAGCATTAGGCTCAGAAAATTTCATAGCCATGGAATAAAGTTCCCAATTGCAGGGACTTCTTAAACACATGCGGATTGCTTTCCGATTAAAAAAATGTTTTCTTCAGCTCCTCAATCTGTACATAAACTAACAATATTGTATGAGTGCGATTCTGTGCATGTGTGCGAAGGCGAAATGAAATAGGCCAGTTGACGATTTGCTGCAAACGTCAATTTCCTCAACCCGCTTCTTCGTTTTACCCATCCGCTCTCGAAAACAATCAATCAAAACATGTCGATTGCTACGACCACAAACTCGTCTCCTAGCAGGTTATGAAATAGACGTACACGACCAAACTTTTAGTTTGTCATTGATCTTTAGATTGGCAATGTGTATTTCTTATTTCATTTACTCTCACGCAAATGTTAGCCAAAGCGACTGTGACGACAAACGGGATGCTTCGTTTAAAAACAAACAAATGCAAGAGACAGCAGGCTTCACGTTACAATACCGGTGCGCTATATCCATGGATAACAAAGAAGAGAGGGAACATGGGCTCTCTCAAAAGCAACAGTGATGCCATAGCTGCCGCTCAACAGCGAAGCATTATTTATCGTTGGGTACTATTGGACAGCTCCGAAACATATTTTTTATTGCAAATGATAGTGCCAGATGATGGACAATATAATCATAAGCATAGATCAACCTCCAATGACTGGAAGAAACATGAAATAAATAGCGATTTCAGATTATCTAAATATGTAATAAATTTAACTCAATGTTCAACATCACATTCTGGCAACAAGCCTAGTTGTGGGAGAGAGCTGATGAAGACATGCTCTCCGGTACACGCGATGCAAATGCAAAATACACAAAGGCAATATTTGAGCGAACTTCTTCAGCAGGTCAGAAACTGATGGTTTCTAGATGATGTATATTAAATCTTCAAAATGACAGTAATAAATTGGTAATCAATCATGATTCATATATCGAATCATTGGCCCAATAGATAAAGCTTATGATCGTATCATTAAAAATGAAATAATTTGGAAAATGTAGGAGTTATAGACCTATTTCCTAACAACTGATTAAAATAGTGACCCCTGATTAAGCCGTTCCCTACCCTATAAGGAATGCTAGATGTCATAAATTTAATGTATATTTCGTGTTTAAGCCAGATACCGCCTAAATCAGGTTTGTTGCATGAAAATGGTATGGTGGAAATAAGATGGTAATGTAAAGAAATTGTAAAAAATTTATATATAATAATTATATAATATTTATTTGCCGCTTTGTGCCGGGGGGGTTGGGGGTATGGGGGTAAAAACGGGAAAAACAAAATGTAAAGGGTAAATGGGGGAAAATGGGGCGTTTTTGGGCCCCGGCACAGGATGAAGCGGAAACCATTCACTTTCTTTTTTTTTCACATAAGATATATCCCTTTTAAACCAAAAATCGGCGTAAAAACTAAAAAACACACCGATTTAGGGTGAAATGGGACGAAATGAGTCACTTCCCATGCTCTGCACAGGATGAAATCAGTAGCAATCGATTTATTGGCGTTTTTTCCCTATAGAAAAGCATCAGTTCATGATGATGATGATGATTATGTAATACTACCATCTATTGTAGCAAGGTAACTTTCCATAGCAGTGGAATATTCTGAAAAACGATTTGATCAGGATTCTATTATTGTTTGTGATCATCATGCTCCTGTATGAAGGGCCAAAAACGTTTGGGCGGGCCCATAAGCAGAGACACTTACGCGAAACGGGCGGGTTTTACTTGATGACGGGGAGAACATGGTTTGCGATTGAAAAGAACACCTTGTGAAATGGTCACAGCGGAAAGAAGTTTCATCAGCTCCTCGTCGCTGCTGCGGATGACCAGCTGCAGATGATGTGAGATGATTCTGGTTTACTTGTTGTCGCGGCGGCGTTTCCTGCCAATTCGAGGACTATTCCGTCTCTAGGTATTCCATCACTGCAGCGAGGTAGCCGGTGGCACTGGCGGCAACACGCGCGATGTATTGCCATTCCAGAGCAGCCGATGAATTCGACCGAATGAGAATTGCAATCCAACCGGAAATTTGCCACGGCGACTCATATCGCTAAGAACGGGCGCTTAACTTAACGGGCGCAGTCGAGCGCTGATGTATCTTCTTCGATATTAGCGAATGAATGAAACAAATTCTACAGCCACTGAATCAAAATGTTCTACTAAGAGGTCTTGTGTAATGGTGTCGGATTCTATTGCATGAAAAAAGGCGGTACCAACGATGGCTATGTGATACAAATTGCATGAAAGGGGACGAACTTTAGTTATTGTGCCACAATAATTAGTTTTAATTATTACACGCTAGACGGATGATTTTCTTAATCGAAACATTTCTAATTTGCTTGCCACCGCCAGCAACTAATCCGCTATGCACAACTAGGAACTACACCGAACTCAACCACATAGTCGGTTTGACTTGTCGCAGTTCGGTATCCGTTCTAGAATTTCGTTCGTTGGTTGTTCGACGTTCTTTGTCATTTACTCCGGGACGCGGCGTTTAATGAATGCTATGTTCAGCCGGGGCGTGGTAATTGAAATTAATTTGAAACAGTACAAGAGACAATGTTAACCAAACAAACTCTTTAGTTGGCAAACTGATTTGGTCGTCATGAAAAGGACGGATTTAGGTGACGGGGGAGAAACAATCACGAACCATATTGAACTTCGGCTTTCTTCTTGGTATTCTTGGTTCAGCTGACGTGGGATAATTGATTCTTGTCTCGTTGTCACGGGCGGCTTTTTCCCGCCAACTCTTAGGCTTCAGCAGCCATGTGTCTCGCTGCGAAACTAATTTTATTAGTTCCTTGTTAAAAATCAATAGATTTAAATATTGGAATCAAAGTGTAAAAAATGTCTTAACCTTATGCTGCAAACATTTTGGAAATCGATCGTGAAATTACTTAGTAATTAACGTTCAAAACCTGGCCGCTTTTCGTGACGCTCCAAATTTTTGCAATTTTAATGTGTACCCCAGTATCGAAAACACAGACGTAGTCCTACGTCAAAAGATCTAACCTTATACACAGGCCTTATAACTGGCCACTGTCCGTGCCGTTATCACTTGAAGCTTATAGGAAACTTCAAGATAATTCATGTCGATTTTGTGACATGGATAAGGAAGACTCGAAACACTTGTTTTGCCACTGCACGGCAATCTCCAACAAAAGATTTAAGTTTCTTCAGCAAAAATGGGTTCTGAAGCCGAATATGATTCACTGGATCTATTCGACTATTGTTGAGCCCAAAATCACCTACGCGTCACTTATCTGGTGACCAAAACTCAACAAAAAAACGGCACAAGTAAAATTGAACAAGTGGCAAATGCTTGCTATTATTTCCAGAATCTCTTCTTAATCTTCTTCCTTTAATTCAATTGATTGAATTGCATGCATTGAAAAATACTCAAAGGCTCAAACGCTCCTTGAAATTCCTTCGATGGAGATCTTATTGGACACCTGAGTATCATAAAAGAGTTCCAAGTCCACTAATCATGATGAATAAGGAATAAATTACTTTAACCATAAATTTCGACCCGGATTGTTAGTGTTTTATAGAGATGGCTCTAAACAAGATAGTATGGTAGTTGCTAGAACAACAGGCCCTGGAATAAACTTTTCGTCTATCCAGGCTGAAATATCTCGGAATGTGAAGTAATTTTGATTAAAAGGAATTATTAAAATGCAAATATATCCATTTTTTTGGATAGTCAAACAGCACTAAATGGTTTAAAATAAAAAATTTACACATCCAAATTGGTGTGAGAGTGTTCAAAATTATTTCAGCAACTATCTTGTCGCAATATGATTAACCTATTCTGGGTTCCTGGGCATTGCGTAATCGATGGAAATGAAAAAACTGAGCTGAAAATAGGATCAACCTTGCAATTCATTGAACCCGAACCTTTTTTTTTTTTTTTTAACTCTTTATTTGTTCCAAATTTATTCATATTTACATTTCATGTTAATCTAGGTGCTCCAGCTACTACCGTAACGTATCAACCTTAATTGCTAAAATATGTACCTAATTTTGTTTACATTGTTCATGCCTTAGCAGTTCAGTATTTTAAACAGGTTTTTATTCCTGCTTGTCAGTATAACAATAATAATCTTAAAACTAAAAACAAACTAAAATTAATCTTAACTAAGCATAAAGGGAATTAATCATTGCAATAGAAGATTGCAACGATTTTTGTCTGAAATTATTAATTATTTTGTTGGACATTTGTTCTAAAGTCTCAACATTCAAAATTCTATGTACTTCGTTAGTACTGTACCATCCCGAACCTTTTTTTTTTGTTTATCTTCTTGTGCTCTTAAAATGGAGACTAAGAACTGGGAGTAAACTAAGGTACAGTGCAACTCGAAGAATTCCAAAAATGCCCGGCAATCAATACGATTTACAAACGCAATCAAACGCTTGTCATACATTCGAAACGTGATCTGAGTTTACTCACTGGCTTAATAACAGGACATTGTTCTAGTGAACATTACCTAAAGCTCATCGGTAAGCTACATGAAGATAAGTGTCGCTGTTGTAAGTTAAACAGTGAAAGCTCTGAACACTTACTGTGTTGCACTATTTCATAAAAGTTGCAGATGTCCTGACAAAAGTATAATAGAGCCTTCGAAAATCTGGGCTGTTAGCCCCAATAGGGTCATTTAATTAGGAATGTATTACCTGGTTGGGAACATTGCCTACAATAATAGTGTTAGTTACTTTAAATAGTGAGTCACCATTGTAATGTGGCATAAACAAAAACAGGTTTTTTTTTCAAGAATCATATGAGCTTCCGTCTTTGACGACGTTACCACCATTATCCAACATTATTATGCAACTCAGGGGTTTTCTTCCTTGACAAGAACAACGCACTTGTTCCTGTATCTTCCTCTAATTCCGCGCTGTGAGGGTGGTGAGGTGAGGAGTCTTGACACATTCTGAGCATAAGCATGAGCATGATTGACCGCCCACGGATGCTAGCCAGATCAGATGTATTTACACAAATAACTAACAGATCATGTTTGGAGCTAACATACATCCTGAATGTGTAAAAACTGGTGACCCATTATGAAGCCATACCGGCGCCGGCCGTGCCCGAATGTTGGTCAACTACGGTATGGGAAGGAACGTATTGACGTCATACTCGCTTTGAAGGAAGCCGAGAAATCCTCTGCACTTCCACAAAATATCACTGGGATATTGGATAGTTGGGAAAAAGTTAGCAGCAGGGTTCATTTTGGTTAACGATACGCTGAAAGTATGTAACTAGCACTATCCGCCAAAAGCACGTGACCGTTCCAACAAGCAACAGAACATCAAACGCCAATTACATGGCACCCCAAATAGTCCGGCATGACCTAATCACCGTTAACTCATAAATAATGTTGGTCGCTTTTTCTGCCTGTGTAGGCAATAGTTTCATTAGAGTACGTTCCCTCTGAGCGGCGGCTGTCCCCTTTTCTGTGGATGTCCTACAAATAGAGATAAAACAAGTTGAGCCGCTCCTCCGATTGGTGGCCTATCATAGAATTAGTAACTGATACTGATTCTATTGATTCCTACGCTCATTAATTTGGTACCAACCGGGGGAGACTTGGTCCTGTAACCAATACTTTCCTTATCTCCAATCCGTTCAACTACTCGCAATATTTTGTGATACATTGGGCGGAAAATTATAATTTGAGATAATTCTTAGCAGTCGGTTTACCATATTTGGCAGATCGACTAGTAATCGGTTGGTGAGTGACCACCAGGTACTTCATAGCAAGATACTAGGAAGCGGACCGGAAGAATTAATGAGCAAACTCCCCCATCTCCGGGTCTTGACACATTCTCTGGACAAAGTTGTCCGGGATTGTGTCTCGACCGCTCACGATCATCATGCCGTTCCTCTCGCCGTCTAAGAACTTGTCACTATGACAAAACTAAAACTTATCATTAAAAAAGACACTTTTCAATTTCTGATCTCTCTGTTTAGAGATACACGGAAATAAAAAAAAAACAACCTCATATAAAGTTGTTTTAGCAGGACCGTGAGCTACACTTCAATAAGCCAATGTTATATGTTATATAATTTAAACCTACCAGTAGGTTAAATCAACCTAACAATAAGTCCATGGACGGTATTTGAACCAAGAACGTATCGACTCCAAGACAGGTGTGGAGACCACCATTCCATCGAACTTGTGGAAGACAGAGACTGGGAGTGTATCTAAAGCATTCCTCATTCATTACAATAGATTAATTAATCGTCATTTGCGAGTGCTACTTTTACATAACAAGGGACTTTAATCGGTTTACCTATGTTCGGGTTGTTTAAACCTATTGTTTTATTTCCGTAAATAGACAGAACTGGAAAATGGAGATATGCTTTTTTTTCTAAAGAGTAAAACACCCTTAAACAGAGCGTATCTTTATAAGCCACTAGCTGAACCCGGTGCGTGCGCTGCTACGCTTGCAACTGAATGAAGAAAAATTTAATGTAACTGGCACGTTTATGGTTTTTTTTTCGAAATGAGTTTTTTTTTCTTGAATATGCAGGGGTTCTTACTTCTATCAAAACATGCTTCTTACCCGAGAAATACACGTTGTGTGTTTAAGTTACCTGGATAATTCTTATTTTTGGTAGAAATTTGTGTTTCATGTGTATGGGAGCCCTCCCTTCCAGAGGGGGGTGGTTTCTCAAACCACCACACAATCATTGCCTTCAAAACCCCCCACATGCCAAATTTGATTCGATTTGCTTTATTACATCTAGAGTTATGAAGAAATTTCAGTTTCATTTGTATGACAGCATCCCTTCTAGAAGAGGGGAGGGGTCTCAAACCACCTGGAAACATTTTTCGCCACCAGAAAATGCCAAATTTGGTACCATTTGCTTGATTAGTTCTTGAGATATGCAGAAACTTCTGTTTCATTTGTATGGGAGCCTCCCTTTCCAGAAAGCAGGGGGGTCTCAAACTACCATAGAAACATTTCTTGCCTCCAAAAACTTCCGCATGATAAATTTGGGTTCCTTTGCTTGATCAGTTCTCGAGTTATGCAGAAATATGTGTTTCATTTGTATGGGAGCCCCCCCTTTGAGAGAAGGGAGGGGTCTCTTACTATCTTAAGAACCTTTCCCGGCCCCAAAAACTTCTCCATACAAAATTTCACGCCGATCGGTTCAGTAGTCTCCGAGCCTATTAGGTTCAGGCAGACAGACAGACAGACAGACAGAAATCCATTTTTATATAAGCCGTAAAAGTCAATCAAAAACAACTTCATTGTCAAATATGAGCAAAATCGGCCAAAAAACTGTGAATCACAATACACTGTGATCAAAAATGTTTTATTTCTTTAAATAAACAAGTTTGATTTCAGATTTCTCTAAAAATAAGGACGAGTGGTCGTTAAAACCAAAATAAGGGGTTTATTATGAGGAACAAGTTTTTCGAGGACAAATTTGCGGTAAATTTTCATCTTCAAATCTTGTAGTGGTTCTATGCAAATATAATCTGGTATGTTCCAGAACATTATAATATAATTCTCTTTCAGTTTGTTGGATTGAAAATATCGACAATCTTGTAGAATTGTTTTTAAACTTCCTCGTCAAAATTTAAAAAAAAAAAAGAAATCAGGTGCTACTATCATTTTGTATTGCCCAGTTTGATGATCTATTCACATCTGAGAGAATCAACCATAATAAGATAACCTTTTCATGAAAAAAAAAAACTGTTACTTTAGCTATTACATTGTAAACTCTGTAATTTACTGTAGGAAAATGAAAAGCAAAATACAGCAAAATTAAATAGTCTATAAAAGACTAATGTCGAATAAACAGTACAGAGACATGCCGGAAAAAACATTCAACTTTTGTTTTGGAGTGTTCCGAAAAAAATTTAACGACACACCATACTGTGGAGTTATTCAAAACTATTGATCAAAAGCCTGAGGAACTATTTGTTCGATTTAAAAAAAAATATATTTTTTAGAATAGATTTTGTTAAAGCATAGAAAAAAATAAAAGAAAAAATCAGTGGGGTTGTGTTTAACACATGACCGGTTGACGTGGACTACGTTAAACCGTTTGATTAGTTTTGTTAGTTTCGTAGCGTATTAGTCTTTCAGAAAAGTTTAAATGATGATACGGCCTCAACTTGAGGCCCTTCTCCAGCGTCTCAACCAGTAGTTGGCAAAGTTTAATTTTTGCCTGATAATCACGAGTTCACTCGGCATCAGTACATGATCGGAGGATTTTCCATATATTCGAATTTAACGCGCTTCCGAAATTTTCGCATACGTTGGCATCAAATCGATTAGGCATCGTACTTATTCTCACTTTCACAGTTTCTCAAAATTTATTTCTTCCTAGAAGTAAAACCCTGTCCAACGTGAATCGTTAACACAACAGAATAACTATTCATAACAGTACTCATTGGAATGTGCAGAGAATGTTACACCGGAATATCCTTTTCGAAAATCAAAGCGAAAATCAAACGTAGGAAATTTCCGGAACGCAACATTCTTTAAAATTTTCCAACACCGATTGATGAATATGTACCTGAAAATATACATCTTTTATTTAAAATTTTAAAATACTTGAATAAATAAAATAAATAAATTCAAACTAAACAAAGTCTCTCAACATTGGATTGGTCGTCCTGAAAAGGACGGATTTGAAATAATCCGCATAAGAATGGAATCCTTCTCGGTGCCGTGCACGTTGCGCTATAGATAACGATGGCTACCGATCACACATACTTAGGCACCTTATTTCGCTCCTTGTGTTGGCGCCCACCGGCTGGCAACAAATCATCATCGGATTGGGCAACCGACTGCCCAGCACATCACTGCAATTAGGTGGCTACCTAGCAACGGTTGCCTAGCAAAGGGCTTGCTAGCAACAGCCTGCAGAGCAATCAGCTACCTGTCTACTGGTTAGTCGCCACTGCACCTTCTATGGCACGTACCACCACCAGCTGTCAATTCCACTTTGGCGGTTTGCCGCTCCGCACTAGAGGCTTCGTGCCATCGAGGTTGCCTTCAGAGTTCATACCATTGCCAGCTGCTAATCCTCGATGGTTCGTTGGTCTGGCCAGCTCCAGTACTGCGACACTAATGAGTAAAAATGCGAAGGTGTACCCGTTTTATATCGTTCACTGCTGTATATGAGACCTCCGTTGCTTACATTTGAAATCTGTGATGGTAAACGTCAGTGCATTTAGTAAATTAACTCTAAAAAATCGGCATTATAAGACATCACCTTATGTTTTGGTTATTTTCAATAGCTTAAAATTGTTAACGTATAATGTTTGATAATTGAGTTGATACGTGGGAAAATTTCCAACCGATTGATGTAAACATCTTGAAAATCTATTGAGCATTTATTAAGTTATTAGCGATTAATTTGTAACGATATTTTTTTAGATTTTCAATTGACACCCTACCCTTGCCGTAATACGTAGCCTACGTCAAAAAAATCCAAAATCCTTAGAACTAAAATTAAACTTAAAATGACCCAAAAAAAACCTTCGATCGGAAGTGGGTTTGCTTCATCCAGCAGTAACAAAAATCAACCCAGGTTCAACATACACCAAAGGCATCCAAATCCAAACATCAGAACGTACACCTACACAATCTCCGACAGACTCGATTCTGGCCACTCGTAAAACTAGGTATTGTTAACTTCTTTTCTAGATCGTCTAAAACCACTCGGATCTCGTCTAACATGTATAAAATGTAAACACTACACAATTATTACTAAAAAGACATAATCATGCGATCAAAAACCATTCCGGGATTTTACCTGCTTATGAAAACACCACTTTTTTAAACTGTTAATTTTAAAACATAAACTCCACTCTACTACTAGTGGAGCTTCCATCCTCTTACCTCATCATCCAAGATCAACCAGATTGAATCATATGCGATAATGCCGTGCTATTAAAAGACTGTTGACGATGATCTGCTACAATGTTGCAGCCTCTGTGGACGACATCTAGTAGTGCTCCAAAGCTACATGTGGAAAGGATAATGGAGTAGCTCTTCCTAAGTGAACAATCTTTCCCTCCTCTACAACACCTTCCACGATCCTGTTATCTGACTCAGTCACAGGTATAAAGATCATATGGTATTGCGTCGTGCTTTGCACCCAATCGTAATAAGGAATAGTGAATTCCAGACCTAAGGGAAATGCATTGACGAGCAGACTCTGGGATAAATTTTATTATACGGCAGCGTAAAATCGATAATAATAATTTGATACGAATGCAGTGTCGGTTGTCGGTCTGAGAATCTTGGAAAGTGTTTATCTTTTTGCTGGACAATTTTATTATTATGCCTTATAACAAGTTTTGAAGTGGACCGTAAACCAGAGGGAGTTGACAAGTGAACAGCACTTTTTTACTGGTGTTATTTCTTCAGGAAAAAAAATATTCAACAATGTTTTTTTAGTTCTCTATTCTTCTAGAGCTTTAAGGCTCTTGACTGCCTCGGTGTTTAAAAAAAAAAATATTTCCTATTAAAAACAAATCACTTACACAATCATTCTCAAGTTTTATCACAGTGATTAACCACCAAATCTATACCAAAAATAAAAAATCCCCAATACCAACTGACCACCAAAAATGAACAACTCTACCCAGTTCTACTGTACTTTATTGTATCCTTAATAGACTCAACTTTAAATGATAATGATTTCTTTATAAATTGTTTAACAATCAATATTTGATTGACTTAAACGCGAGATACACTTTTTGTGCTTTTGCTAGTAAAGGCAGTTCACACCAAAAACCGGACAAACAAAAAATATTTTAGGAAAACAACAGCATGTTTTTGATTCATATTATTTATTTCATTTTATAGATAAATGTGATACTCAACACAACTGCTTATAGATTTATATGGATTTATTTCCATAAAATGTTGCGCGAATTTTCTTATTCACTCCTTTCATCAATCTTTGCATGGTGTCCTTGTCAATTTTCTTCGAAGCAGTAAGCCACTTAGAACAAAATTCTTGGATCGACCAAAAAAACAGAAGAATATTATTGTAAAAGTGAGAAATGGACATAGGCATAGGCCCAGACAAATTGCCAAAGACGTGTTGTGATGTTAATATTGGTTAATAAATAATCAAAAGTCTATATATTATAATTGAATAAAATTGGACATAAAAAAAACTATAAATAGTGAGTTGATAATTCCGAAGGAGGGTTCAAAATTGGAAGGAGGGTACGACCAAACTCCAGTCCTCACAAGTTCCTAGCTCACGCTTCCCAGAGTCACATGGTCACAAAGACTTCCAGCTAAAACTTTGTGACGCATGGCGTAGCCTGGGCAATGTTGTCGAAATTAAAATAGCAGAGAGGTGGGCGAGTGACGCGAACAAGTAAATCATCATCACCTTTCGTGAGTGATACCTACAGCATCTTTACTCTTGGTTTAAATCAGTCGTTTTCCGTTTTAGTTGTTTCTGTAAACTTTATTTATGTTTCATTGTTTTAACATTATTATTTTGTACATAAATAGTCATCTCTATAATTTTCTTGATTGCTGAAAGTTTATACATTTTTACTTATTTTTATTTAGGAAGTTGTACAGTTGAAGACACTAGTTTTCAATTTATTTCAATCATATCTGTTTTGATGTTGGATAACATCCTTCTTCAAGTTAGGTACTAGTTAGGAAAATTATAGATTAGGAGCATCATGAAAACGGCCAGCTTTTAATCGTCAATACCTCATTCATTCCTCGTTAAATTTTCTAAATTTTTGCATCAATCGCTTGGATGTTTGGCAATTAATTGCATGAATTAAATTTTAATTTTGCAGCAATAAATATGAATAATCAGCCGAATAAAGAGTCATATTTTGTAATTGTGAAAACTGTCGATTCCAATCGATATTCGAAAGTGCTACTAACACAGACTCCTCTAATAAATACCTATCATGTTTCTATGTCTGTTCGAAATCACGGCATCTGCCAAAATGATTTCAGTGGTACAAATCACCTCTCAGTTGATGGTTCTACTTAAATATTTGGTTTCCAGTGCCACAACCGGTGAGTACCATTGCAGTTTCCCGTCGGTAATTGATTAGGTTCTCCGGAAGGGCAATTGCGGTGAGTGCAATGGTGCCGGTCTTCCTGCCTACCTGGCAGGAGGTTATGGACAGTTTGGAGGCTGTTTTTGGCACGTATTTGACCTCTTGTACCTTATACCATTCCAGGACGGATTTGACATAGTGACAAGAGGCGAAATCAGGCCAAAACAGAGCTGGAGAGTCGTGGCTTCTGATAAACGGTAGCAACCGCTTTTGCAGACATTCTTTCTCGTACACATCCTTATTGATAGTGCCAGTAGAGACGAAACTTTTAGATTCTCGACCACAACTACATATGGCCTGCCAAATCAAATACTTCTTGGGGAATTTAGACACTTTCTTTGTCGGAAAATGCTCGGCAGCGGCGTTCCTTTGCATTGCGGTATATAAAGCCAGCCCCGGAAGCTGTTTAAAGTCTTCGAGTACGTATGTTTCGTCGTCCATTATGATGCTAGAAAATGTTTGCAAACAATTGGTGTTAAGCTCCTTAGCATGACTTTGTGCAATGAACTTTTGCTTGTCATCACGGTTGTGCACGTTTTCCACTTTGTTCGCCTTCAGTCCTTGCCTCTGTTTCACTTTTTGTACGTTTGATGTTTCGCACAGAAAGATTAGGATTTTTCTCAATAATGGCTACCACCTTCTTGTCCAGTTGTTGGGAGCATACTTTTCGATTTTTTCCACTTCCTACATTCCGATAAACAGTCAAGCGCTGGTCAAATGATGTGCAAGTATAAAAAACGGGACTTTTTGGGGGATTTTGTTTCTTGGGTGGGTCGAATTTCGATAAATTCGGGTTTTTTTGTCGTTAGTTTTAAATTCGTTTTTCCACTTTCATTTGGTTCGGGGGTTTTCGTGAGTTGAATGAGAATTCAAAATTTTTTTGGTAGGGAATAAAGGGGAAAATTTTTGGTGTGTATATGGGGAAAAATTGCGGGGTGCGGGAAAAATAATGAAAAAAAAAGGAAAAAAAAAGTTTGTGAAATTTTGGGGCAGCACAGTTCAAATGAAACTAGTAAAATTATCGCGACTTGAATGTAACAAATTGACCTCTATCATAGTTAATATAAATATATGTAGCAAATTAAATTTACATCACTGTAGTATGCTGTAAATTTACATGTCTTAAGGGCCTGTAAAATTAAATCTGCTTTACTCTGCCTTTCGCATATATTTAGGTTACGTTTTTTTTTCCAAATTATAAGAATTGGTAAATGATTTCAATTGCTTCCTATTTATTGGCCTTTTTGAAAGTGATGATGCTTCTACATTTTCTTGGATGTCCGTTACGTTGGATAGTAGAAGAAGAATAAAAAACATGAATATATATCGATTTGATATATATTCATGTTTTTTATTCTTCTTCTACTGAAAAGTCAAATTTAGCGACCCCGAAGTCACCTCTTTCTTTCATTCCATATAAGGTATGTTTTCAACATCTTGATAGGATTACTTTTCTGGAGGAGATTGTGAAACAACCGGTCAAATAAGTATTGGCGTTTCGTGAACGGCATTTCGTGATGATAAAAATATTTAAAAGCATTCGGATGATTCTAATAAAAACCTACAATATATCACTGAATTATCGCAGTCACACACGATTTTTTAATTTGTATGAAACCCATTTGACATGTTGGCACTCTGCGCACGAAACTTGCCCACACAATATGGCGGAGGTATCTTTTTAATTCTATATAACAAGCGGTGGTGCTAAGTTGTGTTGAGGTCATGTAAATTTCCAGCGTTCAAGGCGGATTTTTATATGCTATCAACTACAATTGTGAATTAAACTGGAATACTATCTTAACTATGTTATAAATTTCAGTGCAGGTGATTCATTCAGATATTTACGATATATTGAATTCAAAAATGCGGTCAGCTATAAATTGTGTCGACATATTTTCAGTGAAGGTTCAAATTACGTGATTATTAATTTTCATATTTTTTTTCTGTGAGGCTTTAGAATATGTTTCCGCTTTGTCGCGAGTGAATTGATGATTACTAGCGGTTTGGGGGCCCCCCCGGGGGGGGGGGGGGGGGCGGGGGGGGGGGGGGAAAAAAAAAAAAAAACCCCCGGGGGGGAGAAAACGGCGCGGTGGGGGGCGGAAGCACCGAAAGACGCCACCACGCCGAGGGGGGCGAAAAAAAGGAAAACACAAAAAAAAAAAAAAAAAAATAACACCGGATGAAGCCCACCTCTATATGAAAAAAATAACATAATTTAATTATTTTTTTTTAATAAAATTATAAAAAAAAATTCTTCATCGCAGAAAACAAAAAAAAATAAAAACGCATTCATATTCTACTAACATTGTCCAACAACGTATGTTTACATTATGGTGTGAAAATGAATTGAAACGCTCTCCGTTTTCAACTCATTAGATTGAGAGTTTACATGAACGTGTAAAATTATATGTTTGTTCACTGAAACCAATGAACCATGGCGCCCGAACCTTTTGTTGCTTTCTTCTGCTGTCATTCGTTACCCAACACTTAACACGATCTGACCCGAAATCTCAGTTGCTAGTTTATAATCGTTACAAAGACAAACTTATAATCCGGATGATATTACATCGGGAAAAAAAACCACAGTCGTGTTGTGAAGCTGTTATTTTCGTTCAATCGAAAATGTCCATAAACAAAACAAGGAGATCAGTGTCAATTTGTTATTGTCGATTGGGAAATGAAGTCTTCGGGAGGAAGTTTAATTATATGATGGTAGTAAATTTAATGAATGATGAAACCCATTTAGCGTTATACTCGTGTTTTTAGTGCTTTAATTGATAGAGTTTATATAAATGAACTTTTTTTCGGACAGAGCATGCATAAATTCAATAACGTTTAAAATTACATGAGATGTTTTCAACTCGTGTAAAAATAAAGCGCCGTGTATTTTTCAATTCATGTAATTTTATTTTTGACAATACAAAATACTAAAATTTAAATGTTGCAGCACCTTTATCCAAATGATATCGGTAATGATTACATGTGGGGCTTGTTGTATGTTAAAGTAATCTCGGAATGGGCGTGACTCTCCAGACCTGGGTCAAAGGATTGTTGCAAACATATTTCTTCCATAATACCATTGCCGACCAATGGGTGTTAGATTGCACACACGCGCGCGCGCGCGCACGCACACACACATTGACTTTTGGAAACTGCTTTCATTGTTGACTGTAAATACTTGTTCGTATATTCGCTTACGTTCGTTTTGTAAACATAATTTTGGTAAATAAAACACATGCTTCGTAAATTGTAAGAAACATTCGTATTGCTTGCCATCTCACGAAATGCCATCATTACAACGTATTCAGACAACATACAAATTAATTTCGTGCTGACCAGCAAATCACTGCTCCTCGTCTATCGTATCCACACAAGTTGGTGTTGCTGCTGAGTGTAGCAGGCGAACCCATCTAATATTGAATCGAAAAATGCCATACACAATTTGAGGATGACACATTCATTCTTGTAAATGAGTTTGAACGACACAGAAGGAAGAATCAAATACAGTCTTCTAATTCCGAAGTTAGAAAGTCCCCGATACCGATTCTCGATACCCGGCACCATCCGACACGATCCCCAGGGTAACGACACTGAGGAGGGTTAAACAAATTTATTCACCTACATATAAATGATTTTTTTTAATTCCATTTCATGTCGATAAAACAGATCTGTCAAACATCCATGATACAATAAGCACCAAGACGCATATCTTTGTTTTTCAACTTAATTTTCGTAGCTTGTTTTCGTTATTCTTTCTTAATTATGTTCTTTCTTAATTATATAAAAGCCTCGTGCTTTTGACAGCGCATGTGGTATTGAACACGGAGCCAGCTTTATAAATGGTACAAATCATTATCGTTGCAGAAAATAACGAATAGATTGATGAGTTAAACGATCGATTTTGCAGTTTGAACAAAAGTTTATGTTCAGTGTTCTCTTAACAAATGATTTGATCTTCACCTCCTACGATAGGCTGATGCTTATGCTTTTGGTGGTATTCCACCAAATATGGACTCATGTTTATGTATCATCGGCTCAGCATTGTTTATTTTATCTCAGTTACAAGTGTTTTTGAAAAAAAAAAAAAACAATAAAAAAAAAGCCTTAGTTAGTAATCGGATGGAGCAGCTAGACCATTTTCAATCTTAAGAAATCATGATCTAAAGTGGACTAAAAGAATCAAAATGTATATTTAAAACTTCTTCTTACTGTACGATTCGTACCCTGGTGATTTATTCTGAGTGTAAACATAATTGGGCACAATCAGTGCAAATGTACTGAACAAACCAAAAAATAACCTCATGGTATTCAATTAAATAAAAAAATCAGAATTTCTAATCCGACCCGTAACACTGGTAGATCACTTTTTCGTGATGCGTTACGGGGTATCAGATCTACCACTTAACTCTAGTCCAAATTAATTCAAAGTAAAGAACATATTTTTTTTTAGTCAAAGGGACATATTGTAGTCCTTATTTATTACATTCTATGTCTTGTTAAAAGTGACAATACTCGGATTGAGCCACCGAGGATGAGCTTGAAATAAGAAAAACGTGGTTAGTCTTCATTTATGTATTCTCATTTTCTAGATTTAACGTCCTATAGTTTGAAGTGGCTAGGACTAGAGTTTTGATGTATGGTCAGTATCGAAGTCATTGTTTGTTATCTTTGCAATGAATCCGGTTTTGAGTGATAAAGGGGCGCGCTCACTCCTCAAAGGGTTTAAACAGCAGAAATATTCAATAAAACTCGTTTCATTTCCAACAAAACATACAATGGCATCTGTAACACTGAATACATAGTCATTTTGCAATAGTGATGAAGTAATTCGACATGCTCTAAGCAAAGAATACTGTCAAAAGCACGAAGACTTTGTTTATACAGAAAGAACATTTGTGGTTTGTACGAAAGCAATACAAAGAACTACGATTATTTTATTACAAATTGAAAAGAAACGTCTCCCTTTTTGACAGATTTACTTTATCGACCCGAAGTGAAATTGAAAGAAAAAACGCAACCACGAGAAGTTGTTCAGCGTATTTTTTTAATGTTACTGACATAAGGTTCGATCCAGGTATTTTTGGAAAGAGCTGTTATTGAATCCATGGTTTATCTCAGTAGGCCATGGTGACTCGTTAGAAGATACTTGATTGATGAGTATGAAGTTATAAATCTCGACAGCGCTTTAATTTTTATTTTGAAATAAATAAATAATTCCCGCTCATCCCAGCTGCAACACCAAAATGCATGAGTACGATAAAAGAGAAGCAACGATTGGCTGGTCTTCACGAAATCTATTTCGTGCATTATACTTAATGGTGTAATGATAGCACTTCACCAAATAAAAAGCTATATGAATGTTTCATACGATATACGAGACATTTGTTCTATGTACAAAATCCATGTTTACGAAACAAGTGAAAGCTAATTTACGAAAATAAATTTTCAGTGTAGGAAAAAAGAACATAGTTCAATAAAATACAATTCATTAGATACAATCTCGGGGACTATCGTAGTTCAGTCAGCAAAGGCGCAGCTACAAAGCAACATCATGCTGGAGGCGGGTGAGTTCGATTCCCGGTCTGGTCTAGGATCTTTTCGTTAAGGAAAATTTCTCGACTCCCTGGGCATAGGGTATGATTGTATTTGCCACATAACTATAGTAAGGCAATAATGGTACCTGGCATCGAAAGCTCCCAATAAACAACTGTGGAAGTGCAAGTAGAACACTAACTTGAGAGCAAGAAACAAGCTAATTGTAAAAGCAATATGCTTTAATCGCTAAGAAAGTAGTTACAATCTACAGTTCATTGAAATACAATTCAATATGGTAAATTTGTAAATTCAAATCTTATTTTCTACCGTAGATATAAATTTGACAATTTATCTATGCGCACTTACAGTAGGGCAGAGAACTAAATTGGCCTGATCGCTAATTGTTGGCCGAACTGAACGTTATCAATTTAATTTAACGTTACGCTACTTCAGTTCAAGAGCTACATTATGATGTCTTCATGTGTAAAATTCATGAATATTTACCTGCTTTGTTTTGAAAAACAAAAGATGCTCTACCTTCGACTCAAATTTCTTTTTACTTTGACCCAATGTGCCACCAGGCATTCCTTTCTGTTTTCGGCCAAAAGTTTGCCAATAAGAAAGGGTGTTGAATTTTTAACGAAGTCAATTTGTTACTCCACGATTATTTTAAATATACTTATAGATAGGCAAATCAATTTGGTTTCCACCTTTATCAATACAAGTTTTTATCGAGGTCCATTTCAGAAAACAGGGCAAGGCGCTACTTGTACTAATAGACCAAGACCGGGGTTGGAAGCGTGAAAAATCCCATACAGTTTCAGCTATGTTAGTTTTCCTCTCCTAGAAGCATTCTAGCCGAATTAATTTCTCTACTCCATTGATTGGCCTATGTGTGTCCAAAGGCATTTCATCCGAACAAACAGAATATTTAGGTCGAGCTTGGCATTAAGGAAGGGGATGTTTATTTCTAACAAAATCGCAACAATTTTCAATCCTTCAAGTAAATCAATTAAGTAATAAATCCAACTAATTCTGACGTATTACTTCGGATGTCATTTGTAACAAACACATTTCACTTCATGTTGAAATTATAATCTAAATTGAAATCCGGCCTAGAATGCGGGCTTATGGGCGACAAGTTCTCGGTACGCTAATAGACGGTTTCAACGCTAATAGACAAGTTCAACTGTTGTAAGTTTAGTTAATTATGACAAATTCTGCCGCAAATTAACTTGTTTTCTCAAATCGATGTATTTGCAGTATGTTTGGAATGATTAGAAGCATCACATTGTGCACTACGAATGCCATAAAGCAACATCCGAAACGAACAAGAACTTATATTGGTATCATTATCCTCTAGATGGCATTCTTCTGCATTTCTCCTTCTTCTTTGCTTCCAAAGATCAGCTCGTTAACATAGTTAAGAATATTTGTTTATGGCCCGTGTGCTCACTATCGCAGATAATATCGGATTTCAAATCTTTATATTTATGCTTAATTGCCAACTGAGGGCAAGAACTGTCGTGGATTGCTCGCGGAGTGCGTGCGGAAAAATGACTATAATTATAAATGAAGTTTATGACTGTTGGATATCTCATTCTGATGTGCTCGTTGGCAGGTTAGAATTGGCGAGACGATCATATGAAGAAACGGCCTTTGCGACTATTTGCAGCTCATTTCAGAGCGCGTTCATTTTCAATACTCTCTAGTTTTATCGCACAAATAATCACTAATTCAAGTAGGGTTTTAATTATCATTCTTTATTTGCTTGTTTCCATTCCACAGCATCCAAATGCTATCTATTGGACGACGTCCGGCGAGACGAGAAGCTGAAAGACATCGTCAATACGATCACAAATGTGAACCGTTGGAGTACGCCATGCATCACCAACAGTCTCACGTTGACGACATCACCGGATGAGAAGCCCACTCGGGACGAGAACACAGTACCGCAGTATACTGCCAAGACAACCGGCCAAATTAGACCACAATCGTTAACAATTCCGTCCACTGCTCCGGCCATCGTTTCTGCCATCGTTAAGAAAATACCTACTGGTATCAGTAGCTCCAAGTCAGACCAATCGAAAACCAACACAATATCTAGTCCGAAGTTGAAACCTAGTCAAACTCATGAACGAGGCGATCCCGATGGAGACTGTGGTCTCGACGACGTCCCAGCCAACTATCTGTCCAAAAACTCCGAACTCCGGGGAAGCTTACCATCGGAAGAACTGCTCAACGCCAAGAAAGGTTGGCTCATGAAGCAGGACAGCCGGTCTAGTGAATGGAGCAAGCATTGGTTTATTCTCCGAGGAGCTGCCCTATTCTACTACCGTGACCCGATGGCTGAAGAGAAAGGTGTGATGGATGGAGTGCTCGATGTCAATAGTATAACCAGTATCAACGAAGTGCCAGTGAATAGGAACTATGGATTTCAGTTGTCGGTAAGATAGCGGAATGTAAATAGAGGAAGACCTTTAAAAACGTTTTGTATAGTATAACGTATGGTCAACATACATTTTTCTGAGTTTTAATTTTATTTTTTGTGAGCTGAAATTTGTTAAAACTATAATGATAATTGCAATCATTGGCTATCCTACACTTAGTTATTTCGGAATACTGTACAGTTAAAAGATGATTTTACGATGCAGTACGATGAAAGATGCCCCAGGAACAATGAAAGCTAAGCGAAATATTACTAAACACTACAGGGCTGGCTCTAAAAAAAGAACGTTTCGTGTCTTTGGGAACCCAGGCTTTTTAATATAAAGTTAAGACCCTGGATTGCAATTTGGCAATCTTCCCTTTCGCTTTCCAGAGGGACGTCAAAATTAGAACAATTCTAGGGACTTTTTTCATTAAGACGAATCTAACATTAAGAGACTCTTTTTGACTGCTTTCTCGTTCATTCATATTTCAATCACCTTTACGTTTTTCATTCTATTATTTGTAGAGTATGCTAGCCAGCACTGTTGTGTTTCGATCTGTACTAAAGAAGCCCTCGAAAATTTTATAATGGCGCTGTAATAAATTAAAGAGAGCGAGACAGGACACAATCTCTCATTGTTAGATTCACCCTATTGAAAAAAGTTCCTAGAATTGGTTATCTATCATTCCAGTAGTTGTTTTAAGTTGAAAGTATTCCTTGGAGGTGGAGGGTATGCAGTATGTTTATGAATAATACAGCTGAACATACTGAATCAATAATACAAGAAACGCATAGGTTATTCCACCTTGAAATCTGCCTTCCAATGGTATACCAGGAGTGTTTGCAGGAAAAAAAAAAGAGTTTTGGTCTAAATTCCGTTTTTCTATACTAAATTTCATACAAATTAAACATTTTCTTTACTTATTCCCATCGAAATTCCAAACGCAATGTGGAAACCCGGATTACAGCCAATCGTCCCCAAATGTTGCACAATTGCCATAAAGTGAGCCACCTTATGGATCTAATGTTCCGTAGCACGAGTGATCTAGTGAGTACAGAAAAGCTGCTTCCCTGGGATGCGGATGTCCGTGGGCCAAAGGTGTATTTAGGTAATTAGTAATGATCCCTATTAGTTCAAAATATTCGCCGTATCACCATGGTATCGATGCTTTCACTGGTAAAGGTTGGACATTGGCCTACTCAACACACGGATGAAGTCATGACTTAGGTGCAGGTTCTTAAACCACGCCCTCGATGAAACAATAGGAATGATGGAATGTTATAGTCGTCCTAGATTTCCAGTGTCCTAATCGGTTTCCAAATCTAACGGGAACTATGACGTAATAAATGAGAAAATTCATCATGTGAAATTTGTCTAGCATACAATGCACCTTCCTGTGCACCCACCTTTGCGAGCAAGTCCGCTTTCTCATTGCCTGGGATTGAGCAATGCGAAGAGACCCATACAAAGGTGATCAAATATGATCTTTCGACTATCACACTCATCTGTTCGCTTCGTATTGAAAGGAAATAGGTGAAATATGTGTGTTTATAAGGTTTCATCGTCCAAAGAGCCTCAATCGAACTGAGGCTGTCCGAGAAGATGAAGTAATGGCCTGCAGGCATGTTTAAAATCATCCCCAATGCAAAATTGATTGCTGCCAGCTCAGCAACATAAACGGAACAATGTTTTTGAAGTTTGTGGAAGGCGCTAGAGATTTCATTGAATACACAGAAGCCAGGAGAGACCCATCAGTGAAAACCCATTTTCGGACAAAACGAAGACAAACGAAGGATCCCATGAGATGTTTGCTTCATGGAAAGATCATAATGAATTGAGGAACTGCTATAGGTGAAGTGAGCACGGTCTGGATCTGGTCTAGGCACGGAAGACACATATCCGACGATATGTAGTGGTGATAAATTCTCATGAATCGAGATTGTGTGTTCAGCCCTAGCCTTTCTTTAAAGTTTTCTATAACAATTCTATAATATATGGGTTTTACTTCTGCCAAAACTTCAAGACAAATCTTATGCGTTGAGTGCATATAGCCAAGAGCAATACGCAGACAACGATATTGAATTTCTTCCAATGCCGACAGAAAGTAAAAAGAGAAATACTCTAGAACAGAAAGAATAGTTGTTTTAAAAAGAGTGATGACGTGTCCCTGATGAGCACCCCACCATGTGCCACAAATTCAACGTATAAAGTTGATCCTATATTGGCATTTTTGCTTCAAATACATAATGTGGACATTCCAAATGCACTTTGAATCCAACCAGACCGACCCCAAAGTGTTTGAGAAAAAACGACTGGGTAATGTTTCTGCCTAAAACATTAAGGTGCAGTTAGGGCGGGGTACCGATTTCGAACAAACACTACCAGTTCGGTTTTCTGCGGTGAGAATTCGATCCCTAGATTCTTAGCCCAAAAAGCAATCTTTGACGTGAAAGTAATAAAGAAGGAGGCTGAGGCATGAGCCATGGGGCAGGCCCATATAACTAATTCTGGAAGTTGTCAGTTGTCCGAGTGAAAAGTTCATTTGCTTTTCTAAGAATAAATTGTATAAAAAATTATTTAAAATTCCAGAAAGCCCATAACTCTGCAGATTATGTGACAGGATTTCAATGGAAACTGGATTAAAGGCCCCCTTAATGTCCAAGAATACTGAATCCAGTTGCTCCTTGTGCGCAAAAGCCAGTTGAATATCTGAGCTGCGCTAGACAATCATTTGTTCCTTTGCTCTTGTGGAACCCAAACTGTGTATTTGATGGAGAGTTATTAGATTCGACCCAGTGATCGAGCCTTCGAAGGATTATTTTCTCCAACATTTTCCTAATACACGAAAGCATACCAATCGGACGGTATGAGTTATAATCAGACGCTGGTTTACCATGGTTTTGAATTGCTATAGTCCAGAGAGCCGCCGTTTGGAGAAGAAAAATATGTTTTGATGGAACAGAATCTGAGCAGACCTTTTTCGCGAAATCTAATATCCATCGATTGGAGAATTCGTCACTCTTATTAGAAGATAAGCGGTTACGCATGTACAAGGTGGTCATTGAGGTTTCTCGTGAGAGTCCCTCGACAAAATTTCGCACTTCTTTTGCTATCAAACTCAGTGCGCCACGTTGATGTGGCGTTTCGGTTTGGTGTGGTAGGCTAGTGGCGTGGATCATATTTAATTAGGTAATTAATTATGATTCATACTATAAGTTCACCATATTTAGTCTGCGTCGCGCATCGGCCGTGAACGGTTGTGTCGATGCTTTCTTGCAAACTATTTTGTCATCAGGTATAGCGCGTTTTCTATTGTTTCGGTTATCTATTGTTTGGTGGTGCTAGTAATCTAGTTAGAAAAGAACAATAAAGCTCCTTCCCGGACAGATGTGGTGAAGCGGTGGATATGGTGTACCGGTGGTGTGGATCATAATTAATTAGTTTATGAATTATGATCCATACTATTGGTTCACCATACTCGCTGTATTCCATATGATCAAGTCAAAATCAGCTCTCAAGCGTTATTAAAAATTATCTTGTTTTCCTAATAAAAAACCACCATCACACATTATGAGTGGCCCAAATAGCATACTGTTGGTTTGAATCGGTTCAAATCAGAAATCGCAACTAAATATTAAATATTTTACTAGAGGTCGCGTAAATTCAACTTATCGTTTACTAAAATGAACTTTACTGCAACCCAACCCTTTTATCAAGCATCCCAATAATTACTCGTGGTAGTGAGATGATTTCTCGGCTTCCAATAGAGTGCGTATCACGTCAACACATTCCTACGCTTTCCTTATTTGACGTACATTCGAGCGGCGTATTGCCTTAGATTGGGATTACCAGTTTTTACACATTGAGGGTGTATGTTAGTCCCAAGCATCATTTGCTGTTTCTCTGTGTAATTACAGCTGATATGGTAATAATGGAGTAGCACCCTTGGGCGGTCAATCATGCCATTGCTAATGCTCACAAATAGTGAACCACCTTAATGTACATACATGTTAGTCAATTTAAATGTCATATGTTTAGGCGTTAAGATCAAGTGAGATCAGATCAGGCTATAAAATGATATCCCGCGATGCTTTTCTGCAAAATATTTCCTTTTTATAGAAAATTTAAAAACGATTATAAAAATTCACTGTCAGGTATGAAGATGTAAGCTTGATCTCCACGAAGCAAAACCCTATATGATGATGATGATTATGATTATGTAATACTACCATCTATTGTATCAAGGTAACTTTCCATAGCAGTGGAATAATCTGAAAAACGATTTGATCAGGATTCTATTGTTGTTTGTGATCATCAAGCTCCTGTATGAAGGGCCAAAAACGTTTGGGCGGGCCCGTAAGCAGAGACACTTACGCGAAACCCGCAAATATAGGGAAAAGAATCTCCTTCCAAAAGCAAGGTCACACAGACAGTACTAGAATCGAGCCCTCGTTTGACAGAATAAACCCAATAGATGGGGTCGAAGAGCCCGCCCTCGTTCCGCGAAATGTTAACAATAGGGAGGAGGCAGTCCCATGCTCCCTATCCAAATCGTTTCACTTGGATGCCCTGATGGTCCCTCCCTTTTCCCGTTATACGTTATTTAATATTTAGTATATTTTGTACACAAAAAATTTAAGATTTCATTATTGAAAAAAAAAAAATTAGTAAAAAGAGCGGCTACAGTAAGTCACTACGGGAACATAATATGCGTATTTATCAAATATATCTGACATTCAATGGATTGTTACTGAAAAATAAATAAATATTAGATAGGGTAGGGAACGGCTTAATCAGGGGTCACTATTTTAATCAGTCGTTAGGAAATAGGTCTATAACTCCTACATTTTCCAAATTATTTCATTTTTAATGATACGATCATAAGCTTCATCTATTGGGCCAATGATTCGATGTATGAATCATGATTGATTACCAATTTATTATTGTCATTTTGAAGATTTAAAATACATCATCTAGAAACCATCAGTTTTTGACCAGCTGAAGAAGTTCGCTCAAATGTTGCCTTTGTGTATTTTGCATTTGCATTGCGTGTACCGGAGGGCATGTCTTCATCAGCTCTCTCCCACAACTAGGCTTGTTGCCAGAATGTGATGTTGAACATTGGGTTAAATTTATTACATATTTGGATAATCTGAAATCGCTATTTATTTCATGTTTCTTCCAGTCATTCGAGGTTGATCTATGCTTATGATTATATTGTCCATCATCTGGCACTATCATTTGCAATACAAAATATGTTTTGGAGCTGTCCAAGAGTACCCAACGATAAATAATGCTTCGCTGTTGAGCTGCAGCTATGGCATCACTGTTGCTTTTGAGAGAGCCCATGTTTTCTCTCTTCTTTGTTAACCATGGATATAGCGCACCGGTAATGTAACGTGAAGCCTGCTGTCTCTTGCAATTGTTTGTTTTTAAACGAAGCATCCCGTTTGTCGTCACAGTCGCTTTGGCTAACATTTGCGTGAGAGTAAATGAAATAAGAAATACACATTGCCAATCTGAAGATCAATGACAAACTAAAAGTTTGGTCGTGTACGTCTGTCTCATAACCTGCTTGTAGGTGAGTTTGTGATCGTAGCAATCGACATGTTTTGGTTGATTGTTTTCGAGAGCGGATTGGTAAAACGATGGAGCGGGTTGAGGAAATTGACGTTTGCAGTAAATCGTCAACTGGCCTATTTCATTTCGCCTTCACACACATGCACAGATTCGCACTCATACAATATTGTTAGTTTATGTACAGATTGAGGAGCTGAAGAGAACATTTTTTTAATCGGAAAGCAATCCCCATGCGTTTAAGAAGTCCCTGCAATTGGGAACTTTATTCCATGGCTATTAAATTTTCTGAGCCTAATGCTCGTTGCTGAAGGTATGTTCCGATAGACCAGACGTAAGCAGAGATTAATCCCTCTGAATATTGGCAGTTCTAATTTTAGATTACATACAGCTTCATCAAATGTCTCAGGGGCTGACTAAACTGCTTAAAACCCGTCCCTATGTATTAATATCCCACTAGTCCTGGAAAAGCTGAAAACAGAATAGATCAAAGATAAAATTTCAATAAAACATATATTTTATAAGAAATGCTGTAATATTTTTTCTTTATACTGTTCTAGCAACATTTCAAAGATAGCAATTGGAGTGAACGAAGAGTCCGGTTGGATAATACCACTAAACACAATATTAAAATATAATCCTACATTGCTTATAAGCACATGCCAGTCTTTTATGAATATAGTAGTTGAAGTTCAGAAAGCGAGCTGAAATTGTTAATAAAATGAGAATGGAAAATATATAATATGATTTATAGGTACACGATCTTCAGTCGCACCCCCTCACTGCGCTATTGTCAGATTGACAACATTGCCCAGGCTACGCCATCCAGCGTCTCCATGTTTCAGCTGGCAGTCTTTTGTGATCATATGACTCGTGGAGGCGTGAGGTAGGAACTTGTGAGGACCAGAGGTCGGTCACACCCTCCTTCGAAATTGTCAACTCACCATTTGAAGATCACCACGAAGCAAAACCCTATAGTTCATAAACTCCAACGTGATGTTATCGAAATTGCAGTGTTTTGATTTTTAATATTTGACACGAACATTTTGTCATATTGTAGGTTATCATTTCGTTTGTTTTTATTCTTGTTTTTTAGTTTGAAATCTGGCTTTTGAAGAGAATTTTCGGTTCTCGTTACTGAATTTATTGCATATTCTACGATGTTTAGTTTGTTCATTTTTTCTCATACTATTTAGTTGAGATATTAAAAACCTAGAGAATTTATGTATTGCGAGTTCAATTGCTAGCCATCGCGTGTTATTGTAAATGATAGAAACAGGAACTAATGTGTCCAATAAAATGTTCGACAAAGTTAGTTTGAATTTTAACGCTCTCTAATATACATGACAAAACGTTTTTCAGTCATGATCGCCATCAATAGACCTTCCAACTAATTAATTTTATTATTTATTTAAAGACATGGGATAATCGACGCATCATTCTGTCCACGGTTACCATTGGCAATAGAAATAACTGGATCAATGTGCTCAAAACCGCAGCTGGATTAACTCAGACCAAAGTAACACTAAATAACAACAACCTAGGACTGAACAATCAAAACGATGATAACTTCAAAACGTTAACCGACAATCCCCCGTTAGAAATAGAAATTATAGACGGTAGCCAGATACAAGACATGGGCAGCCTCAACACCGGGACGATCACCAGCCGCATAATTGTAGAAACCAACCGTGGTGAAGATGAGGTTGATTGTAAGTCCACACAGAAGAGTCAAGACGTGGTAGTGCATCTAATCAAATCCAGTAGCACCAGCGATGTTTTGAACAATAACGTCCATCAAAAGACTTCCAGTACGGCTACGTTTACGACTCCAGGAACGCCAATAACGCCCAAGTCTTTACTTTTCTCTTCTGACGAGGAATACCGCACTGCGTCTGAAGGAGGCCGCAGGGACAGTGTCGGTGAATGGGGATCCCCATTGTCTCCTACTCCACCAGTGCCACTTTCAGCGATAGCTAGAACCAAAGATAGATTAAGAACATCCCACAACCGATTACACAAACGTAGTCGATCGTCACCACCATCGTCACGACGCAGTACAATCGAAAGCGTTCAGTCTGAGGACCTCCCGCTCATCAATCCCGTTCAGGAAGAGGTTTGTATTGACAAAGAACTTCAGCTGCGGTTGCAAGCTGCCGAGAAAGAACTCTCCATTCTTCGGGAGGAAACACACGAACGTGAAGCAAGGATGTCAGAGCTGCTGAACACACTAGAACGCACTGAGCAAGAACTAACACAAAAGCGAGAAAGCGAGGAAAGTCGAGAAAGAATAATATTACAACTTGATGAGAGCAGAAGCAGTTCTCAAGAAATCATAGATCGGGTTACAGTAGAACTGGATAAAAGCCGGGAAACTGTCAAAGATTTGGAAGATCGATTAGCTCGTGGAATTGAGGAAAACGAATCCTTGTATAAAAAAATCAGAGATTTTGGCATTTCTAGTCCCGCATCCAGCTTAAGCAGTCTGAATACGAAAACGGGTAAAATGCGACGAATGGATTCCTTCAGTGATTTGACTAGTTTAAATGAAGTTGATCTGAGTTCATTAGACAAGGATATGCTAACTGATGAGTATCACGAACTAAGAGCACGTTTCGAGAAAGCAGTCAGCGAATTAAAAGCAATGAAGCGTGAATTGAAGGAATCCCATAAGATTTGTGACGATCTGGAGATATCCTACACTTCTTTAAAAAGAGAAATTGAACGCCAGCAGAAGGAACACGAATCTCAGTCAAAGATGATGGCCGATAGAATTCAAGATATGACTAACAAATATACGAACGCTGATAAACAAGTCAGACTACTGAGGCAAAAATTGATCCGGAATGAAAAACGACGGTCTCTATCACTAAAGGGAAAAGAATCATTGACGATTCAAAAAGAATTGGAAGAAAAGGTGACGGAGTTGGAGCACAAGATAGACGCCTTGGAGCAGGGAGCAGTGATAGCGGAAGCAGCCGTCTCGCAAGGCGAATCTTCTGAATTGAAGAATGTTAAACGAGCATCAACACGATTACGAAGAAAAAGTTTGGACAGTGCATCAATTTCTTCACAGCCGATGCAAGTATTGTTGAGGCTAAACAATTTGGAGAAACGAGTAGAAACAGTTAAAGCAACTGCCGGCGAACTGCTTGCGATTCCTGGATCAAGTGAGAGTGTGAACAGCGCTGGAATGATCAGTAGCACTGAAAGTACCAGTAGCATTAACAGTGTCGGTTGTAACAAAGTTACCCTTAATACTAGTCCAAAGGTTTCTGAGCATTTGATGGATCGGCTCAAAACTTTGGAAGGTGTTGTCATCTCTGTTCGTGAACTTGTCGATCAAAGTATGCGTCAGTTTCAAAATCTACGATCATCACGATCACGGCGCTCAGTGTCTCCTATTGCTGACAAGAAGGATTCTTTCAAATTTGTTGAAAGATGCTTATCGGAAGTCTCCAGGTTACTACGAGACAGCTGTGAGCACTGCGTCATACAGGATTGCTCGTTAAACAACAACATTGTACTGTTGCCGGAAACCAATCCTATCAAGCTAGCGCTCATACAAATGGAAGGACAGCTTAAAAATAAGTTGTGTGATTTACTGACGCAACGACGAATGCTTCGTGAAACAAATGGACTAACGCAGAAAAAAGATATGGAGCTGTTAGCCGAACGTATCGCATTCGAAAGCGTTTGTTTCGGTCGTATGAGAAATGCACTGGAACGAGTGGAAAACATGAAGGAATACGAAGAAAAACAAACTAAAGTTGAAGTCTCCGAAACAATACAGCTAATGGCAATGCTCAAGGCTAAACTCGCCGGCAAATGTGGCATCAAACTGAACAGCAGTATGGATGTTCTTGCAAGTGTGTTGGCGCGAAAGCTTATATTGTCAGCTGGACGCACGAGTAGCATAAGGTCACTCAATTTCCCGTCAATCAACACCAACTTGCTAGACGATCTGCTCCGACAGCAGAACGAAGTTCATATGGTTGCTAAGCGTTACAAAACTACCGTGATGGAAAACCTTGCCTACGGTTTAGCGGCGGAAACGTTAAGTTACATTTCTTCTTCTAATGAAACAATCCAAGGTGCCGTACAGGAAGCATGGCGTCAAGCACAGGAAGCAGTGAACGCAGATTTGGTGCAATCTGAAATTGCACAAATTATGATGCGAAGTGCTCAGCGTTATGAAAATTCACTAACACCCGCATTCGGTTATGCATTGTCCACCGATGAACGGATAACATTCGAAAACTTTGCTGATGCCGTCCAAGATGTGCTGCGTAGAGAAATGGAGTTGGCAGTTACGCAATTGACTGAATGCTACGAGGAAAGTTTAGCGAAAATGAAGCGTGGTCAGTGGAGGCTTCATCTGGAGCAGGAACGTAAACCAAGCGAAGGTCGACAGTTGTTGGCAGAGTTCGCTGACATCATAGCACACAAAGCTCTTATCGATGCCCGTGTTCAAATCCTGAAAGGAGACTATGTCCCTACCAAAGTTAAACTGATCAACGAGGAAAGCAATAAATTTAGCGTGGTTGCACTGAAGAAATATGAAAATTTGTACACTGATCTCACTACTGATTTGGAAGTTGCCAACTCGGATGATATCCTTGCCGAGGCTGATTTCAACTTTATGTATAAATACTTCGTCAATGAACACCTGACATACAAGACCGATATTAAAGAGATATCAGCCATTATAAATGAATTGGAAAGATCCGTGGTTTCGCTACAGAACACAATGATTCCTGATACCGTGCTGATCGCAAGCACGGTAGACGTCGACAGCCTGCGCAGCATTCACGCAAGATGCGTGGAGATCCAGAAAAGAATTGATTCTTTGATTGACACGGCCAAATTAGTTGCTCAGTGTGATGAGTGCGATAGGCTGCAAGATACGTTACATGAAATGACCGATCGACATGAAATCGACATTGCTAGTTTAAAGCAACAGAATGAAGAAGAGGTTGGACAGTTAACTAAAAAAATCGACGAACAGAAGCAACTTATCAAGAGCATCGAAAACGAGAAAACCGAAATTCAGGAGAGGCTTAAAAACGATAAAAATGTCTTGAAGTTGCGGGAAAAGGAGTTTAAAGAACTCAACGAAAAGCTTCGTGAATACGAAACAATGTGCCATGAAAAGGATAAGGAAATTGAAGAGCTGTTAGATAGTTTCGACGAGGAACGTAAAAAGTCCAAGGTACTACGAGACAAGTATGAAGAATTGTCTCAAAACTTCCAGAAGAATTCCGAAGAGTACGCCGAACTGGAGAAGGAGCGAGATTACCTTTTTGAGCAGATTAGGAAGGAGAAAGATCACGTGAAAAAGTTGGAAAAGCACTTGGAAATGCTTGAAGCTGAACATGCTCAACAAGTGGACAACCTACACGCTGCCTACAGAGAGCAGCAAGTAGCAAACGAAATTGATTCACAAAAGGATAAAGATGACGAAGACAGCTTGCGTCAAAAGTACCAGGCCGAGATTGAGCAGCTAAGGGTAAGATAAAACATGAAGAGATGATTTCATCAAAACTCATTTTATATTTTGTTTTGCAGGCACTGTGTGAAAAAGGACTCGCCGCAATGGAAGCATCCCATAAGCGTATAATTCACGATCTTGAAGAAAAGCACCAGCATGAGATAGCGCAGCTGATAGTGGAAAAGGAGCAAGCACTTGCCGAAGAAACGCAGGTATAGATAAAATGATGATATATGTAGCATGTGAATGATTTTAAACGTTTGATATTACTTTAATGGTATCCTAGGCAACATTGGCAGCACTAGACGCGATGCGTAAGGCTCATCAAAATGAAGTCCAGCGTGAAGTTGCACGATTCAAGCAGGAGTTTTTGAAACAATTCCAGAAAGGTGGTCAATTCCCGCTGACGTATAAGGAAAAAGAGTAAGCGACTCCAATTTTTTATGAAGGTTTGAGAATCAATTTAAGGATTAATTGTAGGCAAGAGCTGGAAGAAGTACGACAAGAAATCTTGTCGCTTTCGGAAAAGTATTCGATGAAATGTGTGGAAACGGCTTCCCTCGAAGAAAAACTGAGAATTGCATCGCAACAGCTTAAATATTCGCAACAACACATTCAGCAACTTGATGTCAGGTAACACTTCATTAGCGATAATAATCTGATAAAGGCCATTTTAGTAATTATGAACCCTTTTGCCATTATCATCGCAATTATAGAAACAAACAGCTGAGGGCACATTTTGTGTCGGGAGACTCGAGTGACGCCGTAGCTTCGAGTAGTACGACGCTGAAAGCTAGTATCCAAAGCTCGGTAGGTTTAAGGTTCTTACGTGTTGAAAATATGTTTTGAGTTTTTGTTCTTTGGATTTTGTTTTCCATCATAACTTTTTAAAACATTGTTTTCAATCTAACAGCTCACTTTACAAAAATACATTCTGTTTGATTTGTTTGATGGTTTTTTTTTATTTTTATTTCTTAATATGACTTAATTTGATCATTCTAACCCAACCGGGAAACTAACAGCATGTCGATGCAAATAGTACGAAAACGAGATCCAGCAGAGGCCAACTGCCCTTTTCTTCAATGTTCAGGACGGCGACCAGCATTACAGGACCTTCCTCTAAAACCAGTGACAGTAGCAGCAGTGAAACAGTTTCCAGCCTTCTCATATCAAGCCATTGTTTCGATAACAGCAACAAAGAATACCACATTATTAACAATAAGAATGAATCGCATCCTAGATTGAAGCTTTGCGAAGGTATTTCCGTTTCTTTTTTTTATGTTTTTTGCACCTTCAGGTTTTTGGGACTTCTTTCACCACATTCTATCAATGACTAACAATGCATACCTCAAAATCTAATAGTTGATTTCAAATTTTCTTTGAAATGTAACAAGGCTGTATTTCTTCAGGAATTTTTTATAATGATTGTTTCAACAGAATATTATCAAGCTATTGTCCGTGTTTTATCAATAACACTAGTGAACTAGTTTACTAGTAATTATTTAGTAAACGAAGGGGTTGACGGTTAGACAGTTCATCAATAAACTTCATCCATTTACGTTTGAGGAACTAACAATATATGTATTGGAATTTACGGTATGAACACGAAATTGAAACGAAACAGAACGAAAACATAAATGAAATTTTATCAACATTTTATATACCAAAATACTTTCTCAAATGTATTGTAGATCCGAGTGATTTCCGTGATTCGACAATCCATTTGTCATATTGTTAAACGGTATGCTCGTATTATTTATATGGTTCTCAAGACCACACTATTGATTAAAATTAATTTCACTTCATGTGCATTTTTCGATAGCCCAAGAAGTAATAATTATAGGATTTTATTGGTAATTTATACAATGTTCTATCAAGAATTCGAAACGATTGAGGTTTTTGAAAGTCGATTTGCAGTGAACGAAATTCTTCGGCAATGATTTATCAGACTATCGGTATAATCAGTGGTATAATATACGATGATTATATTCGTATTAAATTTTGTTTGCATGAGTACGATTCCCAGCTATAGAGTAGAGCACATGTTCGACAGCTAACCCATTTCCGCCAAGTATCGCTATTACTCAGTTGTATTCAAAACAAATAAATTCTTGTACATCATAAGTGTATGTGTGGGAGCAATGCATAGCATAGCATTTTCCGACCATACACTCTCCTGGGTAGGCTATCGTAGAGACGATGGAAGCGACAGAAGAGCTGCCTTGGGTGTGACAGGCTCTTTATCCATCGTTCTCTTTGCTGAACGCCTGGCAGGGACACCTGCTCAATACTTCCCTGGGAGGGTCGTTTTCGTTAGATGTCTACTTAAGAAGATGCCGAGATGCTACCTTCATAGACATCTGGAGTATGTGTATGTGAGTATACATGTTGACAAAAACAAGTCGTTTGGTTTAATTACGGCTGAGTATTAGCGATTATTGACGGATTTAGGTCCGCTGCTGAAGTAGTGCTCCACCCTAATACTTCTTTGGATTTTTCTGTCATAATTGGTGGTCACCTGTGAGCCGTCTATCTGATCGATTTCATAACCGTCAACTTGATCAGAAGGTAGAAAACAAACAGGATGTCCTTTTTTCATGTTTTTACTAGTGCGAGAACCCAGCTCGGGAACTGTTAGACAGCAGAAACGCGTGATTTTTTCTTCAGCAAAAAAAGGTTGAACAAGTTAGATACTTATCGCCCTTTTTAAATTTGTCACATGATACCTTTCATGCATTCTTCCGGCAATAATTTTCTGCGTGACGTGCTTAATGAACGTTTCCAGGTCAACCAACAAGTATGCTGCTAGGGAGGACGATGACCGGTTGAATTGGAACCATTTTGATCTGCCCCTAAAATGGCGATCAAACACCGTTTTGAGCTTCGGAATGAGAAACACACTGGTGCGGAATGAGACGCATTCTGCTACTAGTCACAGTGTGTATGAGTTTCATCACAACTGAGGCAGTGGCGAATGATCAATTGGTTAAAGTCGCTCTAAATAAACAGTCTACAATATGAGGCATTTTTCTCCGATATGTCCTATGAAAAAGCCGTTGATTGTATGTTGATGGGTGTTATCTCTACCCAGGTATGGAACCTGTCTCCCTTGTACCCTGGCATTCAACTATTTTCAATGGATGGCTATCGAATTCCGATTGACACTAGACTGCTTACTTACCTTTACTAATCAGACCAAGGCCGGGATGGCCTCTGCTGTCTACAGAGACGATTTCTTCTAATCGGTCAGCCTCGCATTCTGCTCATTGCGCGCCTCTTCTTCTTGTGCCCATCGGATCGTTATCGAGAATCATTTTAACTGGGCTGTTGCCCAACATTATTACGGCATACCTAGCCCACTGTAGTTGACCAATTTTAGCGGTGTGAATGATGGGAGGTTCTCGCAGCAACTGATGCAATTAGTTCAATCGGCTCCGTTCCGCCTTCCATGTGCACTTCACTGTGGATCGTACGCAACACTTTCTGTTCAAGACGCAAGGCAATGTCTATGTTTCGTGGCCGTAGATGACAACCGGTATAACTAATGTCTTGTAGATGGTCAATTTTGTAGTTCGCCGATATTTGGTTAATCTTTGTTTAATCACGATTGCCAGCCTTGATGCGCCTTTGTATCTCTCTGCTGGTGTCGTTATCGGTGGTCATCAATGAGCCCAAATACACGAATTTGTCTACCGCCTCAATTTTATCACCACCAATCTGATCTCGAAGTGGGAGGCGAACATTATCTTCTCGTGGGCCTCTTCCCCTCAAGCAGGGTATTTCTAAAGACGAAAACTTTTGATGGATATGGATATAATGTCGGTCTTTAAGCACTATATTGGGTCTCTTTCAGTAAGCATCCTCGCCTCATCATTCAGGTTTATTGTGAAAAAATAATCCTTGCAAAATTTATTTCTATTATTTCTTTGCATTCCATTTCGAGCTATATCTGTTTTACTTAACATTAAACTACTTTAAAACACCTGAATGATTTTTACATATGATTGGCCGATCATCAATTCCAACACATTAGAATTCTTACTAAATAGATGTTGCATTTCTTCGGTTTCGGTTTGGAAAAACCATCTGAAAAATATTTAACCACATTCTAATACATTTCCATTCTAAATTTACAAAATTACACACATTTCAATATGTAATGAAAACATTCGGCGATAGTTGGGAACATAGGAAGAGAACCTCATAAAGAACAACTCTTCAGGTTGATCAGTGTTAACGAATCAATCCGCAGCTTGTGTATCCAAACGCCTCCTAACGGTTTGGTGAGCAAATCTGCAGTAATTTCTTCGGTAGGACAGTACACGAACGACACCTCTCCTTTCTTCTTTACATCTCTTGCGAAATGGTGGTACTATTTTTATTAGTAGTTTAAATACTAGCTTGTTCCAATCGTCCTGCGTAGGACAGCTAGTATTCCACATTGTACTTCCAACCCGATATACGAATGTACGTCACCCATTGATGGCATGGTGACGGTCCTCTGGAGTCCTCTGGATGTCCGCCAGATCATCTTATTGTTCTTGCTGGCTATGATCAGGTCATCTACGTAGACCAACAGCAGCACCATAGGTTGTTTTCTTTCCTCTGATACAAGCACGGATCGGATTCGCACCTGCATATTGAACCCAAGTGTAGTCAACTCCGCATTTAACTTCTGGTTCCAGGATCTTGCAGCCTACTTAAGGCCTTACCAGCCCTTTTTGAGGCGATAGACTTTCCTTTCGTGTCCTTTAACGGTGAGTTATGAAGCCTGTCATAGGTAGATCTCCTCCTCAAGAGCGCCGTAAGGGAAAGCCCACTTGATATCGTGCTGTCACACAACCATCCCTTGCTTCGCCGCTACAGCTAACAGGGTCCAAAAAGTTGTCTGCCGCACCACAGAAGCAAGAACCTGATAAAAGATTATAGGTACAATAATGCTGGCTGAATCCTTGTGCAACCTTGTGCCTTGTAACGGGTAACTTCACCTGCTGCGTCTCGCTTGATTTTGAACGCCCATTTTGATCCAACCGGTTTTTGCCCTACGTAGGTCCCGCAAATCGATGGATTTCAACTCCTCCTGCATGGCTGAACCTCGCCGCCACCACGACGATGGTTCTAGCTTCCGGTTTTGTTGGGCAGCATTCCTTTTTGTGATGGCGAAAAGAGTAGTTTTTGTTTGTTTTGCTCATAAAAATTATTAATTTTACGTGTGAAAAGTGTTGTGATTCGCGAAAGAAATTTTCTAACGCGCATTCATAGTGTTTCTCTCATCAGGCTAAGTAAAAGAATAGCTGCTATAGCAGCTTGTTGTCATAAATTTTTAATTTGGTTGGTTGTTCCCCCGGGGCCCGGGAGACCCTCGGTGTGTTTTTTTTTTGCCTTTTTTTTTTTTTTGGGGGGGGGGGGGGGGGGTTTGGGGGGGGGGGGGGGGTTTTGTGTTTTTAGTTTTTTTTGTGGGGGGGGTGTTTTTTGTGTTGGGGGGGGGGGGGGGGTGGGGGGGGTGTTCCCCTTATTTGGGGGGGGGGGGGGGGGTGTTTTTTTTTTTTCTAGACGGGATGGAAAATCTGCAACCAGGCACCTGAAGAACTCAGGGTGTGGGGATGAGGGTGCCAATTCCTCGACCCACTAAAAACCCACCCGTGCCTTAAGCCCTAGACCCTCCCCGGGACCACCTTTCGGTATTACTGCGGGGAGGGGGCTATTGTGCTTGTTAAGCACCACTATGTCTAACTACTTAGGACTTCAGTAGTTAGGTGGTCCCTGCGACCTGCCGTTGGTCGTTTCGCCATTTTTGTTGGAGATCAAGGACAATCTGGGAGGCTGCTATACATACCTCGTCCCAAATGTCCTGGTCTTGGCACATCCTCTGGACCAGATTATCCGGAGTCGTGTCGTGGTCGCTTTCGGCTATCATGCCGGATCTCACGCCGTCGAAGCGAGGACATGTGAAAAACACATGTTCCGCAGTTTCCTCTACTCCCACGCACTCGGTGCATGTGGAGGACTGTGCATGCCCATATTTGTGCAGATACTGTCTGAAACAGCCGTGGCCTGACAGAATCTGCGTTAAGTGGAAGTTCACTTCATCGTGTCGCCTACCAACTCACCCGGAGAGTTCCGGGATTAGTCGGTGGGTTCACCGACCTTTGGTTGAGTTATACCATTCCCTTTGCCACTTGACCATAGATGCGGCTCTAGTGGTCTTTCGAATACCTCTTGTTCCACCTTGTTCGAAGCACTCTACATCCTCTTTTATGATAATGCCTATTGGCATCATCCCCGCTAGGACACAGACCGCGTCGCGTGATACCATTCGGTACGCACTAACCACTCTTAGGCACATAAGCCTGTGCGTACTCTCTAGCTTATTCAGATAGCTCTTGGTACTCAAGGCTGTGATCTATGCCAGCCCGCCATACCTAAGTATAGACAGGGCGACACTGGCCAGGAGTTTACGCTTACTCCCTTGCACCGCCGAGCTATTCGACATCATGCGGGATAATGCCGATATAGCCATAGAGGCTTTCTTGCAAGCGTAATCGACGTGGCTGATAAAGGACAGCTTATCGCCGATCATGACCCCAAGATACCTCAAAGAACTCTTCGATTCGATTGTGCAGTTACCTGCACTGATCGTCGCATTTTGCTCCGATTTGCGGATGTTAACAACCGTGACCTCAGTCTTATGGTGGGCTAGCTCCAGCTTCCTGGAACTCATTCATCTCTCCACAATGCCAATGAGGTGGGAGGCCGTTAGCTCTACCTCTTCGATGGATTCACCACATATCTCCAGGGTGATGTCGTCTGCAAACTCGACTATTTTCACCCCATTCGGGAACTCTAGCCGCAGTACCTCATCGGACATCGTGTTCCATAGCACCGGACCCAGGGTCGAACCTTGTGGGACGCCTGCGGTGATATGGACACGTTTTTGGCCTACCTCTGTATTGTACACCAGTACGCGATTCTGGAAATAACTTCCCAGAATCTTGTACAGGTACCCAGGAACCTGAAGGCGTTGAAGCGAGTCGGCGATAGCCACCCAACTGGCGCTATTGAACGCATTTCTCACGTCAAGGGTGACTACTGCACAGTAGCGGACTCCTCGCCTCTTGCGCTGGATTGCCACTTCGGCCGTCTTAGTGGTGGACAGAATGGCATCTACCGTCGACTTCCCTTTACGGAAGCCAAACTGGTTGTTTGACAGACCGCCTATACCCTCCATGTACTTTGTCAGTCTGTTGAGGATTACCCTCTCGAGCACCTTACCCGCTGTATCCAACATACATATAGGTCTATATGCCGATGGATCCCCTGGTGGCTTCCCTGTCTTTGGTAGCAACACTAGGGTCTGAATTTTCCAGGCGTCCGGGAAGACGCCCTCGTTCAGACACCTTTGCATCACCACCCTGAACATTTCGGGAGCCAGCAAGATAGCCGTCTTGATGGCCAGGTTCGGAATACCATCCGGTCCATAATGCCGCCATATTGGACCCGTTAGCCGTTGCCGGCTGGGATGCGGAATGGGTCGGAAATTATAGCGATATCCGATGCCAACTCGCGAACTGTCTGACACAGCAGTTGCTGGGCGGCCTCACAATGGTTCAGGTTTAGTTGTGTTACCTGCATCATGGTTGGCTCGTCGGTATACCCTTAGCGGCCGGGCACTTGGCCCCACCCATGACGGTCTTATCATCCAGTTTCCCGGCGCTCATCCAACATTTGGGGGGACCTTTTCAATCCCGCGCCTTGTGGCTTGTGCAGCCACACCTTCTGCACATGTTTCTAGGCATCTGAAGCATGCCTTCGGTGGCTGGTATAGGCTAAGTGGGCATATTGACCATCCCACCTTCACCTTCGCCACTTTCAACGCCGCGTCTGCGTCGACTGCCGCTACCCTCATGGTTGCAACCTGGGTCCCGAGTGGACCCTTCCGCAGACGTATGTCCGCGGCGGTAACCTCGACCTTGCACTGTTCCTTAAGTGCAGTGGAGATCTCGTCTACCTCGGTGATCTCATCCAGATTCTTGCACTGGATCGTCACTTGTGAGACGAGGGCGCGTACCTCCACGCCCTCACCTAAGGCCTGCCTTTCCAGGTCTCTGTACGCCAGACCCTTCGACTCGGTAGTCTTTTTGAGCTCCAGGAGCATCTCTCCGGTGCGGTTATGGCGTATACTCCGCACATCGGCTCCTAGGCCCGCCAACTTAGCGTCCCCGCGCATCGCTTTCAAGACCTCGGAGTACTTTGACGCCTCGGTCTTAACGATGAGGGCCTCTCAGCGGTTACGCTTGCGGCCACCTGTCGCTTATCATTTTCTTTTTTGTCCTATTTCTCTTTTTTCGGACCACGGGAACCTCGCAATTTCCTGCTCAGTGTCACCCGGCAGTACTGAGGGAGACGACACAGGAGCCAGCCCGAATACAATGGTACCACTCGTTATTTTTTTCGGAGCCAGTTGCCATAATTGGGGTTTTACTGGCATCCACCCCAATGCGTCATATGGCGCTCCCTCCGTAGTTCGTTTAGCCGTAAAGGGGAGCCTAACGTTTCCAAGGTGCACCACGAGGAGGCGAACTACATTCACACCTCAGTGCGCGCGTGTATTTCATTACAAGCGTACACCACTTACAAAGGGTACGGCGAAGCTGCTGACCGAGAACGCAAATCTTTGCTTTAAATGTATGGATTGTCTATCAGACCAGTATTGTGGTAGGCAGGAAGATACGATTGCGGACGCCAAGAGGATAGAGGAAGGTATGAAAACACTCTCGAACTCGATCACTGGCATGCGAGATCAAATTTCTGCCCAAGTAGACGATGCGTTGAAAACGGGATGGACCAGTTGAGATAAAATGTATGTGGGTCTTTTGAAATATTAATATGTGAGAAATTCGATGCAATGACAAGTTCTGTTTTGGAAATTAATGCGCAGAAAAGTTTAGCTGTAATGAATGATGCCCGCGCGCGGTTTGTGACGATTTATTCTGAATCCAATCCGATGCAAATTGGCAAAAAACGTAAAATACAAATTAGCGATAATGATGATACTATAATTGTTATATCTGTATTCTCCGTACATGGAGTAACGATTATGATGTAGAAGGAGATGTCCGCTCATCACCATGAGGCACCAAGAGTGGACAGTAATGTTTGCTACAATTAAAGATATGAAGAGAAAGTGTTGAAAGTTCCGTCAGTGTACGGTAGGTTGAAAATTAATTAGAAGTATTGAAAATTGAGCGAAAGGGCATGGGTAAAGTAGTACTCGAACCAAGGACGCTACCTTTGCCTAACATTCCACTGCGGGGTAGGTCAAGGCACGGACGAATCCGCCACCTCAACAAGCAAAAGTAACAGGTTGGATCGGTAGTGCGGTTTAGTGCGGTAATTGAAGTCGATTTGGGTACTTACAATTGTATGGTACAGGCAAAGAAGGTTAAGGTAGATTTTGATCGGTGCTTTGTGTATCATGACATTAATGTGCTGAGATGCTTCAAATGTGGAGAATTTGGACACAGGTGCATGGATTGCAAAAACTGTGATACGTGCTCTAGGTGTAGCCAAAAACACAAGACATCGGAGTGCACGTCAACTGTATTAAAATGTGTCATTTCGTGATCCGATCAAACGAATAACAAAATACGCCATTCAGTTAAGCTTTCCACTAGATGGTTTGTTTAAGAAAGGCGCGTTAAATTCATTACAACTATTGGAGTGAAATGTAACAATCATAAATGAAAGACACATCCCCTCCTTGACTCCGGTTGGCTGTCCACGCCATTGTCCAATTGCAACTTCAATGATGCCCTGGCGCACCCTCCCATCCCAGTATTGAAATGTTTTAAATCAATGAATTATAATAAGGCTCGTGCAATATAATTATAATAAGGTTCATGAATATAATAAGGAAATAAGTATTTAAAGCGTGTAAGTATTTTTACTCAGCAAAATGGGTAGCCTGAGCTGGATAATGTTTTAGAATTTTACGTTTAGAGAAAAACAAACAAAACTTTTCAGGTTATATGCTAACCTTTCTATTGATAAATATTTACATGACAGTTATCGCACAACTGCAGCGTCGCCTACCAGGAGCATAACGACATACATTTGAAATGTCGGTTTAATTTTTTACACAAGTAGCAGACCGAATATGAACGTCTGTTCTCTGTGATATAAGACAAAACAATATATACCTATGAAGTTAAAATAATAAAATTATGTTTATGCTACTATATAAATCACGAAAACAAAAGTAATGATAAAAAATAAATTAAATATATAATGTCATACAAATTGATATACATAATACAGTGAAGGGATATTATGAAATGAACTGATACCAATTCAATTTTCTTTTACATGTCTGCAGATTGTTGTCCTGCTGCAATTGTAGAATAACTTGCGTAACCAATATGAACCTGAAAATTTAGACAATATATCATAGCCATAAGAAAAAACCATTGAATTTAAAATTATTTTACAAAACTTGGTAATTCCATGGATGACCTGAAATAATATATCATATTTATAAAGAATAGTATATCTTAAATTTCGATATGCTGTTCCGTTTCCTTGCTTCGAAATAATCATTTGTAGTGGATCTCGTAGGTACTACAATGATTTTAAGTAATAAAATTAATTTTAATTTAATAATATACTTCCATTTCATATCTCAACATAAAATAATATAATGACGTAATAAAATATTAATATGAGTTAACGATAAAAGAATGAATATCTGTAACTAAGCTGGCCATACTCTCATCAATAGACTTCTTCTTTTGCAGCTACTGTAGTATTAACCGTTAATATCTAGTAGGATTAATATTTGTACCCAGAATAATTATAATAATAATAAGAGAACACAATATATTAATGTACACAACATATCTGACATCCATTAGTCCAAAGACATCTAATGTAAACGTTATGCTGAAATAATTAAAAACAAATTGAGCCTTTAATGCTAATAATGTTGCTCCATGCTCATAAGGTAAATGGTTTGGAACCCAAAGATGATCCCAAACCGGGCTGAAATTATAAATTGAATGTAAATGTGAGCACCCCCTCACTTCGCTATTGTAAAAATGACAACATTGCCCAGGCTACGCCAACCAGCGTCTCCATGTTTCAGCTGGCAGTCTTTTGTGATCATATGACTCGTGAAGGCGTGAGGTAGGAACTTGTGAGGACCAGAGGTCGGTCGCACCCTCATTTGAAGTTGTCAACTCACCATTTGAAGCCCTTTTTTTGCATTACTAGTTGAATTGCTTTTAAAAATAAATTATCTAATTGATAAAACGTCTAGCTCAAACCTTTGTAGGGGTAAGTGGCAGGACCATCATCATCATCATTATACACCATCATGTGCAGTGTTCACTCCGGAGTAGTTTATTCAAATCCTCGTCGCTGCGAATGGGTTGACTGCAAGATACGTGGGATGATTCTGGTATTCTAGTTGTCACGGACGACGTTTCCTATCCTTGAGAATTTCAGTGCCCAAAAATATTGTCATAGTAGCTAGATTGTTTCTGGAAAGCGATGGTTCTTCGGCCTTGCTTTATCTTCCGTGCCACAACCGGGCGAGCCAGGGCGACTAAGCGAAGGCAAAGTCAGTTGAACCATCAGTTGAGAAATGATATCTAGCACTGAAATCGTTACACTTCGTCCGCTGTGTTCACCTAACCTAACGTTGGAAGGATTAGCCTAACGTTGGAAGGATTGTCTGGAAATAAGAGGGTCCATCGAATGCAGTAGGATAAAAAATTATAAAAAGGGACGGGATCGGTTAGAAAGTCAAACTCCAACGAAGTATTGAATGTGGAATGAAACTCAATGAAATGAAGAAGAAAACTTTGAACCATTTACTACCTGTTTTCGAGGACCCTGATTGGGAAAACCAAATTTTGAACCTGTTAGTATTCATGTTTATATGGGCAAAAGTAGGTCTTTTTTAAGCACATAATTGAACTACTTATACCTGAAGCTTGCAATACAAAAAAATGATATTTTTTCGATCGAATAGTGTATGAGTGGAAAAATTCAGTTCAGTCAAACGAGAGGTATTAGCTTTTGAAAACCTTGTATTAATAAAACTTATTTTCAATTTAATCAATAGATACCCATGGGAGAAATATATTAGTACAATTATATGTACATAGTATAGACTGATTTTGTTTATCATGCTCTTAGATGTTAGGGAAAAAAATCTGATTCCGGGATCGGGTTGGACAAGGATATATTTTAATTTTAATGAATTATGTTTAATTTGGTTGTTGAACAATTTTTGGTGACACGAAACCATTCCAAAAGTTGATGTTTTGAGGCTTTTAAATCTATACATAAATCCCCAATGAAATCATTGTTATCGCTGACCATTTCTTATTTGTCTCTCTATTTTCATACGGCCTATCTAAATGTCTACTGATGTATTCGTACTTTCGATTCCAACTAATTGAATTATATTTTCTTACAGGAGCCAAACTAGGCGTATCTCCAGTTTTTCCCACTTCCACAACGACCGGGCTCGACTCGATGAACCTTACGAACAGTAATAACCGTACCAAAGTTCTAAACTCCAAACAACTGAATATGAACCTCCTGAGTGGTGCACGATGCACTAGCAGCACCAGCCTCTCCTCACCAGTAGCGTCTTCCGCCATTGTAAATGGAAACTATCCAATACTTTGCACCTCCGTCATCTCCGCCATCACCAAAACCACTACCAGCATTGCATCGCCAGGCATAAGCAGCACCGGCAAAACTAATAATAATAATAATGATAACGACAGCCTAATCGAGCTTAAGCCAGCAATTAAGATGTGTTCGCCCCTTCCCTTGGATGAGAAGGACGTTGAACAAATACATCGATTCGAATTGGAAATCTAAAGCTTTGTCCCGAACAAATAATTAAACGCGCATCTTGAACAGCAAATCATTATTATTATTAACACGACTAATTGGATTAGCTTAACTGCTTTCTAGTTGCATTGCAATGGACTTGAATTATCCTTTGGATAAATACAAATCCCTGATTTTACTTCCTGTAAAATACCCTTAAGCTTCTTGTATGCTCCCACCAGTTATTTGTGCACGCAAAAAACAATTTACCAAACTTCTCTGTATATTACTTCCAAATTTAAATCGATATTCTATTTTATTCTTGTACAGAAAATATGTAGAAATTTCTAATATATATTAGTAAAAATTCATCATAGGATATTGAATGTATAACAAACCTAAACAAAAACGAACAGCTTGTCCTAATATTTTGATAATGGAAAGAGTGTTCAATGAAACCATATTATTCTTAACATAAGTTTTGCACCTTTTAGTATTAAACCGGTTAAAGTGTTCAACCCCTCACATACCGCCCTGAGCTCCGTCTGAAGAGAATATATAAACCATTCTGTCGTTATGAACAGCATTGATGAAATTAGAAACCGTACTATTAGGCAGCTAGCGTTCACTCTATTTTACCTTTAGATTATTTAACTTGATTAATTTTACCGGTATAACAACAGCAGGTCCGTACATTCTTTGTTCTGACTCTGAAAATGTTTTTCGATCCTTCAAAGTCTTCCCCGACTCCTGTTGACTTTATTATTATTATTTTATCAATCAGCAATAAAAAATTTGCATGTTTTTGTCAACTCGATCAACTTTAACATTTCAACCATTAATATCACATCCATTTAAGTTTAAAACATGATACAGGCAGCTTTAAGTCGTATACAGTTTTGTGACGTAAGATGTACTACAGTTCTTACTTGATGGAATACATCTAGATCAGTCCTTCTCAAATTTCTCTACCGACGAGTGAAATCTGCGGGTGGGACTCACTAAAGCGGTAATAGAACTCGCTTTTGTGCCTAACCACTACTTCTGGGGGCGGCTGTGCTCATATACTTCTTTTCAGATAATCTCTATAAGGCTTTGACCGCAAGCACCCTTTAGCTGTAAAAAGCCATTATGTGTTCCCTTCGAGACGTGAACCGATATAGAGTTGCCGACCGTCATGACATGCTTTCCATCACAGCCACCATCGTGGGACACTTGCTTCTGATCTATGCACCGACGATGCTGGACCGCTGGCCTTCTCTCCATTTGCACTGCAGCTCCGACAACTTAGAGCTGGCTTGCTGCTATCAGCTTCTCCATGAGCCCCATAGCTCCTACTCGTTTCCTGAGCCATTTAGCTGCCACCACCCTTGGTTAAATCATTTAGCTCCCACCCTCGACACAATCGACTCTAGTATACGCCGACGGTGAATCTACCCTACTCCGACGGAGAGTTTCGCGATAGTGGATTTTCATCACATGACCACGATGAACCATTCAGCTCCCATTTACGCTGAAAACGACTCGAGCCATCCCTGACGGTGTAACGCCTTCGCTAACTATATCATCAAACTGACAGTATAGCGGAGACGCTTCATAAAGTGACTTGTTAGATACAGGCATTACGGTTTCTCGTCTCGGTTTCAACTGGCTTCTGGCCAATGGCTACTGCTTCTTGCCTTATAACGTGCTTTCTTGAAATTGATATGGAATGACATTTTTTTACATTTAGTTCTAGGAAATTTTTTGTGCACCAGGTATGAAATTTATCGATGCTTTACATATTTCAAAGAAAAGTTTCATGTTGTCAGCATATATTAAAACATTCAAATGTTTAAAAATTAGCTCTACATCGTTGACAAACAAAATAAACAGTAATAGTTCAAGATGAGAAACTTGTGGCACTCCAGATGTTCCATTCACTACTGATGACAATCAAACGTTGAGACTCTAGAAGAAATGTCCAACAAAATGATCTTCAATTGCAATGATCAATTCTCTCTATAGATAAGAACTAGCTTTAAGAAATCAATAATTATTCTTACACGTAGGCAAAAAAAAAACCCTGTTAAAAATACTGAATAGACAAGGTAAAAATAATATTAACACAATTAGATATAAATGATAATTTAAAAAGCAATAAAGGAATATCAACACTATCAAACACTTTACTCAAGTCAGTATTCAACGCTTCAACATAATTTCCTTTATCCATTGCGTTTAAAGAAAATGTTGCAAAATTCAACAAATTGGTAGTCGTTGATTGCCCTTTAACAAAGCCGTGTTGTTTTTTAGAAAATACACTTTTAACTTGTGAGAAAATATGTTTGATGACTATCGATTCAAATAACAAATAACTTAGGAATGCAAGATAATATCGCAATTCCACGATAATTTTTTAGCCGCATTTAAAAACCGGCATCAGAAAGTATTCCTTCCAAAATGACGGAAGAATACTTGATTCAAGGGATGAATTGAATTGAATAACAACGTTTTCACTAGCTCTTTCGATACTGCTTTTAGAAAAGCTGGCGGCAGACCATCAGGTCCAGCTCCCTTAGAAGCATCCAAGGTATTTATTGAAAGTAGAATTTCGTTAAGTGATGTTATTAACATCACTGTTTGTTTGAGGAAGGTACAAGAAATACTGATAATCCCGATCATTGTCGTCATGAGTAGTGTAAACAACTGGGAATAAATTACTGATTTCGTTAGCGGTTTTGCCTGTTTTACTGTCTAATTGCATTTTTGATGGAAAATTATTCAACTGTTGTTTGGTCTTAACGAAACTGAAAAAAGATTTTGGGTCTAACTTTATATTATTTTCTACTTCAATGTTGGAATCCTCATAAGCATTTGTTTTATTTCTAAGTTCAACTGGTCACATATGGTTAAATATGTTCTAAGTATTAAATCATTTTTATCTTTTTTGTAAGCTTTATGTGTTTTTTGTTTTCTATTTTTCAAGTTGATAATTTTTCTATTATACCATGCTGGAGCTTTAGATTTGTTTGATTTTTTTCTTTGCTTCTTAGATACTATCGTCTCTAAAATCTCGTATAATACTTGGTAGTTGGAAGTTGTTCACAGCTAGCAAATTACGAATCAAATTTTGCCAATCAAAGGAGCTTAGTTTATTTTTGATAACATCGTATTTTACATATCTAAAGTCATAATAGGTTTCGGTTTTTTTTCAGGCTCAAAGTTGGCCGCAGTACTAAAGAACGTATCATATGATTCTTTTTTGGCAAATTCAGGAGGAAAGTATACAGCCGCAAAAATATGCACTTGATTTCCAATAAAAGATTTGACCGAAACATGGTCAAATTCCTTGCATTTATGTGAATCAATTTGTTCCGACTCATAGTCGGTGCAAACTGCGATTAAAACTCCACCACTAGATTTCTTATTGGATAACGATTTGTTGCGATCATCCCTAAAGATGTTAAAGCGATCGCCAAACACTTCCTCATTTTTTATACTACTGTCCCAACTCATTTCCGTATCTAAAATAACGGGAAAGTTGTAAGCGGCAACCCGTCTATAAATTTCGTTTACCTTTACCGAACTTTTCATTCTATTGAAATTTTGACAATATATGTTAATTTCCTTACTTTCATTGATTGTATTACACTCTAGCGGTAAAGTTGGCTCTGAAGTCATCGGGTTGTTTTGCAGTATGGATTCGTCTACAGGATAGGGATTCTGCGTTTTTCTTATGTCACCTGGCTGTTGGGTTGTCATTAAGTCAGGTTCTTCCGCCAAGGGGTACGCCAATGCCGTGGAAAACACGTATGCCTGCATGAGCACGCCGAACAAGCTGCTGCAGAAAAGCTCTCTGAAGCGGAAAATGGAAATGCATCAGACGTCGGGTAAAGGTTTAAAGTTTCACCTTTTTGAAAATGAATAGTTGGTTGGTAGTTAGACGGTGGACTGGAAAACTGATCATTCGCAGCAGCAAGAAATACTCGATCAGGTGGGAGTATATTGCCTCTATCATTGATGCCAGTAACATGAGATTACTCAAATAAGAATTTAATTAGATGCTTTGCGGTGATAGATATCATCAGATAAAATAGAATTGCGACTATAAAAGTGTGCGGTAACTGAGCAATAAACAAATTTGTTTCGAAGGTAGATCCTACGATTGAAGGTTTTTGGTAGGGACCGAATAGTACCTGTATCAGCTTCTCCACATCTAGTGATTGGTCACGCCGTCATCACACATGGTCCTTCGTATCGTGAAGTGCCGTCCAATATACGCCCCGATAGGTGAATTAACCGTACATCGACAGCCACCTTATACATTGGTGACTTTGACACGTGGTCGGTTGGTGAGCTAAGCGACAGACAAGCCACCGTATATACCGATTTCGCTCAACTAAAAGACCGGTCCATAAGCGATGCAGTCCAGCGAGTATTGTCTGCATCAGTAACCTGGGTCACCATTTAAAAGATAGGTTAGACCTCTTAAATTTAAGTAACAAGCGATTAAAAAATTTATACGTACCAGTGCAGTAAAGACGGCCAAAAGACGAATTTCACTATAGGTCTACTCACACTTAGTTTCATTTGTGAGCGATAACCAACTATAAATGTAATTTGACAATACGTTCTCAATGCCGATTACATAAATATATATATATTGATTATTCGAGCAGATTTAAACACAGTGTCCAGCCATAATGCGTTGTTGTATTTCTCTGCTGGTTTCGTTGTCGGCCATCACAAATGCGCCCGGATACACGAATTAGTCTACCAGCCCGATTTTTCAATGTCGATCTGAGCTCGGAGACTCACATTGTCTTCTCCTGAACCGTTAATTATTAAGTGTTTTGATTTCGATGCACTCACGATCCAAGCCTGCTAGCTGCGGCCTTAAGTATAACGTACATTTCTGCCATCGTCTCAAAGAAGCGTGTAACGTTTCGTCAGCGAAACCAAAAAGTTCACCTGATTTTCTGAAAATTGTACCACCAAAATTGTCGCAACACCCTTCGAGATTCAAAAGGACTCAACAGATTCGCAGAAATTGATGAATAAATTATGTACACCATCACCCCTATTCTTGTTTACGTTCGTAGAGGAAACGTTTGAAAGAATGTCACATTCGTAATCCCGTTTTCGTTCGAACCGTTTCTAACCATTCGAACTTTCGAAAATCGTTCGTTCGAACGAATTGCGCGATTCCCGTTTTCGTTTGTATCCGTTTTTTGGCCTGTCTCACAAACGTCACTCGTTAGTTGCGGACCACGTCAACGAAATGAATTGTTTTAGTGGAATGAAGTGTGGATTTCCTTATTTTTGTGGATTTGACACAAATTTACATCAGAATTTAGGATTTGAATTAAAACTATCAGTGTAGGCCACTCAACCGGGAAGACTTAAGAAAATCCATAATTGAAACGAACAAAGTTAACCAAGCTTACATTACAGTTAACTAAACGATGGCAGTCGATTCTGCCGGTCGATAGTCACCTGTAGGAGAATACCTGTGTCGAAATGTATATGTATGTATGTATTTATCAATTGAAATTTTTACCCAGGAAAACCAGAAATTTATTGCGTATCTGCTGGTCCCAACAAACATCGGTGTTGAATTAGAGCTTGTTCAAACAAATTTGGAGAAGCTATTCAGCTATTCTAGAAGAAACAGCTGAATAGCTTCTCCAAATTTGCTTGAACAAGCTCTAATTCAACACCGATGTTTGTTGGGGTGTTACTTATTCCGTCAAGGAGTTAATAGTTGAGAATAAACTTTTGACCTAATCGTTTTGAAATCAATTAATTTGTTTCTTATGAATGTCAAGTTAGAAATGTTAGAAACAGCAATGGGCTATCCTCTCTGTAAGACTTGATCAAGCTTTAATAACCACTGATTATTCTAATTCTGCCATTGTATGAAGGGCCAAAAACGTGTTGGGTGGATCGACAGGCAACATCACTTATAGGTTTCCACAGAGATATAACAATCTCCTTCCAACAACAAGATTGAACAATTGGTGATAAAAACGAGCTATCTAACATGATGATGCCCCAATGGGCGGGGAGAAGAGCCCACCCTCTATTCACAAACTATTAGCAATGGGGAGTTGGCATTCCCACTCTCCACATCTAGAGTGCTTCAATCGGGTGCCCTGATGGTCCCTCCCATTCCCATGAAATATTTTTATAATAGGGTATATATTTATGTAAATGAAAAATACTACAAGCATTCGTATCTATTGAGCGTTTCCAGATGAAATCAGCCGGAAAAAGTCAAAATCTTGCACGACCCTCTCCGATTTGGATAAAACTTTGCACATGTCTTCGGAATTGGTGATGATGGATTTTCCGCGGGTTAAGGGAATTTTTTGACTCAAGACAAATTTTTCAAAAGGGCGTATGTGTTTTGTCATGCGTATTTTTCAAAAAATCATAACTCGAAAACCGTTGGTTGTAATAAAATTGCGTCTGAGAAGAAGTTGTAGTTAATTAATTTGACTTTATAAAAAAAATATGTACACTGTCAAAAAAAAAAATTTCTTCTTCAAAAAAATCAAAAATTAAACTTAAAAATCAAGTAGCAAATCTGTCCAACGTACGATTTTTATAAAAAAAAATCTTAAAAGACTTTAAGTCATAAGAAGAAGAATAGAAGTTGTTCTACGATGGAGCAACTTATGATAAAAATGTTCTTAGAAGTAAGAAAAATTCAAGTTTTTTCCAATTTGTTGTTTTTGCATAAATAACCATATTTTAATAATATAATACGATTCTTCTAGTGATTTTAAACAAAAATGCTCTTGATGAGCAACATTCTATATGTACCCGTTTTCGAGTTAATTTGAAAGTAATGTCGAAAAAATGGCTTTTTCCATGAAAATATCCCTTTTTCAAAAGTTAGTCGTGATTGTCCATCTTCAAAAGTATTTTTTTCAAATTGTACATAAAATTTTCAACACTAGCCTATTGACACCAAGAAGATTGAACATCTTCTTAATTAACGAAATTAACGAATCTTAATTACCAAATAAAAAAAAATTCTACTATATTAAAAAAAAAATTTATTTACATTTTTACAAACACTATTTCCTAACATTCCTATAAATATTATGAAAACTCAGTATTTCGTCAGTTAAAAATATTTTCGCAGCGATTTTGTTATCTGCAACTGGAATGAAGGAGTGATATTTCTGTGTACCAGGAATCATTTTTGTTTGCTGATAACTACCACCCCATTCTGCAGCTCCCTCTTCATATTCTTCTTGTGAAACATAGCAAAATGATATTTTTGTGAAATTTTCTTGATTTCTCTTAATAGCCCAATCATACAAAGTTTTCGTACTTGTTATTGGATGTTCATGTTGTTTGGCCAAGCTTGCTCTTGTTGCCATTCGTTTTAATGTGCCGCCAATTGCATCACATGGTTCCTTACCATGTGAAGTTGCGAAAAAATGCCACTTAGAATCAATGTTGTATTTCTCTTTAAACTTGCAGTGGCTTGCAAATTTTTTTCTATTTTTGTATTGGGAAGCAGCCCCATCAAACATAAAAATGGCCTTTTTTATATTCATTAGTTGATTTAAATACGTTAGTAATTTAGAAATAAATACTTGTACCGCAATTGTATCATGTCTTAGAACTTCTGATATTACAACAAAACTTAGATTTTTAAGCATTCCTGACTCCATATAATAAATAACAAACGGATGAATTGAAGCCTGATCATTGTTCCAATGATGACTTTGAACAGCATCCTGAAGTACAAATGAATAATTCTCTGCAAAATCGCAAATAATAACTACTTCTCCTTCTTTTAATGAAGACTTTGTGTCTTTTAAAAATTTAGATTGCTTAGATTTTAGATTTTTAAGCATTCCTGACTCCATATAATAAATAACAAACGGATGAATTGAAGCCTGATCATTGTTCCAATGATGACTTTGAACAGCATCCTGAAGTACAAATGAATAATTCTCTGCAAAATCGCAAATAATAACTACTTCTCCTTCTTTTAATGAAGACTTTGTGTCTTTTAAAAATTTAGATTGCTTTGTTTTTATATAATTATGAGTTAATAGTTTTTCTAATTTCTCGCTAAAATATTCAACAAATTCATCGACAGGTTTTAATAGCGTTTCTAAATTACATCTATCAGTTGTAATCCATTGTTCGAACGATATCTCAGACAAGTTATGTTTCTCAAGTTCTTTTAAAAATCTTATCTCAAATTCTGACAGCGTGGGACAATTTTCGCATTCACGGAGGTAACAATATTTTGATCTTGATGATGAATTACACAATAACTTCTCAAAATGTTGATTACAATCAGTGTTGAATGAATATTTTTTTAAACTGTGAAGCATTAAATCAATATTTTCGTGAATTGCGCAAACACAAACGTTGTGAGAACCTGAAGCATTTAGCAATTTACAATGTTTTGGTCGTAATGCTGCAAAAGTACTAAATCCAATTTTATGTTCCCTGACTTCTTTAAATCTAGTGAAAGTTTCTCTAAGTGATGAAAGTAATAACCGTTTTTGAATTTGTTGACGCTTACCATTAGTGTTTACAGAGACATAATCTCTTTGTCCCGGTGTCACGGTAATGACCAACAACTGAATTCTTTTAGCACCTTTTTATTGTTAAAAAAGGTTGGGGAGTTGGGGAGCGGTTTGGAAAGTTTTTTTTTTTTGGGGGGGGCGACCAATCAGTGGGGCGGGGGTGGGCCGCAACTCATAATACTAAATCTAAATTTCAACTTTAACCTATACTAAGGACGAATAAAAAAAATAGGTTAGGTTTTATGCTGTTTCCCACTTATTTAGGGATAGGGATATAAAAATTAATCAACACAAAAAACAAAGGAATATTTTTTTTCCCCCCCCCCCGGCGGTTGGTTTTCTTTCCCCTTTGGTGGTTTTTGGTCGGGGGGGGGGGGGGGGGGGGCGGGGGGTGAGGGGGGGGGTGGCGCCCGGCATGGCTCTGCTGATGTCGTCCTCGTCAAAAAATTGTATCACTTGATTCTTTGTATCCGGATTCAAACGATTCCCCGATCTGTCGTTGGGGGTAGCCAATACTCCATTTTCGGCTGCCAATTCTTTTGCTTGTAATGCAAGGTATTTGTTTGTTTCAAATTTGCTCGTTATCTGCTGAATCGTCCACGAATTAGGCAAAACTGTTAATATACGTATTTTATCTATTCTCGAACAATCTGGTTCTATGAATTTTTCTTTCAATTTGGAAATAGTTTCATCATATTCCACAACCTTTGTTTTCAATGTAGCTAACTCTTCGACTTCTTCTTATGGTGGTAAGCTGAATAGATATTTTCTAATACCTGCTACAATTTCGGCAAATTTTTGCCGACGGTATTTATCGTTTTTAAATTCTCTAATGGATATCGGAGACACATTTATTCCTGCAATTCCATTATTGAATAACTCAATGTTGTGTATCCTGGAATAATCCGGTAGGTCACTGTCCTGAGAAGATGCCGAGGTAATTGAAGCTGCCGATGGTATTTCCTTCAAATCGTTCCGTGATGTGGTTGGTGCTTCGTCATGTCCACCGTTTTCTGGTTGCTCCACTCTTTCGACAGGATTACGACGATACGAATATAACCGACATGAATCACAAATTCTTAATGACGTGTTAAAATGGACCGTACACTGCATGGATAAAAGTTTTTCAATTAACTTGTCAGTTAAATTTCTAAGTTTAGGCGAACACCGTCTCCCGATTTCACGAAAAGGTTTACAACAATGCTTTGTTTCGAGTTCCATTTCAAATCGTTTTACACTTTACGCTACTTATGAAAGACACTGTTAAACTGATGTCATGACTTTGTAATGTAATCCTTTTTATACGTACTAGGTACGCACTTTAGGTACTTTTTTGAAATATTGGTATGTGCAGGGGTATGCATGTAAATTATATTTTCTGTCAACACCAAAGGGAATGCATGAATAGGTATAAATGGGCGTAACAATTGTATTCCTACTGGTATAAACAGTTTAACTAATTAAATACATTATGTTTCTACCTGAACAAAATACGCTTGTACACTAACATGAATACTAATTATTTTTGTTTCGGGTTAGGTTTTCATAATATACTGTAAGTAAAAGCAGCAAATTTTGTCGTGTTACCTACAGTAAATATCAGGAATCAGTTTGTCTAGTATTCTCGGTAATAAAAAGTATATTGTAGAAAATTTTATGTACAATTTGAAAAGAATACTTTTGCAGATGGACAATCACGACTAACATTTGAAAAAGGGATATTTTCATGGAAAAAGCCATTTTTTCGACATTAATTTCAAATTATCTCGAAAACGGATACATTTAGAATGTTGCTTACTAAGAGCATTTTTGTTTAAAATCACTAGAAAAATCGTATTATATTATTAAAATATGGTTATTTATGCAAAAACAACAAATTAGAAAAAAATTGAATTTTTCTTACTTCTAAGAACTTTTTTATCTTAAGTTGCTCCATCGTAGAACAACTTCTATTCTTTTTCTTATAACTCAAAGCCTTTTTGAAAAAAAAATTATAAAAATCGTACGTTGGACAGATTTGCTAATTGATTTTTAAGTTTAATTTTTGATTTTTTTTTGAAGAAATATTTTTTTTTTTACAGTGTACATATTTTTTTCATAAAGTCAAATTAATTAACTACAACTTCTTCTCAGACGCAATTTTATTACAACCAACGGTTTTCGAGTTATGATTTTTTGAAAAATACGCATGACAAAACACATACGCCCTTTTGAAAAATTTGTCTTGAGTCAAAAAATTCCCTTAACCCGCGGAAAATCCATCGTCACCAATTCCGAAGACATGTGCAAAGTTTCATCCAAATCGGAGAGGGTCGAGTTCAGTCATTTGCTCATTTGGCAGAGAAATGCTCTATAGGAACCTAACGGTTTAAAGATACCGCAACTATTGCAGCGCGTACCCTATGCAAGATAATGTTCATAGGTAATAATTTTGCTTGTTTTTCATGTACGGTCCCTCACAAGAATCTGCAATACTATATTCCCAAGGTCAAATTCATACAAAACGTAAACCGGAACGGAAACGAAACACCATACGAAAATGCGGTTGCTTATCTATTTTTTTTAATTATCAACATTAGATTAGTGTATCTGCCCCCTCCCCACAGTCTTGGGTGGGGGGGGGTGGGGTTTGTGGTGGGTAGTTTATTTAAGTGGGGGGTGTTTCGTCGGGGGTGGCGTGGGGCGGGGGGTGAATTTTTTTCGCTGCGCGGTTTTCTTAATATAAAAAAAAGAGAGGAGGGGGGTGGGGAGTGTGCTGCGGGGTGTTTGTTTTTTTATGCAGCTGCAATAACCACGAAAGTAAAATAATGCAAAATGGTGGTTTTTCTCGAATTTCAAAAACAATTTAAATGTAATTCAATGATACACCATTTTGTTTTAATACTAATGTGGTGCGATTTTAAAACAAGGGAAAAATCGAAGGTTTTTGAAATCCTTTTTTTTTTTCATTCCAGAACAAGTCTAAAATGGTTCAATCTAGACGGTGTAATTCTCTCTCTCTCTCTCTAAAAAAAAAGGCTTGAATCCCCCCCCCACCACCCGCCAATTTGGGAAATCCTGGCTACGCCTATGGTGCCTCCGGAATTTTGAAAAGTAGGACATCTTTTGAAAAAATCATCGTTCCTTTGAAGGTCTGATTGCCAGTGAATCGAGCAAACTACACTTTTTGTCCATTTTTGACAATTTTGGGATGGGGAGCGATTTTATAGTGATCCATTTGAGTATCGTGATTTAAAAAAATCTTCACTACGCAATCCAGATCGACAATGCAAACCCCCAGTTTAAATGTAAAATTTAAGTTATCTGGTTTGATATCCATTTTTTTTTCGTAAACATCTTAAAGTAGCCTTTGAATACTTGAGTCTAGCCTCCAATCTATAATATGATATTGAACATTGAATAGCTCCACTGATCTCACAACCACGTTTACTTTAGATCGCATTTAACAGAAGAGAAAAACAATTCCAATCTCCGTCTGATCCCTTTAAAGACCGTCAATTACCTAGAATGTCGCATAACCAGGAAGGGATTTCCGTCACAAGCGCAAACACACTTCCACCCTTCCTCCCCTCGCCCTTGGAAAACCTAATGTTTTCCTTCCCATAATCAAATTATGATTATTACATGTCTCCAGCGATGGTGGTTTGTCCGTCCGACCGAAGAATTGCTCGTTCGTCATAAAATAATACCATTACCAGCTGGAATAATATGCAGAAGGTTGTTGTTGGTTTGGTCTTGCATCCTGTCTCGGAAGAAAGTGCAATCACCATTAACCAGGTTCGAATGGCTCTAGGGAAGCGCTGCGGGAGGTCGGGTCATCTCCTGCCAGGGGCCATTAGATGGCTACTTTATGGTGGGAAAATCGTTCGCAGTCTAATACTTTCTTGGGCTTCCCGTCGTCGTCGTCGACGTCGATGTTGAGCGTGAGTGTATTTGAGTGGAAAAGGGATTTATGATGGCTGATGTAATAACCTAGTGCACTGTCGAGACAGGATGTGGCAAATCTCCTATGACCAGGACGACGACGAGGACGTTGATGATTATGATGATGATGATGATGATTAAGGCGATGCGGTCACGACTGAATGCACAGCAAGCACACGTCGTCCCGTTCGCGTTTCCGTAGATAAAGCTACTTCTCTAGTTGCGAAATGCGCGGGTGGGGGAGGAAAGCCTAACACATTAGCTACTGACGACGCTTTAATTGCGTGTCGTAAATTTGCTCGGATGTGAAAGATTTAATGGGATTAATTTAACTGATCGACTTGGGTTCCGCCACGCTGAGGTTGGTCGTGAAATTCGTATCACGTGGAAATTCAAGTGCGCAATTTTATGTTTCGAACGTGTTGATTGCTAGCAAACAGTTACATTTGCGTGTTTCATTTTTTGCAGGCAACCGACAGAACGATCTGAAGGACGAACGGCGAAGAGCGCAGATGTCATCAGCACGGCAGGTGCTGGAACGTTCCACTATGATGCTGCTGACGTCATCCAGGGTAAATGTGAAGCACGCTTTGAGCAGTTCGAAATAATCGCCAACCTCCCACTCCCCTCCTTTTCCAGACATGCATACGGCATCCGGGATGTCCCCACTCCAAAGAAAATCGAGATACCGTGTTTTGCCAAATGCGACGAGCGATGGATCTGATACATTACGTGGTGAAGGATGGCATTCTGGAAACGGCTAGCGAGCGAAATGCGTTACGACAGGTAATCCTTGATTGAATCTTACACCGAGAAGTGATTCCTTTCAACAGAATTTCCTCCACCCGTCCGCAGGTCCCTGAGTGGGATTCGGAACGGGCGACGGCCTTCACCTGTCTTCGCCATTTTTCCCGCCTCATCGAGATGTCCCGACCGGACTACGAACGGCGCAGTTCCGGCAGCAAAACGAGCTCTTCCATGGCGGCAAACGTCGGGCCGCCCCCACTTGGTGCCAAAGATTGCGTCTCGCCGACGGCACAGCGCGACAAGGAAACCGGAATCGAGTACCGGCGGGAGCTGACGCGGCGGAACAGCGAACGCGATCGCGACAGAAATTCCATTGGTCATTCCAGAGAGTATAGTACTAGGGAACGAGAGTTTCCCAAATATGACAATAAAGCTGAAGTAAGTTTCTCAAATTTCCATTGCCTTTCAACGCATTCAAACTTCTCTTGAACCCACAGCTAGGGATTTCAATATTTTCCTCGGACACCCGGGAGCAGCTGCTGGCCGCGCTCGATAAGGTTTGTGAAAAAACTCAGGACTTTACGGATTCGGCGTACACGAGTCACGACTACCGGGAGAACATCCTACTGCTGTGCGACCGTGCCAAGCTGGAGCTGAATCAGCTGATGCGAATTGCCGTCAGCATGGAGCAGTATCCGAACGCATCCTACGACATCGAAGGTGCCATCGAGAGCGTCCTGACGGCGGCGCACGACCTCACGACGCAGCTGACCTTGACCGCTCAGGACCAATCGGCCGAGCTGTCCCATATCATCAAGGCCGGCATCGACATTGCCAACTCGCTCAGGAACATTGCCTTAAATCAGGAGATCGATCGGTTACAGGAATGTGCCGATCGGTTTCATGAGCATATCGACCACATATTGGAGGTAAGTTCGAATGAGCTTGACGATTATTAAGTTCCATTAATTGCCCCACCCGCCAGGTGTGTAAACTGCTGCGACAAATAGCCCTCACGGAGTCCCTGCAGGTGCAGGCCAAATTCACCGAAATCAACGTACGGATCTACGGGCCCCAGGTGATTACGGCAGCTCGAGCTTTGACGTCGCATCCGGAGAGTAAACATGCCAAGGATAACCTCGAAGTGTTTGTCGATATGTGGCAGTGGCTGTCTACGGACGTTACCACCATCACTAAGGAGGTGATCGACCTGGCGCAAACAACGACCAAAACCGACAAAACCACCGAGTATCTTAGTCTTCCGAGACCTGGGGTAAGTGGGTTTTAGATTACCCTTAGGTTGTTCAACTATTTTCAAACTTTCAAACAGAAACATGGAACCACATCGAAACCGCTGAAGCCAACGCGCCTTGATTCGGAGGAGCAGGAAAAGATTGCCAAAACGGGACTGGAGATGAAGATGGTCACCAACGAGATGGACGCCGAGACGGACAAGTGGAACGGGGCGTCCGAGGAGAACAACGACATCGTCAAGAGGTACTCTTTTTTAAAAGCTATTCTTTTCATAAATCTCAATTGGTAAAAGCATATCGAGAAAATTGCCGTCTCTATCGGCAGTAGTAAAATGAAGCGTTGATATAAAGTAACGCCCTGTTAAACGGTTAACAACCCGTTCAAAACGATGATAGGATGCTTTCCAACATTCTCTGCTGTGGAATCATTAAAGAGCTTTTAACAGGATGGTGATAAACCCAGGGGGCAGAGGATATCCGCTTTCGACCTGCATTAAGTAAACTTCAGTAACTCGCCAGAGTGCAGCGAGCAGTAAATCTCGTGTTTCAGAGGGCGCATTAATGGCAAACGAGATTGAGTTCATACTGCCATTTGGCTTTCTTCGCGGATGCAGCTGGAGATGAGTTTTATTAAGTTGAAGAGCTTTAATTAGTGTTGAATGTAATCAAGCGAATGTTGCAAGTAAGTAATACTAAGATTTGTTTTTTCATTTGATTGATCAGCAAGAGTTTCAAGACTTTTTGATTCTTGACTATCTGTTGTCCTGTCAAAACAACATGAACAAGTACTATCTGTAACTCGTCTGAGTATAGACGTCCACAAGAAGAAACCAAAGTTATGCTTGTGGAATGATATTTTCCTGGTTTTTTTTTTATCAAGGTCGTTAATTGCTCAATCAAGTTAGCTTTACGGAGCCGGTATATCTTTGTTTTTTGATAACACGAATTAATTAATACTATGTTTAAAGCCTGTCCACGTTAAATTTCGGACACCAAAATAATAGCAGCGAAAAAAAATTACACGTACAGTGTCGGACAAAAGTTAAGCAACTTATGGAGTAACCAAAATATTTTTGTTATACATTATATATCCCCACCAAATTTTATGAAAACGATGGTTTAGTGAAAGGCTCATTATTTTATTCTTCAATATGTTTGGATTCTGGAATCATTTAACAAATAACAGTTGAAAGTCCATTTTTAACACGACAAAAGTTAAGCAACCATCGATGAATCTAGGATCAAAATTCAAAATAGTCAATATTTCGTGGCGTACCCATGATTTTTTAAAACGGCTGCACAGCGTCGAGGCATTGAGCCAATTAAATTGTTGATAGTGTCTTGCGGAATTTCATTCCAAGCTTTTGTAAGTGCCGAAAACAATTCGTTAGTGTTTTTATAGGTAACACCACTTCTGACCCTGCGATTCACTATTCCCCATAAATTTTCAATAGGATTCAAATCGGGAGAGTTGGATGGCCATGGTAGAACCCTGGTGTTGTGCTGCTGGAACCACCGTGTTGCAATTTTGGACGTGTATTTCGGATCATTTTCCTGTTGAAACCACCACATTAAGGTCATCTCTTCTTCTGCATACGGTAACATAACATTTTGCATTATGTCACGGTATATCATCCCATTCATTATTCCGTTAATACAATGAAGTGGTCCCATACCTTGTGCCGAGAAGCATCCCCAAACCATTAGGCTACCTCCTCCATGCTTAAATGTTTTTCTATAGTACTTTGGATCCAATCGTGTGCCTATTGGTCTTCGTACTTTTTTCATACCGTCGGAGTCGACCAAATTGAACTTGATTCATCACTAAAAAGCACGGTTCTCCATTTGGCTACATCCCAGTCCAAATGTGTCTTGCATAACTGCAACCGAGCCATTCTATATTTGTTGTTTATGAGCGATTTCCTCGCCGGTCTAAAGCTCAATAGTGATGCATGCACCAAGCGTCGCTGAACAGTTCGAGCGCTGATATTTACTTTCAACATGTTTTTTTTTTATTTCGGATGACGTTGCAAAAGGATCATTTTTGGATGAACGAATAATGAGGCGATCCTGTTTTATTATTGTTTTCCGTGGGCGTCCAGATCTTGAAGCGGTAGTAACTGTGCCTCTAGAATTATAGCGCTTAATTATGCGCGAAATAACCGACTTATGGATTTTTAATTGAATGCTTATATCATTTTGAGCCTGTCCACTATGGTACATATCGACAACTTTTTGTTCTAGCTCATCACCGTATACTTTACGCGACATTTTCTTCCAACAAATTACTCAATGCTAGAAAACTAGTTTTCACTACCGTTATCCTTTGTGACTGTGCAAAATGACTCACTACGTAAAGTAAACCATAAACTAATATAGAACACGAGAATATTGGGCGTTTGACATTGCATTGTTGCCAGTTTTTGCATAACAGTTGCTTAATTTTTGTCGCTTGTCGTCGAAGGGTTCTTGAACGTTTTCAACCACTGTTGCCGATGAACATAATTTAGTGCATTTATATTAACACAAACTTAACAAGAAATGAAAAAGTTGGTTGGCCAATAAGAAAAAGCAATCATAAGTAGCTGTTTTCTAAGTATATTCCACAAACACTATAGGATTATATGCAGTTGCTCAACTTTTGTCCGACACTGTAATTGAACAAAACCAATTGTTTATTTCAAATTATTAGAGTTATATCTACATCAGAAACAGTTGATTAAGATGTACATCCTTCTTTCTGTATAGTTTTCGAAGTTTCTGTGGTACACTCGCCATCAGGTTCCGTACGGTATCCTCCGATACGCCCACCGTGACGATTCTCCATCTTCTCTTGCAATCATCGGTACCATTTGCTTTTTTCTTAGTTTCGAAGAATTTCCGCTTATCTAGAGCCCAGTACTTCTCTATTGGGCGAAGTTCTGGACAGTTTGGTGGATTGACTGTTTTTGGCACGTTTTTGACCGATTGTACCTTATACCATTCCAGGACGGATTTCGCATAGTGCCAAGAGGCCAAATCAGGCCAAAACAGAGCTGGAGAGTCGTGGTTTCTGGTGAACCACTTTTGCAGACATTCTTTCTCGTACACATCCTTATTGATAGTGCCGGTAGAGACGAAACATTTAGATTTTCGACCACAACTACATATGGCCTGCCAAATCAAACACTTCTTCGAGAATTTGGACACCTTCTTTGTCCGGAAATGCTCGGCAACGGCGTTCCTTTTCATTGCGGTATGAAAAACCAGACCCGGAAGCTGTTTAAAGTCTTCGAGTACATATGTTTCGTCGTCCATTATGATGCAAGAAAATGTTTTCAAAAAATTGGTGTAAAGCTCCTTAGCATGACTTTTTGCCGTGAAATTTTGCTTGTTATCACGGTTGGACACCTTTTTCACTTTGTACGCCTTCAGTCCTTGCCTCTGCTTTGCTTTTTGTACGTATGATTCTGACTTCCTAACTTTGCGAGCCACATTTCGCACAGAAAGATTGGAATCTTTCTCAATAATGGCTACCACCTTCTGTCCATTTGTCGGGAGCATACTTTTCGATTTGTTCCACTTCCAAGCTTCAGATCCACAGTCAAGTGCTGGTCAAATGATTTTCAAACACAAAACACGGTACTTTTCGGTAGTTTTAGTTTCTTGGCAAGATCACGTACCGATAAATTCGGATTTTGCAGCCGTTCGTACAAAAAGCGTTTGCGCACTTGATTCGACGCCATTTTACTGAACATAACAAGAATGTAAATATGATGTACCACAAAATAAATTGGAGAGTTCCAGCTGTCATATGAGTGAAACGTTTCAGCGCTCCGTGAAATAATTCAGAATCTACACTGAAAAAAAGTGTCCGAAATTTAACGTTGACAGGCTCTAGTAGGAATTGGGCCGTTTACTCGCGGCTTACCCGAGGTTAAAATGGGTGATATTTTTTTGGGATGGATTGGACAAAAAAACATGGGAATGGAATTCAATGGTTTCATCAAATAGTTGTAGCCAGCACTAGGCTGTTGTGCGATAAGGTCAGGACTCCCTTTTTGTGTTCGGTCGGTTTTGATGCCAATTGGGCGGCGATGAGACTTCTCAAGATGTCAAAAGAAACACAAAATAATGAATACAGAAAAAGACACAGAGAGACATTAAACTCTTATACTACACACTACCAAAATGTCATGTAAATTTCAGTCCCCTGAAACCGACACAAGCAAGCGTCATTTAGCACATAAGAATGAGTTGAAAGAGATGAGAAAATAACTTTAATTAAACACATATTTTGTCGAATTGCGTTTGTGTCAGTTTAAAAAGACATAATTTTACACGAAATCTTTTTTTACGTTTCCCGACTTTTTTTAAACATGAATTACGTCTCTTTTAAAATGCTCAATTTCTAGGTGTGTAGACATAGAAGTTTTGCAAAGGCCTTTATTATTTGCAGTTACTTCACAAGCGTCGATTTCGACGCCTTAAGGAGTTAGACGAGAAATTTTGTAGAAAGAGTAGCACCTTTTATCCTGTAAAGCACTCTTTCGTAAGAATCGTTTCTATCCAGACATATAATGTTAAATCGTAGAGGTTGAGTTCAATTTCTGAAGAAAGCCATGTTTCACAAAAAGCAAATATATTACAATCGGAGCTATGAACTAAATAAATTGAACGAGTCTAGTTCAGGCACCAGACTACGGTAGTTCCACTGTTATACAGTAATCATATCTCCGACCTGATTCAATGAATTATTTATCTAAAGGTATGATCGATGCTAGGAGGGGCCATGAAACAGTCAATTGATTAAGGTATGAGTCCAATGTCGGAAGCAAAGCAGAAACTAAGCTTCTTAGAAGGTTTTGTATATTTAACATATCTTAAATGAATGCCACAACAGTGTCAGTGTCCGAAAAAGCTATCAATCCTCGATCGGACTAAGATTCATTCTGAGAAGCTCGAGGAGTAGCGATTTTTTCGATTTTTTTAATGGCGAGATTTTCTTACTGCAGCCAGGAATTGAAGCAGCAGTGGCATTCGGTTTTGATAATGTATCCCCATGAGCCTGAAAATTTTGCAATCTTTTGCTGGTGACTTTAGTTTTCTTACGACGCGCTTTCGGAGAAAATTGTTTCCTTTTGCAGGATTCGGGTGCGTGTACCACCGTAGAATTACCTTCATCAGATGAGTCACAGTCCGATTCTCCAGCTGACAAAATCGAAAATTGGTTTTCATCAAGAACGTCCGTTGCAGCATCTCTGCATAAGTCTGCTTGAAGCGCCCAGTGATGGAACGTTGCACTTTATTGGATTATCTTTTGTACCTTGGACACTCCTACAAAGAGCGAGGATTCTCACCACAATAGATGTATTTCTGCACAGCTTGTGTGCAAGAATCCTCTGTGTGGTTTTCACCACACTTGCCGCAACGAAATGTGTTGCCGCAATGACTGGCCGAACTTCCCAGCCTTTTGCAGCTGGTACAATTCCCCAGTAACAATTTTAGTTTTATTCCAGCCGTATAGCACTCCTCCCGGCTTTGTGGAAAAAAAAACTACATTCACAACTGCTTTGTCTACCAACACCTTCTCTATACTTCTTCATAGCCGGTAATTAGATTTCAATGAAAAAAAAACGACCTCTCATTTACAACTATGTTATCGGCGATGAAACACTTGCACGGGTGGATTCTGTACGGGATCTCGGAGTCATTTTGGACAAGGAGCTTACATTCAAGGAACACTACGAGGTAATCATCAAGAAAGCGCGTCGTCAACTAGGTTTCGTATCCAAAATTACAAAAGAATTTCGTGATCTGTATACGCTTAAGTCGCCATCTTGGAAACGTCATCTGTCGCGTGGGACCCTTACCATATAACAGTAGTCGACCGAATTGAAGCTGTACAATGGAAGTTCATTAGATTCGCCTTACGCTTGCTTCCCTGGAATGACCAACTGAATCTGCCATCGTACGAAGCGTGATGCCAGCTGCTGGGCTTGAATTCATTGGAGCACCGTAGAAAAACTGCTAAAGTTGTGTTCGTCTTCAAAATGATGGCTGGTGAATTTGACGCTCCGAATCTACTGGCTATGTTGGACGTGAACGTACCTGGGTACACACTTCGTTCTAGTGATTTTTTTTTTTGCTTGCCTCGACGTTACTACGAGTATGATCAGAACGAGCCAATTCGGTCAATGATGAACGTGTTTAACCATCGGTATCCTGACTTTGATTTCAATATTAGTGTTGACGTGTTTAGAACTAGAATATAGATTCATTAAGACTGTCCAATATTGTCAGATGAATAAAATTTATAAATAAATAAATAAATAGCCAAAATGTGTACAAAACGGCCCACTCTATAGACGGTTGTGAGAACAAGTTAATAAAACCTTTATGAAGACCATAAAGATTTTGAAAATGTTCTAGTGAAAGATGCTATAACCACTTAAGAACCTTCATAAAACCTATTGGCTGCCAAGAGAATCAGCATGGCCGTAGCTGTCCAACTTCGCTGTTATATCGTGGTTGGTTCTTGTTGTTCTGCTTTGTTCGATTGATTATCTGCTCTTCTGATTCATTTTGCAGTAAATAATATCTGAGAAAAATATTCTAGTGTTGTGAGAAATTTGGCTTGACAGCCAAATATCCTAAGGGCCGGTTCATAAACCACGTAGACTCATTTTTGAAAATCTCAGACCACCTCTCCCCCATGCAGCAATTCTCTCGAAAAAGACACATTTTGAAAATTTTTTTGTTTGTACATTTTGAGAATGAATTGTAATGTTTGATTCGTGTCACTTTGGATTCTGAAGAGGTCATAATTCTGCACAAACAAAATAGAATCACGAAAAAATCTTCCATATTTAATGCTAATTAAACAAAAGTGCTACATACACCATGCAGCAGAAAATAGAAGACGAAAAATCAAACCACTCTATTTAACTATATTCGTATCTAGAGGTTCCAACCCGGGATATCCCGGGATAAATAATCCCGGGATCTTGAAAAATTCGGGATTTCCCGAATCCCGGGATAAGATTTTTCACCGTCCCGAAAATCCCGGGCTTCCCGGGACACAAATTTCTTACATATTTTTTCGCTTTGATACTTCCCAATTAATTTCAGTGTACCGTTTACACGCATTCAATATAACCCATACAACGCCAACATACATATTAACTGTACCTACATCGATGTTATACATCATTCATGAAAATGCAAAATTCCTTTTGTGTTGGTTTGCATTTTTGCCTATACATTTAACACACACACGTGCGCGCGCGCCAATACGACGCAAGCTGTCATTTCCATTCAAAACATTGTTTTCATTCACTGATTACTGCTTTTGTGTTCATTGAATAATTTCGGATTGCCGTTACATCAAAGTAAGTAGTAATACAAAATTTGTGCTAATGTAGTCTTACATCCAATTATTTTAAAGGCATGGCTGAAATTTGAAAACACTTCGATAGAATTGCGGATGACAAAGAAAAAGCACGATGTCGGAAGTGCGAGCAAATTTTGTCGTGCAAGGGCTCTTCGACCAGTGGCTTGCTCTGGCACATGAAGAACAAACACGACATGGATTCCAAATCCCCCTACAAATCCTAGTGAGTCTGCTGCGAAAGTTAAATCATCCACACCGAATGTCCCAGTGAAACAAGTATCGATGCTCAAGTTCGTTAAACGTCAGTCACTGGCGGAAATTGTAGCTCGGCTGGCAGTAGAGGACGGATTTTCGATCAATGCAATCACCAAAAGTAAGTTCATCAGACAATTGATCTCAGATCGTGGATATTCTCTGCCAACGTCGAATACATCCGTCATGAAGCTGGTCGCCGAATACTATGGATACGCTCAGCAGGAAACGCGTGATGAAATAGTGAAGCGTATGAATAGCGGTGAACTGGTTAGTCACACTTTGGACGAGTGGACAAGTCTAAGCAACAAGCGCTACTTAAACGTGAATGCCCATTTCGCTTACGGATCATTCTACAACTTGGGTGACGGATCATTCTACATTCGTGGATCACTACCTGCTGAAAAGGTTTTGGAAATGGTCAAGGATATGGTCCGGAAATTCGGTATTAAGGATGGAAACATTGTAGTATCAACGACTGACGGAGCTCGAGTGATGACGAAAATTGGAAGATTGTCGGATTACCTTCATCAGCAGTGTTACAACCATGCGTTTCACTTGGGGGTTGCGATGTCCTGTACAAGGATCAGCCACGGTCAATTGAAAATGAGGATTCAGATAGCGACGATTCGGTAGTGATAACTCGTGATGAAGTTGGTTCTTCGGGTATTTTGGAATGTTCATGTTCATATTAAAGAAAACAGCTAATTTAGTGGACGTCAAAACTCGTTGGAACTCGACTGAATCGATGCTGGAGCACTTCATTCGCGGTTTTGATTGCATCAAAGAGACACTTTCCGAAATAGGCCTTTCAGGTCTTATTTTGTACAGTGATTTCGAGGTTGCAAAAAACCTTCAGGAAGCTCTTCAGCCAATCAGACTCGCTTTGAAAGCATTGGGAAGACGAGACGCTACATTGTTGTCTGCGGAAGGCAGTTTGAGTTTCTTGTATTGGAAGCTTGAGAAAAGTAACTCCAAAGTTGGAAACGACCTCTTGAAATCGCGAAAAGAATCAACGAACGGCGCCAAAAGGAATTACGCGCTGAAGTTCCTTCAAGGTCTTCCGTTGTCAACACAAGTGCCAAAAGAACTGGAAAGCTCATCGAAAACGCAATATTAAGTTCATCAAGGAATTGGGAGTTCGATTGTTGCAAGACTGCCAAAGACAGACCGATGATGATGCTGCCGAGTTGAATGCTGGATTGTCCTGTATGCATGACGATTCAGGATCGACACCATCGAGCATGGAATCAGCTATAAAGGAATATGCCAACCCGTCCCAGACTGATTCGGCAATGATTGATTTTTTAAAAGTAATTGCGAAAGAGCTGTCACTTTTGAGCTACATGGTAAGTTGAGCCCGAATCTTGAAATCATTTTCGGCGGATTAAAATCAATCAAACCGACGTCAACCGATAGCGTGCGCATCTTTTCGAACTCCGGAAATAACTGTTCTTAAAAGTGAACCTCACTGTCCGATGAAAGCATTATTAACATTTGCTTCTTGAAGTGTATTTGAATATTTTTGTTTTTTTTTATTCGTAGCTCCCTTCTACGGGAGGACACAGACGCACACGCTGCATGATGAAATTTCACAACAATAGCTATTCACTGGGTTTGAAGAGCTATTAAATTATGCACATTCGGTGGCGTCAAAACCTGCTGCTGTGTTGTAGCTTGGTTGAGATCGATTATTTATTGCGATGATGATAAACTGTGATTATTTTTTATGTTTACTCTGCCACAAAGCACTACACGGTGTATACGGTGAGCTTCCGATTGGAATCGAAGACTATTTCATTTTGCATTCCTTATTACTGCTCGGTATTGAAACCAACACTTAGAGAGGGAAAAAACGAGTGGCGTGAAGAAACACGGCCCTACTTGTACGGGTCAGCGTTCGTTATTGAATGCGAATGGACCCTTGGAAAGCATTCAAAATTCGAACGATTATCAATTCCAAGAAAACAGAATACACTTAATCTTAGCATTTGGTAGTATTAAGTTGGAATACATTGAACCCGTATTAATTTATAATTTCATCATTAAGGTGACCAACTTAGAGGTAAGTTGGTCCAAATAAAACTAAATATTTATGGTAAAAAAATTACAAGCAAATCATAGCTTTTGAAAGTGTTATTTGCATTTTACAATAAAAGATAACGAGCTTTAATTTTAAGAAAAATTTAACAAAAAGAATCAGATAATTAAGACGTTTCAACGTTTTATCTTAATCAAAAAATAAGAAATATTATCCATTATCCAATCCATTTTTTGAGGTAGTATTTTTCAACATAAAGGGTGTCCCACATCAAATTGCATCACGGAGAAACGCGGTAGAAAATTATCCATTGGGTATTTTCTCTTGAAAATTTGAGTTAAAAGTAATTAAGAGTGTTTTTTTTTGCTGTATTTTTATCGCTGTCAGTTTTTCGAAAATTGGAAAAAAAGGCCCTACGATCTTCTGGCCGGATCTAGCTTCGTGCCACTATTTAAATGTTGTCCTAGAGCGGTACGAAGCCAATGGGGTCACTTTCGTACCCAAGGACATGAACGCCACCAACGCACCGGAACTAAGGCCCATCGAAAAAATAATGGGCTATTATGAATCAGGCGGAAGCATCTCAAGGAGTCAAATCTAAGGAAGACATGAAGAAAAAGTGAGTTTCTGCACAGAAGAAGCTGCAGCGAGATGTTGTAGAGGACCTAAAAAGTGGAGTTAAGCGTAAGGTGCAGCGTACGTTTATGGTTTTGAATTTGAATTAAATAAATAAACCAAAATCTTACTAATAGGTTATATTATAATGGCTGAAAGTAAGAAAAGGATCGGTCAACTAGGTAATTTTCTACAACGTTTTTTTCCGTTTTGCAATCTGATGTGGGACAACCTTTATCAAGTTTTAATTTTTATTTCTAAACCAACTGCATGGAATGGTCATGAGTCACCTTCACTGAAGTCATTTTCTTGTTTAATTGATATATTTTTATAAGTTAAAACGCATTTTGCCCGATTGAGAGTGAGCCAATGGAGAGTTGTTTTGGTGCAATGCGCCGACGCTAAATCCAGCCAAAACCGTAGACGGGTACTATGCTTCTGATAATAAAGGCAGCAAACTTTTTTGCAGACACTCAGATCGATAGACTTCCGCATTGATTGTTCTGGTAGTGTAAAAAATGGTAGACTTCATACCGCAGGAATATATTGCCATACCAGCACTTTTCAACCAAACTTCTCCACTTGAATCGACCTGTCTGCATTGCTTACATCCTCTCCAACGACGGCAGCGTAATATTGAGGACTTGGAAAGGTTTTTGAGTCCTTTTTGACATACGTCTCGTCGCCCATAACAATGCATCCATCCGGTCGCTGCAAAACTCGCGAATACCATTTCCGGGTCCTTGTTGCTGCGCGTTGCTTCTGTTCTGCACTTTGTTGGCCGGTTTTCTGCTTCTTGTAGGTCTTCAGGCTGTTCCGTTTCTTGATACGTTGAATCATTTCAACGCTAGTTCCCGCTTCATTGACCAAATCACGTATCGACATTAATTTGTTCTTCTGAATTAGAGCTACCACTTTCTGATCCAGATTAAGGTTGAAAGATCTCGGTTTTTCTGCCTCTTTCTGGCAGTTCATCCAAAGAACATTTTTCCTCAAACTTGGTTATGATGGATTTTATGTCGTTCACGTTGAGGGCAATCTGCTTCGGCTTCACTGGGTAGGTCGGTTTCTTGACACTGAAAACCGGATTGAGGCTTGCTAGTTGATTGTCCATTTCACTAAGTGTTGATCGACGTACTGATCTTTGGCGGCTCAACGACAGTGGATTAAAGAGCTGTTTGGCGTCCAAGCGACCTTTCATTTGCAAGCAAAATCAGAAGAAGCAGCTGGAGTTTGCCAAAAAAATACGCTGATATGTCGGTAGACTTCTGGAGACGTATTTTATGGGCTTACGAGAGTAAGTTTACGCTATTTGACCAAAAACGGTGCTCAAGAGTTTGGAGAGCTTCTGGTGAAGCACACAAGGATCGATTCATCCAGATGACAATGAAGCATGGAGGTAGGAAAATCATGGTCTGAGGAGCGTTTGCGTGGTCAGGAGTAGGAAATTTGGCACATATCAAAGCCGAAGCAACACACAAAACATCTTTTGAGAATGATTTTTAATTGTTTGTTTTATAAATGTGCTATAAATGTTTTGCAAAACATATCACGTTCGGAGCGGTTTGGATCCCTCAAATTTTCGAGTGATTTATACTTTATTATTGTTCTTAAACTGGTTTAACTGCCAACTGGAAGCACATCATAGATACTCAGAACTGCTTTTTCAATAATGGGAGTTGGCTTAGCAAAGAAGCAACAGACCTAGCACGCAAAAGTCTAATGTTCAAATCCCATGCTTTGACAATGTTGTATTTTTGTATGAGGATATTCTTTTTTCCATATCATGTTCACTTCACTTTTGCGCTTTTTATGTCATATTGAAGTATGAAATAAATTATCATACACTTATATTGATTTGCTGTTTTTGTCATTGGACAGTATTTTCAACTTATTTATAACAAGCTGTGTTGTTTGGGACTTGATGACATCGGGTTGTACATCGACTTGCTCTTCCAATAATTTTGGAGGTATTTCTTTTTAAAACTGGCCTGGAAACCAACTACATTTTTCAAAAGGACAACAAACCAAAGCACACTGCGGAGAAAACTACTGCAATCATCAAGTCGAACCGAATCAAAATGCTCGAATGGTCTCCGTAATCCCCTAATTTGAATCCGATTGAATTTTTTTGGGTTATCTGGACGATAAAGTGGACAAGACACCGGTAACCAGCAGAAATAACTATTTTGAAGCACATTAATCCGGAATAACTCAAAAGTTTGTCGAAAATATACCGCGTCTTCTGAAAGCAGCTTTGAAGGCTAAGAGGGGTCACACTTAGTATTGAATGTTGAAATATAAATTCAAAGGAATAACCGGTTAATAAAAAAAAATCAGGCGTGTGATTGATTTTGTTCATTTTGGAATACAACCTCAGCTATAGATTATTTAATATTGAGCAAGTCATGCACATTCCTACTTTTTTGATGCCAGCTCAATTTTGTCGTATAACCTTGCTGTAACCAGAAAAAAAAACGTTCCGTCTACTATATAAATCAGAAAGGAAATCAGAAAGGAAATAAAGAGAAGGAAGGAAATAACAAAATGTATGTGGTGAATGATCTATTTTGTCCAGCACTGTATAAAGTCTTCCAAACAATTGATTGTATGAACACCGACTATAATTTGGAAATTACGGTGAAAATGAAAAAAAAAAACTTTTTAATTTGAGTTTATGGAGGAGTAGTGTCCCGAGCAAAGTTGTAGACAATCTAAAACCAACCAACTTTGCTGGCGAAACAAAGTTTCTAAAGGGTGTCTCACATCAAATTGCATCACGGATAAAACGCTGTAGAAAATTACCTAGTTGACCGATCCTTTTCAAACTTTCAGACAATAAAAAAAAAACCATTAGTAAGTTTTTGGCATATTTATTTTCAGATGTATAACATCTGGCTGCAGCTTCTTCTGTATGGAAACCCACTTTTTCTTCATGTCTTCCTCAGATTTGACCTCCTTGTGATGCTTTCGTAGTGCCTGCTTCATAAAAGCTCAGTATTTTTCGATGGGAATTAGCTCCGGTGCGTTGGGGAGTTCATGTCATTGGTTACGAAAGTGACCCCGTTGGCTCCGGCCAGAAGATCGTAGGGCCCTCGTGTTGCTTCAACAGAGGAAGCAAACGCTTCTGTAGATACTCCTTGAGATAGATCTCCCCGTTTACAGTCCCGGTAGTCACGAACGGCGCACTCCGTTTGCCACATGAGCAGATCGCTTGCCAAATCATGTATTCCCAACAAACATCGGTGTTGAATAAGAGCTTGTTCAAACTAATTTGGAGAAGCTATTCAGCTATTCTAGAAGAAACAGCTGAATAGCTTCTCCAAGTTTGCATGAACAAGCTCTAATTCAACACCGATGTTTTTGGGTTTTTTGGGTTTCTTGGCAAACTTTGAAAGTTTCTCCTTCCCTACTTCCTTCGGAACATCAAACTGGTGCTGGGTGGTGAAGAACAGTACCCCGGAAGCTGCCGGAAGTCCGCCTTGACATAAGTCTCATCATCCATGATGATACAATAAGGCTTCGTCAGCATCTGGGTATCGTTTCCGGGCCCGTGACTTTCCCACCGTATTTTGCCGTTCGTCACAATTTGGAGCCTTCGGCACTTTGTACGTATGTTGTCCCCTCTGGTCCTTGGCTCTCTGAAGACTTGGACAGATTCAACTTTTTGGCCACATCCTTGAATCAGACGCTTTCACGACACGCTTGTGATCCTGATCACTAATAGAACATCCATTCTGACCGCATTTCTCCTTCCGTTCGATGCTCAGAGTTTCGTAGTAACGTTTAATCACACGACTCACCGTTGACTGCACGATTCCGAGTTGTTCTCCGATGTCGCGATGAGAGAGTTGAGGATGTCCAGGTTGCGTGCGCAAAATCAATTCGCGACGTTGTTTTTCGGGTGACACCATTTTTTTCCAATTTTCAAAAAAACCGACAGTGATAAAAATACAATAACAAAAACACTCTAAACTACTTCTACCCAAATTTTCATGAGAAAATACCCAATGGGTAATTTTCTACAGCGTTTTTTCCGTGATGCAATTTGGTGTGGAACACCCTTTAGATCCAACATTTGTAGAGTTGGGGAATGTTTTCTATGGTTGTTCTCTTAAAATTTGTTTTAAATACTCAACTTCTTTGCAGTATATTTTTATTCAACCTTGTCAGTAAACGTTTCACTTCCTCACGCTAGCACGTTTTGACTTACTCAACAAGCTAAAAGTGAGAATAAGAACCTGAATTAGCAACTTCGAGGGGCTTCCATGTCACTAGATTCCACCTTTCAATTCACCTCACGACACGAAACCAAACCGGACTACTCCTACCTCTTCCACAATCCATATCAAAGTGAGCAAGTAACAGTCAGAAACTCTCAGATAAAGTACAAGATTTCCACGCAACCGGAGTTAACTTAACTTCAAGTCCCAAAATTGTCTTTAATCCATTTACTGCCTACTAAAGACTGTATTCGATGAAATTTGGACACACAAAATAGATCACCAAAAATTTTCCTTCAGCCCGATTCTTTTCAAACTTTCTGGAAATAAAGTACTACTAAATGGTTAAGTTTTGACATCATTGGTTTATTGAGCCTCTTCTCCCAACCCAAATACCCGCACCTTTGCCTTGACCCCTTTCATCAAATTTTGGGCAATGATAGGACCGACTTGCTTACTTACTTTTAATCACACTTTCTTTAGTTCAAGTTCATTTTCTATCAGTTTTGGAGTTTTAACGAGCTTTGCCTTCATGATTGCCCAAAATTTTTCAATTGGGCGAAGTTCCGGAGTGTTTGGAGGGTTGACGTCTTTTGGTACAAAAACTACATTATTATCTTTGTACCAGTCTTAGACGAGCCGGGCATAGTGGCAAGATGCCAAATCCGGCCAAAGCAGTGTCGGGCCATCGTGAGATCTCAAGAAGGGCAGAAGTCGTTTTTGGAGGCATTCGTCCTTGTAGGTTGGTCCGTTGACGGGCTGACTCATTTTGCGACATCCGCAGATCGCTTGCTAGACAAGGCATTTTTTGGCGAATTTCGACAGTTTCTTCTTCCGTACACTCTCCGGAACGGCCAACTTAGAGGTGGCGACGTAGTGTTCCTGTCCTGGCATTTGTTTGGTGTCGGCTTTAATGTAGGTCTCATCGTCCATCACAATGCAGAACGGTTTTGTGAGCCACTCCCTGTACAGTTTTCTTGCACGAGTTTTGGCCACCGAGTTCTGTTTATCGCTCCGGTTCGGTGCCTTCTGGACCTTGTACACATGTAATCCAGAACGTTTCATTGTTTTCTGCACAAAACAAACTGAAACTTTCGCCTTTTTCGCAACATCCCTGATCGAAATGTTGGGATAACGCTTAAATTGGTTCAATACCATCCTGGCCTTCTCCGGATTTGATGTGCCACGTTTTTTGCCACTACCATTTTTCCGCATGGTTGTCTTACGGTCCTTGAACGTTTTGATCACATGAGATACGGTTGAATGTGCGATTCCGAGCTGTTTTCCGATCCATCGATGAGAAGCGTTTGGGTTTTCGAAGTGAGTGCTCAAAATTTGTTGGCGCACTATTTCTTCATTCGAAGCCATCACTGAAATCACTCGACCGATTTTCACGAAACTCATTACACAATTGACACAACACAATGAAATACATTCAGTTAAAATTTCAATAATTTTTACCCACACGCTAAAAAGTTACGAACAATTGCGTGTGTCCAAATTTCATCGAATACAGTCTTTAGAGAGGTACTTTGTCAAGGTGATAAGGTCAATAAATCTTGAAAAGAATTCACCACAGGTCGATGGCCATCCAACGCCCTAGTAGCAATATGGCCATTTGGTTGAGATAACTTGTTTTAGTTATAATCAAGTTGCCACAACTAAATATAACCGTATTGTGCTGCTTGGGCATGTAATGTTATCCCAAGCGCCTACATTCTCGAGGGGGCTCATTCGATCTACGCTACGTGAGAGCTCGACGCTTTTATAGCGGAAAAGCGCTTGATTGGGCTCTGAAGAAGCAGTGAATATGTTATATATAAAATTTATATGATAAAATGAATGATAAAAGTGAATATGATGCATATAAAATCTATATGATTAAATGTTTTTTACTAAAATATTTTTTGAAGCTATTGACAAAACAAAATTGTAACAACCCGAAGGTAACAAATTCTGATTAAAAAAAAGTATTCATTCCCATGTTTTAGTGGACACCCGTTAGATGTCATCGAAGAATGTATTTTGCATTTTTCAGAGTCTTTTGGTTCAATTCAAGAAGGCGAATGGTACATTAAAATGTTGTCTTTATTCAGATCGGGTGATTACCAAAAGGACGTGTAACCAATGCGAAATATGATACAAATTTTCCACCATATTAGGCTAATAAGGAGTGTATCGAAAAGTAGTTATAAACATTCGATGCGTTATTACGCATAAACTACTGTATATATTTTTAGCGTGTAAGCGCCATTTGCTTTGTTTACATGTCAAAAATGATTATTCGGTTCATTCATTTCCGTTGATAAAGTTGTATTCAAAATGTCGTGAATTGAATTTGAGACTAAAAAGAAAATTCTGCACACTTGGTGCACCGAAAAGGGTGTTACTTACAACCAGATTGCGAAAAGAGTAAATGTTCACCCGGCAAGTGTAAAACGCATCATCGAAAAGTTTGGTAAGGAGTGCTCCCTCAAGGATTTACCAAGAAGTGGCCGGAAACCCGGCTCCAGCAACCTCGATTTGGACCAAAAAGTTGTGGATTATATTCAACGGAACAAATCTGCCTCTACTCGCGATCTAGCCAAGAAGTTCAGGACCAGCATCGGAATGATTCAACGAATCAAGCGCAGGAATGACTTGAAGACGTACAAAAAGCAGAAAGTGCCCAAACAAACTCCGGAACAAAAGTCTCGTGCCAAAACCAGGGCTCGAAAGCTGTACAGCTGCATTTTGGACAATGTCGACCAGTGCATTTTGATGGATGACGAAACATACGTTAAAGAAGATTCAAGAACGCTACCGGGGCCGCAGTTTTATACTAAATCTGTTGGGAAACGTGTGCCAACCGCAGATACGACTGTTGCGATGGAGAAATTCGGTCAGAAGGTGCTCATTTGGCAAGCTATTTGCACATGTGGCTTGCGTTCTTCAATTTTCTATACAAAAAGAACTATAAATGCTGAGATTTATCAAAAGGAATGTTTGAAGAACAGGTTGCTACCATTGTATAGAAAGCACCAGTCCCCTCCTCTCTTCTGGCCAGATTTGGCATCGGCACATTACGCCAAATCCACTCTACAGTGGCTGACGGAGAATAACATCAAGTTCGTAGAAAAAGACATCAACCCACCAAACTGTCCCCAGTTGCGACCGATCGAACGCTATTGGGCAATAGTCAAGCGTATATTTAAGAAGGATGGTACAGTGTCCCAAAACATGACCGATTTTAAGAAAAATTGGGCAGCGGCATCCAGGAAGTGCACAAAGGTCACTGTGCAGAATTTGATGGCAGGTGTCAAATCAAAGGTACGGGCATTCTACAGAAATGAACATGATGACTAGTTTTTCCGTTTGGATCTTTTGTAAACATGTTAAGCTATAATAAACTGAAATAGTATGTTAATTTTAACCATGTTTTCATGCCTATTTTATTATTTGGAAGTTTATAACTACTTTTCGATACACTCCTTAGTTGATCGTTTTACTTATATGAAGAACACCGACGGTAAACTTTATCAAATATATACTCTAACGAGTAAATTTCCTTTCCTCCTTTTCCCACACAGGGCGAAAAACATGTCAGCGATGGCCTTCTCGATGTACCAGTTCACCAAGGGAGAGGGAACCCTCCGGACGACGCAGGACCTGTTCACCCAGGCCGAGTACTTCGCCGAAGAAGCGAACCGCCTGTACAAGGTGGTCCGCCAGTTTTCCTACCAAGTTCCAGCCGGGGCCCCGAAGAAAGAGCTACTCGACCACCTGGACAAAGTGCCAACCTACGTGCAAACGCTGCAGTTCACCGTCAAGGATCCGACGGTCGGCAAGGCCGCTACCTTCGTCAAGGTCGACCACGTCATCCAGGAGACGAAGAATTTGATGAATGTGATATCGAAGGTGGTTTCGACCTGTTTCGACTGTGCGAACAAGGTAAGAAGGATGCCCACCGGCGGGTCGACCGTTATGAGGATGATGATATTGGGGATAACGGTAACGGTAAATAATACTGATAAAGGCGCCTACGGGATGAATCTCAAATTACATTTGCATAATTCAATTTTCGTTCATGATTTTCTTGGGGGCTGGTAGAGTCAGGTGCTCCCGCCCTGGTTGAATATTATTTCATGCTGTGATTTTCATTTTCATTTCAATTTCGTATCGTATCGGTTCCATGGTGTGCATGAGTTCGAACTTTTACGTTTCGTGCTGCGATTCTCATTTGCCGTAATGCGACAGGAAAAAATGAAATCAAAGGACCGGCCAAAAGGTGCACGAGTACGAGGAGGTTTATGTCACTCTTCGTAATTGAATGGAATGGAATCGATACGCGATGGGTTCATAATCCAATTGTACTTGTCCCGTTTCGACTTTTCTGCTAGGATGACTCAATCCGGGAAAGTCGGGGCCACAAATAATCAGGAAAGTATGATTTATTATCCCTGTCAATGGAAGCGAATGCGACAGTGGGTCATTAATTAAAATTTTAATTATTTGAAACAAAAGTTTCCAGAACGGTGAACAATTCGTTCAATATATTGTTTTCATCGATTTCTGCATTTGCAAAAGAATGATGTCCAATTCGATTTTAAAATTCCACTGTAATGAATCATGGGCCGAAAACCCTCCGCTACAACCCGTTTCAAACCAAACCGAATCACACTCACAGAGCTCCGTGTCAAATCCATCTTCAGATCTACGAACTTACGGGCATGCCATTCGACAACCGATTGATCAACATCCCGACCGTTGCAACTCCCATCGAACCGTCAACTTTAGGCAGAAAGTCCACCAAAGACAAGGTAACAATCGCTGCAGCTGCAGTTGTAGACAAACCGTCGTCCACCGTTTTGCCCCGGAACAGACGGAAACTTATGCTTTCCAAGTATCGCTAGAGAGTCAACAACAACAAAAGACAATCCATACGTGTTTACCTATTGACAATCGCACCCTTCTGAACCCCCACCTTCCTCCCTCAGCCTCGAAAAAGAACACCCACAGTGTAGTAGATAACATCTGGTCCACTTCCTTACTTTAACTCGACACACTTTGGAAATACAATGCATCCACATCATCTCACACTCATCTTCATCGGAGTAGTTTGTAGAACTAACTTATCATACAAAAGTTTTTCTTTACTATTTTAATAACGTTAAATATGTTAACAGCAGAATGGACAATAAAAGAATCTGAAAGTTTCGTTTTGCGAGAGGGTTTTTCTTTGTTCTGACTTCAATGGGATGTTGGTTTCGCTACCCTCGCTTCACTCTCTCTTTCTTTCGTGCAGCAGACCGGGAAATTGGGCCACCGTTTTCTTTGCATTTGCAAAAATAGCAAACCCTCATTGGTCTGATTATGACGCAACGTTCCAGCCGTTCCAGTCCCTATTTTTCACATTTATTTTCCAAATTATGTTTACTTTTCTTCCATGAACCCCGAAATCGAAACTGATGACCCCGGCAAATCCCCAACACCACCCATGCACGCGCGCGCGTGTCAACATTAAACGATCTCCCCCTCCGTCCCCGTGCGTGTATTTGAATGACCCACGCAAAATAACTCACCTCCGTTCACCTGTGGGCTCAAATCAAACAAAAACCGCAACCAATCCCGAAATAACCACCGAACAACAATTCCGTCAAACCTGCACCAGAACGGCCTTCTGATGCCTCAACAAGTGGCATACAAATTAAGATAGTCACGCCATAAATCAATACCTATACTCGTTGGAATGTATGCTCGGCGTGTTTGTGTATGTGTGTGTGTGTGTGTGTGCACTGGTGTGTGAAAGATATGAACCGAGTGCACTGCTCCCACCCTTCGCACCGAATCGGGGAACCAAAAGAGAAAATAGCTCCTCGTAAGAGGATTGAACAAAGAAGCGAAAAAAACAACAAAGCAAAAAGGGCTCGACCGCACAAAGTGCAGAGAATCCGGGAAGCAGGATCACGTGGGTGGACATGTTCACAAGGAAATGGAACGCATTATAACACGATAAACGACGACGACGACTACATCCGGGAAAGTTGGAAACATGAAACCCAATTCTCGTAAGCATAAACAGTTACAGGGTGAGGTTTGTGTGTGTTTGTGTGACTAACTTGTAACTTTTACCACGATGCAGGTTCCGCAAGCAAACTAACTTTGACGAAGCATTTTATGGCAACACTGGTGCTTTCTTCACGAAGCGTGTGAAATATAATACGGTGTGCTATAAATAACTACGGCAAATGGCGCAAATAGGTGCTACTATGTAGTTAAACGGCACACCATCCGGAAAAGTTTCAAGTGGGAAATTAAATTGTGGAACGGGTTTTTGGATTGAGGGGGGTGCGTGTGTCTAACAATATTAATTTGCGTGTTGTATTGAATTTCTTTCCGTAATACTAATTTACTAACAGCTGTTTTGCAGTCATTGGAATTTGTTGTTCCGCATGGAGTAGAGTTTCAATGTCGTTATAATGAGAGGGCAATTCTCAGATTTGCAACCATAACCAGAGATATGTTGGCTGTTTATGATTTCAGTTCATATCCCTAGAGATACCCAGAGATCTGCATTAAATATAGGGTTGAATTGAATTTCTTGTTCATCGAAAGTCTTTTTGCAATAAGGTCTTAACGTCTGAAGAGATAACCAGAAATATGTTTGTTATTAATGGGTTTGGTTCTTATTCCTGCCCAGTCCTGCAGATCTAACAAAAAAATAGAATTGTACTCGAAAAAAATGCTACAGACAAAAATGATCACCAAAAATTCATTTTTTGTCAGATTTTTTAAACTTAGGTTTATTCAATCTCTCCTCCTAGGCTAAATACCCATAAATGCGCCATCTTTCTTACACACTTTCATCCACTCTTTGTCGTTTTTGAAGACCTCTCCTGTTTTTCGGAGCTTGCCTTTCATAATCGCCCAAAAGTTTTCAATGATACCCCGTTTGGCATTAAGACGTTTGGCATACGAACGTTTGGGATACGGATGTTTGGCCTAATGGACGTTTGGCCGGATGAGAATTACATTTGTTTGATCAGTGAAACTCCAAAGAACTACTCAAGTTTGAAAGAAGGAAAAATCTCACATAAGAGTTTTATACCGGGTAAGCGCTTGAATCATAAGTTCGCTTTTTGATACAGGAATATGCTTCGCTTTATTAGTTTCGATACAGGAATATGCAGTGCTTTATTTCGTTGATCAGTAAAACTTCAAGGAACTGCTCATGTTTGAAAGAAGGAACAATCTCACATAAGAGTATTATACCGGGCAAGCGCTTGATTCAGAAGTTTGCTTTCGAATACAGGAATATGTATCGTCATAGAAGGCCCATGTGCAAAGAATCAAAAGAAGGTATCTTTCGAAGGAACTGCATATTTCTTCAAGATTATAAAAAATAATGACACATTGTGTCTAGCAGTTTAACATAATACATAGTTCCACCTTATATCAGAAGTCTAGGATTTTATCAAAACATATTCATACTTCTCATCGCAAGTAACATTGCTAACACCATCCTGCTTTGTTAAGTTTGATTGAAGTTTTATGAAAGCCACTTGAAATCAATCTGATTATATTATGGCACCAAGAGATGCAAACAGGTTTCATATTTTAGTCAGGTTTATGAAATCCTACACAGCTTGTTTACAACGATCTTAAAACCTTGTTTCTCAAATTCGTTTCACTCCCATCAAAGGTTTTATTTCGACATTATGAACTCGCAAAAGGCTGTATTGAAATGCCGTTTTAGGACTCATGAATATTATCTTATTATGATCAGTTGAAAAAGCATTTTAAAACTATTTTGCCTCCAGTAAATGCATTAAACGGCAAACTGGCCTTGAAAGAAGTCACCATAAGACCAAATAGTTTTATAGTAGTCATTGCGAAGATAACTTCGTTTTATGGCAGAATTGCGATTTTTTTTTCCAATCGCCATATTGAAATATAAGAAATAATTTAAATGTGAAAAAAATAAATGCATTAAATTTTCAATTGTATGCAACTCAACTGTAGATCGGAGACTAATTTCGGCATTCTTTTAGATAATCTTATCCAATTCCAAGCACTTTTCAGGAAGTTCGTGATTAATTTATCGAAAATATTTGTTTTAATTTGATTTATGTTGTTGTAAATTCGCATAATTTCCGAGGCGCATTAAATACTTCACCATAAAAATAAATGCGCATATAATTTGGAGCATAATACGCTGCATAAAATACAATTTGTTTTGGATATTTTGCCATCAAACGAAATTTTCCACAACACTGGAACTTTTTTATACTGCTAAATGAATCAAAAGAGCAGAGAATCGAGCAAAGCAGAACAACAAAAAACTACCTCGATTTCACAGTGTAGTTTGACAGCTGTGGCACATTCTGGTTTTCATGGCAACCAATAAGTTTTATGAAGGTTCTCAAGTGGTCATAACATCTTCCACTAGTACATTATCAAAATGTGTATGGTCTTATAAAGGTTTTGTTAACATGTTTTCACAACCGTCTATAGAGTGGGCCATTTTGTACAAATTTCGGCTTTAAAGAAGCATAGAGGAGATATTGGTAAACAAAACAGTTTTGAATGAAGTTTTTTTAACAAACCCGGGAGGAGTGCTATACGGCTGAAATAAAACTAAAATTGTTACTTGGGATGTATATGGGTATATGGCCGAATACCATTTTTTTTGCATTTTTGAACATAAAAATTTCATTTTTTAGTAAATTGATACAGTTGAATCTTAATTATAACGCTTATTACTTCAAATGCGCACACATACCTGATAAACTCTGAGTGTAATAATTTTAGAATGTCGGGATGCTATCTAATGCGTTCGAGAATGTTTTTTTGGTTCCTTATTTCCTTTTTTAGATCTAATGCGTTTGAAAATACTTTTTTAGATTCTTATTTCCTTTTCTCTACAATACATTTATGCTAATGGACAATTTTCGGTCAAACGTCCATTCGGCCAAACGTCCATTCGGCCAAACATCCATTCGGCCATACGTCCATTCAGCCCAACATCCATATACCAAAGATCCATATGCCAAACGTCCCACCCCGGTTTTTTTGTTGGGGGTTGGGGGGGGGGGGGTGGGGAAAAAAAGGGTTTTGGGGGGGGAAGGGGGGGGAAGGGGGGGGGCTGGGGGTTTATAAAGATTGGACTCGGAAAAAATGTGACACTCTGTTTTGGGTGTAACTTTTTATCGCGTGGGTCAAAATTAATGAAATTTTGGGTAATACTAGTTTAGAGTGTTATGTGTGCAAAATTTTATCGCGATTTGTCAGTCGCACAGATGGATCGGCAAAAGGCTTGGAATCCACCATTCCACCGTGTCCCGCGTTGTGAAGATGTTCCAGGAGACGAAGACCATCGAGCGGTGCGCTGGAAGCGGCCGAAAACCGAAAACGGATTACCCAGAAAAGGCGCGGAAGATAAGGCAGTACTTTAAGAATAACCCAAACCTTTCCACCCGAGACGTGGCCAAAAAGGTCAATTCGTCGAAGTGGTTCATCCAGCAGACCATGAAGTGGGCTGGGCTACGTGTTGTTAAGGTCAGGAAGGCGCCAAACCGGACTGACAAGCAAAACACGGTGGCCAAATTGCGTGCGCAGAAGCTGTACCGTGAGAGGCTGGTCAAGCCAGGCTGGCTCGTCATGGACGACGAGACATATATCAAGCCGGACACCAAACAAATCCCCGGCCTCGAGTTTTTTGTCGGTACGTCCCGCATGTAGGTTCCGGAAAAGTTCCGGAAGAGAAAGATGGACAAATTTGCGAAGAAGTACCTGTTGTGGCAGGCGATCTGCGAGTGCGGACGGTACAGCAAGCCGTTCGTTACAACCGGCACCATAAACGGGCAGATTTATCGAGAAGAATGCTTGCAGAAGCGCTTGCTGTCCTTCCTCAACTCTTACCCAACTCTTGGTCCCACGGTGTTCTGGCCGGATCTCGCTTTGTGCCATTACGCCAAGCCTGTAATGGATTGATACGAAGCGAAGGGCGTTAATGTGGTCCCGAAGGAGGCAAACCCGCCAAATACACCAGAACTTCGTCCGATCGAAAAGTTTTGGGCGATAATGAAGGAGAAGTTGAAGAAAAGCGGAAAAACATTCAAAACCGATGAAGCTTTGAAGAAAAACTGGGAGAAATTGTGTAAGAAAGATGGGCAAAGCCTCGCCCAAGATCTCATGAGCAGTGTTAAGACAAATGTACGTGCATTCAGCTTGGGGGGAGAAATTCAATAAATAAATTATGCCAAAATATAGCTAATATATATTTATTTAATCCCTGAAAATTTGAGAAGTATCCGATTAAATTTTTTTAAATAATTAAATTTTTTCGGGGTCGGTTTTTTTTTGGGGGTGGGGGGGACCGGGACCGGGGGGGGGGGTTGTTGAATTTGCGCTGCTCACAAATTGCCTGCCACGCCAAGTACTTCTTGGAAAATTTGTCGACCTTCTTCTTTCGATACTTCTCCGGAACATCGGTCGTCTTCACTTTTTTTTTCCACTGCCAGCTCGACGCTGGGTCTTCTGGGTATCCTTGAACGATTTTTTTACACACACAGTTTAAAAAAAAACATGTCATTTTCTGCGTTGTCTAATGCACATAGAGGGAACGCTAGATATGGCAGAAACAAATAGGATATTTCATGAAAATTTAAGACAGATAACTCCTAAATCTTGTCTGTTGTATAAAAGATTGCGAACATTGTTGTATGGCGCATGCAAGATAGCAAACAATTTCGTTGTTTACACTTCCTTTGGCTTGAAATTAAACGAGGGGAAATTTTACGCACCAGTTAAAATTCATTATTTTTTTCTGTGCAGGACCCGGTCGAATTGTCGATTCCCAACTGTTTCGCGATCCACCTGTGGGACTGACCTGAATTTTTCACGACCACGCCCCTAAATTTTCTGTCGAAGCACGTCTTGCATGGAAGCCATCTCCATAATCATTTGACAGATTCTGACGAAATTTTTCACATTACACTCAAAACCGGTAGTACTCAAAAGTTTATCAATTTTTACCCAAGGAATAAAAAGTTACTCACAGAAGAAAGCGTTGCATTTTTTTTTCGAGTACAATCTTTATTATGAATTGGGGGATCTGACTGATTGCACGAAATCCAATACACGGCGCTAGTATGGTTCAACTGATGGCTGGTTCAATGCTACTATGTACAATATCTACAAATCATATCCCAGTGGCTTCACAATGAAGTGGTGTTGATTATTATAGATGGAAGTTCAATCGAGTAATCGGTTACAGTGTAGGAATTCCAAGATCCGGGGTTACCTGAGTATTGGCGATGAAGATCGGTAAAGTTGCCATGTTGCCACAGTACTGCCCCTGTTGGGAATGATTTCGGATTGTGCAAAAGAACTCCAATTCTTGCAGCAGCACGTAATTTAATCAGCTCAACTATAAAATGAATAAGTATGGTAGGGTAAGATATTTAGGATCATTTAGGTTACTTACAGAATTTTAGTATTCTTTTCTCCCGTTTGAATGTGCTCTCTGAGCAGATGGGGCTTGAACGGGTTTGTATGCTAGTTTTAGGTAATAATTGTTAGAGTAAGCATTTTAATTTCATTTAGATCATAAGGAACTTACTTTTAAGTATTTAAATTCAGCGTAAGATTTAGTTATAGTTAAGCCAAACTAATTTAAACAAATAATTAATTTCAAAAAGCTAAGCCACTTTAGCGCCCTTTTCATCGACTATTGTCTTATCGATTCAATCTCTTCTTCCTTTTTCTCATACCTGTCAGTCGTCGTACATTGTCATAATGACAGCGGTTCGGTAAACCTTTTAGACAGGTAGGCTTACCGCTTACTTGCTGTACAGTGGTTCTAACGCTTCCTCGACCCGTAAACCTTGTCCTGGATCTACTTTCGGGACAGATTTACCAACGGTTGTTATCTCTATTGGAGCAAATTTGACTACTGGTCGTCGAAAGAGTCCACTGTTTGTACGAACAATGGCCTGTCTGACGTGTCCATCTTTGCCCGAGATGACTTGCTCAACTTGTTTTCGAATCCAGCCATTGCGGCCATGGTCGTCCACAAGGAACACCAAATCTCCTGGTTTCAGCGGTTCATAGGTCTCCAACCACTTGGTTTGGATGTTCAACGATGGCAAGTAAAGGGCGATACGGTCAAAATTTGGTCAATATCAACTTGACGTATTTCTTTCAATTTTGCATTTAAAAAACCTGAACACCCCTCATTTTGAAGGTGTGTGTGTGTAGAATGTTGCTCCTATTTTGATTTTGGAATTCACTCTTCAGTTGTCAAAATGCCGTCCAAGCAAGAAGAGCAGCGTATCAAAATTTTGCTCGCGCATCGCGAAAATCCGAGCTACTCGCACGCAAAGTTGGCAAAATCGCTAAAAGTTGCCAAATCAACCGTTACAAATGTAATTAAAGTGTTTGGGGAACGTTTGTCGACAGCCAGGAAGTCTGGATCGGGGGGAAATCGAAAACCGGAAGCCGCTGAGACGACAAAGAGAGTTGCCGGTAGTTTCAAGCGAAACCCTAACCTATCTCTCCGAGATGCCGCAAATAAGCTGGGTGTATCGTCTACAACCGTGCATCGAGCCAAAAAACGAGCCGGACTATCGACTTACAAGAAGGTAGTGACTCCAAATCGCGATGATAAACATAATACGACGGCCAAAGCGCGATCCCGGAGGCTGTACACGACGATGCTGACGAAGTTTGACTGCGTGGTAATGGACGACGAAACCTACGTCAAAGCCGACTACAAGCAGCTTCCGGGACAGGAGTTTTATACGGCAAAAGGAAGGGGAAAGGTAGCAGATATTTTCAAGCACACGAAACTGTCAAAGTTCGCAAAGAAATATCTGGTTTGGCAAGCCATCTGTACCTGTGGCTTGAAAAGCAGCATTTTCATAGCTTCCGGGACTGTCAACCAAGAAATTTACGTGAAAGAGTGTTTGAATAAACGTCTGCTGCCTTTCCTGAAGAAACACGGTTGTTCCGTACTGTTTTGGCCGGATTTGGCATCTTGCCATTACGGTAAAAAGGCCATGGAGTGGTACGCCGCCAACAACGTGCAGGTGGTTCCCAAGGACAAGAACCCTCCCAACACGCCAGAGCTCCGCCCGATTGAGAAATACTGGGCTATTGTCAAGCGGAACCTAAAGAAGACCAAAAAAACTGCTAAGGACGAGCAGCAGTTCAAGGCAAACTGGCTTTCTGCGGCGAAGAAGGTGGACAAGGTGGCTGTACAAAATCTGATGGCAGGGGTCAAGCGTAAGGCCCGGCAATTCGGATTTGGAAAAGCGGAAGCCTAACTGAATATTTTTCCTGAATTTTATACTAATTGAACTTGAAAAATAAATTTAATTTGATTTTTTAAATAAACGATTTCACCGATTTACACGCGTTTTCCCTTGACCAAATTTTGACCGTATCACCCTTTAGATCAAAAAACTGGTCGCAGTGAAAAATGTACCCAGCCGGAAAAAAAGTGTCCCATTTTAACCGTTTGCCCTCATTTAGGATGAATTATTATCCAAAAATTTAACTCGATGCTACTATATTGAACCAAAGTGCAATTTGCAAAACTAGCTGAAGAACTGGATGGAACGAATTTTACCTTGATTGGATGCCAGAAAGTGGTCCATTTTACCCGATTTCCCCTCATACAGGGTGCGGCAGAAAATAATGCGAAAATTTGTTCTATTTCTTTCAAATCCCATTTTCAACTAATTCAAGCAATAATATCCACATTTTCGAGTGCAGTTATCTTTATAAAGTCCTTTTAAACAAATTTATTCAATGTGTCCTCCATTTTTATTAATAACATCCTCGAGCCGAGGCCGGAAGCCAGAGCATGCCTTTCGGCATGGGCGTGTTATGGTTGACTTCAGGGTTTTCACACTAAGGTGTGATGTTTTGCAGGCTTGTGCTTCAACATATGCCCAAATCGAATAATCCAACGGATTAAGATCTGGACTGCTAGGGGGCCACAAATCCTTCGGCCAAAACTTCATGTTATCGTTCAACCATTGTTGGGTTCGATTGGACGTGTGACCCGGCGCTCCATCCGGCTGTAGGACAACGTTTTGGTCCTCGGAGAAGTTGGCCTTCACCCAGGGAAGCACTTGGTCCTTTAAAATACCGATATACACTTCGGTATTGATTTTAACTCCAGCATCAATGAAAACAGGCGGCATTTTCAAACCGTTCGACGCCACCAAGCCAAACATCATGACACCAGCCGGATGTTTGGTTTGAAATTTGAATTTCACTTTTTCCGGAACGTTCTCCATTTTCTGCGGTGAAATGAACCGGTCCGTGCGGCTGTTGGCCACAGCATCGATGCTGAAAAGCTTTTCGTTGGAGAACAGGATTATCATTTTTTCCTTCTTCAACAAGGAAAGCAATCTCTTGGAACGAGTCACTCGTAGTTCCTTGACCCGGTCCGTAATCAAGTGGCGTTTCACTCTGGCTCTGGAAGATGCATGCAGGTCTTCTTTGATGATTCTCCGCATGGATTTCTCCGAAATATTGGCTTCCTTTGCAAGTTTTCTTATGGAACGCACCGGGTTGCGAGCAATTTTTGCACGGACCGATTTGATCACGTTCGGCGTGCGTGCAAAGCGCGGACGTCCGCTTCCCGGCTTCCCCTGCTTAGGACCATCCTGCAGCGACTTTTTTATGCGGTAAACTGTTGCCAAATGGCACCCTACCACCTTGGCAATCTCTTTCGGCTTCTTCTGGGCGAGCAACAAACTGGTGATCACTTCTTTCGCGAACATGTTGACGAATTTGCAATAAAACAAATAGAATGTTTGGATGCAGCACTTGAAAGTAAACATAAACAAATACACTTTCGACAGAAATTAGTCACTAGCTACACGAATTAACCCAATACTCAAGTTTGAAAATTCTCACATTATTTTCTGCCGCACCCTGTACATGCATAAACTCACATATCATGTGGCTCTGAAGATTGGCGCCAGCTATATTATTCTCACTTGCACTGTAGTTACTTAAAAATGTCCGGATAGATAACACTAGTCGGCAGTGTTTCACTCCCTTCAAGTATATATGTTGAATTTTATAGATTTCGCCACGCTGAATTCAAATATGGGCTCAGAAATGCTGTAACACGTCCAGTTTTTGAGAAAAATGTGATTAAAATTCACAAAAACACGTATTTCCGTAGTAATATGATCTACCTCATCAACAACCAGAATATTGGCTCTGCCCTTTGCAAGTTGGACTTGGATTTTATGGAATGGACCTCCCTGAATCCATTCGTGAACACAGATTTTTCGTAACACGTAAGATTGATGAAATAAACCGGGATTTCATTCACAAAATTACGAATTTTCATAAAAATCAAGATTTTCTATTTTGAAAACATGAATTTTCGTTCCGCCCTTTGAATGTTGGGTTTGGATTTTATGAAATGAACCTCTCTGAATCCATTCGTGTTGAAAAAAATGAGTTTTTATTCACAAAATTGCGAATTTTCATGAAAATCAAGATTTCCTCATCGTCAGTCAGTCAGTCAGTCAGTCAGTCATTTAGTTGAAATTTTCTCTATATTTTTCAACTTAAATTCACTTTGTTTTCTTTTTCCTTTTATAGTTCTCCAAAGGTGTTTGCCTCTGTAGCATCCAGCAGTAGTCCGCTAGCATCGCTGGGCTCCATTTGCCAGCAAAGTTCTTTTCAGTCTGTGCGATATCTTGATGAAATCGTTCTCCATGTTCATCTGAGACGGCTCTCATATTCTCTGGGAAGAAGTCCAGATGAGAATGCAAAAAGTGCAATTTAAGTGACATATTACATCCCAGTGCAGCATACGAATCAACCAGCTCTTGAACGATGTGTACATAATCCGGAGACTTTTCATTTCCCAAGAAGTGACCACAAACCTTTTGGAACGCATTCCATGCTCGTAACTCTGTCGCGTTAAGAGTTTGCTGAAAATTGTCGTCTTTAAGGAGTTTCCTAATTTGAGGGCCAACAAATACTCCTTCTTTCACCTTGGCTTCGCTCAATCTCGGAAACTTTTTCCTCAAAAAACAATATGGTTCTCCTTGAATATCCAGCTTTTTGACAAAATTTTTGATCAACCCAAGCTTAATATGTAGCGGAGGTAGTAAAATTTTGTCCCTGTCGACAAGAGGCAGATTTGACACATTTTTCTTCCCAGGTACCATCTCGGTACGTGCTGGCCAATGCTGCTGGTGGTAATGTTTATCCCTCGCACGACTGTCCCATTCGCAGAGGAAACAACAATGCTTTGTGTAGCCTCCTTGAAGCCCAGTGAGCAATGCCACTACCTTAAGGTCTGCACAGAGATTCCACTGGTGTTCCGAATATTTGATCTTTTCCAAAAGTGTTTTTATGTTCTCATAAGTTTCCTTCATGTGAGCTGCAAATGCAACTGGCACTGAAGAATACTTATTTCCATTGTGCAGTAACACTGCCTTCAAGCTTTTGCTTGAAGCGTCGATGAAGAGCCTCCAGTCAGTTGCGTGATACTCTAACTGTAGCTCTTCCATTAAACCTTCGATGTTGTTGCAAAAGACAAGATCACCGTCCATCGAAAAATATTTAATGTTATCTGAATGTCTCTTCCTATAAGATGACACCTTTACATCTTTTTCCAGGACATTCCACTGCTTTAGCCTTGAAGCTAGCAGCTGCGCTTTGGTCTTGGGTAGCTCCAAATCTCGAATCAAATCGTTCAGCTCCTCTTGGGTTATAACATGCGGTTCCTCAGACTCCGAAGGTAAAAAATCTGGATCATCCTGAAAGCTTTTCTCAGATTCGCCTGGTTCCGAATCCAACTCATCAGCACGTCCAGCAATATTTGGAGATATTGGAACTGGCATTGCTTCGGAGTGCAATGTTGGCCTTGATGGGTATTCGATTTTATGCTTCAAAGCTTTGGAAAATCCATGAATTTTTGTCAAACAAAAGTAACAATCGCTCATGTGATTGGTTGGATTAGTCCACACCATAGGTTTGGCAAAAGGTAAGCCTTTGTGCGTACCTTTCATCCAACCAAGCAATGTTTGGTAGCATAAGCAACAGGAGTATGTTGGAACCCATGGAAACTCACGATTTTGAAGCTCCTTGTCAAAATACAGCTGATATGCTGTCTCCAACAAAGGTGTAAACCCCTTTCTCTGTTCCTTCAATATCACGTCTCCACAAATGCAACAAAATTTTTGCGGATCGTTCAGACAAATTCGCGACATTTTTACAAAAATAAAAAAACGCGTCCGTAACACTCAAATAGCTAGCTTTGAATGAATAAAAAATGATTGTGCAAGGCTGACGAGAGTCAACATGAGCATTAATTGACGCCAAAGCAAGACAGCAATAATGACACAAATTTTGTGCCGCAAATACGCCAATAGACCTTTTCGACATTTAATCGTCTTTCTTTGTTCCGACGTGCGGGGAATAATGCACGGTTTGGTTTCCCACAACTTCGTTGACTTCTCACTCGCACTGCTTCGATTCAAATCTTGCAGTAGTGTGCGCAAATTGAACGTCAAAAAGCTCTATAAAATGCCGCATTAAGCTACGTGCTTGAATTCAGGGAGGTCCATTTCATAAAATCCAAGCCCAACATTCAAAGGGTGGAGCTGAAATTCATGTTTTCAAAATAGAAAATCTTGATTTTTATGAAAATTCGTAGTTTTGTGAATGAAATCCCGGTTTATTTCATTAATCTTACGTGTTACGAAAAATCTGTGATAACGAATGGATTCAGGGAGGTTTATTTCATAAAATCCAAACCCAACATTCAAAGGGCGGAGCGAAAATTCATGTTTTCAAAATAGGAAATCTTGATTTTCATGAAAATTCGTAATTTTGTGAATGAAAACCCGGTTTATTTCATCAATCTTACGTGTTGCGAAAAATCTGTGTTCACGAATGGATTCAGGGAGGTCCATTCCATAAAATCCAAGTCCAACTTGCAAAGGGCAGAGCCAATATTCTGGTTGTTGCTTAGGTAGATCATATTACTACGGAAGTACGTGTTTTTGTGAGTTTAAATCACATTTTTCTCAAAAACTGGACGTGTTACAGCATTTCTGAGCCCATATTTGGATTCAGCGTAGCAAAATCTATAAAATCCAACCAGAAATGCCGACGGGAGCGAAAAAAGTTCCAATTTTGCCGACTAGTGTAATCGAATGGTGATGTTCTTGTTTAGGTTTGACCTCCAAAAATGGTCCATTTGACCCGATTTCCCCTCATAATTTGATAAACTCATGTACCATGGGGTTTTGGGGGTCGGGGGCAGTTATTTTTCTTTCATTTTCTTTTTTTTTTTTTAAAAATGGGGGGGGAGGGGGGGGGGGGGTTTTGGTGTGGGGTTGGCCTAAGAAAATTTTTTTTTTTTTTCTTTTTTTTTTTTTATTTTTATAATTTTTTATATGTGTGGGTTTGGAGTGGGGGACATTTCATGCACAAATGGTTTTGAAAAAAAATAAAACATATTGTTTTAGGACGAGACTAATGAATTTACCATTTCATCGGATGTTGGTTAGTTTATGAGAGAAATATGCCAGAGGCAGACGACCTTTTGCAGTTGTTTGGTGCAACACCGCTACAATTGCGATGCTACATGCGTCGACTTTTAGTATTTTTTTTTTAATCCCTTGATTATCGAGATTTGCAGCCGTGGGCTGATTCATCTCCCGTCGTAGTAACTCAAATACCTTTTGGGTAATTTCGTAACTTGTCCGGGGTGAGATTCGAACTCGTGACTTTGGCGTGAGAGATATGGATGCCACTCCCCCGACGGTGTTTGGTCGTTGCAGTAATTGCTGTGGATCATCGCCGGAAGAATCTGCTGGTTCACAGCTGCATGTGGGATGAAACGGCGGTAGAAGTGAATGGTACCTAGAAATCGCATTAGCTGCTAACAACCCTAACGCAGAAATTGTCACCCTAATGGCAATATAAAAAAATACAGGTCTAATATTTTCGGATAAGGAACAAAACTACCAATTATTATGAAACTCTGGGAGATTGTACATCTTTTACTGTATACCTATATGATTAGAACTATTATTGAAGATTTATCAAGAGCATTAAATCAATGTCTGCTGCTAGATTTTCCAAAGGCAAACTGTTGACAGGAAAAACAATGTATGGAGACTTAAAAATATGTAAAAAAAAACATCGCATCGATTAGTCAAAATGTATTGAACTCATGAGAATTATGTCCACCGTGTAATTTTCCTTCATACTGATGAGTAACTTACTAATTCAACCTCCATTTGTCATCTTGTAAATAAACCATTGATTCGCCGTCACCTTGAGACCACACCCAATCGGAATGCGCTAGATGTATATAGGGAACCGAAATTTCTTCATCGTCGGAAATTTTCGCACCAACCTCAGCTCAGTGAGTTTAAGATGCCCTCCCACCACACAAATCCCCCACCGTCATACAACTCCCACCGCACAACTCCAAATTCCTCGAAACTAATCGTATTCCCGTTCCCGTTTGTCAAGCAACAGCTCGGAGCGATAAAGAAACAGATGACTAGTGAGTATAAACGGGTAAGAACAAGAAGAACCGCGCTTATCACGTTCTCATCAAAAACTCCTCCGACTCCTTTCTGATAACGAACCACAATGTTGTGTTGTCATTGCCTCCTGTGTAGCCCGAGCGTGACTTCGGTGAAGTGTTCGTCTAGTGTGACTTCTCGTTCGGAGTCAGAGCACGAGCCAAACAGAGTGAGATAAGTGTAAAGGTTGGACACAGAAATGAGAAATCAGTCGGCAAGAAGAGATCAGAAATCAAACATAAACAGTAACACCTTGCAGCTGATATCGAATCTCATCACACCACTTCACCAGACCTGCACTACATGTTGTTTACAGGAGTGCAATAATAGACGACTAGAGTATGCTGGTCCCAATCAATTGAAAGTGCACGGTATCTTCATCTCGACTATACAGCACCACAATCCGAATAAATCATCCCAAAGAAATCTCATCGACACAGAGCTAGAGTGAAAACCCGTTTGCCGACCAGCACTGCACCGCATCATTTTCAATAGGTTAGCTCACACCGATGTCGCATTGCTTCATGAGTGTAGAACCCAAGCCAAGTCCTAAACCTGACCCCAACAGAGATATAGGTCACTTCGGAGCGCAACAGATCCGACAGTCGCCAGATGGCATGTTTCCGATGGGCCTGTTGAAAAAATAAACACAAAGTACCGAACGAAGAAGGGAAAACATGCAACACACCTTAACACCAGTAGCAAATGCCAAATCGATCGATACAATCCAATTTTCCCCTCGCAGTGTTGATGTTATTATTGCTCCTTACCCCGTGCTTCGTCGACCGTATGGTACCAATTTTTCGCTTCATTCATTAATGTTTGATTGTCCCAACCCAATAACCCAATACATGTGTCGTGTCACTTTGCTGGAGTCCTTGATTTTGCACTCCAAGTTGTTGTGATTCAATTTGCCAATTGAAGGCGAATCAAATTTGGGACGTTTCTACCCTTGACCTCTCGGATTCATCTTCACCCAATCAATGTTTGTAGGCTAGAAATTGATCAAGCGTCTCCACTGTTTCATCTTCACTGCACTCACCTCGTCCGCCAATCTAGTTCCTCTAGCTGCTAAGCAACATTCGATAATTTGCCATTAAAACCCCATCTAGAGCAACCGCCAATCAGCGGGATCCATGCCAACTCCATCTTCATGTATCGGAATCATTGCCGATGTATTGATGAGGAACTAGACTAGATTGCCAAAAAGCTTAATAGATATTGCCATTAGGTGGAAAGCTTCCCACCGCGTCTGTGTCTATCTTCTTTCCATCTCACTTTTTCTCTATTCTTCCGAATCACAAACCACCACAACTACCACGCCCCGCGCCAGTAGGAGCCAGAAATTGCAGAAACACCCGGTTCCAACTCTTCGGCTAGCAACAGTCAAACCTACAACGACACACAACAACAACAACAACAACACCGGCATCAACAACAACAACAACAACAACAACATCTACACCGACAACAATAACGCCAACCTCGGCAGACGCTCGTACGACTTTGAAGGGATTCGCCATCCTCTCTGGCGTTAGATTTCTTCCACACAGTTTGAGGTGCTTTTGTGGTTTGATGGGAATTTAATTAGATTGAGATTTTTTTCCCATTTCCCGATGATTTTTGATTTTATCCATTAGAAAAATTGAGAAGTGGGTGGTGTTTTGCACATAATCGGGAGAGGTTCAGCGGCAAGTCGCAGAAGGAGTTTTTGGAAGCAGTTCGGCTGCGGTTGCAAAAAGGTTGTCTTTGGTTGATGGGATTGAAGTTTGTTTTTTTTTATAACTGATTAACGGACTTTTCGTTAAAACGTAGATTACTCAGCGCTGAGTTATCTATGCTTCTGAAAACATCAGTCGCTGTGTAAGTGGAGTTTTATGCTGTTTATATATAACGTGATATCAAAACAAAAGAAATCAAAATGTACAATTTTAAGAAAACTAACGAAGCAAATAAAACCAACCAACAGATTAAAACCATAACTCAGGTAAATTTTGAAATAAACAAAAATTAAAACTGAAATAATAACGACTGTATTGTCAATAAAAGATATAAAGCAAGAAAAAAATGCATGAACATTTCAAATGACCTACCTCAGGTTGTTGGTCTAGTCGAGTATAATAGGAAAACACATTTGCCGCCTCTAACAACCCTTAAATTTGAAGTTATGATCGAAAAACCGCTAATTCCGCCATATATAGAAATGCTACGATTTTTAAATTTGTACTGGTTTGAGAAGATTTTACTAGATTTTTGTCAGTTTAAAAATTAAAGTTGATTTTTTTTTAAATCGATTTTTTATAACTTAGGACTCCTCTAAGTTACAACAAAATATCCTTACTCCTGGATCTTTTCAGGTGACATATCAATCATTTTGAGAAATTTTCAAATACTTTTTAAGTATTTCCTATGGACAATGTAGCGTTTGACATCTGTTTGTTTATATTTTTAGCCTGTAAGAAATACGCAAAGGTACGCATCTCAAAACCATTGGCCAACGTAGTGTTATTGGGAATCAACCATAAATGGGTAAAATGTAAAAAACACTGTGAGATTAGAATGCAGAATTATAGAATAAAAAACTTAACAGCAGATAATTCTCATGAGGTGCCAGCCAGGCTCCAGAGGGTGCACGGCACTCCCGGAACCCTCCCCCGATTGCTACGCCAATGCTCAAAATGCATACATTCAATCGTGAGAATCTCAATTGCACGTATTATCGTAAAATTTAAAAAATCTTATTTGATGAAATCCAGTAAAATGTGTGATAAACGCAACCAGTTTTGTTTTGTTTGTGACTTTTTCTTCAACAAAGCATATCGTGTTGAACTAACAAAGAAGAAAAACATTGTTGAAGTGCTGCACAACTTTGAAACTATGAACACGTTGGACGGCATTTGCCGTTTAAAACCCCGATGGTTTGGCATTGTCAAATTTTTTGTATGGCGGAAGATTGCTACTTTTGCCATAGACTATAACTTTTAAAAACTCACAAAATTTGAGGTAAATCTTATATCAGAGGCGACTTTTTTTTTAACTCTTAATTTATTTCAATTTTTTACATTATTTTACATTCATATATTTTTCTAGGTGCTTCTAATTAACATTTCAACCTTATATACTATCATTTATATCTAAATAGCTGAACCCGGCGCGTGTGCTGCTACGCTTGCAACTATATGAAGGAAAATTTAATATAACTGGCACGTTTATGGTTTCTTTTCGGAATGAGTTTTTTTTTCTTGAATAAGCAGGGGTTCAAACTTCTATCAAAACATGCTTCTTACCCGTTTTGTGTTTAAGTTACCTGGATAATTCTCATTTTGGTAGAAATTTGTGTTTCATTTGCATGGGAGCCCTCACTTCCAGAGGAGGGTGGTTTCTCAAACCATTGCCTTCAAAACCCCCCACGTGCCAAATCTGGTTCCATTTGCTTGATTAGTTCTCGAACCATCACACTGGGCTCTTCGATTATAATAAAAATTTGAGTTTTATTTGTTTGAAGCCCCCCCCCCCCCTTCCATAAGCGGAGGGGTCTTGAACCACCATAGAAACATTCTTGCCTTCAAACCCCCCACATGCCAAATTTGATTCGATTTGCTGGTAAAGTTCTCGAGTTATGAAGAAATTTGTGTCTCATTTGTATGAGAGCGCCCCTTCCTGAGAGAGAAGGCGTCTCAAACAATCATAAGAACCTTCCCCAGCCCCAAAAACCCTTTCATATAAATTTTTACGTTGGTTGGTTCAGAATTTTCCGAGTCTATAAGGGTCCGACAGACAGAAAGACAGACAAAAATTCATTTTTATAATTTTTTATAAAATCTAGCCTCCAAAAACCCCCATATGCTAAAAGTGGTGTCATTTACTCGATTAGTTCTCGAGTTATGCAGAAATTTACTTTTTATTTGTATGGGAGCCGCTCCTCCCCCCCTTCAAAATGGGGAGGGGTATTGAACTGTCATAGAAACATTTCTCTCCTCCAAAAACCATGACATGCCAAATTTGGTTTCATTTGCTTCATCGACTCTCGAGTTATGCTAAAAATTATGTTTCATTTTTATGGGAGTCTCCCCTTCCAGAAGGCGGAAGGGTCTCAAACCACCTTAGAAACATTTATTTCCTTCAAAAACCTCCACATGCCACATTTGGTTCCATTTGCTTGATTTGTTCTCGAGTTATGCAGAAATTCGTGTTTCATTTGTATGAGAGACCCCTCTTTCAGTGAGCGGAGGAGTCTCAAACCACAATAACGGGTGTCCACTAAATAATGAGAACGAAAAGAATGGGTCAGGAAAAAAATACCAGTGAAGTTTTGTTCAAACTGATTTATTTTATTAAAAGGGTCAACTTAAATCTTCAAACTAAGTTTAGTGAATATTGTCATATGGTCCGTGGTCCGCCGTGCGGCGCAGCTTAGTCGTTATGCTGGAACATGACCGTTGGACGGCAGCCACATCGATTTTTCGGATGCAGCTTTTGATCATGTTGGTAAGTTGCTTGGTGTTCTTGGCCTTCCAATTATCCTTGTATACCATGGAGCTCAAAAGACCGAAGAAATCCTCGATAGGACGGCACTGTGGCAAATTTGTCGGATTCCGGTCTTTTGGGACATATGGTATATTTTGGCTCTCCAAAAACGTTAGCGTTTTTTTTTTGCGTAGTGCGATGATGCCTTGTCCGGCCAAAACACGTATTTTCTGCAAACACTCTCTTTGGTACACCTCCTGGTTGATGGCCAAACCGCTTGGTTTGAACCACGGCTTCGAAATACCCTTATCGGATATTACGATGTATAACATAACCTTCGATTCAAATTTGTGCTTGAACTTATACATTACTTTTGGAGGAGTAGTAGATTTGTCCTTAGTGTAGAATCGGTCGTTTCCCGGTATCTGAGACTTCGAAAGAGGAAAGTAGCTTTCGTCGTCCAGAACGAAAGATTTTCCGCCGTAATTCCGAGTCATCCAGCGGCATTGGGATTTCACGGTTTGAATCTGCTCATCTGTGTACTCTGGGGATCTGGTTTTCTTTCTACACACTATTCCTTCTTTCTTTAGCGTCTTGCAGATGAGTGACTTCGAACAATGGAACTTTCGGGCTGCTTCCCGTTGACTTACCGAATCCTTGTTGTTGAACATGCTGCGCAGCGAGCGGAGCGTTTTCTCATTCATTATTTTCGCTGGACGGCCGCAACCTTTCTTCCGGGTTACTCTCATGCATGCCAGGATACGGTATACGGTGGATACCGGAACTTTTTCACGACAAAAATGGTCCACCGTGTATTTTTTTCCACGATCTTCGTTCGCTTGAAAGAATTGTACAACGCGCGCGCGCAGTTCTTCCTGTTTCGACGGCATGCTGAACACGACTGAACATGTTAGAGTGAAATAAGAGTGTATGAAAATTTTCTGGAGAGTGCAACGATTCATTCATCTAAAGTGACATTTCTATGCGGCCGTTTTTGTTCTGATGGAAGAGTATTGAAATCATTCTCATTTTTTAGTGGACACCCGTTAGAAACATTTCTTGCCTTCGCAAACCTCCACATGCCAAATTTGGTTCCATTAACTTGAGTCGAGTAATTCAGAAATTTGTGTTTCATTAGTATGGAACCCCCCCCGGCCCCGTTGGGGGGGGGGGAGGGAATCTAACATCCAAAAAAAACACTCCCCCCCAAAAAACACCATTTCTAGAGATATTTAGAAACTTTTGTTGTTGTTGTTGTGGGGCAGCCCCCCCCCCCCCCCCCACTAACAGAGAGAGGGGAGGGGGGGGGTATAATAATAATATAATTATTTTTTTTTTAAAACCCCCGCAATAAATTGTTTTTATTTTTTTTTTTTTAGATTAGAGGAAAAAAAATTATTTTTTGGGCACCCAAGGAGAGGAGAGGGGTTTCAAATCACCATAGAAACATTTTTCGCCTCCAGAAAACCCCACATGCCAAATTTGGTTCCATTTGCTTGATTAGTTCTTGAGATATGCAGAAACTTCTATTTCATTTGTATGGGACCCTCCTTTCTAGAGAAGGGAGGGGTCTCTGACTACCATAGAAACATTGCTTGCCTCCAAAAACTTCCGCATGCTAAATTTGGGTTCCTTTGCTTGATCAGTTCTTGATTCAGGTTCCTTTGTTTGTACCTATATAAAAATGGAAATGGAACCAAATTTGGCATGCGGGGATTTTAAAGGCAATAAATGTTTCTACGATAGTTCGAGACCCCTCCTCTCTCTCTGTTAGCTGGGGGGGGGGGGCGGTGCTCCCATACAAATGGAACAAAAGCTTCTACATAACTCGAGAGCTAATCAAGTAAATGGAGCCAAATTTGGCAGGTAGAGGCTTTTGAAGGCAAGAAATGTTTCTATTGTGGTTTGAAACTCCTCCGCTCACTGAAAGAGGGGTCTCTCATACAAATAAAACACGAATTTCAGCATAACTCGAGAACAAATCAAGCAAATGGAACCAAATTTGGCATGTGGGGGGTTTTGAAGGCAATCATTGTATGGTGGTTTGAGGAAGGGAGGGCTCCCATACAAATGAAACACAAATTTTTACCAAAAATGAGAATTATCCAGGATACTTAAACACAAAACGTGTATTTCTCGGGTAAGAAGCATGTTTTGATAGAAGTTTGAACCCCTGCTTATTCAAGAAAAAAAACTCATTCCGAAAAAAAAACCATATAAATTTTCCTTCATTTAGTTGCAAGCGTAGCAGCGCACGCACCGGGTTCAGCTAGTTATTAATATTTTTGTTGGACATTTCTTCCAGAGTCTCAACGTTTGAAATTCTATGTAATTCAATAGTACTGAACCAAAATTATTTTCAGAACTTTGTTCTGAATCCTTTGAAGTGTTTTTTTTCCAGTAGCACAACAACTAGACCATATTGGCACAGCATAAAGCATGGCCGGTCTAAAGATTTGTTTGAATATTAGAAGTTTGTTCTTCAAACAAAGTTTGGATTTTCTGTTTATAAGAGGATATAAACATTTTATATATTTATTACATTTGGCTTGAATGCCCTCAATGTGATCTTTAAAAGTTAATTTTTGATCAAGTATCAGTCCAAGATATTTTACTTGATTTGACCAAGAAATTGGAAATCCGTTCATAGTGACCATATGACTATTACTTGGTTTCAAAAATGCAGCTCTAGGCTTGTGTGGGAATATTATAAGTTGAGTTTTGGAAGCATTAGGAGAAATCTTCCATTTTTGAAAATAATCTGTAAAAATGTCCAAGCTTTTTTGTAGCCTCCTGGATATAACATGAAGACTTTTTCCTTTAGCAGAAATGCCTGTGTCATCGGCAAAGTAAGATTTTTGACAGCCCTGGGGTAAATCAGGGAGATCTGAAGTGAAAATGTTATAAAGTTTTGGCCCAAGAATGCTACCTTGAGGAACACCAGCTCTGACAGGCAACTGATCAGATTTAGAATTCTGATAATTTACTTGCAAAGTTCTATCAGTTAAGTAGTTTTGAACTAATTTCATGACATAAAGCGGAAAATTGAACTTTTTCAGTTTCGCAATCAAACCTTCATGCCAAACACTGCCGAATGCTTTTTCGATGTCTAGAAGAGCCACTCCAGTGGAGCAGCCTTCAGCTTTGTTTGAACGAATTAAATTTGTAACTCTCAAAAGTTGATGCGTAGTTGAATGCCCATGGCGAAATCTAAACTGTTCATCAGCAAAAATTGAGTTTGTATTGATGTGAAGCATCATTCTATTCGAAATTATTTTTTCAAAAAGCTTACTTATTGAAGAAAGCAAACTGATTGGTCGGTAGCTAGAAGCTTCAGCCGGATTTTTGTCTGGCTTCAAAATAGGTACGACTTTTGCATTTTTCCATTTATCTGGAAAGTATGCCAGATGAAAACATCTGTTAAATAGTTTTACCAAGAAAGACAAAGTACTCTCGGGGAGTTTTTTGATTAGGATATAGAAAATTCCATCATCACCTGGTGCTTTCATATTTTGAAATTTTTTAGTTATAGTTTTTACTTCATCCAAATCAGTTCCCCAAGAATCAGAAAATATTCAGATACTCCCTGGAAACTTGATCCTCAATAGGACTTGTAAGACCCCACCTGAAATTATGGGAGCTCTCAAACTGCTTAGCAAGTTTTTGACCTTTTTCCACATTTGTGAGCAAAATTTTATCACCTTCCTTAAGCGCTGGTATAGGCTTTTGAGTTTTTTTTTCAATATTTTAGAGAGTTTCCAGAAAGGTTTGGAACTCGGATCTAAGTTTGACACATTATTTTCAAAATGTTTGTTCCTCAGGGCAGAGAAGCGTTTTTTAATTAGTTTTTGTAAATCTCGCCATATGACTTTCATAGCGGGATCACGTGTTCTTTGATATTGACGCCTGCGAACATTTTTCAGACGAATCAAGAGCTGAAGATCGTCATCAATTATAACTGAATCGAATTTAACCTCGCATTTTGGCACTGAAGCAGCTCTTGCTCTATTTATTGAGAAAGCCAGAGATTCAAGAGCATTATTAATTTCATTTCTTGTTTGCAATGGAACATTAGGATCAAAGTTGTATTTTATAAGTGTTCCATATTGATCCCAATTAGCTCTATGGTAGTTGAAACTGATGGAATAAGACATGATTTCTTGAGATATTTCAAATGTAACTGGAAGGTGATCAGAACCAAAGTCAGCATGGGTAATCAATTAACTACAAAGTTGACATGAATCAGTTAAGACCAAATCAATGGTTGAGGGATTTCTTGCAGAAAAAATCAGTGGGGTTGTGTATAACACACGACCGGTTAACGTAAACTACGTTAAACTGTTTGATTAGTACTCAGGTACTGTTCTAATGGGACGTAGGGATAGCATAAGTAAGTGAGTAAGTATGTTAGAACATTCGCTTGATTCACTTCTGAATAATTATTTGGCGGCCCTGGAAAGGGAAGTTTGCTTTGAATGTTGGTATGATGCAAGGCAACGGTGGTGCTGGCTGTAGTGATTGTGTTGATATGATAGACCAGTTGGAAACCATTATCCTTTTCGCGTTATAGATTGTTCAGGGTCTGTTTGGGAATTCAAAGTCAATAATTCATGATATTTTTAATAGTTGACAGTCGCAAAAATCTCCAACTGATTGAAGCAAAAATCTCGAAAATCTATCGAGAAATGATAAAGCTATTAGCGTTCAAACTGTTTCAGTTATTTTCAAATTTTCATTTGACCTAATATTTACCGGACCGCAACAAATATATTCATCTTCTATTTGTTAAATCTTATATACTTGAATAAAAAAAATGGCAATCGTTAAACTTTTAGGTTGGTGCAAAAATCTCAAAAATGAATCAATCAAGAAACGATCGAGTTATTAGCGTCCGGTGTTTACATTTTTCGTGACGGCAGCCATTTGTAAATTGTACACATTTCTCAAGGTATGCAACGAAGAGAAAAATAAAATAATTATAGCCACCACTGTCTTCCAATTGGTTAGAACTTGGAAAGTAATTTTAGATACATTCAAATCATACAAACTCTCTCGAAATTGAATTCGTCGTCCTGAAAAGGACGGATTCGAAATGGTCCGCATTTGAATTAAAACCGTCTCGGTCTTTTGATGAAGTAGGTTATTTCAGCCGTTGCACGTTGCCCTTACCAAAAGATGGCTAGCAGCAAGATCACACACACAAGCAGCTTATTTTGCTCGTCGGGGCTGCACCCACCGGCTGGCAACAAATAAATCACTGGCATGGGTCTAGCAAACCATTGCATAATTTTTGGCTGCCTAGCAATGGTTGCCCAGCCAACGGCTTGCTAACAACAGCCTTCAGCGCAATCAGCGTAATGACCAAGGTTTAGTCACCAGTGCTCCATCTATGGTACTTGCCACCACCACCTGCCAAATCCACATTGGCACCTTGCCACTCAGCACCGCCGAATGCACCCTCCGAGGTACATGCCATCGCAAACTGCCAATCCATAATGGCTCGTTGCTCCACACAGCTGCGGTACGGCAACACGAATGAGAAAATTTGCGAAGGTGTACCCATTTTATCTCGTTCACTACTGCATATGAGACATCCCTTGCTCACATTTGAAATCTGTGATAGGAAGCTACTGTGCATTAAGTAAATTTAGCCTGCAAAACAAAATTATTAGACATCACCTCTTATTTTGGTTATTTTCAGTAGTTTAAAATGGTTAACGGTTAATGTTTGATAATTGAATTGATACGCGGGAAGATTTCCAACCGATTGGTGTAATCATCTTGAAAATCTATCGAGCATTTATTAAGATATTAGCGTTTAATTTGTAACGATATTTCGTGAGGGTCGCTTATTTTTAGATTTTTAACTGACACCCTACCCTTGCCGTAAGACGTAGTTTACGTCAAAAAAGCAAGTTGGGCTGTTTGGATATTGGATAGTGTAGAAACCTGCAGAACAATGATTCCATGAGCGGTGTTTTGCATTGAAATCACCAATAACTAGGAATTTAGACCTATGACGGATAAGTTTCCTGAAGTCACCCTTGAGCCAGTTCTTTTGATGGCCGGTGCATTGGAAAGGCAAATAGGCAGCTATAAAAGTAAATTGGCCAAATTTTGTTTCAACTGAAACACCCAAAGTCTGAAAAACTTTGGTTTCAAATGAAGAAAGAATGTGATGTTTGATACGCCGATGGACAATGATGGCAATGCCACCACCATCGAGGCGATGATTTTGGTAGACAAAATAATTTGGATCTCTTTTGAATTTATGGGCAGGTTTGAGATAAGTCTCAGTTATAACAGCAATATGCACGTTATGAACTCTTAAACAAATAAATAGCTTATCCTTGTTATCTCTGATGGATCGAGCATTCCAGTTCAAAATATTTAATGACTTAAAATCCATTACTGAACTTCAATGTCATGACAACATTATTGGCAAATTTAATACCAGTTTGGATAGCTTCAAACATGGAATTAGTTTGTGGCATATCGGTTATCATATCGATTAACAATTACTGTATATATTCTAATTTAGGAGTGGATATATTACATAAATCAAATTCATCAGAAGTCCCGTGGGAATTTTGGTTTTGATTTCTACCCGCTGCAACGGCAACACGGTTAGGTAAGAATGTAGGGTTTGCAAATTGAACCCTGTTGGAGCCTGCAGGTATCGAAATAGTATTTGCTCCTCGTTGAGCGTTTGAAGTTACAGTTGCGAATGGAAAAACCTGTCCGCTGTTTCTACCGACGGTTTGGTAGGAATTTGTTCTTTGCTGATCGTTGTTAACAGCTGCAGAATGGGTAGTAGCTGGTCGGAAACGTGTATTGTTTCCTACCTGGCTTAGTGCGCGACTGCAAAATTGCTTTGCGAGTCTTGCACTCTCAAAAATTTGATTTATGGTTTTCATCACAATTTGAACATTTAAATGTTTGAGGATCTTCCTTCACAGGACAGTCGCCCTTAGTGTGCGAGGACTCACCACAATTCATGCATTTACCAATCATATGGCAATACGTTGTTCCGTGACCCCATCCCTGGCCCTTACGGCACTGGGTGAGGCTTTGGAAATTTGCTCCAGTCTTCCTGAAATGTTCCCACTTCACTCGGTCATGGAGCAAAAGGCTTGCTTTTTCCAAAGCCTTAAGGTTATTAAGTTCACTTGACTTGAAGTGAACTAAGTAGAAATCGTTTGCAATCCCTTTGCGAGAATCGCCAGGCCATGATTTCATTTTAATTACTTGGACTGGCTAATCCCAAGTAATTTTATCAACTCGTTTTTTATTTCTTCCAGAGATTCACCAATGGGCAGACCTTTCAAGACAACCTTGAAAAGACGCTCAGCTTTGGTGTCTTATGTGAGATACTTAAGAAGACGTTTGAATCCGTCCAAGGTTTCTGCATGCAAACGGCATTCACCTCGTCTGGAAATTTGAAGGGAATATTTCACACCTTCAACAAATGTTAAGATTTCCTTGCGAAAGGCATTGAAATCCGAAATTGCCACTACTAAATGCTCACAGGGTTGGTTGGTGAAACAGGTAACACATACCGGAATAATAAATGTAGTATTCAAGAACGAAGTGGCGCAGCTTTTATTTTGAACACAACTGTACATTATTTCTATTCATACTGTTATTCCACTAGTGGACGTACATATTTTCCAAGACTACTGTTTCAAAACTTGTGATTTAAAACAACAAAGGCAGAACAATAAAACAATGATGAATTTTCATACGAAACGGACTTTGGGAAGTTTTAGAGCCCTTTTTCAGTGAATGAGTTCAGCTGAGATATCGACAATAGTCTATGAATAACTAGGAATTTGCATCTGTTTATAATTCATGATTTATCCGTTATTTCTAGGCTACCGTGAAAATTTGGTTCTCAATTAGATCACTTAGAAGCGATCAGGTCCCTTATATAAAAATTTTGTTGGACAAACTGGCTTTGTTCTCATCGAATTTTCAGTGTTTGTATCTATCAAAGCTATTGTGTTATACTTGCAATGCGATTAGGTATTTAAATGGAGAATTATGTTACAACTGTGAAATTTTGACCCTTCCCCTCCTTTGCCTATCCCGCACAGGGTAGCTTGGTAAAAGATTGTGTGCTCGATCGGATGCTGCATTTTAAAAGCCCTCTGCTCAATTTCAGCTGCTTCTATTCAATTTCACAGCCAGCCGTACTCTAACGGACCAGTCACTAGTTTCTCTCCACATCTTTGATTCTAGCAGAAATTGCCGTCCACTCCTAGGGTTTCATGTCGATAAGAAGGTTATTTCCATTTTCAAAACATGAAATTTGTGAGTTCTTTCTATGGAATAAGATAACCGTTTAAATATTTTCTCTTTGTAATGGAGTATTGTTCAAAAATCAAACCCGATCTTATTTACAGATTAATTTAACTGTTACTCAACTCTATCAATACCCTAACCAATACACATTAAAAACACAAAAACGTAATGATACCTAACCCACTAAAATGAACGTAACAAACTCAGCAAAAATAATGTAAACAAAATAAATTTCCCTTGCCAATTTAATTGTAATGCAACGCCGCATCAAAGGGGTGATATTTTTCCAACTTCAAATCTATGGTTCCAAGGTTCCAAACTGCAACCACCACCAGCAGCACCGACAGCAGCAGAAGCAGCAGCATCGACCGACCGAAGTTGATTTTTGCTAATGAAAGGAGAAATTAATTTTCTATCTCGGTTACTTTTTCCCGAATCATTACTTTTTGTCCCTTTTGTTCCCTCCTTCATTTACACACTAATGTTATTTAGTTTTTGTTAGTGTCGTAAGCTTTGAGTTTTTTCGTTCGTCGTTAGAGTTTAGTTGTTTTTTTTTTCGGTTTTGTAATTTGCTTTCGTTCTAATTTTGTCAGTAGCACATAAGACCGTTGTTGATGGCAACTTTTACTAACGACTTACTAATAGCATTCATTTTTCAGCGGATTTGAACGAAATTTAATTAACATTTTTCTTCTCGTATTTTCTCTTCTCTCCCCAAATCCTCGGCGCGTCTGACCGGGCGTGCTTGGGACTTTTGTTTTCCATTTTCTTACTCTACTCCTTTCGAACAAACAGTATAAGCTAGACTTTAGTGGCCTGGCCGGACGGGCAGCGAGTGGCGGCGCCCGGGACGAAGACGGATCCTCGGGATTGCAAGGCGACAGCAAGGGCTCAACGACCAGCACCGAAGCGAGCATGTGACAGTACGGGATGGCCCGCCGGGGCGTTAAAGGTGACGCTCGGCGGACCAGAGTATCTTTCCTGCTGTTTTAGAATAAGCATTAAACATTGCATATGACCGTATTTATCGAATTTATATTCCGCGTTTGTGTATGTTTGATGATTCTCGTTTAGGAGCAGAAATCCGGATTCCGGTAATTAAGAACCAAACTAAAAACAAGATGACGAAGAAGAAGAAAATCCTTACCAACCAAACGAAACCAACAGAACCAATACTCAAGGTGAACAAGAGATTCAAAGTTTGACCAATCCAGTGAGAATAACTCAATATCTAGAGCGACCATCAAACCAACCGCATACACAAAAAGAAACCACATAAGAAAACACACACACGTCAGTCATAATTACGAGGAACAAAAAACCAGTGTTTGTTAAAATATGTGTAATATGAAATCATAAATATTGAAATATGAATGTTTAGTGAATCGAAACCCCTAAGTCCCAAAAAAAAAAACCAAAACAAAATCGAAAAAACTTGAGGAGAATCCCCTGCTAAAAATAATTCGCTATTTAAATCAAAATTCACCGCAATTCCCTTTCCCTGCCCCTTCTAGGCACGCTTTAGTACACCGAGCACCATCGCTTTTAGTTCTACAGCAGCCCCCTCCTAGTCGCCTGCCCAAATGCCGATGTAAACCGGTGTAGGATAGATTCGTTTCCGGTAGCTCAATCAAATTTTTAGCATTTCTCGCTCGCTCTTTCTCTCTCACGCGCTTTATCTCTCTCTCTCTCTCTCTCTCGCATCACACGACTCTGGCATCTTAGCTTAGATTGCAATCGCTCTACAAAGGATATATTATACTGAGAACAGCTGGGTGTTGCTGCGACGGAAAAAGCTAATGACGAAAAGGCTGGTGGGTGATTTCGGTGTGCTGAAATTGAAGATATGAGTTGTTCAAAAACACTTCCGGAAAAGCCTGCTGGTCTAAATCGGCAAACTAAAAAAATTCAATCGGTTTGAATTCATATGCGAGCCAAAATATTGTGTCCGAATGATGATTATTACCCGTCTTAATAAAGGAGATGTAAGAGTGGAGTAAACGTAGCAGTAAAAGTTATTCAGACCGTTTTCTTGATTAGAATTTGAAGGTTCGTGTACTTAAGATGTCCAAGAGACGAATTAAATATTTTTGAATAGCAGGAGATCAAAATCAAATAGATATTCTGACGAGAAACAGACTCGCCACTTGAAGCTGATTAAAAGTTGAATACGAAACTTTCAAGCTGAAAAAGCAAATGTTCGCCGGAATAAGGCCTGTACTCGAAAAAAATGCACCAGACAAAAGTGTTCGCCGAAAATTTATTCCAAGTCAGATTTTCTTGAAACTTACAGGAAATGAACTTATACATATGGATTATGTTTCGGCATAAATACTTTATTCAATTTCTTTTCCATCGCCGAAAGCCCGCACCTTTCCCTTAAGACCCCTCATTACATTTTGTGCAATGGTGGAGCCGACCTTTTTAGTCACTATCATCCATTCTTTCTTCAACTCCAACTCGTTCTTAAGCACATTGGACGATTTCCAAACTTTGGCCTTCATTATGGCCCAAAATCTTTCCACCGGACGAATCTCTGGTGAATTTGGGGGGTTGACGGTTTTTGGTACAAAAACAACGTTATTGTCTCTGTACCAATCCAACGTCGATCGCGCGTAATGGCATGATGCCAGGTCCGGCCAAAATAATGTCTCGCCTCCGTGGGACCGCAGGAAGGGCAACAGACGGTTCTGGAGGTCCCGTTGTGATGTACGGTTTACTTTGTTTAACGCATTGGCATATGGCCTGCCAGAGCAAGTATTTTTTTGGCGAATTTGTCCACTTTCTTCTTCCTTATGTCTTCCGGAACATCAAACCGTTATTTGGCAACGTAGAACTCCAGCCCCGGTATCTGCTTTGCATCTGCCTTGATGTAGGTTTCGTCATCCATATCCACACACATCGGTTTCGTTAACCACTCTCGATACAGCTTCCTTGCGCGAGATTTGGCCGCCGTGTTTTGTTGATCACGCCGGTTCGGTGCCTTGCAGACCTTGAATACACGAAGCCCAGCTCGTTTCATGGTTTGCTAAACAAACCAGGCGGAACACTTTGCCTTCAGAGCCGCGTCGCGAATCGAAAGGTTCGGAATACACTTGAAATAATCCAACACCTTCCGGGCCTTCACAGGGTCAGCTGTCTTCGATTTTCTTCCACTTCCAGCCCGCCGCTCGGTCGTCTGAGACTCCTTAAACGATTTTACCACCCGAGACACAGTTGTATGGGTGAATCCCAGTTGTCTTCCGATCCATCTCATCGTCGCAGTCGGATTTTCCATGACGGCGCGCAAAATTGTCCGGCGATTTTCTTCTTGTTTCGATGACATCTCAATAATCACTGAACCGATTGTTAATTTGCACATGTAAACAATTCACTCCCAACTAATTATACCCAGATTTTCATCAATTTTTACCCACGGACAAAAAAGTTACACACGGATAAAAATGGTGCATTTTTTTTTTGAGTACAGGCCTTAGCTCCTATTCAGTTTGAATGTTCATCGGGATAGATCCAAATGAATACAGCAGCTCGAATTACTATCCAATTTGAACACACCACCCATCCAGCCAATCGCCACAACAGCACCAGCGAACTGAACACCACATTTACTACTTCAGGGAGTTACCACCACCACTACCACCTAATCTTGCCCATCACTGTGCCCGCGCGTTAATTTCCGCTGTGGATTACCTGCCCCTTTGTCCTCCTCGAACGGCGACCAGCCTGGCCAAGACCAGGACTAGACCTCGTCCCCACATAGAACACAATTGCACCCGCACTTTGCACTCGTACAAGGACTCGACTTCGTCTGCATTCGCTGCCAACTCTTTTTCGAAAAACCAAAAACGAATCTCCTCAAACTGCCTCCAAATCCACAGCGGAACGCTTTGATGAGGAGTTCCGGGAGTGGGATGCATTTTCCATTTCTGACGGAAAATTCACACGCACCGTCCCGGAACACATCAAAGACGATCACTAGAAAATAAATCTCTACACGAAAAAAAAAGAACTCTCAAACAAGGTAGCTCCCACTCGAACCCCTCCATCTAACCAACTCTCTCAATCTCTCTCAATCTCTCTCAAATGTGGTGTTAAATCGAATTTCTTAACTTACCATCGTTAGAACCGACTCTCAATCTCTACGATCTCTTTTTCCCTTGTGCGCGCGTTTGTGTGTGTGCGTGCGTGTCATGGCGGTCTCCACCGAATGACACAATCGGCGAGAAAACAACAACCGATGAATGAAAGAATCGAAATCGTGCGAAATACTGCGAACGAATGTGAAGGAGGAATCGAAAAACGAAATGAATTTTCACGATCCGCAATGAATACGAGGGCAATGTCTGTTCGGGTGAATGCATTCGATGTTCGGATTACGATTTATCACAATTAAGTGAACTGATGAATTTCCCTTCGTGTTTTAAAGCATTGTTGTACCTGTCGTAAAATTGTTCTTAGTTAGCGGTTAATTTATTTGAAGTCTCTGTTTAGTTTATTTATGATGTAGGATAAGTTGATTGATGAATACGTTGAGGTTAGATGATCAGTTAAAAAGTTAATGAGTACGCGGAAATGAACATAGTCTATATTTAAATTGAAAGATATACTATCATCACTGAAAATAATGGAGATTATTGAATATATTTTATTGATTATGAAATGACTTTCTTAATTTTGTTGAATAAATTTATGTTCTTTTTTGTTATTTTCTTGTTATTTCTTATTTTCGAAAGCGTGAATGGCAGTTTCTGAGGTTTCTTTTGATTTGAGTGTAAACTCGTATGGAATTTAAGTCCTATAAAAATATACGAATGGCTTCGTTTAAAACCCTTTATAATTCCTTCGGAATTCTCAGACAGGAAACCAAACTGATTAATGCTCGGTATCATAAAGGTAGGGACAAAAAATAAGGATAAATTTGCTGACCGACTACCTCCACCATCAGTCTCAACTAAGAGTATATGGTGAGGAATAGAGCAGCATTAAAATGCCTACTAAATCGCTTCCACCGTCATTGCGCACTGATGAAGAATGAGAATTAGGACGGATAGAAACATGTTCAGCCTGAGTTTGAAATTTTAGAGCAAACCCTAGTAGCACACTTGTTGCCATTTGGTTGAGATAATATAAATATGACTTGCTAAGTCATAATAAAGTTACTACAACTAACCGTAGTGTGCTACTTGGGAAGTTGATTTTTACTAAATCTCTAAATAATTTCAAATAGTGCACCCCTTCTTCTGGCATAAATTAAAATAGGGTGGTTGTTATTTTCATGTCAATCTAGCTTTTTGAATTGAGGTAATACTCGTATAGATAAATATACTTAAGAAAAAAAAATTAGGTCAGCAAATTAAAAACAACTCTGGTCTTAGAGCAATTTTCACTTAAACTTAGGGTGTCTCTATAAAAATCACCTATTGTACTCTACTCTTTTATTCAAATTTCTCAGCAACGTGTTGTGACCAGACAGTAAAACTGGTTGCTGTTTGGAGTGACTACAGAATAGCATTAGAGAAAGCAAAGTAAGCTTCCGAGTTGTTGTAGCTGGTGGGTATTTTGAATTTGCGTTCGGGACAATTTTCGAGAGTCATGGAAGAAAAACAATACATTTTAAACCATTTTCTTCTCTGGGGCTATTCATAAGCCACGTAGACTTTTCTGGGATGAGGGGGGGTTTGACCAAAATCTACGCTCCATACAAAATTTCAAAAAATGGTATGGAGAAAAGTCTAGGAGGGGGGAGGGGGTTCGGAGATTTTCAAAACTGAATCTACATGGTTTATGAACAGGCCCGTCTTTTGTATTAGCGCCGTGAAAATTTTAATCTTGATATTCATCAATTTCATGAATAATAGAAATAAGTTGCAGGCATCAAAAGAATACATTTGTTTTTTAAATCATTTATTTGTACAGGCTCAATGGAATCAATTTTACAGAGTCAAGTTTTCATATTTATATACATCAATTATCTTAAAACTAATGTTAAGGGGATAGAACCGATTAATCACGGCCGTCTCGAGGTTAATAGGAATAACAATTTAACGGATGGGAGGATGGGCGGGAACAAAGGTATACATACCTATTATCATTTTCCTTCTCTCATTGCATAGTTGTTCATATATAAATCGCTTCGAAATTGATTCTACTCAAAATTAGAAGGTAGAAGCCCGTTTGAATATGGTTTGTAAGCATTATAATGGAAAGAAACTTATCCTCTTAATCTTCAATCTCTCAGTTCTGCGTAGGATAAATTTAGGAGCAATAAGACTAATATGGGAACAGCTACATTAATTCATAATTGAACTGTAAAAAAATTATCATACCAAGGGATAATACAGACTGTTGCTATCTGCTGCTTCGTTTTATATCGGCCAGTTAAAATTGGTCTTGTCACAAGGATATTTTTGGAAAGGAGACAATCCTTATCTGAGGTCAGGAAACTCTTTTATAAACTGAAAGCTCTTTTAACGAGCATTTAAAAAAAAGAACTCTTTTCGTGAAAAAAATTGCAAGTTATGTGGATTTTTTTACGAACTTAAAGGGTGTACGGAATCAAATTGCGACACACACAAATATTCGGCAAAATTCGCCCGTTCAACCAATCATCTTCAAACATCCTGGGAGTAAAATTTAATATGTAAAGAATATTTTCCCATGTTTATTAAATTTAATTACAATTCCATATCCAAATGCATGAACCTTCTTCTTTACACTACTCATAAGGTCCTGAACATCATATGGACCAACTTTTTTTGCGTGGCAATCCATTTTTTCTTCATATCTTCCGGTGGGTTCGGGAGGTTGAGAAGCTTCGGCACGAAATTGACCTCCTTAGCCTTGTACCACTCCAAAACCTCTTTCGAGTAATGGCACGAGGCTAAATCCGGCCAGAAAATCGTAAGACCATCGTGTGACCTCAGAAGAGGAAGTTCACGCTTTTGGAAGCATTCCTTTAGGTACACCTGCCCATTGACCGTTCCAGTTGTCAAGAATGGGGTGCTCCGCGTTCCACACGAGCTAATTGCTTACCAAATCATATATTTTTTGGCAAACTTTGACATCTTTTGCTTTCTAACGTCCTCAGGGACATCGAATTTATGATGAGCAGTGAAAAACTGGAGCCCCGGAAGCTGCCGGAAGTCTGTTTTTATACACGTCTCATCATCCATAACGAGTCAATGTGGTTTCGTCTACATCTGGGTGTAGAGCTTCCGTGCACGTGTTTTACCTACCTTATTCTGCCGTTCATCGCGATTAGGCGCCTTTTGGACTTTGCACGTGTGTAGTCCTTCACGTTTTTTCGCATCTTGCACGAAAGTTTTGGTTAGATTCAGCTTCTTCGCCACATCTCGGACTGAACTGTTGGGATTCCTCTTGAAAGCTTGAACTACCCGCTTGTGATCCTTAACACTATACGGAGATCCATTTTTGCCACTTTTTTCTTTCCGATCGATAGTCAAACGTTCGTGGTACCGATTTAAAACAGGAGACACCGTAAAATGTACCTTTCCCAGCTTCCTGCTGATGGCACGATGAGAAAGATCCGGATTTTCAAGGTACGTGTGTAAAATTTCTTTGCGCCGCTGCTGTTCATCCGACTCCATCTTTGCAACGATTGCACATCTGCAAGTGAAACTTACACAACGTAAACAAATACACATTGAACTAATTCCACCCAAAATTTCAATAAAAAATACCCAACGGTTAAAAAGAAACAGCCATTTAAAAGTGGTGCAATTTGATTCCGTACAAACTTTAATTCTTAATAAGGGGCTATCGTAAACCAAGAAGCTTTTTGGGGGGGGGGGGGGAAAATCTTCGATTCTAAAAAAAAAAAAAAAAAAAAAAAAAAGGAAAAAAAAAGAGGGGGGGGGGGGGGGGGGGTGTGAAAATAATTATCTATGTGTGTGATTAACAAATAACTAATTATTTATCTTTTTTTCTACTAAGCTTTATTGTTTACATTGTATTAAATATATAATAAATAATACAAGAAGGAAGTTTTGTGGTTTTTTTTTTTTTATTTGATGAAAGAAAGGAGTGTGGAGTCGTTCTTGAGGAACTTCCTTGAAACTTGTGTGAAACTTTCCTGACGCAAGTTAAACCATTAATCGTTTGGTAGTTCATGGCTATATTTTGAATCCATAGAAGTCCAAAGATCTAACCTGAAATATACATCAGAGAAATATTTCGAGAACTTCTGGTAAGTTCCTCACCAACCAAGTTAAGGGAAATTCCTTAACAACTTCAGGAAATTCCCCACAAACACCAGGGAAGTTTCTCACGAATTTCGGGGAAATTCCTTCACGAGCATTAGGGAAATTCCGCTTGTACTTGAAGGATGTTCCTCACAAACTCGAAAGAAGTTCCTCTCAAACTTCAGAAAAGTATTTCAAGAACTTCTGGGAAGTTCCTCACGAACTTCAGAGAAGTTCCGCAGAAACTTCAGGGAAATTACACATGAATTTCAGAACTTCTTCCATGAACTTCAGGAAAATGTCTGTAGAACTTCAGGAAAGTTTCTTGAGAACTTTAGAGAAGTTCTTCACGAACTTCATGAACCTCACGACTTTCAGGGAAATTTCTCACGAATTTCTGGGAAGTTTTCCACGAACTTCGGAGAAGTTCTTGTAGAACTTCAGGGAAGTTTCTTGAGAACTTTAGAGAAGTTCTTCACGAACTTCAGGGCAGTTCTTCACGAACTTCAGGGCAGTTCTTCACGAATTTCAGAAAAATTGTCCACGAACTTCAGAAACCTTCCTTAAGAAGTTCAGAGACGTTTCTCATGAACTCCAGGGATGTTCTTTATGAACCTCAGGGATGTTCTGCACGAACTTCAGAGAAGGTCTTCACGAGCATCAGAAAAATACCTCACGAACTTCTGGGAAGGTCACGGGGAACTTTTCTGAAGTTCATGAGAAACTTTTCTGTAGTTCACGAGGAACTTTTCTGAAGTTCGAGAGAAACTTGTCTGAAGTTCATGAGGAACTTCCCTGACGTTTGTGAAGAATTACTTTCAAGAACAAGAGGAACTACTTTGAAGTTTGTGAGGAACTGCCCTGAAGTCCATCAGGAACTGCCCTGAATTTCGTGAAAAACTTCTTCGAAGTTCGAGAAGAACTTTTCTAAATTTGGTGAGGAGCTTTTCTGAAGTATGTGAGGAATTTCCAACAAGCACAAGAGGAACTTCCTCGAAGTTCGTGAGGAACATTCATGAAGCTCTTGAGGAACTTCTCTGATGTTTGTGAGGAACTTCCCTGAAGTTCATGGTAAACATCTTGAAATTAGTAAAATCTTTCCTAATGCTCTGATAAACTGCCCCAAAACTCGTGAGAAACTTTTGTGAAGTTCGTGAGACGCTTCTCTGAAGTACATGAAAAACTTTCCTAACGTTTGTGAAAATCTTTCCTGATGTTCTTAAGGACTGCTCTAATATTCACGATAAACTTGTCTGAAGTTTGTGAGGAACTTCCCTGAAGCTCGTGAGGAACTTCTCTGAAGTCCGTGGCGAGCTTCCCTGAAGTTGATGAGGAACTGCTCAGAAGTTCGTGAGAAACTTCGCTTAAGGAAATTATAACCATCAATCGTTTTCTAGTTTATAAGAATGACTTTAATTCATGTAAGTTCAAAAATCTAAGCTGAGAAATACCTCACAAACTTCAAGGAAGTTCCTCGCCAACTTAAAAAAAGTTCGTCAAAAACTTCAGGGAAGTTCTTCACGAACATCAAGGAATTTCCTCACGAAGTTTAGGGAAGTTTCTCACAAACTTCAAGCAAGTTCCTCATAAACTTTAGGGAAGTTATTCGTGATCTAAGGGCAAAAACTGTAGGGAAATTTCAAAAATCGGTTTCGGATGAACTTTAGGAAAGTTCGTCAAAAACTTCAGGGAAGTTCCTCACGAACTTCAGGACATTTGCTCACGAACATCAGGAATGCTCTTCATGAACTTCAGGAGAGTTTTTCAAGAATTTGAGACAAGTCCACACGAACTTCAGTGATATGTTCCAAAACATCAGGAAAAGTTTTCGCGAACTTCAGGGATGGTCTTCGCAATCTTGAGGGAAGTTCCTGTGAAACTTCACGAAAGTTCCTCACGATCTCCAGAGAATGGCATGGTTCAACCCACATCTCGGTATTCTGCGTCGTCGACGTTTCAGGTTGCTGCAACAGTACTGTCGCCTAAGGTGCCCGATCTTAAAACGACAATTTGATGAGGCAAGTCGTATCTACCATGGATACAACCATTTTCTGTACAAACGCTACGTGAAAAGAAAGCAAGAGTATATTCGTCGTAACTTAAAGCGATTCTGGAGTTTTGTCAATTCGAAGCGAAAGGAGACTGGACTTCCCTCATCGATGCACCTTGGTGACGTCAACGCAAGCAGTGCCAGAGAAAAATGTGATCTTTTTAAGGGTCAGACAGACAGAAATTCATTTTTATATACATAGAAATCCTGCCTTCAAAAACCCCTAGATGCCAAATGTGATTTCATGTACTTGATTAGTTCTCGAGTTATGCAGAAATTTGTGTTTAATTGGTATTGGAGCCCCTCCCCCTTCACAAGGAGGAGGGGTCTTGAACTGCCATAGAAACATTTCTTGCCTTCAAAAACCGCAACATGCCAAATTTGGTTTTATTTGCTTCATTGGCTCTCGAGTTATGCTAAAAATTGTGTTTCATTTGTATGGGAGTCTCTCCTTTCGGAGGGGTCTCAAACCACCATAGAAATATTTCTCTTCTTCAAAAACCTCCACCTGATAAACTTGGTTCCATATGCTTGATTAGTTCTCGAGCTATGAAGTAATTTGTGTCTCATCTGTATGGGAGCCCTTTTTACAGAAAGAGGAGCGGTTTCAAGTCACCTTGGAAACATTGATTGCCTTCAAAAACCTCAACATACCAAATTTGGTTCCATTTGCTTGATTTGTTTTCGAGTTATGCAGAAATTCATGTTTCATTTGTATGAGAGACCCCTCTTGCAGAAGGCGGAAGGGTCTCTAACCACCATAGAAACATTTCTTGCGTTCAAAAACCCCACTTGTTAAATTTGGCTCCATTTACTTGATTAGTTATGCAGAAACTTGGGTTTCTTTTGTATGAGAGCCCCCTCCCTCTACTAGAGAGAGGAGGGGTCTCAAACTATCGTAGAAACATTAATTGCCTTCAAAATCCCCACATGCCAAATTTGGTTCCATTTGCTTCATTAGTTCTCGAGTTATGCAGAAATTTCAGTTTCATTTGTATAAGAGCTCCCCCTTCTAGAGAGGGGAGGGTTGTCGAACCACCATATAAACATTTCTTGCTTCCAGAAAGCACTACCTGAAAATTTGGTTCCATTAACTTGATTAGTTCTAGAGTTATGCAGAAACTTCTGTTTCATTTGTACGGGAGCCTCCACCATAGAACGGATCTCAAACCACCATAGAAACATTTCTTGGTTCTAAAAATTTTCACATGCCAAATTTGGTTTCTTTTGCTTGATTAGTTCTCGAGTTATACAGAAATATGTGTTTCATTTGTATGGGAGCCCCCCTTTTCAGAGAAGGGAATGGTCTCTAACTATCTTAAGAACCTTCATCGGTCCCAAAAACCCCTCCATACAAAATTTCACGCCGATCGGTTCAGTAGTCTCCGAGTCTATAAGGTTCAGACAGACAGACAGAAATCCATTTTTATAGATAGATATGGAAGTTCCTCCGAAAATCGACTGGACAGATTTTTCCCACACCATTGAGCGAAACCCGTTAAGAAACACTTTGGTACACTTTCAATACAACTTTCGGTTGAAACACGATATTTTTACAATTTTTCAAACATTTTAACTATGCCGGAGGAAAAAGTGTCCTTTTCACTTAAACCGCACAGCCTACTAGTTTGCAATTTAGAGGAATATTTTGTCTCAAGAATCCATACGTCAACTTGAAATCAATCTGAAACTGCCATTACCCAACGAAATGTATGACATTGGTTATTATGATTTTTATTAGAGAATTTTGAAAACAACATTTACTTACTTTAACATTTTTTCCCAAACTCTCGATGTTCTTAACTTCACCTATCTTGAATGTAATTCGAATGGAAAATCAAATTCTTTCCAAATATACAAAACAAAACAAATCAAGTGTTGTGAGCATCAAGATAGCGGTGTAGAAATGTAGACAGTAAAACTTTTATAAAATATACCCCCATTCGTTATGGATAATAGAAATGTGACTAAATCGAAGAGAACAGAGGCACAAGCTGGAACGACCAGAACCCGTCCGGTTCTGTTTCCCGTAGGAAGTGAACCGGAGACAAATGATAGCATCAGAACGAGAAGTTTTTTTTTTGTATGCTAGAAGTACCGATTGTTGGGTAGTTATTGTAAGATAAAATCTCCTAGTCTAAGATGATTAAAATTAAGATCCAACTTCTAGGGCAGAGAACAAAAAAAAAACAAAAAAATAAGTGAAAGAAAAATGTGAGATCCTAGTTTATAGAGCCTAAAGTGAGAAATCATAAAACAAAAACCAAGAGCTGAGAGTTGTGATCGCTCCGCAAGAAATTCATATTTAATCCCTTAGGACGATAGTGAACTAGAAAACGGTGCACACACTAGAGCGATGTTGTTGTGCAATTCGATAGGATAGTGCTCGTAACGTGGCAAATTTAAGCGTGTGTGCGTGTATGTCTGTCGTGTTTGAAGGAAACCAGAGACAGGCCACCCTTGGGTACTAAAGCTAAAAAGGACATTTCTGTACACAACGAGAATCAGATTTACACACGTTTGTGCTACATTAAGTAGAGAAACCTATATCAAACAGGAAACGGCCCACATGAGTACTACTAGTAATAAGCAAAGCAATCAACAAGACCATCGTTCTCGGTGCAGCAGAAGAAGTCAAAGACGAGGCAGTCAACACAAACTCATCAAATTATATGATACAAAAAAGGAAACAATAATTACTCGGTAAATGTCTCTCATAATCACCCAACATATTCACCAATTGGGGCATAGTTCGTTATTTTACAAACTTCTAAAGTGGTTTACGTTGTCAACAAAAAAAAAAACTAGTGGAGAGTGATACAGGAAAAAAGACGAAGACGAAGAACCAAGTGAAATTAAAATAAACCCACCAAATTGCGTAGCGATGAAACGAAGGTCAAACTGAGTTGGGAAGCATCAGGAACATTATGCAACTAAAATAATATGATAAATGTGAACCGAATCACGACAGGTAGAGAGTGTGGTTACACTGATAGAAAAAAGGATAAAGATGGAAAAAGGAGGAGAAGAAATGCAGTATATAGAGAGCAACCATTAAGACTTTAGATGTGGATGTTGTAATGTGTGTTAGCCGCATGGTGCGGCACGAGGTAGTAGGAATCAAAAATGATAAGAACCAGATGTATGTATGACTTTCATAAAGTTTAAATGTAATGACGATATATTTTTTATCACTTGCTGTACGAGATGGGATGATATAAGAAGACCTTCAGGCGGAGCTGAAAATATTCCAACAGGAAAAAAATAATGAAAATTGGCTAATGGCTTTAAACCAGGTAGATGCTGATTGCAAGGGAGTTGGGACGGTGACGTGGTGGAGAAATCGATCGTACAAGATTGAACCAGGTATTTCGTTTGCAAATTATGGTAATCCAGCATATGTAAGATCACTATCCAAAAGGATACTAAGTTTTATCACGAAGACGTAAAACATATTTATCTACTCCTAACAGATCTAACAAGGGAAATGCATTTTTTTGATTGTTTCTACACTGAAAATTGAATTAAGCTTATTATACACAATCGTTCATTTAACTCACCGAAATGTTCGTTGTTTTCTGCAATGAAAATGATTTTTACTATATATGATCTGGCTTCGAATGCGCTGTCAAAAGAACGAAACATTTGTGTATTCAAAAAGTACATTCGTGCACTCTTAGAAAAAATCATGAAAATTTAAAATTTCTTGGATGCACATAAAAGGAACGGCCGGTAGGACAGAAATGTCCGTCTCAAAATGATACCTTGCATGACATGACGGAAAAATAAGTTGAGGAACACAAAATGATATGTTCCAAATGAATCCTTCATGATGCCCGTTTCGATAAAAGGATCTAGTTCTAGTTAACATAAGAAAAGTTCAAGATTCAGAAATCAAATTTAATCAAACAAAAGGTTCTTCAAGGCCTGGTGGCGAAAATTGCCACTATCTTATCTTGTGGAATTAATTTTGTTACTTTATCTAAAAAATCAGAACATTTTTAATTAAATTAGTGCAAAATCCGGTCATTGGTCATCGTCATAAAATATTTTAAAGATGCTAGAAGTTATCACCATGTTCATATTGATGAAAGTTCTATGCAAATGATGATGAATGTTATGCCAACTGTAATGTGAAAGTATTACATTAACGCGAAATATAATTCAATCGTTTAAACGTTTTATTTAACATGGAGTATTCGTTTTAAAATCTATCAAGGGAGAATTTTGTTGTCGTGACACGTGAAACCAACTGCGTTCAAAATTATAAAAACCAAAGACAACGATCATATGACTTTCAGGCTTTCACATCTCACTTTCCAGTTAAGTGGTTATTGTTCAACGCATTGCGGACATAACGGGTGTTTAATAAAAAATGAGAATGATTTCAATACCTTTCTGTAATTAAAGTAAAGAGCGTAAATTTTTCTCTCTCCAAGAGAATTGCTCTCTGGACTCCCTAGAAATAGGTGGCATGCAGGGATGCCACATATACAGATTTATCTGTAATTATACAGATTTTTTGCAGTTTTCGGATACAGAATTCCGTATATACAGATTACAAATTAATAGAAAAAATACAGATTTTACAGATTTTTGAAAAATCCTCTATTTTGTTGCATTTCATGATCATGTTTAAATAACCATATTTGGAAATCTCATTGAGCCGCCTACAGAATATGTCAGATATTCATCGACATATAGGAAGGATGGCCGCTTTGAAGGCATCAAGCAAATTAATCTTGGTGGGCAGCATCCATTTCAATTCTGTGTTCAAACTTCATAAGCATCGGTTCAGTTACCTTCGGTGGATAGCAGACACAAATAATGAATTTTAACAGACGCGTAAAATTTCCCCTTGTTTAATTTCAAGCCAAAGGAGGCATAAACAACGAAATTGTTTGCAATCTTTCATGCACCATACAACAATGTTTGAAATCTTTCATACAACAAGATAGATTCAGGTGTTATCTGGCTAAATTTAATTTAAAATATTCCATTATTTTCTGCCAAATTTTGCATTCCCTTTAACGGGCACCAAACAGAAGTTAAATATACGATACAGATTTTTACACAGATTTTCAACAGTCGGATACAGATAAAAAAGATTTTTGGATGTAAAAATACAGAAACGCATGGTCATCGTGAAAAAAAGTTTACGGTAGACCACTTTCGAGACGAAAACGTGCCCGTGAGCAGCGCTGTCCATATCCTCAGTGTGGTAAGGAGATATTTTAATTTTTCCACACACTCTTCTCTCTTGTTCACATTCACCACCGTGTTTGCATGCGGGTAGCGCACGTGAGTGAAAAAAAATGGTTTTTATTCATACAACACTCGATCGCTCTAGAGTGAGAAGAAGAGCTCTCAAATTCACAGAAGCGAAAGCAGATAAATTCGCTGACGCGTGCGCCCCAGTGAGCTCACTGGCATGGGCTCTTCTGCTAATAGATAGCAGTGATTGCAAATTCGCTTTGCCGCTACATAACAAAGGAAAAAAGAAGAATGTTTCTTCCCGCTTCCTTTTTACCCTTCTTACACCAAAAGAAGGGTATTAAGATCGCTTGAAAATTCGACTTTTTATCCGAGGCCCAGAGGGCCGAGTGTCATATACCATTCGACTCAGCTCGACGAACTGAGCACATGTCTGTGTGTATGTATGTGTGTGTGTGTGTGTATGTGTGTGTGTGTGTGTGTATGTGTGTGTGTGCGTTACAAATAATGTCACATCGGTTTCTCAGCCATTTGTGAACCGATTTCAGTTCTGTTGACGGCAAATGAAAGCTACAACATTCCCATAGAACGCTTTGATTTTTTTTATTCGGACATTTCGCTACGAAGATATCAACGAAACAGTACTTGACGGCCTATTATAATAGTAATCAAACAGTTTAGTCTCCGATTACATACTGAGCTATTTGTGTACTGATTTTAGTTTTGTTAGCGCCAAATTAAATTTATAAAATGTTTAAATAATTGATCAAAATTTCATTAGGATTGGATAATCCTTTATGGAGATATGACCAAAACAATACCTGAGAGCACATATTGTGAGATGAAAATATACTCGTTGCAGTTCAAAACCGAACAAGACCACTCACCCCAATCGATGCAGCTTGTTTCTTTGTTCTGCATCTGGTGCGTTGTTAGCACATACAGCGGTTACCCATCGACTCTATAGATAGAGCAGGATCGATTCGCTCGAGTGGTCCGGCTTTGAACTCAACGACTATATTCAAAAATTACACAAAGTCTCTATTTACTATAACTACACAATTTTCAACGAACATGTACTTGTTAAGCATCTTGAATCCATATCAATAATCAAAATTGAGCTAAGGATTGTGTAATAATTCATTCTATGGATGATTATATGGAATTTCTAATATTCATGTAAATTTCCTTTTTTTATAAGTTTGTTGAATTTTGGTTTTTTCTCGTGCTGAACGTATTGTTGTATTGCGTTTGCAATATTCCTTTTATGTGTTGTATCTTTTCTGTTCTTTGGTTTTAATATTTTTTTTTTTTTTTTTTGTTTGTTTTTCAGACATTTTTTACAAATCCGACGAAGTTTTCACTATCAACCGCACCAGCGAATCACAGAGAGAGCACTGGCGCGGTTTCACCCAAGTGTACGCCGCAGCGATCGCAGGCGAGAGCACTTAGGTGAAAACAGATGAGAGCACGTGAGAGCGGTCGTTTTAAAGAGAGAGTGATTCACTCACTCCAAGCCATCCCCTCACTGGCACACACTTTCACTCTGTCTATTTAACACCGAATAAAAGAGCACTATGCATTATCTGCGGTGAGTTATGGTTGTATCCCCTGTGGAGGTACAAATCTCACGCGCTGGCGTAACATTAGTGCGAAATGCCATCTCTGCCCGTGAGTACAGTTTACCGGATCCTGGCATCCCTGAGCGTGGAGCGGGATGCCGGTAGCGGCCGTCCGGCGAAGATAATGACGAGGATGAAGAAGAAGGAAGCGTTGAAAAAGCTGTTTCACAACAAGGACGGAACGAGTTTGCGTGACGCGAGCCGAAAATATCACTGCTCCCATACCTTGATTCACCGAACCCTCAAGATGGAGGACATCATCGGTCGGAAGAAGACTCGGTCCCCCGAGCACACGGACGAGCAGATAGCGACCGTGAAATCGCAGTGCCGGTGGATGACGAAGAACTACCACGGGACGTCGTTCGTCTTTCTCTTCAATTCTCTTAGTTCTAGCAATAGATTGCTGTCCACTCCTAGAGCCTCTCATGTTGATTGAAATTATCTGCTTCTGACAAATTTCATCATTAGATATCGTTACTCCGCGCATATGGAAAATACAACAATAACAACAATCAAAGCTTAAAAACTAGAATGTTGCTCAAACTGACTGAAAATCAAATGTTTTGTTAATTTGGAGATGTTGAGTTTATTTTGAGATAGAACTACGTCTGTGTTTCCAATACTGGGGTACACGTTGCGAGTGCGAAAGTTTGAACGTCACGAAATGTGGTTAGATTTTAAACTTTAATAACTCAGTGATTTCACGACTGATTTCCCAAACTTTTACACCAATCGATCAGGACATTCAATACGCGTTGATTCTCTACTTATTGATTTTAAACGCCAAACTATTGAAAATAATGCAAACATAAGGTTATGTATTCATTTTGCAGAGTAAATTTACTAAATGCACAATATTTTCCTATCACAGAGAGGCTCGAACGACGGTTGAACAAACGCCGACCAGAAGATCATGCTCCGATCGCTCGTTGAAGAACTTGAGCCTCGAGCAGTGCATGTTCCGGAAGGTGACAGCGTGGAAAACAGTGGACGGTCATCAAGAATACCTCAAGCTGGGTGAGCTGCGTACACAGCGAAAAGGGTGGATCACTGATGGAACCTGGAGAAAGATTGAGGAGTGAAGAGAAGCAAAAGCCGCGATGAAGCGGGTGAAAACCAGAGCAGCCTAATACAAGTCCCGTCAACGGAATTGGAATCTAGAGAAGCAAGTAAAACGGAACAAGCAAACATGGACGTCTTGCAGACGAATAGGAGAAAGCCGCAACAACTGGCGATATCCGCCTCCTCTGCGATGACTCACGGCGTGGAGCAAAGATTAACCAGAAGATGCCAGTCAAAGACGCGACTGGGCAGTTGCTAACCGACAGCACTGACCAGCTGAAACGTTATTCAGAGCACTTCAAACAACTCCTTCAAGCTCCGAAGTCCAATCAACCAAGGCCCCATCATTGTAGGAGATGGAAGCAGTTATCCAATGCATGAAATCCAATAAGGCTGTCTTATGCATCAACTATTCTGTAATATCTGGGACACCACGACTGGATGCAGAGCATCTTAGTAAAGAAGAGGGATCTGACTGTGTGCGACAGTTGGCAAGGCATTATGCTATTGTGTATTGTTCTCACAGTTCTGTGCAAAGTTATCCCGAATCCGATACAGGAGCATATCGACGTGATTTTCTGGCGACCGCAGGCAGGATTTCATGCCGGAAGATGCTGTGTTGACCATATTTACACGCTTCGAATTATCCTGGAGCAGGTCAATGAATTTCAAGTGTCCCTCTATTTGGTTTTTATCGACTACTAAAAAGCTTTCGACAGACTCAACCATGAAATTTTGAATCCTGGGGAGTGTGAGCTGTTTTAGTGGAATACCTGTCACTATAAAATGAGAAGAAAGATTAGTAATTTCCATTTAATTCGAACTACTTTTATTGCTTATCTTGACCGATACGTGTATTTCTCCTACAGCTAAAATGTTTTGGCTATCCTATTCTGAGTCAAAAACAAATATACTTAACATCTACCTCGCCTTTTCCTTATACCTAATTATGCTGTTGCAGCGGGTGCTCCGATGCTTTGGCTTTGTTATCGTTTAGGTACTAAGTTAAAGAGCCATGTGTGCCCGTTACCTTGTTCTTTGTTTAGTAGATTTGTGTTCTGTTGTTTGTTGATTTCTAAGCTTTCTGCGACGTCTAATTTCCAGGGTGTAGAGGTAGTCCGTAAGACGATGACATCACAATCTGACGGATTACCTCTACGCCCTGGAAATGAGACGTCGCAGAAAGCTTAGAAATCTACAAACAACAGAATACAAATCTACTAAACAAAGACCAAGGTAACGGGTAAAAATGGCTCTTTAACTTAGTACCTAAACGTCAACAACGCCGACGCAGCGGAGCACCCACCGCTACAGAATAATTAGGTAAAGGCTTTCATGTGCAGAGTCCTGCATAACCCTTGTCCGAACTTTTATGGGTAGTCGCCGGTGTGAGGCTAGGATGTATGCCAAAACTGCTACTGTTCCTCAAAGTAATCATGGGAGATGCTATCGACCATGTACCGAACCGATGGACTGCTTTGGCAACCTATGCCTTCTAAGCAACTCAACGGCTTCGATTTCACTGATGTCATTTCTTTGTTAATGCAACGACCCTCTGATATGCAGAGTAAGACCCCGCCGAAAGCTCCTCTGCGGTGGGTCTCACCATCAATATCAAAAAGACTAAATCGATAGATGTCTACACGAACAACCCTTCTTATTTTCAGTAGCGGGGCAAAAAGTGGAGAAAGTCGGTAGTTTTCTAAAATTTAGGCCGCCAAATAACGTCAGATGGTGGAACCAAGAGCGACATAAGTGCACAAATCAAGAAGGCCTGGGCTGCTGAATCAACGCACCAAAATTCGAATTTTCAATGCAAACGTGAAATCTGAGCTGCGAGGCGTGGTGTGTATCATTCGAAAGCTGAAGGTCTCCATCAATCGATACTTGCAGTATATAATTCGTTTCTGGTGGCCTCACAACTGGATCTCGAATGCTGAGCTCCAGTGTCAATGTCAACGGAAGTTCGAGAACGAAAGTGGAGGTGGGTTGGCGCTGGATTGGAACCCGGTAGGAATCGCAACCGAGGCAGACACAGAGGCTCGTGGCATCTGAGCCTTAATAAGTAAATAAAGGAAGCCGATAGGAACCTAACCTGGGCCCAAGTCACTGCACGGGCAGGCATCCGGGATTAAAATCATTCACGTTGGCAACCCCTAGGGTCCGGCTATTATGCGTCTCCGGATTACTCTGCTGCAGTTGTTGTGTAATGTCACCAATGATCTGAGGTACACAAACTCATCTACCACTTCGAACTCATCTCCGTCGATAATCACACTTCTGCCTTTGCAAGCTCCTCCTGCCAGCGGACGTCTTAGTCTTAGTCTTCGACGTATTCACCCTTAATTGAACCTTTTCAGCCTGGTGTACTGCTCAGTAACCGCATGGAACGTTCTCCCGAAAATGTTCACGTGATCAGACAGGCAAATGAATTGACTGGATTTATTGAAAATTGTGCTTTCAACATTTCCTAGCGCCATGTTGAACCATCGCCTTGCCAAAGTCCTTTTCGTATTCCGCATCCGATATCTTCACACAGACAGCATCGTTGCCTTGATCGGTCTAGTCAGTTTCCCGGGAACACCGTTCTCATCCATAATATTCCATACCTCTTCACGATCAATAACGGATGACCACCAAATAACGGGAATGGAAAAAAATGGCTCGAGAAAAACAACAACAATAAAGTACAGTTCAATCGGATTTCTTATATATGAAAGATTGACCTTAGTCTTCAAACTTAGCTTAATAAATATTAGCATATGGTCTGTGGTCCACCGTGCTACTCAGCTTAGTCTCGATGGTAGCACATGACCACTGGACGGCTGCCACATCAATTTTCAGGATGCTACTTCTGATCTTGTTGATGAGTTGCTTGGTGTTCTTGGCTTATCAATTAGCTCAATAGACCAATCCTCTAGGACGACACTGCGGCAGATTAGTCGGATTCCGGTTTTTTGGCACAAATGGAATATTTTGGCCCTCCAGGAACGTAAGCATCTTCTTCGCGTAGTGTGATGATGCATTGTCCGGCCAAAACACGTAGTCTCCATCCGAGTGATGCTTCTGAAGGAACGGGATGAGAGTTTTCTGCAAACACTCTCTTTGGTAGACTTGCTGGTTGATGGCCAAGCCACTTGGTTTGAACCACGGCTCCAACCCTAGTAACACACTTGCTACAACTTAGTCAAAGTAACTGCAATGTGACTGAATAAAGTCACAATCAAGTTGCTGCAACCAATTATGTCAGATTTGTGTTGCTTGGGGAAATCCCCTAATCGGAAATTGCATCGATTTTTTGTACGAACTTGTGCTTGAATTTGTACTTAACCTTCGGAGGTGTTGTAGATGTGTCCGGGCATCTGGGACTTGGACAGGGAAAAGAAGCTATCGTCGTCCAGAACGAAAGACTTTCCACCGTATTACCGGATCATCCAGCGGCACTGGGATTTCACAGTTTTGATTTGGTCGTCCGTGTACTCTGAGGATCTGGTTTTCTATCGACAGACTATTCCCTCCTTTTTCAAAGTCTTACCGATGTACGACTTCGAACCATTGAACTTGCTAGCCGCTTCCCGCTGGCTCACCGAATCCTTGTTGTTAAACATAGCGATCGGAGCGTCTTCTTATCCATAATCTTCGTTGGAGGGACATTACCTTTCCTCCAGACTACTGCCATGGTTTCCAGAGGTATATGACAGTTTTCGATACATTTTCGCGCTTAACCTTCCTAAGATATTGAGGTCAATTCAGACCCATGCACAGCGATCGGAAAAGCCTATTTTTAAAACAAAATTATAAATCCTAGAGGCTATGTTTTCGAATCATGATGTCTTCTACAAAGTTGTACCTAAAAAGGTTGTCCATCTTATTGTGATCGTTTCGTAGTTCATGATGTTCCTTGATATGCATAAAAACAAGAATTTGATGGTTTTCTGGCTAATTCTCGCCTAAGAAATCATAAGGTCGAAACGAAAAAACGCATATTTTTAATTGCTGTTTTTCATATTCATCAAAAAACTTTGTTCAACAAAAATGTTTTATTCCAAGACCATTTTTTTTTTTCAAAATGAAAAAGAAAAACGCCAGAATAAAAAAAAATACATTTTTTTAAAGACACCCTGATTTAAAGCTAAAAATTAGCTCTATCATGGTAAATGAAAAGCTAGAAAAATTGTGTCTTCAGCAAAGTTGCTTGAAATTATATTTCCTACAAATTTGCCTTGGACATTACCCTTCTATTGTGCTTTGTTCAAAAGTTAGCAACACCGCCACTCTAGCGGTAAAGTTTGGAACTACGAAACGATCACCATAAGATGGACACCTTTTTTAGGTATTACTTTGTACAAGACACCATGATTTGGAAACGTACTCCTTAGCAGTTATTAATTTCGCCATGGCGGTGCCTTCAATGTACTCTAACTTTTTTTTATGTTTTAACCAATCGTGCTGAAATTTTTATCTCTTAATATTTCGCGGAATTTTTAATTTTTCCATTAATTTTTTTTTCAAATCAGTTTAAGGTGGTTGTACAAAAAAAAAATGACACATAAGACATTAGGGTCAATATTGACCCGGATTTCAACCCTTCGTAGAATTTTGAAATTTTAACATAGAGTCAATTTTTATGCACCCTTTGAAAGGTCCCGGTCTCAAAATGCATTGGAACAGAAAAACTGGTTCCGGTTACATTGTCCCCTGGGAATCTGCTACAAAGGGAAGGAAGTTTTAGTTCTCTGTGCACATCGAATCGTCTTTTCATATTATCATATTATCCAACAAACAAATGCTGAATAACTGTTTGTTCAAACAAATTTGGAGAAGTTGTTCAGCTTTTTCTTCTAGAAAGCTGAATAACTTCTCCGAATTTGTTTGAACAAGTGGTTATTTGACACTGATATTTGTTGGGTAGTTCCAAATCGTGCTGCAGGTATAACGCTGCAGTCTATCATTGCCGAATGAAGCTTTAGGGAGTTGTTGTCTTCGGCAAAGTTGGTTGGAATATAAAATGTAGTCATTTGACATTATCAGACTTATACCAGATTGAGCTGCAGAGATGGCAGTTTATCTTTGTCAAATGAAGCTTTAGAGAGTTGCCATCATGTGGGGGAAATAAACCAGCCCAGGGCTGAAAATCTCGATAATAAAGGAACTAAAACAAAAACTAAAGAGTTGCCATCTTCGATTAAGTTGTAGAGAATGTAAAATTTAATCACTTGGCATTATCATATTAGTTCCAAATTGCGCCGCAAATAGGGCGCTGCAGTCTATCTTTGTCAAATGAAGCTCTAGAAAGTTGCCGTCTTGGGCAAAGTTTCTCAGTAATATTATTTGTCGTCTTTTGAGATTATCAGATTAGTTTCAGATCTTGCTTAAGAGATGGCGCTGCAGTCTATCTTTGCCAAATGAAGCTATATAGAGTTGAGATTTTTCGTATTTTGACATTATCAGATTAGTTCCAGCACAGAGAACAAACATCTAAGTTAGAACAAAATGTCTTCAAAAATTTTTGTACGAATTCAAATCAAAATACGTTAATACCACGTTAAAAACACAAACGCCACACAAACAACATGATGATAATGACAAAAAAATGGACATATTACCCACCGAAAAACTATGCCTAAGACGGCAACTCTCTCAAGCTTCATTTGACAAACATAGACTACAGCTCCATCTCTGCTGAAAGATCTGAAACTAATATGATTACGTCAAAAAACAAAAAAATGTCACAATGAGAAACATTGCCAAAGACGCTTCATTTGTCAAGAATCGACTGCAGCGCCATCTTTGTGGGAAAATCATGAACTAATATCATGTTGTCAAAAGACGACAAATGACATTCTAAAAAAACTTTGCAGTAAACGGCAACTCTCAAGAGCTTCATTTTGTAAAGACAAACTGCGGCGCCACCTCTACGGGAAGATCTGGAACTAATACGATAATCCTACAAGCCGACAAATGACATACTGAGAAACTTTTCCGAAGACGGCAACTCTCTAGCGCTTCATTTAGAAAACATAGACTGCAGCACCATCTCTGCGGCATGATCTGGAACAAACTTTATATTGACAAAAAACGACAAATGACATAATGAGAAACTTTGTCCAAGACTGCAACTCTCTACAACTAGTCTGGAATGTTTTGTATGCAATTCTGTTCACACATCGAAATCAAAATCTCCTTCCCAGCAGATTCCCGGTGGTCAATGTTACTGAAACCATGTTTTTCCACCACCAATGCATTTCTGAGACCATAAACTTTCAAATGGGGTACAAACATTGTGTCTAGGTTGAAATTTCATAATTCTAGAAGAGGGTTGAAATCCGGGTCAACATTGATCCTAATGTCTTATGTGTCAGTTTTTTCAATACCCGATGAAGGTTAAAATGACCACCGTGTACTTTTTCACACGATCTTTGTTCGCTTGAAAGAATATTACAATGCGCGTCCGCAGTACTTGCTGTTTCGACGGCATGCTGTAAACAACTGAACATTTTAGAGTGAAAGTGTGTGTGTGACAGTTCTCTGAATATTGTAAGGATTCATTTACATTAGGTGATATTTCGCTGAAAGCATTATTGTGCGGATAGAAAAGAATTGAAGTCATTCCCGTTATTTGGTGGCCACCCGTTAGTATCGTATGCAGACTTGAAATCAATGAGGGAACCGAATATTCTGGACACTTTTAAGGTATCTGCCGCAACGTATAGATTGGGTCTGCTGTCGACTGCCCGTCCACAGAATTGGCTTAATAACATCCCACAAATTGGCGAAAGATGATCTGGGAAAGCAATTTGTTGGCCGCGTTTAAAATACTGATTGCTCGGTAATTCTCACATTTTATCTTGTCACTTTTTCATATATTGGGCATATAGTATACAAATATTCCAAGCTGTTCTGTATCCCAGATTCTGACTATCAGTCGGTGTACACAATTTTCTAAAATTACCCATTTTTTTACAAGGTCGGCTACGAAACTATTTTTCCCAGCTGCCTGTCTTTCTCAAGCTGTTTGATGGCATCCTTAACATCTCCCTCGTCCATCGTTCCGATGAAGTCATTTCTATTGCTGCCTTGATGTCCATTCAGGTGTTGATCGTAGTGCTGCTTCCACTTTTCGATCACTTCACGTTCATTCGTCAAGATACCGCCAACCTTATCGCGACACATTTTGGCTAGCGGCACAAGGCCTTTGCGGAGTGCGTTGAGTTTCTTGTAGAACTTTCGCGTTTCTTAAGGACAAAACAGGTGTTCCTTTTTTTCGCAGTCCAACTCCTCCAGGCGGCGCTTCTTATCGAGGAAAGGATGATTTTGCTGTCTTCGCTTCTGTTTGTATCGCTCTACCATCGGTCGGTACCCATTGTTGTTTACAACGAAATGTCCTTGGCGCATTGTCATATAAATATATATGTTTTTTTTTTTAAATATTAGCCATGCAATGCTGAGCTTCTTAAACGTAATTTACAGGAAGTATTGATGAAAGTGATCAATGTTACCCCATTTTACGGAACCCTTGAAATTTTGAACAGAAAACACGAGAGACCTGCCCTTACCCTCAGAATCTCAAGGAAGTCTTAGGTTTTTGCGGATGTCTTGATAATCTTGAAGGGAGCATTTGAAAACACGACTTTCTAGAATTATTAAGCAATCATGAAACCCGTAACAATGGCCATTAAAAAAATGCAGATATTACCTATGGTTGCCTGGAAGTGTAAGACCAAAGCTTGTAGTTGACTATTTGTATATGGCCAACCATTTGTCATAGGCAAATAGACATCTCACAGGAATTGATGATGTCTGACAACTGTCTATCTTAACACTTTCTGTACATGCAATGTTGAAGAAAGTCCTAAACTTATGAACCTTTCTACAGTTGTGCAATTAATAATGCGCTATTGATAGATACTCAGAAAAGAAAAATCTGAATTTTCATTGTGATGTAAATATTGAGCCTTGTAAAACCAGGGACTGCATTGTCAGGGTTCTCCCGTAGTTCAGTCGTTAAAGGCGCAGCTACAAAGCAAATCCATGCTGGAGGTGACTGGGTTCGATTCCCGGTCTGGTCTAGGAATTTTTCGTTAAGGAAAATTTCTCGACTCCCTGGGCATAGCGTATGATTGTACTTGCCACACAATTATACTTATGCACAAATGGTACCTGGCATCAAAAGCTCTCAATTAATAACTGTGGAAGAGCATTTAGAACACTAAGTTGAGAGCAAGCAATAAGCTAATTGTGAAAGCCATAAGCTTGGAATACTAAAAGAAGAAAAAAGGATTGTCAAGAAGAAAATGTTCATAATTTTTGGCTCAGGAAGTACCAGCACATCGGTCCCAAACAAAATGAATCACCCCAACCACCCAACTAAAGTCTCAACCAGAGGCCTGGCAACCCTATCCACGTTACTAACGTTTGACAGTATGCAACATATTACAGGCCTTATTTTAATATGGCCCGTCAGACGTTTGTTACTACGGATACGAGTGCCAGTATTGTTTACAAACAATGAATCTTTTGTTGTTTCGATGTTAGACATGTTGGCTACATCAAAATGACTGCCCGCCAGGTCCCTGGTCTCAACGAATAACCACTCAAATATTCTGTCAAAATAACTAATCAAAACAGAAACATAGATTCTAGTACAGCAATGCGAAATCACTCTATGTTTAATCAACAATCAATGTGCAACTAGTGATTTGAAATTGGTTCACTGTTGTAAAACCCCTAGTCTGCACCTTGTCATGTAATCTTGCGCTTTTCAGTACCTCTTGGAACAGTTTCTTTGTCTTTGTTTTGATTCGCTATGTTATTTTGACAGAATATTTGAGCGTGTTTTAGTGCGAGTTACGTTATTAGGGGCGAATCATTAAGCTTAGCACCGAGCTTGGGACCGGTGTGCCAGTACTTCCTGAGCCAATAAAAATATTCGTTCTCTTCATGACTATCCACCCGCAGGTTTAATTGAGACAAATGGGGTTCTTATGTAGTGAGTCAATTTACAATCGCTAGTTTTCTATTTTTTTCCATACAAAGAAGCAACATGCAAGATATATTGCTAAAAAAAACGGGCTTTTGTATGCAATAATTTGAACAATGCATCAAAACTTTAAACGTTTTAGAATGTATACTCATATGGTTTGTGACGCTCCATTTATGCACATGACATTGAACATAAATCTACACTGCTTTTTGATCGGCAAATGTCATCAAATCTCATTTGATAAGAATGTCGATTTTTAACCTCGAGTGAATTTCTAATTGAAAAATAAACCTGATTCGATACTCCACCATGTTCAACCGTACCACTAAATCAACTTCTTACTGATCAGAAGAAAACCTACTTGTAAAACATTAAAAACGGTCACGCAAGAGCATCACCATCATCCATTGCCTCAAAACATATTCATATTCAGAGCTAACAAATCACGTAACCATATGCAATAATCATCGCGATAGAATCCCAGAGAACCACTATTTAACGAAATGAGAAAATATTTATTTTCAACCGGATATATAATTAACAACTGTCGTTAACAAGCTATTAGATCTTCTCGCTTTCATAATATTTCATTTGAAACCCATACAATCACAACAAACTGAGGCAAAAACAATCATATTCACTCATACAAACTCAAAAAAATGTAAAAAATAACCGACAGTAGTATCAGATGGATCCTGACCGGTGAATCCAATGCAGATGCAATATTATTTTCCCCTCTATTTAGACAGTCATCGAGCCAACAAGCGACAGCAAACCAATTCAATAATCCAACTACACCAGAACCATAGAGTCACAGATTCGGATATTTACTCTTTAGATTTATCTAGTCTACTACCTACAACTAGTGTACTTTAAAACATGTTCTCTTCACGCCTGCACGGAAGCCAAGGGGGACGGTCCGGCAGAGCGACAGAGAACGTCAAACAAAACAATAGTGGTGCAAAATTCACTCTATCCATCGCTATAAATCTCGTTCTACCTTATCAACCAAGTTGTCGACTTGAGTTTTTCCTCCGTAGAGTGCAGAAGTAGCTTCTTGGCTACCACCCAGAACGGGATACAATAAATAGATCTTAGCAGAACACTTATTTATTCACTTCTTACTGAAACTAACGCGGCAGTTACTTAATACTACAGGTAGAAGCAAAAATAAAAAAAATAAACAAATCAGAACAAAATCTAGTTTAGAGTGCAGTTTTAGGCAGAACCGCCTAGCGATAGCATAATAACAACAGAATAAACTTTACTATTTTAGAGTAGCATTGTGGTTGTTGGCCGACGAGGAAGAAAAAACAAATGTTCGACTAAACGAGTAAGCATTAGGCATATTTTTGTACCAAATCGATTCGCCAATTTTTATATATTTGAAATTCACTAAGGAAAATCAATCCGGGGATCGATGATGGAGCAAGTGGCGACGCGTAAGATGTAAGATACAACCTGTACTCATCAAATGATAATGATAACACTTGAAATGTATGAGAATTTTTTTCCCATTTTCTAAATTTTCCGTTTTTATAAGTGGAAAGTAATATTCCTCACGATGGAAGCAAATTCAAACTGTTCATGTAAAAAAGAATATGTGATTCGTTGGTGTGACATTTATTACAGTGTAGGAATAAATCCGGGATGTGCTGAGAAAGCATTTAATCGTGTATAAGCAAAACGGTGTAGTGTTACAGCAATTTGCGGGGTGAAGGAGTTAGTAATATTGGGTAAAATCAGAACAAAAACTAGATAGACATATCAAGATAATTTGAAACTATTAACTAAACTGAAAAATCAAGTATGACTAATAAACTTCTACGTATATTGAATGAAGTAAAACCAAAACATAGATAACGATTATATAAACTTCTGAAGTAATATGAGAAAGCAGAACAAATCAATACGATGTAAACAAAAATGAAAAAAAAAACAGCAACTTACTACTACTCTTCAAAGTCTCTAATAAAATCTTAATGAATTCTACAAATATCATTCCAGGCATGGGATTTTTTCGATACCGGAGGGTTTGAAGAAGTCCCTGGGGGGAGCGCGTGTGTCATGGCGGGCGGAGGGATCTCAGGTCGAGCCAATAGTAATACAAACGATAGTAATCATATTGTTTAACAGTTACAGTACTAGAAGAAATGAAGTGTTCACCCAAAGCTAAATTTATCATCGCTTCGAAACATTTTTAATTAGAGTATATGCTCTCACCTACTTCTGCAAAGTTGACTTCATTTTCATTATCTTGCATATTTTATTTGTATAATTTCAGTCAGTTGAAATTTCAGCCAAATTTACTACATTTATGGTTAAAATTTCAACATTTTTGGTATATTTGACAGACCTCATATTCGTGAGCCATTGTGTTACGTTTGTCATCTTGTTTACGTCCGTTTTTAAAGTAAAATATTTTTGTGTGAATCGATTTTTCTTTGTTCTAAAAGTGTTGCTATCGTCTCATTAGATAATAATTTGCTAAAATCTTTTTGAAAACTGTTGATCTGTGCAACCGTTTAATACAATCAACCTCCAAAAATCTACCGAATCTGTTCCATCCATATCATCTTGCTGTGGAGCTTCACCTCAAACCAGTATGGAGAAACAACAATGCGGAGAATGCCAGCTAGAAATCATTGTGTTGTGGTTTTTGCGAAGTGTATTTCCACATTAACCAGCAGTGCTGTGGTCTGAACATTCGGAATATGAAGGAACCGTTATCGTCGGGGAAGATTATGTTCATCTGTCATTGCTGTCGTGAAGAACTGAAAGGCCGTTCTATTCGTCGCTACATCGCTGAGCAACACCATCAAACAAAAACGCCTGCGCTGGCATTTCTGCCTGTACAGGTTCAGCAGCTGCATGATGTTGTGGCCGAGCTAAGCAGAAAAGTTGACAGTTTTTCAGTCACACCACAACGCTGCCGTTCAACATCCATAAGTGCTACTCCAATTTGACCTAGAACGAATACGAAGCGCCGTCGGGAGGATCGACCCGATTTCAACGCGCCAGTCACGAGAGGGACGAAGACAATTGATTTGAGTAATCTCTCCGTTCCCTCCATCTCGGCTGCTGCCCCACCGGTGAGGTTTTAGTTATATCCCTCCCGTTTGAACCCACTCATAACTGATGATGACGTGCAATGTGTTGTTTCACGATGTCTGAGCACGACAGACCCCATCGACGTGGTGCGGTTAATTCCCAAAGGAAAGGACCCAGGTAACCAATGAGCAGTCCCAAAGCACCTTTGCGGCAGCCTATTAAGCAATTAAGTCGCCATAAATGCCACATAAATGCCACTTTTGGCCCAATATACGGCTGCTTTACTGCAATGCCATGATAATGCTTCATTGATGCTATTTTGCATTCGAAATGCTTATTACAGGCTACAAGCATTTAAATAGCATTTGAAATGCAACTTTACAGCAGATAGCATACAAGATGCTGATATAATGCTAATATAATGCTTGTAGCATCTGAAATGCAGATTAAGGGTTGATTTACTGCATATGCTAATGCTTATTGGTTACCTGGGGATATATCCAACCTGACATTCGTGTCATTTAAGGTTGGTTTGGATCCGGATCTGAAAGATTGTGCACTAGACCCTGTTTCATGGCCCTCTGGATTGAAATTCCGGGAGTTCGTTGATTTGGCAAAAAACTAATAAATTACGTCAACCCAACTGATTCCACTTTCGACAACAACTCATCTATCGACGACAAACTCTCCGACCCGGGACACCTCAAAACAGTCACCCAGGAAGCCCCTGAACCGCCCAACCCAGTCGTGCTTTCTGCTGACATCTGCCATCTTCACCGTCCCGGACCTGCGGCTGGTGACGGCAGAGGGGGCTTCCGGCTTGCAACCTCGGGCAAGTATGATTTCGATTGGGAAGTTTCGGTACCTGAATCCGCTTTGATTTCCAACTCTCTGGATCGTCCCTCGAATGAATTGCGGATATTCTATCAGAACGTTCGTGGGTTGAGGACCAAAATCGACGCGTTCTTTCTGGTAGTCTCGGAGGAAGAATATGATATGATTGTATTGACGGAAACGTGGCTGGATGATAGGATCAATTCGTCACAACTTTTTGGATTATTAAACAATGTCTACAGAACCGATCGTTCCCTGCTGAATAGTCATAAAACACGTGGCGGGGGGTCCTGATTACTGTTTCAACTAGGCTAACCAGCTATCTCAGTGAGTCGCCCATTTCTAGCCGTTTGGAGCAGATTTGGATTTTTCTGGAGCTTCTACGAAACACACTTAGCGTGGGCGTAGTCTACCTTCCTCCCGATCGAAAAAACGATTGCACAATTATCCGTGATCATGTGGATTCGTTAGGCTCAATATTGTCTCAACTGAGCTCTCACTCTCCTGCGCTCTTATTCGGCGACTACACCCAAGCTGGATTACAGTGGCGCTTGACCGACAACGACATTCCAATGATCGATCCCTTGTTCTAGCCTTTTGGATGGATTTAATTTCCATGGATTCACTGAAGTTAATACCATGCTGAACCGGAATGGGCGCTTGCTCGATCTTGTTCTAGCAAATAACCCTGCATTACCGGGCACACTCCTTACTCTGCCAGTCGAACCACTAATCGATCTAGATGCCGACCACCCTGCTCTCGTCGTGTATTTCAACCTACCCGCCCCGTTGATTCATTCGCCGCCATCTGACTCCTACTCTCTGGACTTTCGGCGGGCCGATTACGCTGCATTGAAAAATGAGCTTGCTGGAATTGATTGGTAATTTATTGAATCGACAAATAATGTGAACGGTGCAGTGGATTTTTTTCATTTCTGCGCTGGAAAATGCATTTTATCGCACTGCTCCAGTACGTCGCCCTCCACGCCTACGCGTACTGAAGCGACAACGCTCTGCCGCCCTCCGTAAGTACTGCACTTCTCGCTCACCCTACTACAAATTTAGCTGACTTTCATCATATCGATAAAGATTTTTCATTAGGGCCTAACTGACAAACGTAAACAATCGCTTTTTCCGCGAATATCTCATCATTGAAAAGTAGCCTAACCAATCCACCACGGTCATTTCGAAGAGGAAGAGTTCACCTATCCGATAGAATTGGAGGATTACATGGGTAGCCTTTCTGCCACGAGAAATTTATGGAAGAAGCCATTGTTTTCGTTTGTCCGTTAGGCCCTAATGAAAAATATTTGTCGATGTGTAACTATAAACTAAAGCAATAATCACGAATTTCATACCGCACTGTCGAAAATTCCACGCAGGAACAGCAATTTCACACATCGCATTGATCTAAACAAAGCAAATTAGCGGATGTTGCTGACATAAAATATGGGAAACTAATCGTGTAGATTGTTTCAAACTTTATTCAAGATTGTTATCTACTCAACAATAAATTATGATCATTTTATCCCAACATTCAGGTTATTTCAACCTAACATCACAATTTGGATCAAAAATGTGGTTGGAAATCAAGCTCGGGTTCTGATGGAGCTAATGTAGCAGTTTGTTGAGTTTGTTAGCATCTAACTCGAGATTTTTAGTTGAAGCAAACCTCGTTTTCAAATTATTTTTTTTCTCATATAAAAGCATTTTTTGTTAAATTGACCATCAGATGACTAAAAGTCTTGTTACTTTCAATCTCAAAAAGGTTCGATTTAAACAGTTTTTTTTAACTGTGTCTAGCAATTCAATTTTTGTTTAAATCGAACCTTTTTAAGGTTGAAAGTAACAAGACTTCTAATCATCTGATGGTCAATCTAACAGAAAATGCTTTTATATGAGAAAAAACAAACATTTGAAAACGAGGTTTGCTTCAACTAAAAATCTCGAGTAAGATGCTACACACTTAGATTTTTTTACCGAAATCTGTAAAAGTCTACCGAATTCTCAACAGCTGAACGTTCGGTAATGCGATTTAACGGGTTTCGGTGAAATTTTACAGTTATCTGCAAAAAAATTACCGGATTTCGGTAAAATTTTACCGAGTTTGATTGCTTCAAACTAGACCTATTTCTCTCCACGTAACTCTGAAATAAATCAACACCGCACATTTTTTATTTTACAAACCCGAAAAAAAGTTGCTGTGGTTGGTTATTATTTTAATTTTATTTTTTATATATTTTTTTATTTATTGTTTACACGTGTTGTAGTTTTTTTTTTTGTGTTTTTTTTTTTTTGTTTCTCTTAGTGTTTTTTTTGTTGTGTTGGGTTAAAGAAGTATGATGGTGGTATCAACAACAAATATGAAGGTAGGGTTTGAAATTGGTTGCGGTGGTAGACCCCTTGGTGGGAAGTATACTCGGCCCGCAACTATATACACGCTAAGATGAGAATACCTAAAATTAGGTATTTATTTTACCTAAAATTGGGTATTGTTGACAATACCCAAAATATCGGTAAAATTAAACGATAATAAACAGTCATTTTTACTGAAATTTGGGTAATGTTCATTTGTCAATATTGGACGTTATTATTTACCCAAAATTGAATAAATTTTCAACAATGAAGCAACGCGGTTGCCATATTTTTCTAAGCAAAACGTAATTATGTTTCTAATTAATCTTTCAATAAATGTCTCAATATTTGAAGCAATGACTTTTGCATTCTTTTTTTAGATTCTAGCTCCGACGAGAATCCCGAAGTGCAATTCGGCTTCACTCCGGAGCGAAAAAAGGAACGTGTGTGAACCCAAAAGGTTGGGTTGATGCAGAAAAAATATTTCAGTAATGAAGGAATCCAGGTAACGCAAAAATTCTTTTTCGAGGTGTTTATTTGCAGAGCAGAGTAATTGTTGATAAAAAAAAAGAGTAGATAATCGTTGATAATGATGATACTGACCAATTCCATACAGTTTGAAAAATAGCCAGAATGTTATTGAAAATTTCAGTTTTACCCAACAAACATCGGTGTTGAATTAGAGCTTGTTCAAACAAATTTGGAGAAGCTATTCAGCTATTCTAAAAGAAACAGCTGAATAGCTTCTCCAAATTTGCTCTTGAACAAGCTCTAATTCAACACCGATGTTTGTTGGGTAGATACTTCGATGTTTAACCTCACTTAAGCTTTACATGGATTCCTACATACCTTATTGATACTTATTTTATGAATACAGAATAAAATAACTGAGATTTGTATACGTTTGAACATTAAATTTTGTTTCTCTATAAGTTCCGAAATTGAAATACTTATCCGAATGTATAAATTGTTAAATTGTCTATTTTGAAGCATTCTGTAAAATATAACTACAAAATAATACCTAATTTTCAGTAAAAAGTAACGATAAAAAAAAACGGTAATTTTTAACGTTAATCTTCTTTCAATACCTCTACCCAATATTAGGTAATCTGTGTTTACGCATAATTTGGGTATGTGCACTTTTGAGCGATTATCGTTACTTTTTAACGACTTTTATGTATTCTCATCTTAGCGTGTAGCATATTTGCACCTTTGTTTTGGTTGGTTTTTTTTTTTAGAATAATTGTTTGGGTGTGGGTGGGGGTGGGTTATTAGGGGGCATATTATTAAGGGGGACGAGCGGGAGATGTGAGATGAGAGAAGAAAAAGGTTGTGTGGGAGGGGTGGAGTGAGTTGGGGGGGGGGGGGTGGGTGAGTTGTGGTGGAGGTGGGGGGGAGGGGGGGGGTAAATAAAAAAAAAAGGGGAAAATTGAAGAACCTTAAATGAAGGGTGGGGTTGGAGGTGAGGGGGTGGGTTAGTAAAATAAAATTAATTTGTAAATGAAATGAAAAGAGAAATAAGGATGGTAGTGGGTGAGGATGATGATGAAGGGGAAGAAAATGGGCTGGCGATGGCATACGCTCTGAAGGCAACCTCGATGGCACGAAGCTAGCGGAAGCTAGAGTGGCAAAGCGCCAATGTGGATTTGGCAGCTGGTGGTGGCACGTACCATAGAAGGTGCAGTGGCGACCAACCTGTGTAAGGTAGCTGATTGCGGCAGGCTGTTGCTAGCAAGCCCTTGGCTAGGCAACCGTTGCTAGGCAGCCACTAAAATGCAGTGGTGTGCTAGGCAGTCGGTGCTCAAGCCGGTGATGATTTGTTGCCAGCCCGCAGGAGCCAGGGCGAGGAGCGGAATAAGGTGCCTGAGTGTGTGTTTGTGTGTGTGCTATACTCTCGGTAGCCATCTTCACCTATAGCGCAACGTGCACGGCAGCTTTGTGAAAAGACTGAGAAAGATTCAATTCCTATGCGAATTATTCCAAATCCGTCCTTTTCAGGACGACCAATCAAATGTTGAGAGAGTTTGTTTTATTTTTAATTTATCTTACCCATTTGCAGAGAGCGGTGGCTAAATCAAGTGTAGTTTTCTTCTAGTCGCATACCTTGAGCATTGTGCATGATTAAAATGGCTGCCGTCATGAGCAATTGAAACCAATTAGAAGTCAGCGGTGGCTAAAACAATTTTCATTTTCTCTTCATTGCATATCTTGAGCATTGTGCACAATTTACAAATGGCTGCCGTTATGAAAAATTGAAACGTCTTATGGCAAGGGTAGGGTGACAATTGAAAATCTAAAAATAAGCGACCGTACGAAATATCGTTACAAATTAAACGCTTATAACCTGAAAATTGCTCGATAGATTTTCAATATGTTTACATCAATCGGTTTGAAATTTTCCCGCGAATTAAATCAAGTATCAAAAATTTTCCGTCAAAAATTTTAACATATTAAAAATAGGGCAAATTAAAGTTGATGTCTTATAATTTTGTTTTGGAGCCTAATTTTATTAAATGCACAGTACGTTCCTATCACAGATTTCAAATGTAAGCAAGGGAGGTCTCATATGCAGCAGTGAAAGTCATAAAAGGGGTACATCTTCGCAATTTTACTCATTTGTGTCGCGGTAGTGGAGGAGGGGAGACCAACGAACTATCGAAGATCGGCGGCTGGCGAGGGTTAAAGTCAGGAGGGCGGGGGCGGGGAGGCGGGGGGGGGGGGCGGAAGGGGAGGGGGTTGGGGGGGGGGGGGGGGGGGGGGGGGGGGGGGGGGGGGGGGGTGTGGGGTGTGGGCCGGGGGGGGGGGGGGGGGGGGGGGGGGGGTGGTGGGGGGGGGGGGGGGGGGGGGGGGGGGTGGGTGTGTGGTTGTTTTTTTTTAGGCGGGGGGGTGTTTTTTGGGGGGTTTTTTTGTGGGTTGGGTTGGGCAGGCTTCCCAATAGTACAGCCTTCTTGCTACAGCCAGTTTAAACTGCATCGACTGTCTCTGTGTGAACCGAACTATCGCTTGCTACCGTACGTTCGGTACCCAACCCGAGATGTATCGGCAACAGGGCACTCATACATGAAAAAAATGCTGTATTGGAACAGTCGGTGCTACGCCGGCTCTCCTGAAACCATCACGCTTGAAACGTTGTAAGCCGAATGGGATGTTAATTTTACATTTTATCATGTCTTCTGCTTCGCAAATTCTTTCGCTAGGACAGCCTTCCTTAAGCGACGACAGTTTTGGCTTACCCGAGTCGGCTGTCACGAGAAGGATCTCGTGAGGATGTCGGTTGCCCCCATGCTTTTGCTCATTTTCCATTACAGAGAGTTACCGTATTTTGCGGTTAGAAATTCAGCCAGTAATTCCTTACCGTTGTTTCTGTAAGATTGTTTTAAAGTAGGTAGATGGCCTTTTGGTCACCATTCTTTCGGCACAAAATGAGCTACATAGAAAGGAGTTAGGGAGAAAAGATACCGGCCACGTTTTCACCCGCAGACAACGGTACCTCTCTGTATCTCCTTATCATTAGTAGGAAAATAGATTGTTACACGCGTATTATCAGGCCTATGTTTCGTTGCTCAAAAAATTCGCGCCCCAGTATTGCGAAAATTTCTCGCGCCGGTTTTGCGAAAGTTTCTCGCGCCGGTTTTGAGAAAACGCTTATAGAAGTTGTAGCACTCTCTGTTGAAAAACTATATGACCCACTGGCCGTGGTAGATGGAGTTAGAGATAATCAGGATTATTTCGTTTTGTACGTTAAACATATTGTGTTATATAGTGGGGAAAATATATTTAGGAATATCATAAACTACTACTCAATTTTGCCGATTAATTACTTGCTCACTATTACCATGTCGCACGCAATGATATTCATAGCATCAACTTATGATGGGCATAAGCGACATCAATGTGAATAACATAAATAGTTGAAACATGTGAAAACAGTTTATGAAGACACCGTAATCAGTACACACAGTTTTGGCAAGCAAGAATTATTTCCTTATTTATTTTATGAAACCCCACTTAAGTGTTTAGAATTCTGCCACTGTGAAATAACTGGGAATACATGAATTATGAAGGAATGAAGTTGATTTACTAGTTGCGATTTATCGGTATTCCGTTTGTTCACCTTAATATAAAGTTGTTGAAAACTAGATTGCTAGTTGACGAAACAAGAATGAAAGTTATTACTATTCACTATACCTACATTGGCAGCCCTAAGTTTGCGCCTTCAAAACTGAAGAAATAATCCATAAAAAATTGAAAGTCGTTCCATAAAATACGTAGTTATGATCCATAAGATTCTGTTAAAAACCCATAAACATTTTTTAAACATGTTGTGGAATGTTTATGGAGCAAATATAAAACTCTATTAACTTATACCAGTGGCTGCATAGTCACGAAGAAAACGAATATATGTTTTGGCTCAGGAAGTACTAGCACACCGGTCCCAAGCTCGGTCCCAAGCTTAATGATTCGCCCCTAGTAACGTAACTCTCACTAACACACCCTCAAATATTCTGTCAAAATAACATAGCGAATCAAAACAAAAGCAAAGATACTTGTACCGAAAGGTATCGAAAAGCGCAAGAGATATTGCAAGGTGTAACCTACAAGGTATACTTCGTACCAAGGGGTTCTACAACCAATTTCAAATCACTAGTTGCACATTGATTGTTGCTTATACCCAAAGGTCTGTGTATGTGACTGTTAATTAACGATTGTTAAATTATGTCATGTAAATTAGAGACTGGTTGAAATACGTCCTTTCATTGTTTCAAATACATAACCAAGGATGGAGGTGATGAAAAATAAGGCAGCATTCAATTCAGCATAACGAGTTCAAGTCTGGGATTGAGCAATGTCAAATTTGGGTACTGTATAGTTTATAAAAAAGTTCTTTCAAACATATGGAGACATATAAATACCACAAGTTAGGAATTACCTTTACTAATGACTGCTAAGAATAAACAATAAAAGCAAAAAAAAAATCCTTTCAAAGTTAACTCAAAACATTTTGGTGTATTAACAACGTTAGATAGAGTTCTTGAATAAACTCATTCTGTAAACCATTGTTAGACCCGTAACGCTGGTAGATCACCTTTTCGTGGTGCGTTATGGAGTATCAAATCTTCCACCGAGCCCTTGTCCGAATTAATTCAAACTAGGGAACATATTTGTTTTTTTTTTGTAGTCAAAGGAACATATCATAGTCTTTATTACATTTTATGTCTTGTGAAAAGTGAAAAAGAATTCTCATTTTCTATTGATGTTCTATTGTTTGAATTGGTTATGACTAGGGTTCTGATGCATGGTCAGTATTGTTTACTTTTCAATGAATTTACCAATTGCTAAATAATGTCGATGTGTAATAAATACAAATGAGAATTGTTGAATAAAAATATTTCTTCAAATGTTGTTAAGCAGGGGATGTTCAATAGATTCTCCCGTTTTGAGTAAACAAAGGTTGTAAAGCAGTTTTGATTCAAAATAAGATGACGGTTGATAAGCTCAACAGTGAATTTGTAGAAATGTTTTTACAAACTAAAATTGGGTCATCCACTACCACTAAATTCCACCCGTTCCATTTTCATCCGCACGGACTACGATTCCCGCTCGTACGACTTCCACCTGTGCGACTATTACTCGCACCATTTTCAGCACCATCCTTCCACCATCCATCCATCTTTCAGCAGCACAAATTTCATTCGTCCCACTTCTGTATGCACCACTTTCAATCTTCATAACGTCACCCAGATTGGTTTCACATAAATTTCCATTTCGGAATTGTTGTAAAAATCGTCGGAAAATAATAACCGTCCGAACACAATAAGGGAGCCCTGATCATATCGCACCAAATTGACAGCTATCTGATGGAGACTACCGAATCCTATTTCCATGTTCCTCTGTCCAACCCATCCCGAAAAAATGTCACCTATTCTAACCTCGGGATATCCGCGAGTATATAGCCCAACTCCTACTAATCCTACATTATAAAAAAAACAATGAATTATCGGCTCCGTACATCTAACCCAATTGAGCCTCCCAAATAAATGCACGAGTTAAAAAAATCGTTAGAAGTTGAATATAAACTAACTAACTCAGCAGCGATCACTTGACGACTGCAGAAAGCGAATCAATGATAAATTGGCACTAGCACAATACTCATAACCGAATCCGCTTCGGCATTGTACTGGCACTGGTAGACATAAAACACGAAGACACGACATGAGGAACCAGAGTAAAATATCAGTGGCGATGTCAACAATATATTGGCAGTATTACGAAGTACATGTCGTATCTTTGCGAAATGTAACGAATGAACAATCGAGGCTGTCTTAGACCATAAAACAAAATACATCCACACGAACATGCGTATTGTGTACAGTCAAAGACGGCAACGTTGCATGTCGCATGACTGGTTCACTGTGGGCTGTCGTGGATAGCTCAATTGTGAGGCTGTCATAGGGTTAAGAAGGCGACAGTCATCGTAATACTGTCGTGAGGCGGTACATTTGGTATGCCTGGCGGTGGCTTTAACAAGTTTAGTTTTCTCTTCGTTGCATACCTTGAGCATTGTGCGTAATTTACAAATGGCTGCCGTCGTGAAAAATTTAAGCACCGGTGGTTAATAATTGGGTGGTTTTTTGGTTGTTTTATTTTGGGTTGGGTTTTTTGGGCTTGTTTAGTTGTTTTTTGGTTTTTTTTTTTTTATTCTTGTATATATAATTTATATATTTTATATGTGTGGCGAATATATGTGGGGGTATTTGGGGGGGGTGGAAAATTGTGGGGTGTTGCGGGGGGGGAAAGAAACTCTCTGGGGGGGGTGTTTTTTGGTTGTTGCGGGGTATTTTGTTGCGTTCTTGTTGTTATGTTTAGTTATTTTGTTGTGGTGTGGTGGGTTGGGTTGTTTGTTTTGGGAGAAATAAGTTTTGAGAAACTAAAAGTGAGAATAAGTACGATGCCTAATCGATTTGATGTCAACCGTATGCGCGTAAAAATCGAACAAATAGAAAACCCTCCGAAACGACCATGTACCGATCCTCGGAGACAGTACCTACGTTGTAATGTTCCGCTACAAAACTAAAGAAACTAATCAAATGGTTTAACGTAGTCTACGTCAACCGGTCGTGTGTGAAACACAACCCCACTGATTTTTTATGTCTGTCGCAGGTATAACAGACTACTTAGCCACCTGGTACCACTCAAACTGCGACATTAGACATCATTTTGACGTCCTTCTTCTAGAACCCGAAGATAAATTGCCCACATTTTTGCGCTTCACAACATCTTTTGAATTTACTGGACCAATTTACTAACATCGCTGGAAGAAAGGGGAGGACAAAGTGCGTGACTAAGGGCATCTTCAACGGCGATCCACATCTTGGATTTGATTTATTTTTTTAGACCAAAAGCAAAATCATCGCTGCACCGGTGTTGTAAATTTTGTTTTATATTGGATCTATTTTGCGTCATTTTAAAACTGGTATATGTTTTGATCTATTCTTGAATCAATTTGGAACAAGAAAAATACCGTTCCAAAACACTACACGCTACTTGATAATACCAATTATCGAGTGAAATTTCAGCTTTTACTAAACAATAACTCAATTTTATTGAGTATATTCTGAGGTATATTTGTGAGCCGAAAAGTAACCGTGTTTGCTGCGTGTGATGCTGGTGGCCTACAGAAAGTTGTGTTGCTCGCCTCGGATGCTGATAATTACCTCAAGTTGCTCCCGGTGAATTGCCTTTTCGTTTCATTCCTAAATAACGAATGCTTGTCTTAGTTTAATTTACAGCCACTGCATTTTCCAAAAATCGCTGACTTGATCGAAATGCGGAGGTTTCGAAATTCCAAATAGTATTTTGATTGCTCGGAAATGCAAAGTGATGAAGTCTTGAAGTAAACAATTGGTTTATTGATAAATTGGTCATGATAAGCACTTACAAATAGCTTCTACAGATAAATTTTGGAGAAGCCTCTAATTGACTCTAGATGTCCAGAACACATCCCTTGGCATGCGGAAACGCAGAAAGTGCTTCTCGTTGTAGGTTTGCGTGTCGCTAAAGTAGTCCTGGAACAGCTTCTGATGACCGGAACTGAAATCACGGTCGACGTTGGGGCGTCATCCAGGACGTGATCCTCTCCGTTTCGACTCTTGTTTATCTGCTGCCAAACTACAAATCAGCATTATCTGATATCGTTTTGATGAAATGTATGCATTCAATCACTCACCTTCAGCCAAACGAAAGAACAAGCATTCCTTGTCGTCTAACGACGCACTACTGGCATTAAACATTATTTGGTCAAACCAATCAATGGCAAAATGTTTGTGAAAAATCTGCAATCTATGAAAAAAAAAACTTCTGATTTCTGATGTTGAATGATCGACAGGATGACAGGTGTTTGCGTGTTTAACAACAAGAAATACAACAACGGTGCGGGGAACGCAAAGTTGCTCTATTTCAGCTAGTTCTATTCAAGTTTCGCTGATGCAAATCAGGTATAAAGTTGATCTAAAAATAGACCGCCGCTGAAGTTGCCCTAATGGTACATAATATTCTAGTACTGCTTGACATAATCAGAAACATAAAAGCTAATGACAGTATAACAGTTATACACATTATGGTATTTCGGTGCAAAATTATGGCATAACGCTTGACACGGTGAATGAGAGCAACTAAAAGACGAAGAGAAATTGAAACTTCTTATAAATAAGTAATTTCAAGGATCCGTTTCGCTTATGATGTCAAAACTACACAGAGACAAATTTGATAGTCAATTTTACCATTATTGAGGGCTAGGATGGGACTATTGCAGTATAGTGATTTTGAATCGACTATCATCATGGTCAAAACGGCCATTAAAAATAGTTGATCCAATATTTGCCATAATGTCGGAATAGTCCTTGTTACCATGCTCATAATCAAGAATGTCATAAACGTAGTGAATTCGTCTATTTTCATGGTAATTGTTACCACTATATAGGATAGTCATCCTGACCATGATTTAATTGTCGGTATAACGATACATTTTTTCTCAGAGCATACAAATTTATTGAAATATGGGTAAAGTCAACTTAACCCATAAATGAGTATGTGTAATTTATGCGATTATGGGTTAACTGAGCTTAGAGTGAGGTTCAATTCTTTGATATTGTCTATAATCACAATTGCCATAAGATGATCTTTGCTATATATGGAACGGAGGGTAACTGCCAATACATACACTCTTACTGGAAGACCTCAAATAATGGGGACAGTTTCACCCATTTCAGTATAAAGTAGGTTTACTCAAATATGGGTAAATGTAAATGTACTCTCCAGTTAGGATGTCACGCTAAGATGAGAATACCTAAAATTAGGTATTTATTTTACCTGAAATTAGGTATTGTTGACGATACCCAGAATAAGGGTAAAATTTAACGATAATAAACCGTAATTTTTACTGACATTTGAGTAATGTTCATTTTTGAATATTGGACGTCAATATTTTTGTAAAACACTTGAAATTTTTTTTCTCCTTAAGTGCAGAATTTGCAATACTAATCCAAATGGATAAATTGATATATGGCATGTCTTTTTTGTAGCATTATGTAAAATAATACTACAAAAAAATACCCAATTTTAAGTATAAAGTAAAGCTAAACAATCGGTTATTTTTAACGTTTATCTTCCTTCAATACTATTACCCAATATATGATAAACTGTGTTAACGCATAATTTGGGTATGTGCACTTTTGAGCGATTATCGCTACTTTTTAACGATCTTTAGGTATTCTCATCTTAGAGTGTACGATGCTGATTTTATGAGTGACATTGGCAGAGTGAGTGGCCCACTTGTTGATTGTGTGTTGACATTGCTTTACGTTCACTTGGCCATTCATAGTTGAAGTCGTCACAAATAGAGCACTTCGCATGCCGGACGTACAAATCGCTAATTTGTGGCAAATTTCGAGATTTTTTGCTTCCGTTGGTACTCTGGGACATCGAACTTGTCTTCCAATTTAGAACTGATGACCTAAAATCTGCTGAAAGTTTGCCTTTATGTGTATTTCATCATCCATAACGCAACCGGGGTTTTTCGTCAGCATTTGTTTATAAAGCTTGCAAGCCCGTGATATTGCTGCCACATTCTGCTGGTTGTAAAGATTTGGTGCCTTTTGGACTTTGAACGTATATATTCCTGCTCGTTTGGTCAAGATTAGTTTTTTGCAATACCCTGGACAGAAGACAGACACTATCCTGTTGTCATTAACGCTCCTGTAAGGATGATTTTGCCCTTTTCCTCTTTTTTTAACGGTCAGCCGTTCTCTTCCTCTCCATTTCTAAAAATGTCTGAACTTTTTTATTAAAGTTACAGGATGCCAACATTATATTAAGAACTAAAATTACCCAAAGCATCAATCATTTTACTCTAGAGGAAACAAAGTTATAGCTATTTGAGTGTGTTGTATGTTGTCACAATTTTAACTTGGGTAAAATTTACGTTTCGCTTTTCTATACTCTGAGAAAAAAAAAAAGATAACGTAGAAAATTCAATGCTTCTTTTTATCTGTGTAATGACAGTATTTTTAGCGGAATACTAATGGAAGGTTTTTGAATCTGTAAGGAATGGCTTCAGTCAGAAAGGGTGCACGGAATCAAATTGCGACACACACAAATATTCGGCAAAATTCGCCCGTTCAACCAATCATCTTCATCATTTGAATTTCAGGGAGTAAAATAAAACAAGTTATAAATATTTTCCCATGTTTGTTTTATTCAATTTCAATTCCATATCCAAATGCACGTACCTTCTTCTTTACACTACTCATAAGGTCCTGTACAACATTTGGACCAACTTTTTTTTGCGTGGCAATCCATTTTTTCTTCATATTTTCCTCCGATTTCACTTCCTTAGGATGCTTCCAAAGTGCCTGACCCAGTACTTTTCAATTGGCCGCAGTTCCGGTGCGTTCGGGGGGTTGAGATGCTTCGGCACGAAATTGACCTCGTTAGCCTTGTACCACTCCAAAACCTCTTTCGAGTAATGGCACGAGGCTAAATCCGGCCAGAAAATCGTAGGACCATCGTGTGAGCTCAGAAGAGGAAGTAGACGCTTTTGGAGGCATCCCTTTTGGTACACCTGCCCATTGACCGATCCAGTTGTCACGAATGGGGTGCTCCGCTTTCCACGCGAGCAAATTGCTTGCCAAATCATATATTTTTTGGCGAACTTTGACATCTTCTGCTTTCTAACGTCCTCAGGGACATCGAATTTATGATGAGCAGTGAAAAACTGGAGCTCCGGAAGCTGCCGGAAGTCTGTTTTTACATACGTCTCATCATCCATAACGAGGCAACGTGGTTTTGTCAACAACTGGGTGTAGATCTTCCGTGCACGTGTTTTACCTACCGTATTCTACCGTTCATCGCGATTAGGCGACTTTTGGACTTTGTACGTGTGTAGTCCTTCACGTTTTTTTCGCATCTTGCACGAAAGTTTTGGTTAGATTCAGTTTCTTCGCCACATCTCGAACTGAACTATTGGGATTCCTCTTGAAAGCTTGAACTACCCGCTTGTGATCCTTAACACTATACGGAGATCCATTTTTGCCGCTTTTTTCTTTCCTATCGATGGTCAAACATTCGTGGTACCGATTTAAAACACGAGACACCGTAGAATGTACCATTCCCAACTTCCTGCTGATGGCACGATGAGAAAGATCCGGATTTTCGAAAGATCTGGAATTTCTTTGCGCCGCTGCTGTTCTTTCGACTCCATCTTCGCAACGATTGTACATTTGCTAGTGAAACTTACACAGCGTAAACAAATACACATTGAACTAATTCCACCCAAAATTTCAATAGAAAATACCCACAGGTAGAAAGTTACAGCCATTTAAAAGTGGTGCAAAGAGATTCCGTACAACCTTTACACCATTCGATTGGAAAAACTTACAAAATTGTTGCATTGAAATTTGAATTACGTGCTATTAGTTCAAGTAGTTCTTACTTTTTGTGTCATACAAATCTGAATATGAGCTGGATGAAAATTTTATTTTCACTTTGAGGATCCTATCGAACGACAAATGGATGAAAAATATCCAATGCTTAGCAAAATTTGAATAAAAATGTTTATTCAACAATTTTCATTTGTATAATTATTTAACAATTGGTTCAACCATTGTTAAGCTTCAACTAAACACTTGGAGCACTTTATAAATGAAAGAGTAACAAGCATTGTAGAGGTATAACTTAAACTAAAAATTATGTAACAAGAATTGTAGAGGTATAACTTAAACTAAAACAATATTTGGCTATAATGAAATTAACGTTTAAAGAGCATATTTATTCTACGATAAAAGTTTACTATAGTCATTGCTGTTCATGTAAAGTTAGTTTATTATTTGTAGTATTTATATTTCTTCAAATGTTTGAAAGAACTTTTTTTAAATACAGTACCCACTTTGCTCGATCCCAGACTTGAACTCGTGATCTGAACACAAATAAAAATTTATTCAGGCTAAACCACTAACTGGCCTTCCCACCAGATATTTTATTATGACCGAAAACGAACGGTCACAAAATAAACCTAAAATTTCAAACCTGCACTTTGACACTTTTACGCGTAAACTACTCCAACGAAAGGCTGCGATATGCACTGAGAAAAAAAATCATGTAAGTTTTCATAACATCGAGAACAACATTTTTCTGGAAATTCGGTTGGTTTTCTATTTACTTCTAAATTTTAGATAAAAATAATGACCTAATGTTTTAAAAACTGGAAAATACATTTCATTCATGGTTTTATCACAGAGAACAGACGTTCATCTTCGGTCTGCTACTTGTGTAAAACTTTAAACCGATATTTCAAATGCATGTCGTTATGCTCCTGGTAGGTGGCGTCAAGTAAATGTTTATCAATAGACTGAAAATTTTTGTTTGTCTTTCTCTGCACTTTCTTCTTATACCAGCTGCCCATATTAACTTTTACACACGTTTTTCAAGAAAAGGTATATCGACATCAATGTCTGTTCTCTGTGGTTTTATGAAACATTAGTATGTTTTTTCCATACTATATATTTTGTCTATAAAGTTTTACTGATCGTCAACATATGTATACACATATCAGTGTTTGGAAATCTATCATGATACTGCTGAACCATCATGTGTCAGGCTACTGATAGTTCACGAACATATTTTTCAAATGATACAAAGGATCAGCTACCTCTGCCGAAGAAGAGTATTCAGTTTGTGTAACACCGAATGAATGATGCCCCCGTTTAGCCAACAAAACCAATAATTAAAGATATATATGGAAATCCACCGTTTGGATTTTAGAGTTGGGATCCCTTCCCAATGGGGGGAAAATTTTTGGAAAAATTTTTTATTTTTTTTTTTTTTTTTTTTTTTTTTTTTTTTTTGTTATATGGTACATAGAGTAAAAACTTTCTGTTCGAAGAAAAATCTGCCTAGAATTAAGCTGCCGCAAACATTTCATGCATCGAGCACATTTCTGATCATAATTCCGAATAATGCAGAAAAGCTTTACAGCTATACAGATTTAAATTAGCAAACACTACCAGATTTCGGTTGAAACATTTTTTTTTCTTCCGTTCACCAAAGGCAACAGCCGCTGAACCAATGTATTCACGTTCATTTACATCAGTTGAATATGAATCAATCAGTATACGCAACAGTATTGGCGTCCTGCAGTAAAACCAGCGGGTGGATAGTCATGAAGAAAACGAATATTTTTTTTGGCTCAGGAAGTACTAGCACACCGGTGCCAAGCTCGGTCCCAAGCTTAATGATTCGCCCCTAAGACCGTAACTCACACCAATACACTCTCAAATATTCTGTCAAAAAAACAAAACAAAACGAAGATCCTTGTACCAAAAGGTACTGAAAACCGCAAGATTGTGGTGCACAAGGTGCAGACTACAAGATGTACTTCGGAACTAGGGGTTCTACGACAGTGAACCAATTTCAAATCACTAGTTGCACATTGATTGTTGGTAAAACCATGGACCCAAAAGGGAAGGACGTAGTTGTGCCGAAGAAACATTTAAACAATTATGGATCACTATCGTACTAAAGAACCGCCTTCTAGTACTGTTAAAGTGCCGTATATACTACAATATTTTCGATATTGCGTAGACGTGTTTTATTGTGCATGTAAGTTATTATGTCAGCTGATTTTGTTTACAAATATTGGTTGGCGATTTGATGAAAACGGCATCGACGGAAATGGAACCATTGCACCATTGCATGATATTCTCACGCAGGTCAGTGAGAAGGAAATAAAGGATGCCTGTTATTCTTTGGTGATAAGGATTTGCGACTCGAATGCAGTAACTTCAACAACGTACTTGGCTCTGTACTGCAAGACAAAAGGTATAGTATGAAACTAAGCTTGCCTTGTCTGTTCACCATTATGCTAATGTCTTTATTTTCATTCATAAGGTGATATCATTTCAGTTGGGAACCTTATGAGATCATTGGAGGTAAGTTGGAGGTAAGTTTAGAAGAAAATGCTCGCTATTATCAACCCAACTGTTTGAAGGCGTTAGAGATTTTAGATGACGATGCTTTCCTTATTGCAGATAATAGCAACAATCTATATGTCTGTTTGAAGGGTGAGTATATTTCTTAATGTATGCCAAAGTTTTATTTTAATTAATCATCACACATTTAGAAAACGTAAGTGATTGAACGACCTCCGGATGTATCCTGTTTGGCAGTGCCGATCGAGTGCACCGTTCGGTTTAGTGACGCAATTCCCAGCGGATTACCACGAATTTCTATGAAAGCTGCTAGAAAGTTTGACTGATACGATAAAATTGATTGTCGAGATTGATCAAGTCGATTGGCACAGTGTTTATACCGAAATGAAAATTGAACGATGCGAAGGATTCATCAATGCTGACTTGGCGGAGAATTGTCTTGATCTTAGTCGAGATAAGATACACGAAGCGGCACTAGGGCGGCAAATAGACGTTGATGGAGCAGAGAAGGATTCCACGGTGGACGATAAGATCACGATAGTGGAAGATACGCTAGGATTCCCGATGTAAGCTTAAGTAAATGTTTAGTGATGCAGTTTTTCTTGTTCCCAAGAAAATAAATGGAATGCAGTGGTCTTCGAGGAGTGTGAAATACAAATCAAACATATTTGCAGCATCGGAAAAGGCTTTAAAAAAATTAACCTTTGGCAGAGAAAAAAGAACTTGACTGCTTAAGTTGAATGTTTCAGAACTAATGATGTCTTTATTGAAAATAACAATTATGATTGCTAAGCGTAGTTGCAAGGAGACAGTGATATCGTGATACATTGAAGAACACTGATAAAAAAGCAATGATAAAAGCTGTGTGTCCAACACAAGGATTTTTGCAATTTGATCAACAAAGGATATCTATTTGTAACCATACATATTTCCTATGTGTACAAATAACCACTATGTGTGGCCACACATACTTTTCATTTGCCACATAAACTTAATTTGTGTTTCACAGACGGTTTTGTTCATGTGTGAACAAATGAATATTTTATGGAATTTTGCTAATAAATATGTGTAGATTTTTACCCGTGTAGGATATTGTAGGTTGCTGTTCCAACACTTTTGAATACCCTAGAGGCCCAAGGAAGACAACTTTATGTTTCAATAAGAGCATCGTTGGGGTCTCGTGACCTTTGTTATATGCAGTCGATTTATGTGTTTCCCCAAATGTATACCCAAGTTACCACAAGCATTATATTATTGCACTTATTCAACCCAATATCAACATCGGTAATGCGGGATCGCATCAATTCAACAGTTGTCAAGTAATGAAGCTTTAGATTAGCTTAAGAATGTAGTGATGCATTACCAATGCAATAATGCTACTTTAGCAATGTCTTATGGCATTACAAAAGATATAGCATTAGTTCGATCTTAGTGGGGCCCTTTTCAGCTTTAATCCAACTTCAATGATGCACTAGATGTAATACATATGCCCTATATATGCATGCTATTACAGCCTCGTGGTTACTTGGGTAGTACAAGAGTTTAATCTGCTTGTGTTTTTTCATTCTTTATTCATTAGTTTGTGTTTGTTTTGTTCCGACATCTTAAGGAGTCTCATCGTCGCCCAATGGTCACCACAACCGGCCGAACACAAAAGGGAGCTTTGACCATATTGCACAACTATTCATCCGCAAGAAATGTCAACCCTTTAAACTTCGGATGAACCGCGAGTAAACGGTCCATGTCTTACTAAAAGTAGTATTAAGTCACTCATGTTACCAAAAAACAATGAATTATTGGGTCCGTAAAGCTAACGCGATTGAACCTACCAAATAAATGAACTAGTTTCAAATTCCGGCAGACGTAGTGGCAATTTACTTCGACTTTCTCCACCAGCTACCGGTCGCCGTTGCCTTAGAAGATCACCATAACGCAAAACCATCTATAGTACACTTGAACCTTGTCGATGCAATCCATTTCTACGTTATGTGGTTAATCGCTCCGTTCAGGCCCCTAGGCCGTTTTCAGCGGTCGCGGTCTATTCTAAATTTTGACATTTAAATAGACCAAACCAAATTTTCCATTTTCACCGGTGCGTTCTAATTTTCATTTTCGAACAGTTTTGGCGTAAAAAAGTAAAACTGTCATACGCTTTGTTTTATTTTGTGCCGAATTTGGAACGGAATCCGGCGCGTTCTAAATGTGTTAAAACAGCTGGAAAAACGGCGTAAAACAACAACAAGGGCAAGGTGCACAAACGCGTCGATCGCTCGCTCGTTTTTCGGTAACTCTGTTTTCAGCGGTGTACGTTGTGTTAAACTATTGTTGTGAATGCGTCAATTAGCCATTAATTTGATAACATAATTTCTCGATCAATTAAATCCGAAAGTTACGTGCCGTTATCAATAGTAGGGGAAAGTGCTCTAATGTGGGTCTATAGAGCTAGAATTTGGCACTGATATAAAAGGTTGTTTAAACAAGCCTAAAATGCTTTTACAGCTTTGTTTATTTTTATCATGCATGATTTTTGTAACAAATATTTTTTACACTTTACTTAAGTCTTCCCCAAAGAGATGTATTTCCCATATATTGAGTTCTGTGCACTAGGGAAGCATATGAAGGCTAGTAAGAGAGATGCTTTAGAAAATTCCAGTCACAAATATGATTTTTCGAAGTATTTGAAGCATTTCCAATAGCAACACAAGTTTGCACTCCTAAATTGAATCAGCTAATAAGCCTAAAAAAGGCTTTTGAAATGTATGCGACCTTTAAGGGGTTGAGCGAGCTTAGATGCGGGATATTTGGAATTTTTCAGCTCCGCAAAACGTGTATCACTTCCTCTGCTGAGAAATTACTTCCAGACCCGGGTGTTGATTCACGAGACAGTTATGGGTCAAACAACGTTGAAGATCAAGACGGAAGTTTTGCAAGGTTCCATCCTCTGGATCGGAATGTTCAATAGTGCTAATGTTGGCGTAGTGATCGTTAGTTTTGCGGATGACATCGTATTGTCGATAACAGGCTAGTGGAAAACGGAGGTACTGTTGGTCGGCAAATGAAAAGTGTCATTGCTCCGAAAGGATTGATGACGAACTGAACTTCAATAGCTATGTGAGCTATGCACAGGAGAAGTCGGCGAAGGCAATCAACGGGGTGGGTAAGACCATGCCAAACAACGGTGGACAAGTTCGTTTCCGTTTAATACTTTCTTCCAGGACAAATGTAGTGCTCGATGACGCGATGCTCAACTGACTGAAAAACGCGAACCTTTTGTAGAGGGGCTTATAGAAAGTCCTGTCGTAGGAGATCTGTGGGTGTTCGAAATTTAGGCACACCTAAAAGTCTGAACTAACGGCGATCCCGGAAGAGGTATTGGCAAGGGGTTCACCGGGGTTTCACCGGGCGGGAGCTTGTTCAGGCCCGAATGGTGGTCAAACAGGGTGGACGGAGGCGCAGTTACCACACCCCTCCGGGGGGGCCCGTCCTCCCTCCCCAAACAAACATAGTGCTGAAGCCCCGTGGGAATTTATTTTTTTTTGCGGTTCGCCAGAGAACCCCCCCGTTTATAACGCCCCCCCTCTACCCCCCCCACCACCAAAAGATAGGGGAGCCGAAGGCCCTTTGCCCGGAACGGATGATATTGAAAGCGACGGACCACACCACCAAACAACAACGAGCGGGCCAAAAAAAAAAACAACGGCCCCACAAATATAAAACACGGGGGGCGGCAAAAAAGGTATTTTGGGGGGGGTTTTTTGGGCGCTAAAAAACCACAAAATAAAGACACCGCAATTTACCTGTTTATCCCCCCCCTCAAATTCTCACTTATCCACACACACCCCCCTGCCCCCACTCCCCCCCGTGTTTTCTTTCCCCCCCCCCCCCCCCCCCCCCCCCCATAATTTTTGTTGTTGTGTGGCCGCCCCTCCCCCCGCCCCCCATGCCGCGGTATTGTGTGGGGGGAGCCTTCCGACAACAACAGGGCGGCCCGGCACGAAGATTAACAGACGACAGAGCACACAAAACAAACACAAACGAAAAACGAGCATGTAACATAAGTCCTGGGAATACTTTCAGGCGTTTATTTGACAGCATTAACAAACACACAGATGTCAACCAATGTACTTGTCACGTTCATCTGTGTTCCTACTGAACTGTCAAACTCAAATTGCGCAGTAGTTTCCATTAAAAATGTCGTACAAGCTGGATTTACGAGCACAAGTCGCCAACCTTTTTGGACGGCTTAGTACAAGTGAAATTTTGAGCGTGTTCAAAGACGAGCCAATATCAAAATCAACAATATACCGTGTTTTGAAAGATTGTCGTGATGGTAAAGAACCGGAAAATAAAAAGAAAAGTGGTCGCCCAACAAAATTGAGTGCCAGAACAACGAAAAAACTGCTGTCAAGCGCTGAAAACAAGGTTGGCCAATCAACACGCAAATTAGCACGAAAATTTCAGGTTTCAAACATGACAGTCCATCGGATTTTGAGAAAACATAACGTAATCTATCGGTAACGTCAGCGTGCACCAAAATATACACAGCAACAACTCGAAAAAATACCAAAATGCTGCCGTGCACTTTGTCGCGAGCATTTTGCAAATGAAAAGTGCATAATTTTGTATGATGAATCTTACTTCACGTTTTCGCACCATGAATTGAGTGGCAACGATGGTTTCTATACTGCTAACATTAAAACAACACCAGACGATATTAAATATGCCAGCAAATCGAAATATGAGCCAAAGGTGTTAGTGTGGGCAGCCATGTCATCGAAGGGTATCTCGGCGCCTTTGATACGCCCAAACAAGGCCAAAGCTGTCAATTCTGACGTGTAAGTATATCAGCCAATGCTTGCCGAAATTGAAGCAATTCATCAACAAATATCACGCTGACGACGAAATCATGTTTTGGCCGGATCTTGCAAGCTGTCATTACGCGAAAAAAACATTAGATTGGCTAACTGAGCAAAACATACCATTTGTACCGAAAAAGGACAATCCACCTAACGTGCCTCAGGCTCGTCCAATTGAAATTTTTTGGAGTGTTCTCAAACGTATGGTGTACGACAATGGCTGGAAAGCTAACAATGAGCAACAATTGGTTAATCGAATCAAGCGGAAGATGAAAAAATAGACACGGTCCAGAACCTGATTCAACATGTTCGCCGTACACTGCGTAAAATCGAAGATAATGGTCCATTGAGCGTACTGTAAATATATTTTTCAACAATTTATTAATAGAATAAAATACCCTGAAGAGCATTTTAAAATCCGATTGTTTGATTTAAAGTACCATGCTTTTGAATTTTTCCAAGGACTTATGTTACATATTTTAGTGGGACAAATTTAGCTTCCGGCGTAAGCCTCTTGGGGTCATCGAAGTTTTACGGATGTTTTCGAGTCCCAGGTACGGCATAACTACACGTTCCATTCCGATGCCACCACCAGCGTGCGGTGGACAACCGTAATGGAAAGCTTTGATATAGGCGGTGATTTTGAAACTATCTGTAGAAAAGGAACATTGACGTTAATTAACGATTCTTTGGTGTGATATCAGCATTGTTTCAGTACCGATTGCGTGGTGCATGGCACACTCTACCAGATACTCGGGATTGTGGATACGTTGCGCACCGGACAGGATCTCTTCCCCTCGCATGGACATGTCGTACGAGTTGGAGTACTTTGAGTTATTGGGATTCGGCATCGTGTAGAATGGTCGCACTGCCAGGAGAAATTTGTCGAGAATGTAGAAGTCGCTGTCGTACTTTGCCATCACCAGTCTTCTGAGAAGTTTTTCATTCGGTGTCGATAGATCCTCTTCGTCGTCCATCGTTACGCGTAGCCGGCTTCCCGCAGCATGCTGACTGCCTGAGCGAATTCCAGCTTCAGCGATGGTTACGCTGGTTCAGGGCAAACAGTTCCAAAAAGTTTTGCTGAAATGATACATTATTAGAACTGTTTTGAATAGTACATTTAGTGGCAACACTTACCAAACGGACACTCGGTGTTGCATTTTTTGCACTCAGAATGAACAGAGGAAACAGTATAAAGTGCACGTAACCGCTGATGTCCACGTTGAACCACTTCTACTCGAAGTCGTACAGTGAGCAGACTCATGTGTATAAAAAACCAACAATTACACTAAAACTAACAATAATATTTCGATTTATCAAACATAAACAGTTCTAAACAGTCTAAAATGGCTGACTCACTTTTGATAAATGCACAGTGTTAGAAAATTTTCAACAAACTTGTAAGCAGTGTTGCTGATTTATCTAGTACTGCTCTCGTAATGGCATTCTAGTATACATGGAACATGATACACTGAAAATTTTGACCAGGTGCGTCATGAATAAATCGTCTGCCCGATGTCCGTAATTAGTCCTTGGTAAAACTATTGCAGCACATGCGAACTCTGTGTGTGGAAATACAAACTAGTGAACCGATGATGATTCTCAAATTGGTTAGGATTCTCGTAGTAGTTTCATCATCTTACAAACAGTAACATTAATTTACGGAGTTTACAATCATTTCCAGAGTATAATATGACATCCACAGGTGGGAATTAAAATTTGCTTCTAGTACAATACATTGATCTTGGGATTTTGTAAAAATTCTCCCTAAAAATGTTCCTTAAAAATATCGCCAGTATATATATGGGGTTATGTTTTTGTTTTGCTTTAGCTGATAACCGACAGGAAGTCCAAATCAGCATCCTCCTAGTGGAAATACTGGATTACGTCACGGATTCCGTTTGACCTATTCGAGGAAAGAGGGTGACCCCGGCGTAGTGGTTAACACCCAAATTTTTTTGTTCTCTAATACGCTTATTTTCGTGACAAATAGAAATTTTACAGAGAATGTTTACAAAACTCATCGCCTTTTGACATGAATTATGATTTGATCATCACACGCACATGAACGCTGCCTAGGTGTCATTAGATCGTGCAAGGCTCCAATTGACAAACAGCTTCAAGAAGACAAACTGATCCGATACATAACGAAAACGGAATACAGAAGAACACAAATGATCACAATCGAGAACGTTCAGCAGCAGAATTTACTTTGACCATGCATTGGTACTGAAGACTAGCGAAAAAAATCCTTCTTGTCCCCTTTTGTGCGATGATTCGTAGCATATGGGAATAGACAAGTCTCACAGGAGTAAATGATCCATCTAAAGAATGTGCACACCAAAAAGTAGTCGTCGGAAATGCCCTAATGCAGTCTTCTCCGTGTACGCGTTGCTAATCCGATCACTACTACATGAATATTAATGTATGTGTGCTATGATGAAGACGTCGTTTGGCTACAGTAACCTTTATTCAGTAAAATGGCGTCGAATCAAGACCGCGTGCGCGAAGCAATTTTGCACAAAAGAGTGGAAAATCCAGATATGTCGCACGGCGATATTGCCAAGTCATTAAAAATCGCAAAATCGACGGTTACTAAAGCGCTAAAAAACTTTCAGCAGCGCTTAACTTTAAAGAGAAAGGTCGGTTCCGGAGGTAACCATGATTCTCGTTTCGTCGCGGAGAGGAAGAAAGTGATTAAAGAATTTAAGAAGAAACCGAATATCTCCGTTCGTGATGTGGCGAAAAAAGTGAAAATGTCTCCATCGTTCGTCCAGAAAGTGAAGAAAAGTGCAGGCTTGAAATCATTCAAAGTAGGTGTTGCTCCAAATCGTAACGACAGCCAGAACAAGAGCGCAAAATCTCGATCGAGAAAATTATATGACACTATGCTGAAGGAATACGACTGCATAATATTGGACGACGAAACATATTGCAAAGCTGACTTTAAGCAGATACCGGGACTACAGTTTTATACCTCGTTGCAAAGAGGAAATGTAGCTGATCGTTCTAAGCAAAAAAAATTGTCGAAGTTTCCAAAAAAATACCTCGTATGGCAGGCAATATGTGGATGCGGTCTCAGAAGCGACATCTTCATCACGACTGGCACTCTAAATGGACAAATTTACGTAAAAGAGTGTCTGAATAAACGACTGTTGCTGTTCATTCGGGAACACAACGGTTCGGTGCTGTTCTGGCCTGACCTGCCATCTTGCCATCATGGAAAACTGGCTAAGGATTGGTACATTGCTAATGGTGTAAATATTGTCCCAAATTATTGCAATCCGCCAAATTCGCCAGAACTCCGTCCGATCGAAAAGTATTGGGCTCTGGTCAAGAGGAATCTTCGAAAAACGAATAGCGTAGCAATTGATGAGAAAAGCTTCAGGCGTAACTGGCAGAAAGCTGTAAAATTGGTGACGGATGACACTGTGCAAAAACTGATGGAAGGTTTCTGTTGTGACTTGGAGGAAATAACAGCACGCTTTTCATTACACTACTAAATCTAATAACTTTATTCGTAATTTAATCAATTCAAACTTGTGAATACTACATCTGTTCACTTCGGTGGTCGGTCGGGAAAGAGATCGAGAACACATGTCGTACTTCGCACAAACTTATATGCTATAATCTATTATAAATTATGGCTACTCATGGTAATAATTATGATGGATTAGCTTTCAAGCCAGAAATAAACCTAGGGATATATCATCTCTCCCGCTTTAAACTGCTTTAACGCTATAGAAAACATGAGAACAATTTCTTACACTCTACAATTACAACACTTTTCAAGGTAATACAATAATCAAACACTTATAGATGAATTGACCTCTTTTTGAGTTTTACATAGACAACAACCAATTACTGGTAATACTTAAGTCTTGGCTGACCTTTAAGTCGATTTGATCGACGCACTTTCGGTGATTTCGACTCACTACGTCGACGTTTACTCGATTTCTTCTTCTTAGTTTTTGATGTTGGTTGGTTTTGTTGAACGGTTGTTGTGTGGTCTCGACTACCACCGGCAGATGGCGATACTGTTCGACCGACTGGATTGTTGTCGCTAGGTAAGCCGACCTGACTGGATTGGGATTGTACGACCGGTATTGAAGGATGGAATTCATCAGACAGATTTGAGAAACGAATTTGATTCACATGAATCATTCGCACGTTCCCATCAATACTTATCAGGTAAGTTAATGGACTTATTTTTTGCAGTATGATTGCAGGTATCCAACGAACGAGTTCTTTAAAGTGATTCCGATAGAGCACTTTGTCACCGACGTTATACTTTACCGTGGATTTCAACGGTTCAGCGAATTCTTGTGCCATTGGCTGTTTTGGTTTCACATCAGGTTTAGGGTGAGTACTCTCAATTTCAACCTTTCGCGGATTGACAATATTGATCAACGTCCGGGGAATATATTTGAAAAGCATTGACGAAGGTGTTTGGTTTGTTGTCGTCGACGGGGTGTTCCGGTAATTGATTAAGAACCGGTTAATCTTACGCTCAAGAGACAACGGTTTACATTTTTCGTCAAGCAAATACTTTTTTAGAACATCTTTGACTGTTCTTACACCCCTCTCGGCCAACCCGTTCGATTGAGGGTGGTAGGGTGGTGATTTCAAAACTTTAACACCATTCGCCTCCAAAAATGCAACGTAATATTCTGAATTGAAAGGAGGGCCGTTATCCGTAACAACCTCCTCAGCAATTCCGAAATATGCAAAAAATGATTCAACTTGCTCAATTATTTGCATACTGTTACTTGACTTAATTGCGCGTACGTCAATAAATTTAGAATAGGCATCTACTATAATTAAAGCAGTAATACCTTCAAAATAGAATAAGTCCATGTGGATCCGTTGAAAAGGACGGTCACATTTTTGCCAAGTGCTTTTGACTTTTTCCTGTGGCACGGCTTGGCGTTGCTGACATACTTCACATTGTTTGATGAAATTATTCAAATCAGCATCGAAATTCTTCCACCAAACGTACATGCGACCCAGCATTTTCATACGGACAACCCCATCATGGTTGGAGTGCAGCTGATTGATGATAGTCGACTTGAGGTTATCTGGGACAACAACCCTATCGTCGAAATACAAAACGTTCTCGTCGATTCCAAAGTGAGAACTCAAATTCAAATACGGTTTTAAAATTGGATCAACACAGTATGTCCAACCTAATTTTACAGTTTCAAAGAGTTTTTTCAAAAGTGGATCACATTGCTGATTTTTTCGTATTATTTCTAGATTTACAACACTGGGGGCACCGGATAGACCTTTGATTCCGAGACTGACATGCTCTATACCTGTTTCATCTGGCAAAGGAAGGCGTGAGAGTGCATCAGCATGATTCATCAGTCGGCCTGGACGATGCTCGATAACATAATTGTAACCAGCAACAATTAGGGACCACCGCTGTAGTCGGGCTGCTGCGATGGATGAAGTTCCCTTGGACGGATTAAAGATTTCCTTAATCCCACTATTATCCGTAATCAATGTAAATTTGGCCCCGTATAAGTACTTATGGAACTTTGAAATTCCAAACATAACAGCTAATGCCTCTTTATGCACTTGGGCATAGTTCACCTGGGCAGGTGTTAGAGTCGATGATGCGAAACAGACGGGTTTCTCAACATTATCGACTAGATGCGATAAAACCGCACCGACACCATATGAACTGGCATCAACAGCAAGAATAATCGGCTTATCCGGGTCAAACGGTTCGAGAAGATCATTCTGCAGCAATAAAGACTTGGTACTCTCAAATGCTTGACGGCAGTCAGGAGTCCAAACAAAACGACTATTTTTACGGAGTAAATTATAGAGGGGGCGGAGTTCTATCGATAGATTCGGAAGGAATCTATGATAATAATTGAGTAGACCCAGATATGCTTGGAGTTGTGTTACATTTTCAGGTGCGGGGGCGTCAACTATCGCCTTTACCTTAGACTCGCTAGGTCGTATACCTTCAGACGTGATGGTGTAGCCCAAATATTCAATTTCAGACTGAAAAAAACTGGATTTTGTGAAATTAATCTTAACGTTGTGATCGTTAAGCTTCCCAAGAACGAGGTAAAGGTTCTCCCTGCAACCTTCCACGGTTGTTCCGCCAACAATAATGTCATCCAAGTACGCTATTCCTGGGGAATTGACTAGAATCTGATCAATTATTGATTGGAAGATTGCGGGGGCGGACGTTATCCCAAAAGGCATCCTTGTATAACGAAATAGACCTTTATGGGTATTTATAGTACAAATACCCTGTGACGCTTCAGACAGCTGGACCTGTAAGTAGGCTCCTGATAAATCTATCTTACAGAAACTTTTCCAGGTAGCCACCTTAGCCAAAATATCATCGATTCTGGGTAGGGGATAATGGTCAGCGGTAATGTAACGATTTAACGTAGCTTTACCGTCCAAACAAATACACAATGATCCATCTTTCTTTGTGACAACCACGATTGGACTTGCCCAAGATGATGATCGCACAGGAATCAAAATACCTTCGACGACTAACTGTTCTAAACTTTTCTCAACTTTGTCCCGAAGAAGAAACGGAACTGTGTATGCCTTGTGAAATACTGGCGTAGCGTTCGGTTTCAGGACAATTTCCGCTGAATAACCGGTAATCGCGCCTCTATCAGTGTCGGATACTACCTTCGAAAATCGCGTTTGGATCTCTGTCTCAAACGATGGTTCTAAACTACTTACGGACTCAACTGAAAATACTTTCCTCCAATCCGGGTACATCCAATCCAAACAGTCACGACCAAGTAACGGATTAATTTCCTTGTCGGTGGGAATCACGATCAGGCTCAACCTGCCGTGGATTCCTGAAGGTGCAATGACACGTACAGTAACGATACCTTCCGGTTGAATCCGTTGACCTGAAACTGAAATAAATTCTTGAGAAGTAGGAATGATTGGACAATGCGCGAAAAACTTTTGATACGTATCGGACGAGATTACGCTTCTACAAGCACCGCAGTCAGCTTCGAATTCTAGACGATGACCTTCACAGTCCAGGGACACGAATGCTGGAGAATTTACCCGGTTCAATGACCTCGAACTACCGTTACTTGAAGAGGGTAGATTACTGACGCTCGGCTCCAAGATAGATAGACTGCTATTTCCTGGAACACCTGCTTCTCGAAAATGAGTGTCTGTGACTGATTCATTTGTCTCATCGCTTACGGCCAAGAGATTTAGACGGAGTACTTCCACTGCATCTGACATTTCTGCCACACGATTGTTTCCACCAGGTTTCTTCGTAGGACGATTTTTCGACAGACAGCTTGTCGATACATGGCCTTGCTTGCCACAGGTATAGCAAGTCCAATTGCGAGTTGGGCACGTGGCTGGGTCATGCTGGCGACTGCACCGATAGCATGGCTTGCTGGGCTTCGATGGTGGACGACTAATCGTTTTCCGTTGCTCCTTTTCTTGTTGGTACGGTTTGCTGTTTTGCTTTTTTCCTCCTTCTCTTTGAAACGCTGCCAATTTCGGAGACGACTGACTTGACATTTCTCTGTTTTGGGACAATGCGGCTTCCCAACTTCTGGCAATTGAACATGCCTTCTCAAACGTAAGATCTGCTTCGGTAAGCAGTTTTTTCCGCAATCCCTGGTCGCTAATTCCAGCGACAAACTGGTCACGAAGGGCATCGGTTAAAAATGCCTCGTAATTGCATGTTTGGGCCATGGCCTTGAGATTTATGATGAACTCGGTGATCGACTGGGATGCACTCTGTTCGCACTTTCTAAACTTGTACCTCTCTGCCACGACGTTTGTCGTTGGGGCGAGATGTTTTTTCAAGAGAGTAACCAGAACCTGATACGATTTTGTACGAGGGTCTTCAGGCGCACATAGTCTGACCGCGACCGTATACAGACTAGGGCCGGCAACTGTGATTAGCACGGGGACTTTCTTTTCATCCGGCGTGTCGTTAACCAGAAAGAACATCTCCAAACGATTGAGATACTCTTCTATATTCTCTCTTAACACGAATGGTTCAATTTGACCAAACATACCAGCTCGAATCACTACCGATCCACCATCTTCTTTCTTCACCGTAGCACCAGTCGAATTTTCTGCTTCGGTCGACATCGTGCTTAATTGAGGTTATGTCTTAACCGACCACGTGACTGCACACACTTCACTTATATTTTTTGTAAAAAAAAAACTTAAAACTTTTTATCCTCGTCGCCAAGTTTAACTGTTGTGACTTGGAGGAAATAACAGCACGCTTTTCATTACACTACTAAATCTAATAACTTTATTCGTAATTTAATCAATTCAAACTTGTGAATACTACATCTGTTCACTTCGGTGGTCGGTCGGGAAAGAGATCGAGAACACATGTCGTACTTCGCACAAACTTATATGCTATAATCTATTATAAATTATGGCTACTCATGGTAATAATTATGATGGATTAGCTTTCAAGCCAGAAATAAACCTAGGGATATATCAGTTTCAAACGAAAGGTGCGGGCATTTGGATATAACAGGTCAAATTGACTTAGCTGTATATGTTTTATTTTTGTATTTTTATGAAGTCTTAAATAAATGATTTACTTTTGATTTTCTCATATTTTCCATTCAATACCACTAATTTCCCGTTGACTACTTTTTGGTGTGCACATTCTTTATTATCATTCAGGAACAAAAAGCATGTGAACCATTCGGTGATATACGAAATGGGCAAACACTGACACATATGCACATATAAAAAGAAAGCCTCAAATCGCAATATTCTCTAGAGCAGTAAAAAATATATCTTTACCCTAACCGAAGAAATGCTCAAAGTTTCATATAAATCAAAGATTTGATTAAGACTATAGCTATACCTTTCGATTTTCTGTTTGATGGAATGGGTTTATTCACACAAACGACTCTGCAAAAAATGAAAAGCGCACTATACATTGTGAATTCAAAAACTGTAAACTTGTTTATTTCTGTGCTAACAAGGTACTACATGATAGTGAAATATATAACAAACATATCGCATGTTTACTGCCGAATACACATATCTTTGCACAAAGTTTGAGAGGCACAATATCACTATGGGTCTGTTCATAAACCACGTTGAAACATTTTTGAAATTCTCAGACCCCCTCCCCCCTCGTAGTGTTTTCTCCATACAGTTTTTTAAATTTTTCTATGGAGCGTAGACTATGGTCAAATCCCACCTCCCTCCAGGAAAGTATACGTGGTTTTTGAATAGCCCCATACTTATAGTCTTCCTGGGAAAAATTGCAAGGTTTATCGAGATTTTAAATCATTTTACAATTCTCATACATGGTCTACAGGAATGGTTGTAAATCGAAACATTTAACTTTTCAAAACATGAAAAATGGAAGCGGAAGTCCTACACTAGAAATAATCATTGTAGACGGAATCACACCTATCGCTTCGTGATTCACCATCGTCACCATTGTCTCCCCTCGGAACATCCAATGGCTACTTGGTGGTTAAATTTAGAGAAAATTCAAATTTATCTTCATTTCGAATCAACACTGCCTTTCCTGATGGTGGGTGTGAGTCATAAAAAGTATTGCTTATAAGTGGACCATGCTCACTCAGGCGACCCGCGCTTGAGCGGGAGACGGCAAATGCCCTTTCCGCAAAACCGAAATGAATCTGCTGCCAAAATTTAACCTCACTCTTCGCCGCAGACCGGCGGCAATGAATGTGGGAATGTGTTGTTTTTAATATGATTTTGTTGTCATCGAGAAATGAATGAACTTTTTTCGTCCCGTGTGACGACGCCGTAAACGACGGTAGGCCGGATCATCATATCGTGCCAGGCGCCACGAAGGATGACACAAAAACTTACCAAAATTGAACGGCCATGCTTGGCAGGAATTGTATCTAGATGTCTAAATTTAGTTTGAATATGAGATGGGATAATTTCTCGGTGTTTGTATTTATTTTGGTGTCACGCTAGAGACAAGAGCAGTTCCCTCGTTGCCTTTGAATGAACATCTGAAATCCGCCCATCGGATGTGACAAGTTGGATTTTAATAATAGATAAATCACTTTTCACTCCAATTAACTTGTCAAACGCGGCAGTATGGTGGTGGATGAGATGTGGAGTTGTCTGTCATGTTGCATTCCGCCTACATTTCCGAGTACAGTGAAATTCAAGCTCAGATTTTATTCGATTTTATATTTTGCCACAAACTTGGAGGAATTTGTAAAGGTTTATTATAGCGAAACTCAACCAGGTTAGAAAGTATGGTATAAATGGATTTTGGAAAACTTCACAAGGGACTGTTCATAAATCACGTAGACAATTCAAGGGGGGAGGGGGGGTTACCAAAAGTCTACGTAAACCTCTGTTTTTTTCTCTCTACAAAACGAATATTCATACACTTAGACGTTATACACGAAGGATTAAAACAATTGTTAATTATTATCGTATTATCCTCATGCCGCCCCGAGCATTTTTAGAATTCATTTCTGAGCCAAGTGTGCTCGAGCCCTCATGGCTTGAATGAAGTATGACAACGTACTTGTTTTGCCAAAGTAAGTTTTATTGCCGGGTAACTTTGATAGCGCATGGGGACTCTACAAATAATTAATTATTTCATAGCTCTTCTACATACAATTCTACTATTTAGTAGCCTAAGTACCGGATGGAATAATCAATTCTTTTCATAGCCCTGCACACTATTAAAAAAACCCACATTATTCAAGATATTCCATGATGTTGTACACTCATTGTTTAATTCTAACCTTTCGATACGCGTGCACAATTAGCAGAAAGAGCAACCAAGCGAGAAGAGAGTCCTTATTTGGCCACCATATTTAATGATAGACTCTATAATTTTCATGACTCTAAAACTACTGCGATTCCGTGACGGAGATTTTTTACTTAAAAAACTTAAAAAAACAATTGAAGCAATACATCAAATCAGTATAATATGGCAGCTACTTCAGGAATGGAGCATAACACCCCGTTCACACTACATCTTATAAAGGGCGAACACGAAATTATTGCGACACATTCAACAGGGCATAACTTTTTTACCATTGGGTAAAAATCAACCAAATTTTGCACACTTTCTCATTGATGTGTATTGTTTACATGCTGTCAAACTCGAAGTCGTGTTTTTCGATTCAACGAAAATGGAGGTGAACCAACGCGAGTCGAGAGAACAAATTCTTTCCAAACACCTGGAATTTCCTGACCTGTCGCACCGGCAGTTGGGAAAAATGTTGAACATTCACCATTCAACCGTCTCCAGAGTGTTGAAGCGGTTCCAGAAGCGGTTGACGTTGGACCACGGCAAAGGAGCTGGAAGAAAACCGGGACCGGAGAACAAAAAGACGGAGGGAAAGGTGAAGCGGATGATTAAAGCAAATCCCAACGTCTCAAGCCGTGATTTGGTCTAAAAAGATCGGCATGTCGCAGAGCTACGTCCAGAATGCAAAGAAGAGAGCTGGACTACATACATACAAGGTACAGAACTTCCCAAACCGCGATGAGCGGCAACAATCGACGGCTAAAACTCGGGCACGGAAGCTCTACGAGAAGATGCTGACAAAATATGGCTGCTGTGTGATGGACGACGAAACGTATATAAAAGCCGATTTTAAGCAAATTCCGGGGTTGGAGTTTTTCACCGGCAAGAGCAAGTTCTATGTGGACGACAAATTTAAGAAGAATGAAAATGTCGAAGCTCGCCTCCAAATATCTCATTTGGCAGGCCATCTGCTCTTGCGGACTGAGGAGTGAGCCTTTCGTGACAAAGGGCACAGTAAATGGCGAGATCTACAAATCTGAGTGCCTCGAGAAGCGCCTTTTGCCGTTCTTGCAGCAGCACGACGAAGCTCCGCTATTTTGGCCAGATTTGGCATCATGCCACTATTCTAAAAGTGTCCTGGAGTGGTAGGAGGCCAATTCTGTCCATTTTGTTCCAAAGGACATGAATCCGCCAAACTGTCCGGAGCTGCGCCCGGTGGAGCAGTACTGGGCAATGATGAAGCGGGAACTTCGGAAGAGCAAGAAGACAGTCAAAGACGAGAAGGACATGTTAAGAAAATGGAAAAAAAACTGAGAAACTGGTACCGGATGACACTGTAAAGACTTTGATGGAGGGCATCAAGCGAAAATGCGTTCAATTTTACACTCAAGGCTCCATCGATTAATTTTTCTTTTGATTTTTGAAGTAAATATATGTATAAAACTACCCTAAAATTTTGGTTTGATTCTAAACATTATAGGAAAATTGGCATGACATTTTCAGTGTCGCAATAATTTCGTGTTCGCCCTTTATTACGTGATATAGACTATCTTGATATTAGCATCCATACATTTAGAAATAATAAGCATGGCGTTTGATACTCTATACACTGTAACCGGCCAGTACCCATTAATTTGTAGAAATGTATCAATTTTTTGATAGTATATGAAGCTGTCAAAAACGGGTTCGTTTAAAATTAAAATAATGCATACTAATAACCCATTTCTTATTTTCAATGAGAGACCAAAAGATGGGTATTTTTCTACCCATTAATGAGTAAAAAATATCTTAGCATTCGCCTGGCTCGCTTTGTATGGTAGAAAGTGCGCTGTTCGAAAAATAAAAAAATCTTCGCGTAGGAATTCAGTCTACAGAAACGCGTAGAATAGGGAGGAACTGAAGGCTAAATTGCAGAGCGAAAGCTTTTAAAAACTGAGAGGTACGTTAATAATTTGATATAATAACATAAAAGTAACCAATTTTGAAAACTTCAATCCATGTGAATTACTCATACATTCACCAGATGAGGGATTCGTAAAACTTCTAAGGAGCAGTCTCTTGATATACAGGGTGCGGCAGAAAATAATGCGAAAATTTGTTCTATTTCTTTCAAATCCCATTTTCAACTAATTCAAGCAATAATATCAACATTTTCGAAAGCAGTTATCTTTATAAAGTCCTTTTAAACAAATTTATTCAATGTGTCCTCCGTTTTTATTAATAACATCCTCGAGCCGACGCCGGAAGCCAGCAGAGCATGCCTTTCGGACGTAGTCCTCCGACATTGACTGCCATGTGCTTGTTATGGTTGACTTCAGGGTTTTCACACTAGGGTGTGATGTTTTGCAGGCTCGTGCTTCAACATATGCCCAAATCGAATAATCCAACGGATTAAGATCTGGACTGCTAGGGTGCCACAAATCCTTCGGCCAAAGCTTCATGTTATCGTTCAACCACTGTTGGGTTCGATTGGACGTGTGACGCGGCGCTCCATCCTGCTGTAGGACAACGTTTTGGTCCTCGGAGAAGTTGGCCTTCACCCAGGGAAGCACTTGGTCCTTTAAAATACCGATATACACTTCGGTATTGATTTTATCTCCAGCATCAATGAAAACAGGCGGCATTTTCAAACCGTTGGACGCCACCAAGCCAAACATCATGACACCAGCCGGATGTTTGGTTTGAAATTTGAATTTCACTTTTTCCGGAACGTTCTCCTTTTTCTGCGGTGAAATGAATCGGTCCGTGCGGCTGTTGGCCACAGCATCGATGCTGAAAAGCTTTTCGTCGGAGAACAGGATTATCATTTTTTCCTTCTTCAACAAGGAAAGCAATCTCTTGGAACGAGTCACTCGTAGTTCCTTGACCCGGTCCGTAATCAAGTGGCGTTTCACTCTGGCTCTGGAAGATGCATGCAGGTCTTCTTTGATGATTCTCCGCATGGATTTCTCCGAAATATTGGCTTCCTTTGCAAGTTTTCTTATGGAACGCATCGGGTTGCGAGCAATTTTTGCACGGACCGATTTGATCACGTTCGGCGTGCGTGCAAAGCGCGGACGTCCACTTTCCGGCTTCCACTGCTTAGGACCATCCTGCAGGGACGTTTTTATGCGGTAACTGTTGCCAAATGGCACCCTACCACCTTGGCAATCTCTTTCAGCTTCTTCTGGGCGAGCAACAAACTGGTGATCACTTCTTTCGCGAACATTCTGACGAATTTGCAATAAAACGAATATAATGTTTGGATGCAGCACTTGAAAGTTAACATAAACAAATACACTTTCAACAGAAATTAGTCACTAGCTACACGAATCAACCCAATACTCAAGTTTGAACATTTTCGCATTATTTTCTGCCGCACCCAGGATTTGGCGGCTCCAATAATTCAATGGATCAAAGTTAACACATATTGAAGATTAACTTGTTTTTTTTTTAAATTATTGGGGTTTTTGTTTGTGGGGTAGGAAAACCGGGAATGGGGGGGGAGGAAGGTGGTAAAGTTGTGGACACGGGGTGGGATATGGGGTTCGGTGTTGGATATGTGTGCTGGAAAATTTGTGGGGTGCTGGGTTTGTGTATTTGGGTAACAGATATAAAAAATGAATATATGAAATGTTTAAAATAATTTTATTTTTTTTTTTTTTTTTGTGTTGCGGGTGTTTGGGGGTTGTTGTAGGTAATATATATATATATATATATATATATATGTATGTATAAAAAGGTCGTATTTCAAAAATTAATTTATACTTTTTTTCATTCATATTTAAAATAAGCACATTGCGTCAACTTATTCATTGCGGAACAAGATGAGTTTAGTAAGCTTTTTTCGAATGGATTGCTTCGAACTGTTATAAATTTTCGCATATTGCTCCATGCGAAACTTAAAAAAAAAAATCCACACACAACTTCAGCAACAAATTCCGATGATTATTCAAAGCACTCTGATCCAATATGTGTTCTGTCAGTCCTGAAAAAGCATCCAGTGCATCATTCGATATTCGAAGAAGAGTTTGATTAATTAACAAATCGTAGTATTTCCCCACATTGAAGTTATCTTTTCCGTTGGTGAGAAGCTTCAGCTCTAATTCTGCTATTTTGCACGTCAGTAAAATATCTGCGTGCACCTCCAAGTTGCCAGACCCATTGGAAAGCTCATTCAGGCAATCTTCGCATTTGATATTTTGCAGCAATCTTCTCTGAACATATGCCGCAGAATATGATAAAGCATGCTGTCGGAGGCTATCATCGCTATCATCAACTGTTCTTATCGTACGATTAACTTCCATGTTTAATGCTCCTACCGATGTTATCAAAGGTTCAATTCTTGCTTTACTGAGAGAATCCAAGAGAAATTTGGTTTTTTCATCTGCATGTAGCATTGTTACCTCATCAAAATTTATGCAGTTTGCACGTCCTGATGTAGAAACTTGATTGTTCACGATAAGACGTTTGTAGGCAGCTTTGAATTGAATTGCAGTTGGGTTATTGTTGTTTCCTCCTTTGGAACGTATTGCTGAGAAGAAAGTTTCTAGATGGTCTTGGCTAAATCTATAACAGAATATCTCCTGCAATTCACCTAGCAGCTCCACATGATGCTCGTACATATCAGAAAAACTTTTGATTGCAACCAGACACCCGACAAAACCGGTTTTGTTGATCGTATTAATTAAGTTTGTCCAAATTTGTTTACCATGTCTTTCTTGTTGTATTTTCAGCTCCTTAATATATTGTTGCGCTTTTTCGAAAAGGGCTCGATAGCATGAGATGCTTTGCTGGTCCATTGGTCGTTTGAAGCCCTTGGCGTGCTGGAATTTGCAGTGAAATACATCAAACAAGTCATTGATTAAAGTGATGAATTCAACAGTCTCGTCGCAGTTTTTGAAATCACTCCATGATGATTTAAGCTGTGTCAATGCCTCAGCAACAGTTCGGCCCTCGTTTGCGCAGCTAAGACAACGCGCAGTTTTTCGTTTTGAAATTTCACGTGCTTATTTGACAGCTTCGTGAGTTTCAAGCCTCTTAAGTTTTGGAGATCATTCAGCATTGTAAAAAAAATCCCATAGTACGCACCCTGTCTTGGTCCTTATCTCTGTTTTGAAAGCTAGAGAGCTGCGAACCAACTTTAGCATGTGACATATATCCAAAATTACAAATATTGGCTCCTGCGTAGTTGGGTGGCAGAAGTGAGTCTTAAAGTTGCCATCACATCTCAGGGATGCTCGCTCCTAGCGCGTAAGCAGTACTTATATTGGTATTGAGACCGTCAAACGAAAATGCAATAACAGTTACTCCAATGTCATGGAGGCTTACCAAAATCGTTTTGATGAGACCAGCTTTTTGTTCTGTGTCCAGAGAGTCCACAAATAAATAAGCCACTGGGATTTTAAAAGCTTTCTTGACTCCTGTTATCATGAATACCAATGCTTCCATTTGCCATTGACAACTCATCTGATCGCTCTGGAATGAATCCCGCAAACTGAATAGCTCCTTCAAATTTTTTCGTTTGGTGGTTCCATTCCATCTGTTTCCGGATTGAAATTTCATCCATCATTAAGCAAACCAACAAGCGTTCGCCTTGTCCTTCGCACTCAGCAGCCAGCACTTGAAGAGCAGCCATTGCTTCAGAAGTGATTCCTGGTTCTCCATCCACAGATTGGTACCATCGACTAATGGTACAAGGATGTGGTAGCTGTTGATCAACGGATTGACTGACAAATTTATAGGCTCGCGGAGAATAGTAATTAAGAGTAACTGCAAAACATTTTAACTCATCGTTATATTCGTGACCGATTCAATTCACTGTCGTCGACTTTTCGCTCATTGATAAAAAAAAAATCACTAAAACCAAACGAATAGATCGAACACTACCAACGGTTTGGATTGAATGGGTGTGGCTGGTGCTTGGTTTTGGTTGTTTTCACCAAAAAAAAAAAAAAAAAGTTATTTTTTTTGGGGGGGGAGCGGCGAGGGGGTGTTTTATTGTATTTTGTTTGTCGGGGGTTCCAACCTGCGCTGTTGCATAAACAATAACAATCCAATAGCATCTGTTAATGACAAGTGAAATTTGAATGTATTAAATAGTGTGCACACAAGAAATTTTTGTCCCGAATAAAGTTGCGTCGGAATCTAAAAATCGTTGAGACGGGCAATAATTGTTCCATTTTAGTATTGAATTTGAACCTTTTTAAAACGCACGCCTTATTCAAATGTTGAGTTATAAAGAATGACCCTGAGGATGTGTAAACAAACGCTACTGGTGCGACATCTACACTTTTGGAGAGGGTACGTGAAACTCGGCTTATCTGTCAAGATATTCAGCCTCTGGTCGCAACTCAATGAGTATGGTGTAGCGGATGGGGCACACCATCTTATTTCTAATGGCCGTGACTATTTCCTGTATATTTGCCAGTAAGGATACATTTTCGATTGTAGTTATGACACCTTTCGACACCCTGGAAACACAAACACAACGTGTCAGAGTGACTTATCTCCTGATATTACCATCCTTTATACATAAAACTAGAACTCAAATTCACAACAATTCACAAACCAGTACAAAATAGCCAAACAATATTCCTACACTGAAGCCTTCTTACTGCTGTTTGTGAATTACGATGTCCATGACATTAGTACGTATCGATGTTTTATTTGTCGTCAATCATTTCGTAGACCTTGTTACTTTTTTGCTTAACATCTAAGAGTTTTTAATTAACTATTGTTAGCCTGACAAAAAAAACTGTTTAAGTGTATTTTGATTCATTGTGATATCAATCGTTTCGCTGTATGTGTTGAAACAGGACATCATTCTGTTTTAAAGGAGCATTTTTGGCATAGTTCGTTCTTTGAATATCATTGGTAGTATCTGGCGCAGCGAGAACTGTGTAGTCAGTGGCCAATTGTTCTCTTCCGCGTATCTGATTACCAGATCGAACTCATGGCTGTCTGCTTCATCCAGCACGTTTACATATTCGTCATTATCTCCAAAACTCGCAGATTGTGATGCTTCTTCCTGCGTTGACATTGACCTCCATTGTGTCGTCACCGGCATATTGCGATGATCTCATCATCGTCCAGGTTTTCGAATCCGGCATCCTCCTCGTCGATTTCTGCGGTCTGTGCTATCTTCTCACCAATGCTTCTCGGCGTGTCTCTTATGACGAACTGCGGTACATCATCCTCATCCTCGATTTCACGGGCATTGTAAAGCATGTTCCAAGATTTGCGAATCGAGTCAGCTGGAACTACCTCCCTTGCTTGAGCAACCCAAAAAAGATGAAGTCCTTTATGTTGTTCTTTCCCACGCTCTCGTCAAACTCTCCTCCACGAATTTGAATTTCCTGCATCATCAGATTCCTGAAGCGCGTCTTAATCATCTGAATGATATTCTGATCCATCGGTTGAAGAATGGCGGTGGTGTTTGAAGGGAGAAAGATGGTAAAATTGATTCATCGACAGTTTTTAGCTCATCTGCATGGTAATGAGCTGTGCAATTGTCCAACACAAGGACGGCTCTTGGAGGAAGTCCTTTTGACTTGAGGTAGGCGGTCACTTTCAGGACGGATTCCCAAAAAAAAAACACTCTTTAAAGAGCTCCTTTTCCATCGCCCAAGCGCTCTTGGATGCCCTGTCGTGCACAGGCAACTCCTTAAGATTTTTGAGTGCTCGAGGTCTGTGAGACTTTCCAATCAACATAACCGGTAATTTGAGCGACCCATACATGGTGCATCAAGGCATGAACGTGATCCGATCTTTTTTGATTTGGTGACTCTCTCAACATATGTTCATGTTGGAGATTTCCTGAAAAAGAGCCCACTTTTGTCAGCATTGAAACTTTTTTTGCAAAAACCAGATGTAGAGAGCTTTTTCAACCTGTGGGTATCGAGGATTCTTGAAACGCTTTCGTTTATAGCAAAATTAAAAACAAAACATGTTAAATTGTTTTCACGGAAAATCATTTATGTTACTTACACATGTCCTTTGCATATTTCATGGCATATATGGTAGATGCAGACCGAACTTTGTACTTCTTCATTATTTCATGCATCGAAACACAATTTCCAAGATATTGAATAATTTTTATTTTATCCGCTAGTAGTAAACCAACACGGTTATGTTATTTGTCTTGTTTACACACGATCTATTTTTCAAAAAACCTCCGACTAGTCGACCTTCTTGAATTATGAGTTGTGCAATAATAAAAAAAGTTTTAACAGCTAGCTTCCTACTACATGCACAAAAAACCAACAATCCATTATGCAGAAAACAGATGTTTGACGGCATATACAAACCATGTTGAGGCATTGCACGCAACATCGCAAGCAACTTTACACTAAACCTTCCCAGATAAGCGGAGCTTAGTACAATTAAATCAGCCAAGTCCCTTTTCCTATTTCAATCGTACTTTCCGTTCTAGTACAATCGTACTTCAAATGTACTTCAGATGTTACAACCGATGGACTTGAAATGTCAAAATAGCTAGCCTTTCATTTTAAATTTTGGCAATAGGTTGAAGGACACTTAAAGTCCATCATTGGACTAGGATTGTACTAGGACTGTTTAGTTCAAAT